>JAVJGI010000032.1:21218143-21296306 GCA_035590275.1 Ibycter americanus
GCAAGAAGAAAACTTGAAGAACAAAACTTAAAAACAACCACATTCTTTGTCTTGTTCTTTCATATTAAGCTTGAACCTTTCAAATAATTTGGAACATAAATTCAGCTAAAGACATTTATGTTCCAAGTTTGTGTTCTCTCCTCTTGCCTTTCCTCTTTTCATTACACAGCTTTCTAGTTCCCCTTGCAATAAGCCTTGCTGTTGTACATTTAAAGTGACTTTAAACAGAACATATTCAACTTACGGCATAAAATTTTACAACTTACACATTCCCATTTATATCTAAAATTGATTTCCTTCAGGCTGGATGTACTGAACCTTTTGACACTTTTTACAAGGAATATCAACTTTGGCATTAAGTATATGACCTGTGATAGGGTCAAAGATATATATATATATATATAAAACAGGAGAGTGTGTCCTATGTACTAACTTAATGATGTTAAACGAAGCATTAGGAGATTCCTTGTGAAGAACAGGAAAGGGAAGACCATGTCTGGAAGAAAAGAATGTCCTCTGTGATAAATTATGCCTATTTTTTGCATGGCATTCTAAGTGCTCTAGGCAAGAAGGTCATTCCCAAAAAACCAATGTCAAAACAGCTCCAGCCCAGATTCAAATCATGCTAAAAATTACTTGCAAAGACAGAGTTCATTAAATTACTGTACTTTATGTTCCACTTTTAGTAAAGGAAGAAACGAAGTTTCTTGTATTGGTTACTGGTAGTATACTTCTCACACTGTACTGTTCTCATATTATACCAGATAGCTAGGATTTTCATTGAGTAGTCCATCAAAAATTCTACTGGCACTGTAGCCTGGAGTCTGAAAAAAAATAGCTCTTTTGAAGACTGAGTAAGAATTTCATACTAAATGACATATAATATCTTTAGAGTCCTTATTTTATCATATAATGATATTCCATCCAACATCAATCTAGAGTCACCTATAATGTATTTCAAAGAATGAAACTGAAATGACATTTCAGTGGGGAACTATAATTTGCTCTCATAGGCAGGGTATTCATGTCTGGTCTGTAGCAACTGCCTGCTGGTATTTTTTATAGACTGAGTTGAAAATAGACTATGGACTACATAGAAAAATACAAAACTTTGAGCTAAATTCTAACAAGTGATTATTCATAGCATGTACTTGTCTTCTCAGACAGGGCGGAACACAGGGTGGCCTTGGGAAGCCTGTGTTGATTCTACCCTTTTCTAGTTCTTTCATCCAGCCATCTAGAAGGACAATTTATGAGCAGATGTTGACAGATTCTTGCAAATTAGATAGGTTGGGCGTATCTTGGTAGCATCAAATATGAAAGTTGGGTTTTTTTCTTTTTTTTCTTCTAAATTGGGACGGGGAAATTGAACAGGAATGTTCGAACTTTATACTTCTTGACTGACTTCATTATGTGGACTCAGCAAGATTAACCATGTGTGCAAGATTTTGCAGGATTGGATTTGTCTACAGTGTGTTTGCATAACACATTTTGAATCTCATCCTAACATACCTTCCACAAAAAAAACACTACTATTATACTTATAGCAGTGTATTTGTAACTTTCCAATCTAATGGGCAATTCCTGAAAAACTGGTTCTTTTGTATCAACACATTTTGTTCTGTCTCTGTTATGTGTTAAACCACTTAGGAGTTTACCACTGCAGTGGGAACACCTGTTAGCAAAACAGTTTAACTGCAAGCTTTTCTATTGCTCAGTTCAGCTAACAAGCTGCTTTTAAATGGCCTTCAGACAGCAGTGTAACACTAGTGGATTTTTTTTTTTTTTTTGTTCCTCCTCTTGGGACATACAGTGGAGAGCTATTAATCAGTTATTAGGATTTCAACCTGCTGCTGCCTGCTGTGAAAGCTAGGGGAACTTTCAGCAATGTATCTTATGGTTTCTCCTTAAAAAGAAAAAAAAATTCAAATACAATTATCAGAGACATACATCCCGGGAGAAATAAATAATGACCTGCCATGACATAAACTTCAATTTTAACTCCCAGATTCATCAGGTTTTGGTATTAATGTCCTGCATATTTTTGCAGTGCACATCAGGATATTGCAGTTAGCCTATCTTATTAATAACTTGTATAACTGCAAAGAATAAAATCCTTAATTTTCACTGCCACTTTAAAATCTACTTGTTCACCATGGAACTCCTCTTAAACTATTCTCTACTCTTTTACAACACTGAGCACACAAGCAGAAGATACAAATGCTGAAGCCAGTGATAAACCATTTGTTTACAAAGAAATTCTGAAATGTAAACTGCATTTCTGAACTTTAATGTCTCTAAAATGACTCCATTTAGACATGTGTAAGTGCGATTCATGCTTCAAGACTGCTCACCTCACACAGAGTGATGTACTGTCACTATTTCATTCATTCTAAACGCAGTATCCATAAGGGTTTAGAGAGTAGACATCACCATAAATCAATGTTATTGGACTATATTTTCAAACAAAACATTTTACAGACATAGACATCCCACATTCCATACTGATCATGAAACACTTGCGTGAAGGTCAGCTAAAGTCAGCAACAACTTATAGATTCATTTTCTGTGGGAATAAAAGATGCACATGTATTTTTTCTGAGTACTTTAAAAGTAGCTTAAATCTATGCAAGATTTCTGTGTAGAATTTCTAAAGGTCGTAAGAACTTTGTAAGGGCTGTAAAAGAAGCAACATTAAGGAGACATGTAAGCACTTAAGGTTGTCTTTTTTGATGATGCTTAGAAGAGACTCAGACACTACGCTGGATTGTATCACCACTTTGTAAAACATGTAGAAAAATTAATAGCAGTAAAACTTACTCCAGTGTGAACTTCAATTCATTTAAAGACACTTATAAAATATGTTTCTTAGAAACATAAAGAAAATCCAATTAATTTAAATATGTGTTACCCTAACACATCAGCAACTCCTTTGTATAGAAAAAGCAGGGCCGTGTTGTCAGACCGGGGAACTTTTCCCTGCTTCTCCAACATACTGTGCTCCAGTTGTGTCTGCCTTTGTGTTAACTTGCAAGGTATCCCTGCTGCTCAGGTTGCATAGGAAGGGTCTGCAGATCACAAAGATAACCATCCTCTGGGGACTGGATTGTGCTGCACAGTATGCCAGCCTGCATTCTGCCCTGCCAATAGTCCCCTCCTCCTTTTCAGTCTTTTCTTATTTTTTTCTGATAAAGATATCTGAGGAGGTAGGAATGGATCTGTCTCTCTTCATAGTGGGCTAGATCAAAAGTAGGCTTTTGTCTACCTGCCTACTTTTTTCTCAAGATTGATGGGGACTAATGAAGAGATGAACAAGCTGATGTGAATAGCTATTTCAGACAAGTTACTCAGTCATCACAGAGTAGTCCCTATTATTAGTTAGCAGAACCTTTCTGGTTGTACTAAAGTCTGACAGCTCCTGTCTCGGTCTACATTGAGTAATGAATTGGAACTTCTGTTCTGTATGGCCTAATGT
This sequence comes from Ibycter americanus, assembly GCA_035590275.1. NCBI lineage: Eukaryota > Metazoa > Chordata > Aves > Falconiformes > Falconidae > Ibycter > Ibycter americanus. Next base: position 21,221,619 of record JAVJGI010000032.1, read on the forward strand.
AGAAATTTACTGGACAAAAATTCAATTGCTTTTCCAGTTTTAATAGTGCTTTGTTCTGATGTTTCTCAATGGGGTACTCTGAAGATTGTTTTGAAGTTGCTAAAATAAGGACAATAATGTCTTATATTAAAAAAAACTAAGCAAACAAACAACACTTTCTTAACATACTCAGATACACTTAAGGAAATCCTAGAGCAGTAAATATGCATATTTCTACAGCTTGAACTAAAAGACCTACTCTTATGGCTAGTGAATATATTGATCCATCATTACAGGCTGCAAGAAAGTTACACAATGAACAGAGTTTGTAAGACTTTGGGCTTGTATGAGAGAGGCAAGGGAAACCAAACTTATGCCTCTTTAAAAAAGGCAAGAATTCACTTGTGTAAAAACATCATGATGTGTACAGAGCCATTAATACAGGAAATCTTAAAAACATGCCGACCAGATTTTATGGTTTTTTTAAAGTTGTACCTCAAAGGGCAGTTCATGAATGATCCTCTTTACACATTGAAAGCTTTTTAAAGTAGCGAAGTGGGATAGTATTAAAAAACACCGCCAGGGATCAGATCTTGGCAGATCAGTAAATATGCTGTTTTAACAATTTCTAATATGGATTTATTGCATTTTTCATTCTATACACACAGTCTGGAAACAGATTGGAGAACACAGACTCTGCTTTTCTTCTACTAAAAAAATTTGATCCATCCTTACAGAGTTGAATACAGATATTTATGCCAGAAGGGATCTTAGGAGCAACCTTGGGTTATAAAACCTGCTTCATTGGGAGAGTCCTCAGCTGTCTAGTTAATGTGGTCTTCCCAGAGCAGAGGTCAAGATCTGTCCTTTATAATTAGGCAAAAGAGAAATGTCTACTCGTGTGTAACAACTAATAGTAAAACTTGAAAAGCTCTCAGGCCATAGTCATCTCTGAGCCATGAGAACATGAGAAGTCTAATAATATCTTCCCTATCTTTGCATTTTTAACCCCAAATTATTTGTTAGGTTATCTTGTAACATTAAAAAAACCCAAACCAATGTACTGTATAAGAATAGTAAAAAGAGATCATTTACTATAAGATGAAAAGACTCTTCTGTATAATGAAATGCATAAACTGTAATTTAATGAATGTTCTGACTAGAATAATACATTATTTTTGTAAAGAATATTGCAGTACACTGGAGGTACGGAAATTTATCATATACTGGAATTTATATGTTACATAGTGATGAAATCCATCTGTTAGGTGCTCACTTATACCACATAATGTAGTGAAAGCAGCCATCATCAATCACACATTACTCTAATCCTACCTCCATATTCTACTACTCCTGGGTCATTGAAGAAAGGCAATGGTAATGATCAGACCTGTAATTACAGAGCAAAGTAAGTATACTGCGTTCCAGTGAGGATAATGATGTTTACTTTCCATCTCAAGATAAATTTGGTGCAATCAAAATGCTAATAATGAAGTGCCAGCTACAGAATATCTACTGCGGACAACACTGCTACACCCAGGTATTGCAATTTGTCTAAAAAAACCCAGTCAACATCATTTTGTGAAGTGCTGCTCTCAAGGGGAGTTAGAGGCAGGCATCAAAGGAAAGGGTTTTTGAAGACCTGATGTTATTCCTGACACTTAAGTTATTCCTGACACTTATACTACCTAGAGGAACTATACCAAAAGGAAAGCAGTTACACAGAGGCAAAAACAGTATAGATTTTCAGGGAATCTAACTTACCATCTGCTATGTTTAAGTCAATGTGTGACCACACTGAATACATTTTAGCAATTTAAAACTAGTAGATGTATTTTGGTGAGACAAATTCCAGGAAAAGGATGCAGTATTAGGGCAACTTCAAAGAAAAATATCAAACCCTGCCGAAACAAAAATTTAAACCCAAGTAATGAAAAAAAACCCCACTCTATTTCCAGACTACACTTAGAAACAGAATTTCCAGGGCACAGTGGAAGGGAAGAGTGAAAGCCCATTACTCATTTTTGGTGAACCTTATTTTTTTCCTGAAAATAAGTGTTTCAATTTTAATGCCTTTAATTTTTTTCTTTTAAACTTTGAGTTAGTTTATAACAAAGCTGTTGTTTCAAAAGAAAAACAGTGAAGTTATAGGGCTTTTTAGAAACTCTTTTTGCACTTCCTTTTTGTTGTGGGAAGGGGCGAAAAGTAGTAGTTGAATGATAAATAGTGTTCCTTCCTGAAACTCAATTTATTAATCAGCAAAAGAATTCACCCAGCAGTTGTTCCCATTGGGAGACATTTGTATCATGCCTTAGCTGGTGCTATAAAATCAATTGGTTCTCATCAAGTGTGCTCGGTGCAAAACAGTGATAATGAACATATGCATGAAATAGCATGTGGTGATAATTGCATTGGCCTCAGCCTCTAGCAGTATTCTGGACACTGAGACCAGCAGTGTGATCAGAAAACAGGCTGGAAAAGAAAATATAGGCAGGCCAGGTAGAAGAAAAATTAAAGTTGTGACATAAACATTAATCAGTGGCTCTGTAAAACCAACAGGTCTTGTCCAACACAAACTATACAGCCACAGTATCGAATAGCTTTTCATACACGTACAAATAACCAAATAAAGGGCTGTTCTTGGGCGTAAGTATTTACATTTTAATCATTAGAGTCATTTTTAGCAATTCTATCATGCTAACGGTGTTACCATATGTAACAGTCTTATTACAGATTTGGGAGGCCCCAAAAGTTAAATGATGGGGACAAGTATATATGCCTCTGTGAAACAATCCATCTTTCTGTCTCTTAAAGAGCGACAACTGGTTTTATCTGGAAGTTCCTTGGAAATTACAAGACAGAAGAACAGATCACAAAGCATGATATGCATCTTCTAGATGTTTTTGTAAGGGAAAGTGTTGAGAAAGCTGCAGGGAAAGATGAGAGGAAGGTGGCTGAGGCAGGGACTGTGGGAAGGAGCAGAAGTGGTACCTCTGCTCATCTGAGGCCTCCTGGTGAACAGGATTTCTTCCCACAGCCCCCTCTCCTGAATGGACCAGAATAGGGGACCTAGACCAGAATTTAGCGTTTTGTGGCCAAGATCAGTGAGACATGTTCAGGACTTCCAGCTGACCCTGAATGTTTTGACTTTCTGTGCTACCCATGCCTATTTCCCCATTAAGAACCTGCATCCCATGTTCCCTGAAACTCTGCTTTCACCAACAAAAAATAAAAGTGAAAAATAAAACCGGTAAGACACAATTTTCAAACTGGGAGAGAAAGGGATTGGAAAAGAAGGCACGTAAGGGAAAGAATTAAAAACTTTTGGCACAGAGAAAGCAGACTGTATAAAAGTTTGTGGACAGTCATTAAAACCCCTTGTAGCTGGAATTTGGCTTAGAACGGCGTACAAGTATATACTTTTATTTCATCTGAACAAACTCAGATTGCAATCTCAGTGATGTGTGACAGGGTGTGTGCCAAGCAGGGCATTTCACTGAAGTCATGTCAGATATGCAGGATGTCTGCAGGGCATTCTTTGAGACCAGACCCATGGTCCATACAGCGAGAGAGCCACCAGGCGGGTCTCTGTCCCACCAGGTACCCCTGGACAGGCTGCCGGAGAAGCAGCAACCAATGCAGGAGGTGGGGAGAAGTGGAATAGGCTCCCACCAATGCAGGGGTTTTTTTGACAAACCCTGCAGGTCTGGAAATAGGGCTGGAAGTCATCTGAAAGCAGACAGCTCTGTGAGATTCCTCCTGTTTCCTCTCTCATTTGAGTGGGAAACACTGTGAGAGCAGCCTTTAGACTGCTATTTGTGCTTTCAGCCCTTATCTAGGCCAGGAGCCAAAAACACAGAGGCCTGGACATAAGTTACCAGAAAGTTTTGTAATCTTGAGAGAGGTTCAGCCCAAGTTCAGTTCTAAAAATACGGGAATGATCAGTGTGGGGTTATTATTCTATACGAGCAGCCTTTCCCGTTCCATGGACACAGTCTTCCCTGTTGCATTAGTTTTACATTCATGCAGCTCCACTCATTGGAAGGCAATTACTCATGCTTAATATGAGGGTAAATGTGAACGCACTCGGGCTTTTAGCCTCTCAGCATTATGCGGATTTATTGGCAGTATGCCCAAAAACTGCAGACCCTCTCCAGCCCAAGCCCCCATTCACCTCAGTCAGTAGCTTTGCCTGACACAGGACCGTGTGCTGTGGCTGTATCAAGGCTGACAAAGCTGTGAAAAGTTTCATCTCACCTTTACTGAAGTTTTCAGCTTTATTAAAAAGTCCTCTATGGATACATCCTGCAAAATTCAGCCTTTCTTCTGGGCTGTTCTGTCAGCTGTGCTGGGGAATGTTTGGTTTTATTTTGCTGGTGCAGAGTGAAAAAGCAGGAGGTAGATTAAAATGCTAAAGTAAAATGCTGCTTTAAATCTTCAGGTTTTAGAGATTCCTTTGCTCTTATAATTTCTACAGGATGGAGTTGTTATTGCTAAGATAACACTTACAGTAGTTAAATCTCTGTTATCCTCTGAAGAGGATAATACTCACTAGACTGAGGATTTCTTCACTGAAGTTGCATAATTCTAAAACAAAGACATCTACTTCAGGCTTTACTTTATTATTTGGAAAACATACAGTACAATTTGCACTCAGCTTTGCATTTTCTGAGACGTTGCAGTAAAAATTTCAAAGTGTATGGGAACTGTGTAAAACATGTTAAGCCTGAACAGCCATTACAATTGTATATTACACCGAACAAAGGATCCGAAAACTGCCCTTGCTTTGTCAGTCAATTCCAGGTAATTAATTTCTATGTCCGAACAAGATGCACAGATGTGCTGACATGTTCACTGCTTCTAAACCTTTGCAGATATTGCTCTTCTTATTACTTGTGCACACTTAGTGTTGCTCCTAGAAAAGATGAAGAGCCCCACACTGCTTTGGTATAAATTCAAATCATGGTGGCTGTATTGTGAGGAATTGGTATGAAAGCAATTAGGTTTCATAGTTCACAATTTGCAGCCTCATTGTACTTCATATCATTGTGCAAAACTGAATTGTCTTTAAAACTTAGGTGCATTCTCAATGTGTATTCGTACTAGAAATGACTTGCATAATTTCATAAATGTGTGAATGTTTTTTGTTAAAATTGGCTGTTTTCTCTGGTCTGAACTCCGTGCAGATCCCAACAGTTTAGATTTGGTGAATTTGTATCTGATCATGTCAGCCTAATGAACCGACTAGGCATCAGCTTTGACAGGCTGCCTGACATTGTACAAGATGGAAATAAAAGACTCAGGGCAAATCTGTGACCCCATACAAGTCAATGGCAAAACTCCTCTTGCCTTTAATGGGTCCAGGATTTCATCTATGGCTCTCTGCCTCATCTTTCACTCCCAGAGGCAAACAGCACACAGAGTACAGCAGGGACTACAGACACTCGGCTTTCTCCAGTATATAATGAGGCATTAACTGAGTGAAGTTAGAGCTTTTGGATCTCAGCAGAGAAGTGGTTTTTTTAGAAGAGGGTGAATCAAGAAAAGATAAACACATAACTGACTGGAAGGAAAAGCCACTCCTATACATACCAGGGGAAAGTGAGACATTGCTTAGGTTTTATTTTCATCTGGTTTTTCTCCAGCTTCCTGAAGTCACTTGACAGCCTACTAGAAAAGACTCACCACCATTCATAGGCAAAACACAGAACAATATCATGATTGAAAGATACTTTCTCTATGAAACTCCCACATGCAGAATTCAGATAATGCCATAACTTCGTGGAATTTACAGCAGCCTCTGTCAGACACCCTTCTCTCCCCCTGGTGAAGATCACTTCACTCCAGGATAATGTGTTTTAATTATGGGGACTTCACAGGGCAAAGGTGGGTTAGTAGCTTGGTTTGTTTTATGGAATATATGTATCACCCTGTTACAAAATATTCCCTCCTGGCCCATTACACTGTTGAGGATTTTGGTGCTACAGAACTGTGTGAGACAAAGATCTCTTCCTTTCACCTCTGCCGCCCTGAAGCTCCTCCCGACCCAGTGCCAGATCCTAACACAATGCAATTTGACCATTAATATGGTCAAAATATTTCAGGGCTTTCTTAATCTGAAGTTGTCTTTTTCCTTATAAAACTGCTTCAAACTGCTCTTCCAGCCAAATCCATTTGCTTGCGAGGGGGCGGTTTGCCGGGCAGCAGCACAGGTGGCAGGGGTACAGGGTTAGTGCAGGGTCCCAGAGCCGCGGCCACCTCATGCTCTGGGCTGGCTCTGCCCACAGCTCCCTGTGGGATGGCACCGGCATGGCACCGCGTGGTGGTGGTGGGCAGCAGCAGGGGACAAGCCCAAGAGGGAGATGAAATGTACATCTCCTGTTAATGATGCCTTTGCTCGTTACTGTTTTTTAAATAAACACTGAGGACCTTTACTCATATTTTTCTCAGTTAATGTTCCCTGACTGAGGACAGACTGAGTCCGGGCTTCAGGAACTGGCTGTATAACAACAGCCTGATCAGTATTCAGCTGTGTTTATGCCTCAGATTTTTAAATCAACTTGAACGAAAGAAAATAGGTGGGATAGTACCTTTTGCCTCCTCATCCCCACTTGGAGGGGACCTTTCATGGCAGGGTTCCCCCCCTCCTGCAGTGCGGGAAGGGATGAAAGGAGTGAGGTGGCTGCAGGACCCACAACCCCACAGTCCCCGACTTTCTCCTTGCAGAGCATCTCAGGGAAGACATCTCTTGGTGTGCTTGTGGCAGCTGGGCTCAGCTGAACCCTGCAGACATGAGGTACAGAGAAGCAGCTGATCAAATATTTGCAGAAAGTAGAGCCTCCCTTCTGCCTGGGTGCCCTGCCACCCCTCAGCCTCGCACACGCACACCCACACGTGCGCACACACAGCTCTCCACAGAAATCTGCAAGCTTTCATCCGGCTCTCTATTCAAACCCATCCCTGCCCCACTCGATTAAATAAACCCATGTGCTATTTGTGCTGAGAAGGCATCCAGAAAAATGTATGTACAGGTAGTTGTACACTGAGCTGGAAGCTTAAATCTTGCTTTATCCACCTGACGGAGGAACAAATAAGAAATTACATAAGATTCCTGGCAAATCTCCCAGAAGTCAGAATATGGTGTTTCTTAGCAGTTTTCCTTGCTGGTCTTTAGGTAACTCCCCATTGCCTCTGAGGTAGTAAGAGTTTAACCTCTGAATAAAACTGAATATGCAGGGTAAGTCTTAACTTTAGCCATGCAAGTGTAAGTAACTGATTTCAGCTGAGGTATCCTCAATTTATAGCAGAATAGCCAGCATCAGAATCTGGCCCAGTAACTTTGGAAGTTGAGGCCATGAAACGGAGAGGGCCGTGTCTTTAGCTGCCGTTAATCTGAGGTCAGTGGGTCTCTGCCCACTTTAAATCAATGGAGGAACTGACACAGTCTTTCATTCTTGGGATAAGGACAATTAACTGTGTTTGAATGAGAGATGTCTTTCCCTTTGATATGGACCATGGACTAAAAAAAGAAAGTTTTAAAAACTAAAACTGAGGGTTAGATAAGGCCCGAATTAGGAGGACAATTTCAGTGGAGTACTCATGACTTTCTAAGACAGCAGTGCGACTTCTGAGGCACCTGTGTTCACAGACTTTTAAAGTATTGGAACATACAGTCTTAGCAGAAGCACAAAAGACTTTTTTTAACTTCATGTCATATCTTATCACATTATGAAGGCCTGTGCTGCATAATGTAATGAGATGCACATTTTAACACCCAGGCCTTTTCTTGCCATATCAAACAGGAGGGAGTCTTAGGGAGCAAATTAGGTCACTCACTGCCGAACTAACTGGTCAGCAAACGGATGTAATGACTATTTTCAAGTTTGCTCTTAAATTTGCCACTTTCCTGCCTCCCATTAAATCAGGCAGAAAATAGAGCTGTGTCAAAAATTAGGTACTTCCTAAGAAATTGTTGCCCTTTTTGTTCATTTTTCTTTGACATTCATCATAGGGAAAGGGGAGAAAAAAAGGTCCTTTTACCTAGAATATTTTCACCACTTTGACCGTAAGTGAAAAGCAGCTTTTGTCAGCAAAGTGCTTTTTGCTGCCTGATGGGTAATGTAATGGGTGAGTCAGTGTGGAAAAGGAGTTGAAGGTCAAAGCTGTAAGAGTACTTGCTGTGTCACTTGGTGTCCTGATCTGAATGTTATGCATGTCATTTCCTTAGCTCACTGTCAAAGAAAGGAAACCATATCATGGCTGGGAGTTTGCAAGAATACTGTAGAATAAGTCATGAAAAATTACTCCCTCAAAATGTGCCAAAACCAGGGAAAAGAATAATTACTTAGTTCTATTTCTCATACAGTGTGTGGAAATTTGGACGTTGCCTTCTCTGAACACCATTACCCATCTTTTCCATTTGTGAAAGCTTGCAACAAACTTTGAAAGTTGAAGTACTGATGAATTTTGCCACTGGCTTGGTGAGGCTCAGATTTATCCAGAAACAGCTCACAGAGAAAAGGAAGGTTTGCAAGAGTAATAGAAAGTTTAAAGCAGTTGAAAAATCCCTGTGAATTCCTCTAATTGACATTGTCATTATGAGTGCATTTTCAGATGAGATTCTCCTTCCGTGGAAAATGTTGCTGAAAATACCCTGTTTGTTGTTCAGCAACATTAACCTTTTAAAAATCCCAATTAAGCTCTAGAATGAAGTGTGCCTGAGCACACTGACTTCCCTGTTTTCAGCAGGACCTTTTACTACCCAGGCTCTCCTTTTTTTTTTTTTTTTTTAACATCAAAAGAGTAGAATGAAAGGTTCCTTTAAAGAACCTTAGCTTATTTTCTCTGTGCAACTGGACATTAGTAAGTTTGCCCACTCTTTTCACTGGCTGGTGTTGTAGGTTGGGTTAAAAATATTGTTTTTGACATTTCAAGCCCCTAATTGACTAGGTCTCAATGAACTGTCTTACTGAGCTTCTGGCATTCTGCATACCACTTCCTCCTTTTGGGTCAAAAGGGGCAAAACTCTTGAATTTGAAGGTCTGCAGAAGTAGAAAGGGCAGTGTTAACATTTCTGCATGTTCACCGAAAGATCACAGAACAGTCACCTAGCTGACTTTTCCCAGGATCATGTATTTCTGTTTAAGGAGGAATTGCAATCCTTTTTACTTCAGAGGGCTCTGACAGGACTTTGTTTAACTTACTATCAAAAAATCATTTTGCAATTTGTGATAAATTGAACTGTGATTTTTTTAAAACCTTTTTTTTTTTACTTTTTAAATGATCAGAATGTGAAAACCTGTAATCAAAGGAAAGCAGCATACATTTGTCTTGACTCCTATTGTGAGTTCACTTGACTGATTCCACAGCTCCTAAATGCTTTCCCTCAGAAATGGATCTAGCATCATATTTTCAGGCTTCCTGTCTTGTAGAGTTTTCCTCATCTGGGATCTGCCTTTGCAAATATCTCAGTGTGTGGCTAACTCAACTGGATTTCTTGTATAGAAACTTATCATGCTTCCAAACCCAAATAGGCAGATCCCACAAACACTTATGTGGCTCATTTTACAGGCTACTGATGTAAAGTACATATCCGAGAGATTTATTTTCAAGGGCCTTATTTATCAGAGAGTTAGAGGAATCTGTTAAACTCATCAGCATTTTGGTTCTGCCTTGATCTTTCAGTTTATTTTGCTATTAACAGTTCATGATTTTGTGTTGCAATGAAGAGCAAGACTAGTAAAGAATCATTTTAAGCTACAACGATAGCAAGCAGTCTTGCAACTGAGATCAGGATTATAAATCACAACATGTCTTCCCTCATAGTTTATAGCGTCTTTCACAACTCACTGATGCCGATGAAGAAACATAATTTAAGAACCATAAAAAATAGTGACATTAGGTTTATGGGCGTCCAATGAAAATGTTTCATAAACTGAAGTTAAAATAGACTGTTTATGTAGATTGCTTAAGCACCTTTTGTAGATACTAATTTGAGATGCATAATTTTTATCAATGTATTTCCTAGCATTGTATCATAGTGCCATTTTATTTTAATGTTACTGAGTGAAAGAGACATAATCATGACTGAAGTCTTTCAAAATCCCTCTAGATGTTATAATTAAACCAATTACTAACCCATGTATCTTGGTCATATGCTAAAGAAGAGCCTACTAATTCTGTACAATCTTCCCACAGGGAGCTTGTCTGAAATCCATACACACAAATACAAACTGTGCAATATAACTTCAGAAGAAAACTCTCTTATTTCTATTATTAGGCTAAAGCATTCCTAATGGCTCTGTCTATGTTAGAGGTACTCAAGCATGATGGTAGATCTATAGAAAAAAACAACTGGTGCGGATGTCTACATCTGGGGAGGGGGAGATATTTCATATTAATTCTTGGCAGTTCCAGCGAACTTTATGCCCATTAGCAGCCAGAGTGCACTGGATTTGCTCCTGGAGCTTTGCTTCTGGTTTATTTTTCATTTGAAAGGAATCCAGCTCATAAGCTCCAAGACCACTCTGTGATATGACTCACATCTCAGCAAATGGGAACAAAGGAGGTATTTACTTGAAAAATTGCACTCCTGATCTAAATCAAAACATTAATGTAGATTCACCCATTTTAGAGACTCTGAAGATAGACCTTTTTCAATGAGGAATAAACAAAACTAGCAGAATAACAGTTAAAAAAGTATGATGTGCTCAGTATATGTTAACATCTCTGGACCGTTCCTTCCTTCCTTCCAAGCTGCTTGCAGATGATATCAAGTGCTTGTCTTTAGCTTTATTGTGTTCTTGGGAGAATGAAAACCATTCACTGCAGGTACGTGCAAAGAATGCACAAGATGGATAACTTATTTATCAAGGAATTTATCAAGGTACCTCAGTTTCATATGCTTGAGCTGTGTAAAAAAATCCTAAGGATATATACTACAGCACACACGCAGCAGTGCTGCAGAAAAGTGGGTGAAGCCATCTCCATCATTATTGACTATGAATCGCATTGTCTCCCATGCAAGCTTGTCATCTGAGACTTTTTGGTTCCTCTTTCCCTGTAGGGCTTGAGTGCGCAAAACATTTTTTGACAGAGTAGTAAGAACCACGTTTTCTGAAACCTGTAGAAATCTCAGCAAAGAGAGACGCGCGTGTGAAGCGGCAGTGAACGCAGAGCTCTCACTCCCAGACAACTTGTGCCTGCCAAGGAGCAGCAAGAGTGAGGTGCTTTGTGAGGGAGGGTGAGGGTGACCACGACACTGCCAGGGGCTGTGCCCACACCAACAGGAACACAGGCTGCCAGGACCCTGACGTTTGGCAATCACAGACAGTATGGTAGGTGCAGATGGTGGAGGTGAGACCCACCCTTGACAGATGTAACCCAGCCACCAACTGACATTAATTGTGGAAAACCTCTGGCTTAAAAAAACTAACAGCATGATTGGAAATGTGGTATTTTCAGCTCAACACAGGTGACAACGGAAACAGCTGACTGAAAATGAGCGTTGACGTGCTGCACTCTGACCGCAGGTGTAGTACAGCCAGCATAAACCAATCTGGACATGCTCCAGTTCAGAATCTGAGAAAGAATAGGCAGGGCAAAGATAATGTGGAAACACAGCTACTCTGGTGTCACAGAAATATTATTTGGAAGAAGTAAGGGAAGATAATACACGTTTTCTAGTTTGATGATTCTGAGCCATTGTGCAGCTCTATGCTCTCCAATGCTTGTCCCAGCTACACAGAAAAAGCAAAGATTATTATTGCAAAAGCTTACTAAAATAGAGTCCTTTTTCGGCAAGAGGGGGCTATGTACTTCTGTGGGAATGTTATTTCAATCACGTGACTCTCAATTTCTAAGGGTTATTCAAACTTTATTAAACAGCAGAGTAAATATTTATCGAAGCCTTGGAGTAATTCTTCAGTACACAATGCTGGTCCTATCCAATGTACTGTAACATATACAGAGCTTCTTTGCTTCAGAAACTATATGCTCGTTATTTGCCTGGAATTCCATGCACAGCTTTGTTTTTACAAAGAGGAAATGCCTTTGTTTTCCTAATGCCAAATTCCTTCTTACCTGAGTCAACCTTTAGTTTACCCAGGGGGAAAAAGCCTCAGTGCAAATTTCTGTAGCCCAGCATGCGACCTGCCCTGTTGTTTCTTCATTCTTCTTGAAACAGCCAGGACTCCGGTAACAATAATAAAAAGAATCCATTACTTTTCCATCCTAATAGTTCCTTCAGGTTTGATAGATTACAATGAATTAATCATACAGGATTTTGATAACATTTTATTATGTTGATTGAAGGGATTCACTTGAGATGACAGCTAACATGGCTCAATAGCCAAAAGCTTTTTAGCACAACTATGTCTATTCACTGTCACTGCCATTCTTGAACGACCCAAAGGAAGGGGCTAGAGTGAACAATATATCACCGGTGATGTGTTTCACTCTACAACTATGTAATATACCAGTAACTGCAATTAAGAAAGCGCAGTTTCAGAAGAAAAATGTTTTATTTAGGTTGAGACTTAACCTCTCCCAAACCTATCTGCCAGATTAAAAATTAGTATATGGTAGTTAACTTCTTTCAGACATATTTTATTTAATTGCTTCATGTGAAGTAACCCTTTGTTCTTGGCTAGAGCAGTACTCTCCAGCTTGTGGTCTGTAGCTAGAATATTAGATCCAGCTTGACGTACTGTACTTCATAAAAATGTGGAGCAATTAGAGCTAGTCAGAGGATTATAACAAGAAGTCTCAGATGTTTATAAAACATGGCCTTGGAGAACACAGTGAATGAACTGGATTGCTTAACCTAAGGAGGAGAAGGCTGAGTGTGACAAGATAACAGTCTCCAGATACATAGAAAGCTGCTGTAAAGAGGCAGGGAACAATCTGTTGTCCATGTTTGTGACACACAGAAAAAGAAACAAGGAAATCAAATTGCAGTAAAGATGATTCGAGTTATATATTAGGAAGAATTTTTGAACAGTGAGGATAGTTAGGGAAATGTTAAGATAGATTGCCTGGGGAGGAATGTCCATCACTGAAAGCCTTTAAGAAAGTTAGACAAATATCTGTCAGGAGTGACATAGATAGAATCAATCCTGCTTTGACACAGAAAGAGATCTATGTTATGCTTTAAAAATTTCATATGTTGTTAGTCACTACAGCTGTATACAGTCTGCAATGTGTGTGCATCACTTTTGTATATACATTTAAATATGTTAAAAACATGTTGAGTTTAAAATCTTATCCTTAAATGATTATGCAGCAGAATTAAGGCCAGCTGTTTAACCCCTATTTATTCCCCCAGTATGTTTGTGCTATGGTACAGTCTTTAATTACCCTGTCACGTGTTGGTTTATTTCCACAACCCTCTCTTTCATTAGTCTGTTGGATAAATTCTACTCAGGGAAAGCACATTATTTTACATATTGTCTAATGTTCAGTGGGTATTTTTGTATTTTATTACTGCACGCTGTCCAGACTTGCTCTGAAGACAAAATTGCTGTATTTTTAGGAAGATTTATATGGCTGTCTTCAGTGCAGTGTTTGAGTGATACTTTAACATTAACTTACCCTCCCAGCATTGCTCTGACATCTGTACAGTCAGTTGGGAGCTCAGTCTGACACTGATTTTTCAGTGTAATCACTATTACATAGCACCACAGATGTTCGGAATAGAATTATAATACAAATTGTTTAAGGTTCAGCAATTTTAATAGACCAATTCCTAACTTCTCAGTGGTGATATCACAGTCTCATTGTTCTTGATAACAACTGGTGTATATGTACTCTTCCTAATGGTAAGCTACTGAATTTAGGTTTTTAATAGCAAACAAACTCCATTATGCAATATCATCTTGACAAGAAGCAGGGTTCCTCAGCAAAACTAAAACTTTAGGATTTACTCCATTTGCATAAAATGACTGATTTCTAGCCATACAAGATTGTTATTCTCTGTGTGTATCATCATTAGTGTGGAATGAGGTACACGCTCTTTTATTTAGGTTTCACCTACATTTATTACAGCAGACTACAGGAATCCTAGACTACAATCCTGACTTGGCAAAAAAGTATATTCTAATGAGTGTAGGCAAGGGAGAGCCTACCAACCCTGTTCAAACTTCCACATCAGCTGCTGCTCAGATCTCTTATGACAACAGTGGATCTTTTCAAACATAACTGAAAAATAGGAATAGTAATAAATACGGCAGAGCTCTGCTAGTTGCAGGAAGGAACTAGAAGGAGTGTCAGGATATAGATTTGGGGTTGAAGAGAAGATGGCAGGGTACTTCTGAGAAGAGATGATCCCAAGTCAGAAATTTCTGCTTCTGCAGAAATTGCAACTGCGGGTTGTGTTAACCTTCTTTCTTGTCCTTGGGAGTGTGAACGGCTGATCAGCCTTAAATAGAACCATTCCTCCTCCAACTCTTAAATTTTGATGCTTTTTGTAACTCTGTTCTACCTACTGATGCCGTCGACTCTTTTATCTTTGACTTTCTTTTCAGGTTTCCTCGATACATCATCCTGTATTTTCAACCAAGCTGCAGTCTCTTTTTCAAGACTGTTCTGCACTTTGGAGTCCTCGTGTATCTTCCTCCTACTTAAATCTGCAGTCCCCTTGCCTGGCCATGTCCCCTGTCCTCCTTCAACAGCTCTTCATCAGACACTGATCTTTCACCTGTCTGGCCTCCTGGTCATCTACTATATTTTCCTGATGAAGCCACCTAATATAAACCTTTTTTGGTTTATATTGGTATAAACAAATATTTGAAGTTTAGTTGTTTTAAGAAATCAAAACATGAACACATCTGCAGGCAGCACAGTAAGTCTCACTTGTGCTGTACAATTTTTACAAAGTTGAGTATATGCACCACTTTTACAAGAGTGAGCTGCTATTGACTTTAAGTCATTATTCATTTAACCTTAAATACACGCCATATTGCTTCTGTATAGGTAGGAAGAAGAAAGGTATTTCAATTAGCTTCAGCAGGTCCAGTTCTTGTGTATCTGAGGTCATGAGCCTGAAAAATGTTATCCATGTAGTCTACATGTTAAAAATTCAGTTGAGTGGTTCAAAGGTCTTTTCTAGTTGGCGGAATGCTCATTGATTTCTCAGAGCACATCCTTGAATAATCAGTTGTGTTGTATGATTTTTCTTGCCTAGAATTGAAATGTTTTATTTATATAAGGTATTATGTGTGTTTGCATTGCCTATCTTTTAATATCTCATACTTGATTTTATATGTTCTAGACCTGCATATACAAGCCTGATTTGTATATTTAGTGGTCCTTCATGAAACAAATGTTTAAACCCTTAGCCTAATAGATATACTTGATCTATTAAACAATGTAGGTGCTGACTGCAATATGGAAAAATATATATATGTAGTCAAACACTAGTTGCGTAACATTAAAATTGCAACCAATTTCCTTGTATGTAATTTAAAGAAAATGTAGCAAATAAAAATGAATAATAGGCCAATTTCAGGGTGTTTTATAGTTGTAAACATGTGACGTACAGGTAAATCTGAGATGTTATTAATTCAGTATTTATGAACATGAAAGTCATACTCTTGACTTTATGTATATATAAAGGATATTTTTATGTTTGCTCCAAGTCATATTTGTTGTACCTTTTCATGCCCAAAACAGCAGGAGGTCTTCTACTTTTTCTGACCCAGGAAAAATAATTTGTTTGCAAGTATGTTTCTCAAAAAGACCTTGATTTAGGATTAAATGTGAATACTTGATGCAATCTTTTCTTGCTTGGAGTTTGGCTGTCCTCTCAGCCTGTAGAGGAAATATTAATCCAGGAGCTGGAGCAACTTTCCAGCGTTCTGAGTAGGTAACCATCACCTACCACTAGTTACGAAGTGTTCAAGAGGTCAAGGAATCTATAGCTTGAGACCTAGATGGATGGTTTTCTTTGTGTCTATTATACTTCTAGATATGTTGTGTATTTCATTTTCATGCTGCATATATTGTAGTCATTACAAAGTAGTATGGTACAGATTAGCTGCATTATGATGAAATTTTGGAGAACAACATTCATAAGCATTAGTAGAGTTATGAGCTGCCTTTTCTGCTGTTTATTTACAATCTCAATTTACTGGTTTGTTTTGTTTTCTGTTTGAGCAGCTGTGAAGAGAAGAATTGTTCCAATGGAAATATTTTTGACCTCTCAGATGTTAGCAGGTAACTAATAATTTGTCATATCAAGTGGATAGGATCTGTAACCTGTTAGTTACCTCCAGAAATTTAGTGGTACCATTTGTGGTTAAAATGATTTCTTTAGTTGACAACAGAGATCACAAAGGAAATTCTTAGCAAGAAAGCCATTAAAGCATTACCTTGAAAGTGGCTTCTTTTATACTGCAGAACCACTCATCATTCAAGTGTATATTTATTAGAAATGCCATAGGTTAGAAGAAGAATAGAAGAAAATAAAAAAGAGGAAATGACCTACACCAGGATTTGGATACTAAACATTTAAGCGGAGAGTGAAATGAAGGTACCGGCCTACAAGCTCCTAAGGGAAGAATGTAAGCAATTAGGAACCAGTGAATAATACAGCACAAATGTAAGACAGAAAATGTGGATCGTGGGAATTGTTAGAAAAAAATCGAAAAAGAGAAAGAGAGTTCTGTTGATTTCTTGTAGTTATTATTCTGGTCATGTTTTGTTATCTCATAAAAAGGTTTAAAAACCCTTCCTTTTTTAGAATGCAAGTGAATTGTGATGGAGATAAAAAAATAGAAACACATTATGCATTCACCATCATAAAATAAGCAGTCTTATTTTCATCAAAAAGTAACAAATCACAACTCCCAAACCATATCATTTGTACTTCTTCCTCCCATTATTTTCCTATTTTCAAATGTAGTCAATGATAAAAGGATATCCAGTTGTAATTATAACCTTCATAAAAAAATCTTAGGCATTTGATTTGGAGCGTTCTTTGGTTGCAAGAACTGGAATTCAAATAAAACCCAAAAAATGTTTTGCATGGGATTCTGAAACCTATTCTGCACTGTCCTAAACCTGCTCCCACTGAAATAAATAACAAAACTTCACAGCTTCTCTGAAAACCTAGTTAAACTGTCATGAGCGCTGTCAAAAATCCCACTTT
Organism: Ibycter americanus; assembly: GCA_035590275.1. NCBI lineage: Eukaryota > Metazoa > Chordata > Aves > Falconiformes > Falconidae > Ibycter > Ibycter americanus. Next base: position 21,238,744 of record JAVJGI010000032.1, read on the forward strand.
TCATTAATGAGAAAAATAGAATGTATGCTCTGTAAAACTCAATTGTGCAGGTCTACATGAATTATTAATGACTAATGAGTAGTGGTTTCGCATTTTGGACAAAGATCTATGAATAATCTGGTGCCACAATTAAAAATGGATGTAGCTATGTCAACACTTAAGAAATATCATCTTTGATATCAAAGCAATAGAGGACACTTCCATTCTAATAGTACCAATCCTTCCCACTTCCAATTTTGTTTAAGGCCACGAGTCTTCGGAGACCATTAAGGTAAGGTGGTAAGTAATTGCCATGTTGCAGATTCCAGGGTTGCAATTTTCTAGCTTGCCTTTTATTTTAGGGGGGTGTAGGTTCTGTTTTGGCTAGGGTTTTTTTAGTGATTTCCCTATATTTGATACTTTCTCCTTTCTAAAATTTAATGTCAGGTTATTGTACAACCCCTCCCACAAGGATCTGAATGTAATTGTGTTTCAGGCACTATTATTTAGTGGCTCAGTTATAGTTCTTGAAATCACTCTCTGTGTGTTACTTAGGGCCATAACCTCTCCCCTTGTGTGCTCTAGAACGAGCTGTTCCAAGAAACAATTGCTTAAAATGTCAAGAAATTGCTTCCTAAACCTAGTCCCAATATGACATATGACCAGTTTATATGCTGACAGTTGAAGTCGCCCATTACTACTGTTGTATTAGATTTAGTTGCCTCTATGGTCTTAGCATTGCACACACAGTATGGTTTTCCTGATCTGAAAGCAAGTAGTTACAAGCATGTGTGTGCTCCCTGCACAGAAAGCAGCACAAAATTATTCATCATTTAATTCTATACGTGTCTTTTTTTAAGGATGAAGTGGAACATGAGCTGTGTCTAGTTTTTTCACAGACATTCTGAACAAATGTGTGCTTTAATTTGTACGGATATACAAACCAAATTATAAAACATACTTGCGTGTCAATGACTAATTTTGGGTGATTTTAATGCATTAATTATACTTTAAGCCTTTCATTTTCCTGGGGCTAATCTACTCCGTTGAGCCTTGCCAAACTAAGGACAGAGACTAAATCTGATATTACAGATCTATAAATGCCAATACGAGTCCTTTCCAAAGAAAACACACTTCTGTTCTTTCAATTTTCTGCTTCTGCAGCTTGGATAAAGAAGGATAGAAATATTACATCCGTATTAGAGTTATTAACATTAAAGTTTCACAGTCGTAAGATTACAGTTCCCCATTCACCACATTAGAAATTTCAGTTTAGGTCACAACTTAATTGTAGTTCAGCTCATTGAATTGTCGTACTGGGTTAACTAGCCATGCTACAAGCCAATGGCAGATTTGGGAAGACAGTCAAGTTCTTAAATTGCCTCATTGGCTCCTCGTTGGCTCCATAAGAGGCAGATTTCCACTGTGATTTTCTGAACGTTAGATTTGTATTGTGTTCCTTGGAGTGTCTCAACTAGATGTTTGGGACCAGAGCTCCTCATCAGACTAATTTTCAATCATCACCTCAGCTATTTACATGACTGAACCTTTTTATTGCTTCCATCTTTGTATCTTAAGGCACCTTCTCATCCAGTGCAGCTGCCTTCGCATTTTCCCTCAGCACATCTCCGTTTTGGCACTACCTTCCCAGTAGTTGAATACCTGAGGCCAATTTTGTGGTTCTATCCTGTACTTAAAGCAGCTCTGTTGCTGTTATCAGTCACAGTGTTGATTTCTCTGAATGAATAGTACAGTCAGTTACTTTTACATTATAAAAACCTTTGTTAAACAAGAGTCGTAGAGGATCTGTGAAAATTTATAACATAGGTACTTCCAAAACAAAACTCCGAAACTTTTTTTTTTATGTAAAAGTTATACCAAGAATAAGGACGTAACTCCTCCTAGGAAATATTCCCAGTCTCTACTGATATTAACTAATTGATTTAGAGTAGTTAAGGTCCATATTTTTTCAGGTATAAGCCAAGTGTTACATTAATAAGCACAGAAATTATCCAAGGAATCTAACTTCAATCTTTTCAGTACCTTATAATTCATCAAAAGGAAGTACCTGGCTTTTTGAAATGTGAAAAATTACTTGTGGTTTTCTCTTACTCTCATTTTCCATATTCTGAGATTGTATACTTCATTTTTTTTGTATATTTATGACATCCTATTTGTAGATGATTGTGGTTTTGCTGGATAGCTCTTGTGTTAAAAGATGATTTAGTTTGTATTTTACTCAGCAGGCCATGTATCCTAAGTGTCACATGCCATGCATTTGAGTTTCTATTCATAAGACAATATTTTTTCAGTATATAGCAATAATTAATCTACGTAATATGATTTGAGAATCATGTTTTAAAGTACTTTGAGTTAAAAAAATGGTCATGATTTTTTTTTTTTTTAATCATGACTGAATTGAGGAACTCTTTATCTCTGATCATATATAGCACATTTCAAGTTTCATTAAGAATCTCTTTAATTAAAAACAAAATTAAAAGATTTTAAATCATTATGACATTTTAAACAAAAGCATGGACTGAAACTACTCTTGATTAACAGCAATAACAATTTTGAGAATGAGGCATGTTAGCAATCTTTTGCGAACACTTCATTGCATCTTCATTTCCTGAAAATAAAACCCTGTCAATGTGTGCCCTACCCTGTGCCAGGGCAATCACATTGATAGGAGCAAGCAGTATACTTGGCCTGTCATGGGAATAAGAGGTAAAAGCCAGTTTTGTCTATGCCTATGCCTGAGGCTACTAAAATGTAGCGGGTTTTGAGGCAAGAATGTGAAACTGTAGTCTGAGGTGTGGTGCTCTCCATAGGTGATGATCCCCAAAAAGAACGGAGTGCCATGTTTTTGACTTATGGTTGATTTAATTTAAACATTGGACTATTCTTTATTAGAGCTCAAATTAATGAGTCCCAGCAGCCCAGTTTTATTCAGCCTCAGACTAAAGGAAATTGGGAACTCTCAAGGGTAGTGGACTAGGGGAAAACTCAAGTTCGCAAGCCAATTTTCCAAAGACTTCCACTGTATGCATCATGGAAAGAATGGTCATACCAAATTTATTGAGGAATCTCCCAAGGATATGAAAAGAACATATTTAATGTAATCTGGCCATTTTAAGTCCACTGAGGCTAAGTCTGCTGTTTTGGGGGATTGTTTTTGTTCCAGAGAGTTTTGTCTTAGCTTCAGTAAACTGTAAATGCTGTGCTATTTCTTTTGTTCTTTTTCTTTTTGGTGTGTTCAGTACTAGCCCATAATCTCTTGGGATTTAGAACAAACTTCTCTTTAACACTTGTTCTTGAAAATGAAGACTCTGGAGTCTTGTTGACCTACAAGGAACAGCAATCACAAGTCTCTGAAGGTTTTCTTGCAGGTTCAGGACTATATGCAAAGCAAACTATAAGAACCACAGATACAACTGTTTCACTGAGTTTAAAATTAGAGTTACATAACATAGCATGTGGTGGACTAAGTTTATATGATTTAGATGCAAGGACCAGCTATGTAGGAAAATACTCTGGATCTACTTAGTGGTGCTGATGTCCATGAACACTAAGGGTTCAAGGTGCTGTGTCCTAAGAACAGAAGCCAGCACGTCGCATAATTATGGACTCACGTGCCTATTGTTTTCATAGCACTACTATGGCATTATAATAACACTTCAGGAGGAGGCCTTTGAGAGGGCTTTAACGATATAAGAGTCCAAACTGCAAACGAAAAAAATACTTTGTGATTTGCAGAAGCACTTTACATCACTAATGAGTGATAGCGCTACAGTGCTAGGAGGTGGAGGAAAGTGGGGAGCAAAGTCACGTACACCACCTTCTTGGTACTCTCAGTAGATCTGCCACTACAGTAAGTCAGATTTTTCAACTGTATTCACATGAACGTACAACACTTCATCCTCATTGAATCTCCCTCTCTCTCACCCCTCACTAAACTTTGTCTTCAGGAAAAGGGACTTCTCAGGTGCAAACTCATGATTAATGTCAGGCATAAAACTGGAGCAGTCAAAACCAATAACCACTCTATTTACCACATTCTTCCTATTGAAATAAAGAAGAAAATAAATAAAATTGAATGTGTCTACATGTAGGGTTGCACATTTTTGTTAATTTATGCCGGCTTGAAATACAATTAAATGTAAGAACTTATGATGTGAAATGGGGCCTGGGAAGTAAAAAGGAAAGAAGTTCTAGTGCACATGATTCCTTCACATAAAGTGTATTAGATAAGTCAAGATTTGAAGTCTAAAAAAAGGAATGCATTCAGAAAATATATGTATGGTCATTCTCCACTGAAACAAATTAAATGAGTTTTCAATGAACATGATTTAGATTGCAGAACTGAACACTCAGAAGTTCAGAGACAAAGTTAAAGCTTTCCCATAGCTACTGCCTGTCTTTGCATCTGCTTTACAATACAGCCCTTAATCCTGGTGAGCCTGGATTTAGGCATTTGTATTTAGTTATTGTTTTGGATACTACTGGTGTTCTCCTGAAAAGTCTGGGTGACAAGACAGGAATGCCAGTTTTCAAATATTAATCCTTGCATGGAACCTCACTGAAGAAATACAATTATCTTTTCAAGGCATTTCTCCATACTGAAGTTCAAAGTGGGAATGTGAAATTCTCTTAAATGAGTTTACAAAAAACATCTTTTCTAAAAATTGGAAGCTTGTAAATTTTCCCAAAATTTAGTTCCAAAGCAAAAGAAACAGAAGATACTGATAGGAATTCCGCTCCCCTCCCCGTGCACTCCCCCCCACCCCCCGAGATTTCCCATATTTAGGCAGGATAAATTGTGGAAACTGGCCTGGAAAAATACCTCACAAAAGTTCTATAAATGTTTCTTATAATAATAATAATGACAATGATAATAAGTAAGTTTCTTTGTTTGTGTAGTAAGTACTAAGAATATGCTCACGGAGAACTTGGCTGTGTTTACTCCCTTTGTGTTTACTTTTTGCAAATGTTCTTTTGGATTATTATTCTCACAGGAATGTTTGCTGAAATGTTCATTTTAAAGAGGATATTAGAGGACGTTCTCAAATTGTAAATTTTGAACTCATAAATATTAGAGCCATTCCAGAAGATTGATTTATCTATGAGTTATGTTTATCTTCTTAAGAAACAAAAGGAATGTTTTACCCAATCATAATTAACACAAGTAAAAATACCAGATTTTGTTAGCAATGAGCTGCTTCAAAGTAATCTACCAAGCAAGATATTTTCTTAATACTCATGTCACCGTTTCTATCAACTAATGCACCAATGTGACAGATACTGTATTTCACTACTTGTATATTATGGTTCCTGATGGCCTTCCTCTGCAGGGTATGTGATTCTGTTGCAGTCTTAACTAGGGGGAAGTTAGTTTCATTAATTGGGACTTTTCTCCCTCTTTTTTTTTCTTTTTCCTTTTGTGCTTATGCTGCTTATAGAAAGAAATCCTTAATAAGTAGGATCAATGGCCATAATACGTCATTCTTAATCTCCTTGTGGAAAACATGGTTCATTCCTGTAACAAACAGCAGTAACTTGCAGCTTTTTTCTTCCTGGGGCCCTGTGTTCTGACAGAAAAAAATGTCTAGACTCCTCTCTCTTCTATCTATCATCAAAAGCTGGGTGGTCTTATCCCCTCTGTGTTTACTTTTATGCCATACCTGCACTGTGACTGTTGCACTTGGTGATTGCACTCTGCTCATCAGCACCCTATGCCTTGTGTCTAGTTCTAACTGGCATCGGTGAGCAAGAACTTCATGGCAGCTTCAAAGTTACAGCCCTTAACAGGGAGGCATAACCACAGGGAGTGAGCTCATAGACTGCTCTGGAAAAGACAGACCATACTTCCTTTTCCAGCCAAAAATGTGGGAGATAAGAACAAGAAAACAAACAAAAAACTGCAGAGTTAATCAAGCAAAAACTTTCAAATAATTAAAAAAAAAGAAAAAAAAGAAAAAGAGGTTACGTAAGTTGCTTTCCATTTTTAGATTATGGTAATTTGTTATGATGTGTATTTAAATGCATTTTTTTAAAAAACTAAAATGTAGCAAAGCTTAAAAGCATAAATAAAATAATCTGCCCACAAATATGAGCAAGAGCATTTATCAGAAAACAGATGGTCTCTTACACGCAGAACTAAACACCTCTAAAAACATAACAATCCATTTGTCTTGATGAATGCATCCTCTAGCAGATATCACAAATAGCAGCAGCAGCAGCAGTTTACCTGCAGGTCTGGAAAACACATTTCGATGAAGATACATCACATAGGAATAAGTTCTGGATTTCCATTTTTTACACGTAGAACAGGAATATTATGGTAACTCTTCCCTTCTCACGATCTGATCTTCAGGGAAAAAAACTTTCTTTGTCTCTTATTCCTGAGGATTAGTGGCACCAAATTTAACTCCAGAGCACAATTTAAGCAACAGTAGGACTCTTTTAAGTCATATCTATTTGCATTAGCTTCCACTGAGTCATCTGGAAATCAGACCTGGGCCCTGCACATGCCTTCTTTAACAAGGAATCTCTCAGAAACCGAATTATCTGGCTTTCCACCTCCCTTTGTATCACTGAAGAAGTGTAATACCAAAGTTTTAGTCATGGTCAATAATGAACAATTAAAAAAATATTTTGAACACACTTGTTTACGGTATAGTATTTATATACAAAAAATCTTATGTTATCTCCACTGAGAAATAATTAATCAGGCCAAAGTCTTTTTCAAAGATTTTTCAAAGACATAGACAATTCCTCTTGACCAGAAATTCTGAAAAATAACAGAGCAATGTATAAATAGACAATTTTAACATATTCCTCCCAGGAATTCACTACAGCACTACAAACTATAAACATTAGCGCCATAAATTGTCTCTGGCTTGACTTCTGTGGCATTTACAACCACTTTTAATTTAAAATACTTCTAACGACCTTCTGTAGTAACTTGTATTACCAGTGAGCATACCTAAGCGATTAACAATGTTCTTGTAGCATTGAAAGGGTCTTATAAATAGATACATATCAACCTATATATTTATATTTAATCTCTGAAGTTAGAAGGAAATGATCCTGGAACTATGACAAGAAGGCTTACATGCATTAAGGACAAATATTTCCAGAGATGTCAACAAACCAGTATTTGTTGCATACTGGATTTATAGCTCATAGCATACTGGATCCAGCATTAGTTTCTCAGGATCTCCTTGTCAATGCATACAGTGGTTTCCATAGGAGGAGTTTACATCACAATGTAAACAACACATAGAAAAGGTCCAACTGAGTTATCTTCCTAAGCACTTACACTAGCTAATGAATTAAGTTGGTGAAAACTTGGTCTGGCATTTTAAAGATATGATAATTCAGGTTTGTCACAGGATAATCTGCTTCTGTTGTCAGAAACAGCAATGTTACTTTTATGTCATTAGATTACTGATATGGCAAGACTTGCTTTTCCCCAGGCAATTAGAAAATGGAAAGAATTGTGAGAGCTGGAATATAGGTGGGAACTCTGGGGATTTGTAATACATTATTCTAAATTGCTTTGCTATTTATGTAGATTTAAATAATAAAATATATCCATAAGCCTTCTTATCAGCTGCATTAAATATGTTTTCAAAGAAAGAACTAAGCCAACCTGCATTTAAAAATCCTTGCTACCTTCACATCCTATCATTGCTGTGGGATTTGCATTTCTCCATACACTCTCCATAAACTCTGTTTAACAGTGTGTGCAGAGGGACCCAAAGTGGGTTATTTCGAGCCAAGGAATGGTGTGTGTTGCAGGAACTTGAGATCTTCCCCCGGACAGGGCAAGACTTGCCAGCTGTCTCTGTTTTAATATGAGCAATTCATCTTGAGTGCCTTTTCTGACTATCACCGAGGCAGAGCTGGACAGGAAAAGAGGCAATACATCAGGTAGAGGGTCCCAGGATACTAATGATTTTTCAGGATGCTAACGCCTTGAATTCTAGCCTAAGACCAGTGAGCAAATAATGCAGATCCATTTAAGAGGATTTATTAGGAGTGTGAAAGGAACATGCGGAAAAAGGAAAGATGCTTTTGGTACATACTGACCAATTCATTAATTGCCTTTCATAATGTATTATCTTTAACCAAGTGAGCTAATCAAGCATGACTGCAAAATGAAGTGTTTTCTCAGAAAGCCTGTATTTCCATGTATCTCTCATACATGTGAGATGCTGTCTAGGGGAAGGATCTTCGTTGCTAGCTCACAGCTAGGTAGAAGTGCTAAAAAAAAAAGAGTTCTGAAACAGTACACAATGTCTCTGAATAAATTCTGTAAGATTTCTACCATTTTCCACAGCTAAGTTGAAACATCATGTAGGAAAGGAGAAAAAGAACAAAAAAGGGACCTTAGGGACAATTACAAAATACCTGGGGACCTGTTTTAAATCGGTTCTATCAAAAATGTCTCTCTCAGGTTTTTCAAAATGTAGCTGGGAGAAAATAAATACTGAATGAGATTGTCTATTTTCTTGCCAAAACAAGTTCTTTCCTACAAAATTGTTGATGTTCTTCTTAACCATTCTTCCCTTTCTGAGCTGCTACTCACAGTTAACCGACTGGTTTACCTCGGGTGTGGCCTGGCAGGTTTTTTCACAGCCATCTCTCTTAAGCAGATGAGACATAAGAAAGAAACCTCTCTATCCCTCATGTGCAAAATTTTGTTTTGGAAAGAAGCTTTAAGAAGTTTTTAAAAGGTCAATTAATCAATCAGGGAAAAGTAAAAATGTTATTTGACTCGGAAGGCTCGCCACATCACTCAAGTAATGAATGATGAATACCAAGCCTTTGAGTGAATTCTTGCAATCAACACTCCGTGACTAATCGATAGGCTGACATTTTCACACAGTTGCAGAAAGTGATCAAATTTCATAAATATCACAGATTTGTTGTTGGAAAAAATCATGCACAGAGTTAAAAAAAAAAAGGGGGGAAGAAGAAGAAAAAAGGGGATCAAGGTTTGCTGGCAAGCTGCTGGCAGCCCATGGGTGCAGCCATTGCCAGGGACAAGGCGCCACCCATGGCTCCGCTCCCCGCTGCCCGCAGCCCAGCTTGGCAGGGAAAAGGTGCCTGGGATCACCTTTTGTGTGGTTTTGTGCCCACCACCGTGCCACGCTCCTCCTCGAACAATAGTTGCATATGACGTCAACATCAGCCCCATCGCATCAGTTCAGACCTGATCAGAGGCTCAGAACATGGGTTAATCGTGCTGCTTCTCCTGGTTGTAGAGGTCATTTCTGAATCACTGCTGAGCAAACATGCGAAGGACAGCCTGCTTAGCAGAGCAGTAAATAATTAAGAGAGCGTTTAAACAGTCACCAGGATTGTTTGATGACCTATGTAGAAGAACTGTAGTTTAAGGTTATACAAAAGTTATTAGTCTAGAACAAAGGGTGAGAAACACAGCCTGCCTGGAAAGCACAGACCCTAAAAAGAATTAACATGAAATCTAAGAGCAATGCTGTGGCAAAAGCAGTCGATATTGCCCATGACTAAACAGGAGCATGCAAACAGGAATGTGGTTTTTATCCATGTAGCCAGTCTGACACAGGAAGGTATGCAAGTTTAAGTGCACAACAGGATGCTTAAAAATTGGAGAACGTGAAGAAAAGAAAAGTCACAGAAATTATTCAAGTCTTTGAATAAATGCCTGGAACCTGGTCTGCCTAGTTAATCCAAAAGAAGTTTGAAAGCTGATTTGATTGCAGCATGCATGTACTTTCCAGAGCTAAACAATCTCTTTTGAGCTAGAAGGTGAAGACAGAACTAGTGGTGGAAATCTTATGCCAGGATAATTCGCATTAGAAATTATAGACATTTAAAATATATATGTTTATATTTATTTATTTATTTACTGTGCTGGCAATTATCCACTGGAAATGGTTAAGAAAGGAAGGGGTTTATTCTCTAGTTTCTGGCGTCTTCAAATAAAGATGTTTTTCTGAAGATAAGATTTTGTAACATAAAACTGGTTTTTAAGAGCCAGAATGTGGTGTACAAACTATTAACTTGATAATCTTGCTAGCTACTTCTAACTTTGAAATGCGTTGACCCAAACACTGAGTTTCAGTCTAGAGCTCTCTTGCCACATTCCGGGTTTCATCATCAGTTGAAAATCTAGGTAGTAATCAGTAAGTCAGACTTATCTGTGCCCTTATTAGACACAAGGTAGATTAATTTACTATGAAAGCAGCTGTATCCTCATGTTCTGTTACATCTGCAGATTACTGCAACGCTTCTGATCGGTTCACTGTCATGGGCAGGCCAGTTCCCAGAGGTGGCTTCAGATATGTGTCTCCACTCACCTTCTGATTTAATATACATGAACAAGTTTCAATCTTAAAATCAGGTGGCTGTGTTAGTGTGTTTAAAATGAGTTTATCTGAGCTATGACCATGTCATCAGACCTGAGCTATGAAAAACCTTTTTCTCTCCAAAAGTTCACTTGAAAATTCAAAGGCAATTTCTGTACAGCCTCTGGAGACCATCAGCCAAAGAGACTGGTGTAATCTTGGTCCTGTCCAAGCTAAAAAAGGAAAAAGAACATGAAGGTGTCTAGGTGACACCTCTTTTGCTTTGTTTTAATATGCTTACTAACTCACTCCAAAGATGCTCGCAGTAAGCAAAATTTTTAAAAGTGTTTCTTGTGCTGGAAGAGTTATTTGAATGTAAGGTTAGTGACTCTAGATTTGGAAGGATGCTGGCACCATGCCCTCCTAGGGGAAATGTCAGTGAAATCAGGCCATAACAGGCCCAGCAGGCATTGTTTTCTTTACAAACCAGGACTTAAATATCCTGAACACATCATCAACCAATATAAAGAAAGAAATTACTGATAATTAATTACATATGATCTTTTACCTCCCTCTTAACTGGGTTTGTGTTCCTTGAAGGCGGTCAGTTTGGTATAAATTAAATGGGTCTTGTCCTGATCAATGACCAAAATTACTTAGGAAATAAATATTTTGCATAAATATTAGTGCTGTTATTGTAGAGATGAAAGAAAATATTTTTTAAAAGTAAAGTTTATTATGAAGAGGAGAGGGAGGCTTTGGACAAACAGAGAGCTGAACTTTTTAATTCAAAACCATTATGGGTTTGTATTTTTTTTTCATAATCTTTTCATTAGCATTTCTCTCAGTTTCTAGGCAATCAGGCAGGATTAGAATTTTTTTAAATTAAATCCTTTTTCTGTTGAAATAGTGGTAGTGTATGTAGTAATACTTAACACCGTATTCCTAGTCCAATTTTTCAACAAGCTTATTATCTGCGGAACAGAAGTTGTATATGGGAAGAATAGAAATATATTTTAAAAGCAGAACAGTATGCAGGCATACGCTTTCATCACTCCAGGAGAATTCTTTAGTTTCAGTTTGTACCTGCCATTTTTTTAATTGTAAAGTTTGTCACTGCAGTATCTCTAACTTGTCTCCAAACACATTAATATCTTTCTGTGTTGTGGCTTTCCTTCAGTCATTTGTATCCTCCAGCTACAGGACATGTGTAATCAAAAGTCCTAAGGCCTGGAGTTATGTGGTACCTTAGATATGGAAAATAATCAAATATTAACCTGTTAGTTTCATGAGGAACAACTTTCAATTTCAAAACTGTATCTGAATCACTATGATTAAAAAAAACACCAGAAAAAGTCTGTCACTGACATCATTCCCGTGATCAGTGTGACAATCTCCTCAAAAGGGCTATATACTTTTGTTTTTACAGGGTATCTCATCTCAGTTTTAGTGAAATATAGTTATTGATTTCATATTTTTACTGTTTCTCTTGCAGTTTACAAGTGTACACTTTTGCCTGTTTAATCCCTGGCTAGCTTCCAGAGGCCAACACGCAACATCAGATTTTGTTTGGAAAATGTGTATGAAGAGCAGTTTATTTCTGAAATATCATCTGAAGTTCACCTTATAATATGCTTCAGAGAAACAGAACATGAGTTAAGGATTAATTACTCCTACAAATGAAACAAAACCTTGGTCTTAAGTAGCTATTCTGAGACAAGAGAGCTAGCTCCTCTTAAAAACCCAAGAAGGTGTAAACAGAAATTATTTAAAAAACAAACAACAACAACAAAACAAAAGAAACCACTGAAAAAAACCTCCACTAGAGTGCACCTAAACTTTGCAAGTAGAAACACTTTCTAGAAATCTTTCATTACCTGGGGCACCTTTTTAAAGTATTGATCCACAACACTAGATGACTGGCTAGAACTGAGGACTTCTACCAGTAAATAACTAACTCTCTGCATTCCTGAAAGCTACTACAGTAGTTGAATATAACAGTTATTTCCCTTTTGACATTTTCTACTCATTTCAGAATTATTTTCCATTTTATACACATATAGGGAATTTCTCCCAAAGCAGTAGCATCTCTGTTTAAAATGAAAGAAGAAAAAAAATCCCAGAAGCTTCACCTTTGTCTACTGCAAGGTCATACCAATTTTTTGCTTTGTAGCAAAAAAAAAATGAAATCAATCTCGTAAATATCTATAGGCAGCCATCAAAAAGAAAAGTGGCTCCTCTGTTCTAAGAGAAAAGGGAAGTAAATTCAAGTCTGACAAAGTTGTCACTAGCCAGAACCTGCCAGTTCTGCTTATTTTTAAATCAAACAGCCAGTGGTAATGAGGTGATATGAGTCTCAGGAAGCAAAATCAAACAGCAGAAGCTACATCTTAGAAAACGTTCTCAGTTAGCCTGGTGGTCTATAAGGGTGCAGAAAAGCAGACCTTTTTGTTTTCAAGACCTTGGAAAGTTTATCTCTTACCATGAGTAAAAAATCTTTGTCAGTTCCCATTGAAGTCGGCAGAAGGATTCATGCTGTTTACAGGAAGAAATAGCCTGCCCATGAGAACAGTAAATATCCTGCGTGGGTCTTTCAGAAATGCTCATTAGGGGCATACCTGTTATCACATGCAAATTGATGAACACCCTGAAATTCCCTTTTGTTTGTTTTTTTATTTCCCCCAGACCTTTTTACTGAAGCCAAAATGTTTTTAATGTCTTTAATTTTGTGCCTCCCTACTAAGAAACTGTGTTTTTCTTAAAGTGTGAACATTCACATGTAAACTTTCTTCTACCGGTGCATACATTGTAAATATCATCAGAATTCAGTGATTTCTTTTTATCTTCTAAAAATTGTCTTTTTTTCATAAGTGTTTATGGAACTTGATAGTTAACAATGATATTAAATCAGTGTTAATAAGAGGTTTTTGGTAAAAGTCTGGATGAACATTACAGTAGTATATTCATGACATTTTTTGAAAGAAACCATACAACTAAGAATAACTTAAAAAAAATAAATATAAGGAAAGAAGGGCCAGAGATAGCCTGTTTCATTTCTGTAAATGAAAATAACATGGCGTTACATCAGTATTTGCCCAGGTCTACTACACAGCATGTTTTACAAATATAGCACATATGTATTAATGAATGGATATTTGCTACACTGAGCTCACCTCAAGTCACCTTCATTCACACTGAAGTGATATTCCTCATGGGACCAGTCCCACTGAGCAAGGGCACGCTCAGACGTACATTAAGCTGATCATTCCATGGTTATGTGACCTATTTTCATAGTATGTTTGCTGTGATTACTCTCCTGATTTGAACTAGACAGAGCAGCAAAAGCCTCCAAGGAGTTGTCTAGACACCTGAAGCAATAACTGGAAGGCAAGGGCACATGAGCTTTTATTTACTGAAAGATACTGTTTAAAGATTTTTGAGAAAAACAGTTTTAAAAACCCTGAGAGGTAATATTCTAGAAAGCGAGACAGCTTGGAGGCTTAATTCTTCTCCCACTTGTACACAGTAGAACTCTGAATTAAATGGTGTTATGTTAGTGAAAGAGATAGGCTTAAGATCATAATCAGGGAAAAGTCATATGAGAACAAGTGGAGTATTTTTTCTTAAATTTCTAGATTTCTAGATTAACATTAAAGAACCCGTGAATAATTTGAGAACTTCTTTCCAGCTTTGAGATTGTTTAATCCTTTGTTTATATAATTCTTGTACAGTTAATTAGTTTGCAGTTAAATAAAACATTATCTCATAAGTACTGAAATGTAGCCTATCTTTTCCTAGAGCACAATAATTTTATATAAAAGATAAAAGAGCTTAAAAATACTGCAATAAAATCAGAGGAATTGCTTCTGGTTCAGGACTTTTTAGTCTTGGTAATAGGTTCTTTTTGAAGTGATTTTGCTTTGGTATTTGCGCTTAAGCATAAAAATAGCTTCTCATCAAAAAGGGTTAAAATCTTTCTGTTAAAATCTCTGTATTGAAATCACAGTCTAATCACCATCACAAAGTTAATTACAAAGGGGAGCTCAGCATTGTCTTTATGCTGAGGGGTGAGTAAAGACAAACAGTAACTTCTCCCTTTTTTCCTTAACCAAAATCTCATCAAAAGACTTTAGAGTGTTTAAATATATCCAGAAGGAATCAACAATGCAGAGACTGACCAGGCTGCACTCTTTGCCTTCCACAGGATTTCTCTTCCTCAACAGCATTCCAAGATGTATAATACCAACCCTCACCCACACGTGTTGCCTCTAAAGTGTGGTTTGGAAATGGTCATATAATCAAATACAGCATGAATGCCACTCCAAGCAAGAATTGCTGCTTACCCTGGAAGCTTTCATGCTGGTCTTAAACCAGTTGAAAATGCTTCAAAAGGAGCAAACAGGTTAGTCATTTAATTATTTTCGCTTTCCCCACTGAAAGTTGGTGGGCAGATACGACTATTTAAAGTAGTGCTTTAGACTTAAACCTACTTGCTGAAGTGCAATAGAATACTCAACCATGATTAGTAAATAATAATAAAAATTATATTTTTCAGTGAGTGCAAGGAAAAGGAACATACTAAAGAATATATCAAACAGGAGAATTTTAAACGGAACAGATATATCAGATGAAATGTACCCTCTGCCAACATGGTTTAGTATTCATACCCTGCCAAGATGTCAGTAGTTGGAAGGAGAGAGACTCATCAGTTTTCAGAACCTGTGTGAGTAGGGTTGTTCAGCTGAATAAGATTTGATTCAAAATCTTCCAGGTGACAAAGATGACATTTGCACCCCCTGCAAATCACAACAGTTTTGAAGGAAATAATAAGCCATTTGATAAATTGTCTGCTTGAGGAACCGATCCCAGTTTTATTTATACCAGTAATATAATGCTGAGCTTTTCTCACTCAGTGGAATTAGTTCTGCCTGGCATAAATGGGGGCCAGCCCAAGACTGCCTGTTACCTATAAGATGAGGATAGACAAGCTAGGTTTTGAGCCCCAACAAAGTAGACAATTTCAGAACATCCCTCAAATAATAAAGGCATAATCAATGTGTGCAGCAAAGGAAGTTTCCTCCAACTGTGCAGCCTGAATTATTTTTTTTTTTTTAGGATCATAACCGATGTCCTGGCTAGACAATCTTAAGGATGAATGAAAAATTTTACTTTTATGCAGAAGAACATAGCAAGTTCAAAGAAAAAACAGAATAAAGGGACACACACTAAGTAATGCATGTTACAAGTAATCTCTCTGCAACCCATCAGACCTAATGAGGCAGGGAAGAACAGATTCAAAGAATAAATTCTACGCATTTTTTCTAACTGATGATGGAAACTTATAGAGTCCCACTACCTTATGTCGATTCTATTTACCAAAGTGACAAATAACTGAACTGTTCATACTTGCATACATGTCCAGACAAAAATTTGTATGGGGATGGGTCTCTAGTGGGACTTTCACACCCAAGCTATGTGCCAAACCTTGACTGTAACATGCCTGGTAGGAGTTGAGCCCTGAAAAAGGTAATTGAAAGGAGGTAGCTAAATGAGGTGTCTAAGCCACTCAAAGAGTAGTAAAGGAAAGTCAGGTAAAGCAAAAATTTGGGAATTTGGTTAATGGTGGAAGAGGTTTAGACACAGAAGTAGTAGCTGATGTTATTGCTTCTGAATGATGAACCAGAGCAAGATACCTCTCTTCCTTTGAGATCTGTGTTTGTAAACGTGTTTGGAGGTAGGTATTCAAGCCACATTGACTAAGACATCAAAGCTATAACCCTTTTTTTTCTTTCATGTGCAAGGTTTTCCAGCACTTACCTGTTTCCCCATTTGCTCTGTTACCTATTGCTTCTACCCCATCATGTCCTTGTTCTTAGTTTGGGGATGTATAATACATGTAGAGTGTGCTTTGTATATACTTCCAGGATCCTGGTTTGGAGGGGTGTATTCCAATATTTAACCTAACAAAGTAATCTCACAAGACTTAAATGGATTTTCGCTTGAGCTAGGGGACTAAGCAACTTGCTAGTGGGGGACAACATCAATACTTTTAAAACATTGGTCTAAATCTTAACAATATTTTCTGATTGGAATTATCCAAAATTTGCTTTGAATTTTCATTTCATGAACTGTTCAAGACTCAATGGATTTTCTTGGTTTAAGGGCATGACGCAAGGTCAGTCTCCTAGTTTCTTATCAGTGTGGCTGAAGAATTTGTGTTCATATAGATCCTTATGGCTTTGAGCCAGGGAACACTTATGCGTAAAGAATGAAGGTTTTCATGTTTAACCCACAAATATCTCATACAGAACCGATTTATTTAATTCAGATTTTTTCTCCTCTCTGATTGCTAAATACATTGCACATTCTTTTGCCAATTGCACCTTAAAATTATTAAACATCTATATTTTGATGATTTCTTTTATCTGTGGACTTTTCTGCAGCATTCTACAACTAGTTGGAGCCTCATTTTTCCATACTGCACACTTGTAAGCTTGGGTAGAGTACTTATTATTCTGATTGTTGTTATGAACACAGTCTCAAATGAGGGCAAAGAGGGAGCAGGTAACCTTCCCAAGGTCATATGCAGAGGTTTATATCCACCAGCTAGTAAAGTATCTAAAATTCCCACTTCACTGCTTTATCAGAACAATACTCTTTTATTCCTCAGAAAGTTATTCCACAGCTTATTAAAACTGCTCTCTTGGAGAGGACAATTTGTTTAACCCATTAATTCATTAACTTTTTCATTCAAGGCTTTACTTCTGTATGTATGCTATATAGTAATAACAATAATGATACTAATATATGCTATGTAATGAACAAGAGATCTGATGCCAAGGCAAATGTAATGAAAGAGTTAAGGTAGTTCTTCAACAGCTCCACTTAACGAAGCTAGTATTTTAATGGTCCCAACTAGGATTAGAAGTTAACACCTCATTAAGATGAATGGGGGATATAGTTTGCACCTTTACTGTTGCTTCTATGCTGTGTGACTTGAAGGCTCCTTCTACTGTTTCTGGAGGGCAGGCTTAAAGAGTACAGGAGTGCATCGTTAATTTATATAGGGAAGTCTCTTAGTAAAAGAAATGACTAGTAACTGTATTTTTAATGAAACTCTGGTTCTGCAGAAAACCTTTTGCCTGTGTAAAGACCAAAACATCAAGGGATTCATGATCTTTTTGTACCCACTCCTTTCCACTGTTAGGTTTCACAGCATAAGAGAAATATTATTGCTTACCATACCTATTTTATACAGGTGCAGTCCTGTAAAAGTGCACTTACTGAGACCTAAGCCCTTCCCATATAAGGAGGAAAACCAGATGTTTCCCTCATGGCCATATATACATTCAGTATTAAAATGAGTAAAGATCTAATGCCCACCTAGAGGCAGAATCACAGTTGTGCTTTTAACAATAAAATCTACTGCAAGTGGGCTTGATTCCTTTTCCTCTATCTCCTAAAATAAATAAATAAATAAATAAATAAATTCCATATTGTAGACAAATAAATGATTTTCCTCCAGTGGACCTTACATGCGTTTGTCCAAGCAGGTTGGTACCATGATCCAAATTAGGCTGATGAAGGAAGGCAGAGAATGGTCTGATAATTTACCAATATTTATCAAATTATATAGTTGCAGGCATTCCTGGTTGCCAACATAATGTGTCTGCATGACACCTCACTGCCTGTGTTTTCATTTGCTTGAAGCCATATAGGTTTGAGATAAAGTAGGCACAGAGAATTCCAGGTGAGTCATGATTATTGTAAGATCAGGGCATCAAAAGATAAGAATAACCGGTAACTGTCTTAGTACACCTAAATACAAATGTGTGCACATACATATAGGCATATCCTGGCCTATTCAATTACAGTGAGGATGTTTTTTCATGTTAACATTACTGAATTGAAATAACTAGCGGAAATAGTGGAAACATTTTCTATATAAACATTTATACTTCCCCTGTTTTGACGTCCTTCTATAACTTTAATTGCCTTTTCAGTGGAAGTACAGATGTTCCCTTTAAACAGAGAGGCCTTTTAAATATCAATGCCCTCATATTTACAGAAACAGAACTGGATCTGAACTAATACAGTATGCCATAAATCCAATATTTAAGAGCCCACAGCACCCTTTTTCATTCAGAAGACAAAATTCCCATAGATGCAGTAAATTTCTGTAACAGACTCAGAGACCAATGGGATATAGCCTGCGGTGATTAATGCTAATTGCTAGCCAAGGTTTTGGAAGGGATTAGTGATTTTAGAGATCCAACTTCGAAAAGATGTCTGATAAGAGATTGATTTTTAGAAGAGGAACAGTCTCATCTTCCTGTGAATTGGACCTCCTTAAATTATCTCTGCTTTTGTACCCCACAATGAACAGACTTAAAATTACCACTTAATTCTGGAAATCTTGTCCAGAATTTAGTGATGTTATTATCCATATAATATGTATTTTATTTTTTGATTTCTTGAAAATCCATTTCCCTTGCTTCCTTTTTGAATCTATTATACTTTGAATCACAAACTTCTGCATGCTGCTGAATACATACCATCAGTAGGCAATATTTTAATCCAGACATAATTCCTAAGCTTCTAAGGAAGACATTTTCAGTGTAAAGGGCTTGATGCCTACAATACATCTATGTGAAAGTTCAGTAAGCACTGTATCAGACTACTCATTTTCCAAACCAGCTGCAGGCTTGATTTGTTTCTAAATAACTTAAGTGTAGATTTCTTTTTTAGGTGATAGAGCTGAAATATTTCCTGAGTTTCTTGTAACCAGGAACGAGTTAACAGCATACGTGAAAGTGGGTAGATTGTTTCTAAATAATCCTAAATGTGTATTTAAGCAAAACAAAGTTTCTTAATATTTTCACTCTATGCTATTAGGAATTTTGAAACAACTAATTACTGCTGGTATGCAAATTTAGTGAAACCCAATTAAATAAATATCAGATATATGGATAAATCTGCTAGCGAAGACCTACTTTATATCAGTTCGTACACATTCTGTGTTTGCTATGAAACTTGTTTGAACAAATAAGTGATAAAAGACTAAATGAGTCAATGAAAAAAATCCCCATAGTACCAAGTAGTGAACTGCATGCTATTAGATCTCTCCATGGGTAAATGTGTTACCTGCTCTTCTGTAACGGAAGAGCTCCCTCTTAAGTAAATACTGTCTCTTTTAAAAGAACAGATCTAATAAAGGCCTAGATTTTCTGTATATCAAGGAAATATATTTTAAAGCTGCTTTTATTGTTTCACAACAAAGCCAAAAGACATTCAGCTGTCAAAACAATAATGGTATTTGCATACTTTTTTTTCTTTTCTTTTTCCATCTGGCAAAATACTGTATGAATGGAATAGGGAAAACCAAACTGATTATGTCCAAGCTCACAATTGTAAAATCTCTGCTACCAGAGATATTTTAACTAGCTAGACTCCATTGATCTACAGCAAAGCTTTGTCAACTAAAGCTTTTTTCTTAAATTGATTCTCCATCTTGTCTTCTCATTCTTTCGACAGCACACAGCAGGAAGCTCTGTCTACATACAGAAAACAGGATCTTGCTGTAGGCATGGGTATAAAACAAAAAGACAGTGATTAAAGAAAAAAACAGACTGCTGTTAGTATTTGATCTTAAAATTATTGATCTTGTCGATCACTTACAGACAGAGAGTGCCCATTTAAATCTGTAATAACTATTAATGTTACCACAAAAATGCTGACCACTTGAAAAACCAAAGAAATCTATATGATAATGCAATGCAATGTTTATTTGGCTGTATAGGTATTTGTAGCATGTGAGAGTAAGTGTAACATCCCACTTTACAAAGATCCTATGTCTAGAATTTCTTTTAAAATTATTCGAAGAATATGAGGTTCACATGATAGGCATACATTTTGAAGACTTTGTCAACTAAGAAATTTTGAGTCTTTGACTGTCAAAAACATTACTAGTGTTTATCAGGCATATATTAATAACATAACATTTTTTCTGATAACTGAGTGAAACTCAAGCATTACATTAGGATACTGTTAACCCACCGTGCTAAGTCAGCATCATGCTAACTTTGTCCTCTGTGTGAAATTGTATGTTTATTCTATCTCAAGAGTTTGGATTCCTATTGTAGTAATACCAATAGTGCCTCTAAACATGTTTATGTGAAAATATAATTGAAAATAAATTAAAAAAAATCTATTTCAAAACTAAACACACATCAGTTGCTGGTCATATTAAAAGAAAAAAAAAACCAAACCCATTTTTTCATTTGGAACAAAACAAAAACGCAAAGATCTTTGATCTATCTCCATACATGCTTTAACTAACAATCAAATGTCAATTACTAAATCTTGTCACCTTAAGGTAATGTGGGTATTTTCAAAGGTAGCAATTGTTGCACATAAAGTCCCAGAAGGAACCAGCTTACAAATATTTAGCAGAAATAGTCATGTAACTTAGAGTATTATCCTTCTCTCTATCTCTATCTCTATAAAGAGGGAAAGGCATTTACTAACAATTTGATAATGTTTCTGGGACTGGAAAAAAATACAAATAGCACAGGCAGCTTGCATTAATCTGTAACTAATAAAAATATATAGAAAGGTTCATATATAACAGACATGTAGGAATATATTGTACTTTTGTGCCAGTCAAAGGGTTTATGAAGAGCCTTTGCCCATCTCTAATAGATGTGTAAATTAAATTTTATGAAATGCATTTTAAATGTACTTCATTGATCTTCTGAATTTATCATAAGCCTCTAGTTCATATTTTGGTGCCAGTCTAGTGTGTCACATGGCTTGAAACCAATAGAGGCTCATACTGAAGGGTTTTTCTTTGTTTGAATTACTTTATTGGTTGAGTGGAAGGATTAAATATAGACTAAAAAGTCATTATGATGATGTAATAAAACACACATTGGTTGTTCCTTCACTTTAAAATGTGCTTTTAAAGCACATTCTTCTGTTAGAAGCCAGAATGAAATGTCATTAGGCATCTGGGCATAGCTAACTATTTAAAATTTTTGTTTGTTCATTTTTCTTTCAATCTAGGCAGCACTGAAGTAAAAAATAAGTATTAAAGATTTCATGCAGAAATTATTTTGAATTGCTCACTTTTCCTTATTATAGATAGAATATAGCGCTCTCAATTATTTTTAAAGTGACATATAGATAGAAAATGCAATAATTTCGTAACTACTTTTTGTCATTGCATGTGAGACTTGATTCACATTAAAAAATAAAAACCTCAAGCGTGGTTTTTCGTGCTTTTATATTATGTATTAAGTGTTGAGCTTTCAGTGTATGAGAAGATACATGTGGAACTCTAGAATAATAAAAAAATGCTTAAATAATATATCAATGAAAGAAAGAATAAAAGCATACACATCATATTATGCCATGGAACTTAAAAATGCTTGTTTTCCTGCAATGGGAAAAATTAATGTGAAACCTTTTCCCCCTGTTCCCAAAGAGACACTATTTTGCTTCTTTGTATTTTTGACTAAGTATTTCTTTCTAATCAGGAAGGAACCTTTTAATGCTGGAACCCCCTTCATAACACTGGAGACATCTATATGAAAATTTCTCTCACATTCTTGTCAGTTAAATTATTTATCGAGTGATCATGCTTTCTTTGTGCTTCTCTTTTAAGACAGTAGGGCCTCACCCTTCACTCCTGCAGTATTCTCCAAGCCCTTGAAATAACTCTTCCTTTGAATTACTGATTATTGGCATTGAAGTATCTCTCTGCTCTTCTCCAGGACATTGAAGCATGTCAGGAATTAATGTCACGGTTTGACATGGAGGAACTCTGCCTGGGTGGGAAGGAAGGGCTCCGTCCCTCCTAAAAGCAGTGAGAGAGTACGCGTGCCTGTGTGCCAGCCGGGCCCTGGGCCTTCCCCCAGCCCCCCCGCTCCCAGCAGAAACCTGCTTGTGCGGGTATGGTGAGATACGAGGTTTTCACAAAAATGCCCAAAGGAAACCTGCACCCGACCCCCGCCGGAGTGCAGGCCCTGGCTGCTCTGGGAGACGTGTGCCACCGCAGCTGAGCGGCAAA
Organism: Ibycter americanus; assembly: GCA_035590275.1. NCBI lineage: Eukaryota > Metazoa > Chordata > Aves > Falconiformes > Falconidae > Ibycter > Ibycter americanus. The sequence continues at coordinate 21,261,130 of JAVJGI010000032.1, forward strand.
GGCTTTCTTGTGGAGCCAGGGCTGCTTCCTGAGGGGAGGCCGGAGGCTCACACTGGGGAGTCAAGGCCCTGACGAAATTTATATTTTCCTACACAGGGAAAATTGTTATTATTTCTGGTGTGGAGACCTTTATGCTTCTACCACCCTACAGAACTGCAGAGGTGTCTGAATGCTGCAGGCTGCTGACCGAGGACAAGAAATGCAGGATGGGAGCAGGGCGCACAGCCGCCTCTCCCACCCCATTTTGCTCCAGATGAAATGCTGATCACTTGCTGCTTAGTATCACTGGCAAGAATAAAACCCCCAAATGTTATGTGTTCCTCTGCAATTGTTACCTCTCACCCTTTCCCAGCCCAACAATTTTAGCATTTGTTTTCAGTGTGATGTGCTCCACTAGGTTTTTTGTCTGAATGAAAAAAGAAAACCAATACATGGGATCATGTTTTTTGCAAGGGTTTTTCTTTTACATATATGTGTATGTGTATACGATATGCTGATCTTCTCCTTTCACTTCAGCCTGCTTTACTGATTTTAAATAGGCTTTGTCCTTATTTCACAAGATCTGAAAATTTCAAGCTTTGTTTATTACTGGGTATGAAAAGGGATGTATATTAGATTTTCAGAAGTTTATTTTAATGAGAGTTTAAAGTGGATTTTCAGATTAGCCAAGGTCCATTCTGATCTGGCACAGCTTTAATTTTGGTCTCTGATGTGCAGGCATGTATCACTGTTTATCTTGTCCAGTCTTCTGTTGTTCCTGCACATACTTCTGCATCTAGGATGGACAGCAGGTAGCAGTAAAACTATTTAATACCCTGCAAAATTACTGTAATGTAAAAAAAATTGTCAGCAGTGCAAAGCAAGAGAGCTATCAGTATAGGTTTCCAATAAACCAGCTTTTTTTTATCCTTATTTATATATTCACATCAGGTACACAAAGAGCTGAGGATTGTTTTGTCACAGGTACACTGAAGGAAATGTGCAGCCTGAAAAGAAGTAAGGCAGCCACAAGAACCCTCTGTTAGTTGTGCAGGATATTTTTAACGGCCAGACATCAGAAGCTGGCCAGGGTCAGCGTGAAGCTTTGGGTAAAAGGGAAAGCCTGGGTGCTCTCTTGGTTACAGAGCTTTTTTCACCTTGTCATCAATTCTTCAGTGAGGGGCAGGATGAACCTCCGTCCCGATGCTGGATGCCAGAGAGAGTGTGAGTGTTTCAGAGCTAAACTTCATCACTTCTGTGCCTCACCCACCAACTTATACCCACTCATGATCAGCAAAAGGCACTTAGCAGCAAACAGAGCAAACACACACACGGTTTGTCCATCATGCATGAGACATAAGGCAAGATTGGGCTTCCAGTAGCAGTGTGGCCATATTTAATGCTCCCATTTCATCAGTCTGCTCTGAAATTTCCTTCAGTGGAAAATGTAGGAGTTTTTTTGGCTCTACAGCATCAGTAACCTCCAAGTTTTGGTTCTTAAAGTCATTGGTCACTCCACACTGACAAGTCTTCATATTCTGCCTTTGAAACAGCCAGATATAATTTGATCCCTAGATAAAAACCCAGAATACTGCTAATTACTTCTATTGAAAATTAGCACAGCTGAGATACAGCCCACTGATCCAGAATCATGTCCTCTGCGACTACAGTCAGAACTTGATTTCCATGACAAGCTCTCTTGGCTCTCTAGAAGATGATGGCTGCCCTCTAGTGACAAAGATATTTCTGCTGACACAGTGCAGTAGATGCAAACATGCTAATAAATACTTTGTAGATCAATATATAACCAGAGGTTTGGATCTAAGAAAGATAAAGAACCTTAAGACCATGACCCAAAAAAGCACTGGGCTAGGAGGCAGAAACATTCCAGGTTGAACAGACATGCCATTCTCAATCACAGCAATTTTTTAAGGTAAATTTTGTTTTCACCAGAAGTTCCCAGAGTTTTTAAATTCCTGACATTTCTGTTATCAGCTGAACAACCTATGATTATGATAACAAGACCAGAATAAGAGCTTTGCATTACAGAAAGGTTCACTTTCTGCTAAAAGCATCCATCTGACCTCCATGCACTCACTGACACGAAATGTATTTTTCACAATACTTCTGTGTTTATGTGTGCACGTATTTGTGTGTGTGTGTATCTGTAAGTAGTAATGGAATCATGTTTTCATAATTTCCTAGGTAAAATCACAAGCTGAACTGAAGGGCCAGTTAAGGAGTTCATCTTTTGAATAGTGCAGAAAATATCAAATGCTAAAAACATTACTAGAAGTCATGAAGGGCTATATTGACAATGAATAAAGAACTAGATTAAATGTTTACATCAGTGTGTTATTTCATGTTAACTATGAGATAGCCTGTAGAATATAATGATGTGATTCAGAACAAATACATTAAAGAATATTCTATGTAAACTCTTTGATTCTAATTGTTCCGGGAGAAGCTAAAAATCTCATCTACAGGAAAACCACAGGAAAAATCACATTTCTAAATGATGATGCATCTCAGGATAAGAGATCTGGGGATAAAACAGAAGTTTTCTTCTCTGTCCTGCTGTCTGTGAGATTGTGAATTTTGTATTTCTGAATTTCTGTGCATCTCCTTTCTTTGGTAATTCCATTTCTAGACTTTCTTTTACCTTTTTTTTTTTTTTTTACCTTTTTGAAAAAAATTCAGTTGCAGTCTTCTTAGCACTTGAAACCTTGTCTTCCTTATCTGATGCTCTAAGCTCTCTGGTTCTGAGAGAATACTACCACGTCACCTGCCTTTCACTTATCCACACTAAGTATTTACCTCTCTGTCCTGTTCAGCCAGCTTGTTCTTCTGTGCTGTCGTTCTTGTTGCTGTGAATCTACTATGAAAAGTGATATCATGGACTTTTAAAACCTGTAAAACTTTCCATCCCAAATTTGCTCAAATCCTGATACCATTCCTGAAGTCCAAACGTGCAATTCAAGTTGGCATCTCATACTTCAAAAGCAGTGAAGTCTTACTCGTGGATTGGGCAAATACAAACTAGAAATCACATTGACTCTCATTCAAGAATAATTGCAGTTTAAGAAAGCCATCAAGCACACACTTCATTCACATTGCAATGTCATGTTGTCAAAGAATATAGCCTTTTATAACAAAGATAGTAATCTTTCTATCCAAATTGAATAATATGACATAGTGACTCTGCCAGATTTACTGTCCTTAGTTAGGAAAATGCATAGGGAAAACATTTCCTGTGGACAAAAGCACTTACTATATACTGAAGAGTTCCGTTTACTTCAGTGGGATTTAAACAGATTAGATATGTCTTCCCAAATTTTAGATGTTTCCTGAAGTAGGGCTTAAGAAGGGATAAATATAACCCCCTTCCCTCTCTCCTGCTCTATGTATTTTTTTCTCCATACTTACATGGCAATTTAAGTTTAGCTTCAGATGTTTTACTACTGAAATGTTTAGCTTCAGTGTATCAAAGTATTTCTGAGAAGTGAGTTTCTACATTTGTCAAAGTCATAATACTGAATTGTTTAATTTGGTACATAAGAGAATATGACAACTTTATATTGTAAGAGACCGTATGAACTGTCTGGAATGTAACATTTTACATAGATAAAATTCATGGACCAGTTGGCATTGCACCTAAACAAACAGAAAGTTGATTACTTTACACATCTTTGTATAATAATGAGCCCTCCATATGAAGAAAGCTGTGCTCTTGAGAGAGTTCTCCAGCTATTGTCTTTACCTAGGGGAGATGCTGAAAACTGTGGCAGTTCTGTCACCGTTTCCCTGCCGCTGGCCAACAACAAATGCTGGAAGATCCATGAAGGTGAAAATTTCTCTAGCCTTGAATAAAACACCTCATTTCTTGGTACCCACTCTCAGCAGATCTCATTGCTTCACTCCAAGCTTACTATAACTTGTGGGAGGGAATTGTTTTTTCTTGTTATCCACAGGTTTTGATAAGACTTTTAGAGCACGCTTGGCTATATTGTTGTCATCCCTTTAACACTGAACAGTGAAAAAAATCTATTCGCGAAGTGGCTGCAATATCTATTTCAGCATTTCATGCCAAAAGACACAGATGCTTCCTGTTTTTACACACTGTGACCACTTGTCATGGCCTATCCAACTTTTTTTAGGCAATGGGTGCCCAAACTATCCCCCAATTTACTTTATAAAATGGAATTATATATATTTGTAACATTTTTTATTAATTATTTGCGGTGGTAAAAGTGATGGCTTCTCCCATTTAGGGGCTGACTCTGCCTCTAAATGTAACTTCTTCCTTTGTTTTTAAGGTTGTCCAAGGGACCTAGGTAGCCTCAGTGTACAAAGTCGTTGTCACTGTTCTACATCCAATCTACTTTAGAACAATACTGATGATTCTACTTCAGCTGACGATGTGGTGTTTCAGTTATGTGCAGTGCTCATCTGAAGAAAGCTGAACTTCTCCTTTCGTGTGTGACAGAAATTCTGGTTTGATATTGGACTTCTGGCTAACATTCAATACCAATTCAACTGTATCTTTTGTCCCTGCCTTCCTAGTCTTCTCTAAGCCTCTTCTCTTGCCATGCCGTTGCTTTGCTGAAATGTGCAAAAAAAGACCTTTATGAAAGGAAACTAAACTCAAGCCACCTTTTACATGCTCATAGGATACACCCTTTGTGAACATACATAAAGACTACTTAAAATCATTCTGAAGGATGGCAGGGAACACATTCATCTGTCTTTCATTCCCTTCCAGAAGTTAATGACCCTGTAGATTAGTTTCTCATGAAAATACTTCCATGACAACATTTTGAGGTTCAAGTATCTTAGTCCTGTTCATTTTGCTGAACTTTTACATCTTATTTTTCTTTATTTTATATGTTCTGGATCAGGAGGCAGTACTGCATTGAGTTATACCAGCTGACTGTCTGGCCTTAAATCTGACTTATAGTTTTCCCTGGTAATGTTTCCAAGTAATAAAATTTGGATCCAGATGCTGAGTTCTTTTAATAGATGCATTTTGTCATCTTAAGTCTTCCCAAATCAAAGAAAGCATACTCACAGTTAATATAATTGTTGATTTCAAAACTATGTAAAAATGCCTTGTAGAAGAGATCAGTGCATTTCACTTATACCTGTATCAGTACCTACCTGTGAAAACGGTAGTGAGCTCTGATATGGATCAAGCTGTGCAAGGCATCCCTGATAACTTTCTGCCACTGAAGCAGCGGTGTGCTGTGCACTCCAGTGTTCCTCTTCCACAGTCCTCCATGGCGTTTGTCTGACCCTCCCTGCAGTGACCCTGTTCTGCTATTTGGCATTCCAGTACAGGACAAACAAGCAGATTTCCACTGAGTTAGTGGTCTGCATTGCATTGAGCTGAACAGTGAGCTCATTCTGAAGGGTCTGACAAGTACCAGAACCACCACAAAGTAGAAAAGCTCCAAGTGCAAGGGCAGTGGGAGCCATGGAAAGGGAACAAAGCTGTTCCTTTTCAGAGGCTGTAAGGAGTTTGCCATCTCCTGTTACATTAACTTACGTTAACTTACATTAACTTAACATTAAATGTCCTTCATGTTAAGTCATTTTTATATGCCAGGTTATTTTGGTGTAGTCTGGTTGTGTTCTGTTGGAATTTTTTGTTTCTTGTTTGTTTTTCTTTCTTCATCCACCCCTTTGATAAATTGGGCTGCTATACTTAAATTTTAGAAAGTATGCCATTTCATCAGTGTCAAAATCTTTCCTTTAGATAAGTTACTTTTTGGTGAAAATCTGTAGAAAGTGGAGAGAGGTGGATGAAACATCACTCTGGCATGTCCAAAACTAGGCAATAGCAAGAAAAGGGTGAAAGGATCACCGTACTGGTGAGGAAGAGCATGGCAACACCACCACCACATCTAGGATCCCCACATCTTCTGCTGTAACTCCATGCACATTCAGTGGACGTTTTGATGTAGTGCCATTCTCTTGATCTCACTTTCCCATGCATAGTGAAAACGAATTATGAAATCTCAGAAATTGCTATGAAACAGCTCTTAAGTTAGGTCTTTGTCAAGGGACCATCACTTAGTTTGTACCATAACTAGAATTGTAACCCAGCTGATCTCTAGGTGCTACAGAGATATGAATGTTTAATCATGATGATCAGCATTGAAAACATAACACTTTGAAATATTAGGTGTTTTGTATATAGACTGTCTTTCTAATGGAGTGTCTAAATTTCATTCTTTGTCTTGGACCTTGATTTTACAGGGTTATATGTTTTGGGTTGTTGTGGTTTTTATTTTTTTTTTTATTAAAGTACATTTCCAGTAATTTCTTCTAATGTCATCATCATCATCATCAGTAACACCTGGCTGGATGTGTAATACAACATCGCTTCCTAGCAAGTAAGCCCATCCATAGAGCAATTTATCAATAGAGCTGCCTTGAGCTGTGTCCCAGAGATTTTGTTTTAGACCAGTCGTGCCCTTTCAGAAGTGTCTTATAAAGTCTACTGATGGATCATATCTGCTCTTGCTTTGACTTGTTTATCTTAGCATGTCGGCGAGCAGGGTGACTTCTGCTGACATCAGCATGGGCACTTATGTCTTGTTCCATGCTGGAATGCCATTTGGAAGAATTTAACACTGAAAAAATAGTAGATGAATCTTTGAAGAGTACATTCATAAGAATGGTGCCAGTAGCAGAAAGGAGCTAATATTAGCTAATATTAAAAATTTCTGTGGAGGAAAAAGCCAGGGATAGAGAAATTTGAGTTATACAGCTTGGAGAAGGGCAAAGAAGATCAATGTGTTTGTTATCAATAAATCAATTTGCTAATCCAGGTGGAATTCTGCAGCTGTAGGGTGTAGAGGGTAAAAGGAGGTGAGTGGGTTGCTTTTTTTTTTTTTTTTAATAAGAGGAAATCGACATCCTAACCAAGTATCAGATGGGAGATGATGAGTAGAGAGGAGAATCTACATAATGTATGGTTCTAAATTGGTTTCCTAAAATACCCATGCTAATGATGAAGGAACTCATTCTAAATTAGTGTATATTGGCATCGTTTAATATAACTGCCATAACTTAACTTGCACCAGCTGGGAAATCAGCTTAGCATATCCAAAGATAACACTAGGGTAGAATTGCCCATTTTCCTCAGAGATGCTTGTTCCATATGGATAACAGTAAATTTATACAGGTTTTACCTAAAATCAAGCTTATAGTGAGGACAGTTTGGAATGGCAGGGGAGTCTGATGAAGCTCCTGTTAGCCTGGGCCACAAAAAAGGCCTTCCTCTGCCTCTCTGTTCAAGAACAGAGATCTCACTAGCAGGATAACTCTAAGCTATTGCAGCTGAAGACCTCACATAACATGAACAAATAAATGCCCACTTCTGCATATCTTGATGCCCCTATTGCTGTGTTGCTAAGGTATCCGAAGCAGACACATCATATACATGCTTTTGAATCATTTGAGTTTAATAAGGCTCCTCAAGCGAAAGAATTTACAACATGGCTCTTACATTTTGCAGAAAGTATTTTGGAACAGGCCACAACAATAATCATCAAATACATGCCACATTCTTTGTGTTCTATATGTAACTCAAACTTTCTTATTAGTTTATTAAAACATCCCGTTTATTAAAGATGAAAGTTTATGATTATCGTGGAATCCATTGCATATACACAATATTAAAAAAAATAATCAAAACCTTAAAGAATCTTTATAGAAGCTCTCATTTTTTTCATCATGAATATTCCCAGACTTGTACATAGAGAGTCAGATTGGCTTTGATGATATATGGGGTAGTGGAATAGGGACAGGAGAAATGAACAGGCTATTTCTTGGGTATATAGAGAAATAAATAAAATTATGTCTAGATACAGGAAGCATAAAGTAAAACAGTAGATATTATGGACATTCTGTTTTCATTCTGTTATTCTCAAATTGACTATTCATTCTTAAGGAAACCTTTTGAATGTTCTGATATGACTGGAGTTATCTGTGAATATATAGGTTAAAAAACTTCTGTGGACCAGAAAGCCATTTATTTCTTGATGCATTGGGAAATTTAAAGTTATTTTCCAAACTGGTTAGTTCAATCCATGTTCACGTATAATTTTTGTAAAATAAACTGCCTTGCATCTACCATATGAATTACACTTTTAGAGGGTCTCCCTCTTCAGCTGTCATCCTTCAAGTATCTACTGGTCCAGTATGCTCTTGCAAGAATGAATTTTTAACTTAGGAAAGAATAAACCAGACAATTTTACATTGCAGGAAAAAGCATCAAAATGGCCAGTCAGATCTATTTCCTGAAATGTACAATAGTGTAGCATATCTTGGAAAATATACTAATTATTTTATTACAATCAAACATACAAAGTTGGGTGTTGTTTTTTTTTAAGAAAATAGTTCCTGCAATGAAATTACTAAGTTCTCATTTTTTATAATTTTCATATTTCAAAATAAATTGATCACAGATAATTTGGAGATCATCAGTGCTGAAAAATCATTTTTCTTATTAAGGGACAATCTGAAAGAAAATCAAAATTCAAAAGGAAAAGAAAATTAATCAGGTTGCCCCTTCCCTTCATCCAGGTTAACACCTAAGTAAGTGGATCATTTGAACTGATTATCTGCAGTAGATGTTTGCATTCAGTTATATGATGTAAACTAAAAGCTGAATCCAGGACTTTTTTCCCCGAGTGTGCAGAAATTCTTTCAAGGTTCTTTCTTTCTCTTGCATAAAAATAGTTGCTTTTAACACATTTCAGCATTGTTTAAAATGGAAGATGATCTGGTTTCTTCATCCTATTTTTGAGTTATTTAAAACATTTTGTTAAGTACTAGAATTCAATATATATATATATATTATTTCAAGGTGAAATTACTAGTCATGAAAGATTCCAGATGGTTATTACAGGAAACCTAATACTTCCCCACAATAAATGTATCACAGTCAGTATCGTTACACCTCACTATGGATTGTCTTTCACAGTCAGGGTGCACAAAATGCCTAGCTGCAAGCTACCTTGGCTTCTCACAAATACAGGTAACGAGACTCATCCTTTCAGCTTGGATACTCTTGATCAGATCAAGTACCCAAGCATTATCAAACGTTTTACCTGTTTGTTTTTCAGTGTCATCCTGATATTTTTTATCCCTTCCAAGTAAATGAAGATGACAATTTTTATTAATTTTGTCTCTTTCCTGGGGAAGCCCTTTTTTTTTTTTTTTTTACACATTTGTGGAGGAAGAACAGAAGGAGACAATTATTGTAAATGCTTTCATGGCTATAGCAGAAAATACTTTGCTTTTTATATAGGTTGGATTTTGACTGTAGTGGTAGAAGGTCTATATCACCTTGCTGCTACTGCTGAACTTTATAATATCCAAAGCATAATACACATGGAACGTGTTGTTTTCACCTTATTAAGTTCAATATTTTCTTATCAATTCTTAAACTCTGGTTGCATTTGTCTACAAGTTGTAATTTAAAAGTTGTGGCCTCGGGCGAAGTTCTCAGATACAAGGCATTATTACTGACATCAGCAAAGTAATGACAATTCACACTGACTAAGGGTCTATTTTCTTAAAATTCCTGGAAAGTAAAGTACAATGATTAAAATTTAGATATGAAGGAATTAAATTATCTTTGGAATCATTTGCTGCTAGCTGATATGGCCAAAACCAGATAGAGTCCTCTCTTGTGTGCAGTCAGAATATAGAACACCAAAGGAAGTTGCTGATGGCTTGAATAGATGAGTGATATTGCTGCTAATAGGGAACCTGAAGTCTTAATTGGTTTGCTGTAAACATTACAAACACGTCTGCATGCTTCCATTCACTTTGTGTGCTGTGTATTAGATAGATAGTATTCACACTGATAGCTACAATTTAATTACAAGAAGTCTGTTCCTTATTCAATTTCAGTTGTGTCATCCCATTATGCTGGCTATGAAGCATTGCGAGGTTCAATACAGCATGTATCATGATGTCAGAGAGATAATGCCACACAATGGCTCAATTTTGGTTGTAAGGATTTTTATCCAGAATGGAATCAATGTTGTAAATGGTTATTAAATCCACACATTCTGGTTAACTGAAACAAAGTGAAAGATCTGAAGAAACACATTATTTTTTATTACAAAGAAAAATTGCAATGAATAGGAAAATTGCTCACCATGGTGAATCCATCAATATGAATAAACATATCAGACCTCACAGGACTGAGGACCCTGCCCACAGGCTGTCTTCTGAAGCTTAATGAATTCACAGTATGAACAAATTAATTCAGCCATTCCTGTTACTCAATTTACTACAGTTGCCAAACAAGTGACTAGAGCAATACTCCAGGCTGTAGAGTACAGGTTTGCTTCCTCCTCATCTACTACTAGAGATTGTTCCGAGTATGAAAATGCCACTGTACTTTTTTTTTTAATGCTTTTGTGGAATACACTTTCCAACCAACAAAACCCGCTTGAATGAGGACCATAATTATCACTTTCTCAAGGGTTAGAGAAGTGTAAGGTATTAGGACACTGCCTTGCAAAAATGGATTTGCCAAAGGATATTATTAAAGAAAAAGGGTGATAGGATGATATAAAGGTTTGAGAGACAGGTTTGAGAACAAGTTGTGCCCAAATTTTTTACTGTCTTTTATGGTTCCTAAGGCTTTCTAGGATAAAGTATTCGAAAAGAGAGGAGGACTTACGGACATTTATATGAGCTTCTTTACTTAAGGGAAACAACGCTCCTGCCTGGAACATCAGAAGGAACAGATGGATTCTAAGATGGGAAACAAAATACAGCAGATATTGGGGTGAAAGTTTTGGGCATAAGGTAGATTCAAAACTGCTGACTTATAGAAAATAGATCTGTAATACATCTGATAGTTACAGGAAGCTGTAAATCTCTGGGACAAGATTATGAGTAGCGTCAGTGTCACTGGGCAGGAAGGTGCTGTAAGTCTTTTGTCGGGTGAAATAAAACAAAGAGGGTCAGGCAAGACACGAATAAGCACTAAAATCTATTTAGCCTGGCCCTGATTATTCTAGATTAGTATTCCTGCTAATTTGTACTGCTGATTTGGTAGCTAAAAATGGATATGAAACACTATTTATTGAACAGTTGATTAGAAGACTGGTTTACAACAAATGGTTCTTAATCCTCCCTTCAGTTTGATAGCTAGTCTCCTATCCCTACAACCTTACAGAAGGAAAAGAAAAACCCCAATCTTAAACCCCACATTTTTGTAAAAGTCCCCTCAAGGTCTCAAAAGTATTTACTACTCTTCATTCACCTCTCCACAGTGGCATGTAATGAAATGGTGCTTCTGACTTTCAATATCATGTTGAATTTAGAAAAGAAATCTTAGTAAAATGCAGATTGTTCATGCTGCGAGTTGTAGGGACCCTAATTTCAATGAAATGCTTTGTAAAATATGGATGTTAGATGAGCAGGATAAAACAACTGAGGAATCCTGCTATTTGGGAAATTACTTTTTTATGTTAAATGGGGAAAATGGCAAACCTAATAAACTAAAAGGGAAGAGGACTGTCAATGACTCCCTTCAAGGCAGTCTGCCAGGCAGCCTTGGACAGATTTTCACGGTACTACCTTCAGATTTTATTAAATTAAAATAAAACATGTCATCTTGGCTTTCACTGGCACAGTCAAATGCACAGTTTTTTACTTAGTTCCAACATCAGCCTTGCACTTCCAGCCAGCATTAATATTTCACAATGTAATACACATAGTTCTGTGGCATTTTTTACATATCTGGCAAACAGTTCCTGAAAAATAATCTGCTAAAAGTTAAAAAAGCAGCGTTACTAACTATTTGATCATGTCAACTCCTTTTCACTGTTCTCCCTCAGGGACTAAAGCATTTGGAAATGTAAATCAAAGACTCAAAGAAATCAGAAATGGAAAAGTCCCATTAGGTCATCTAATCCAATCCTCTAGTAGCACATAATTGTTCCCCATAATATATTTTCCACAGTTTTGTTCAATCTGGTTTCAGATACTTGGGAACACCGCTTGCCGACATGTTTTTTAAAGCTGGATGGGTAGAGTTCAGACAGACCCAACATTACCTCTAAGGTCACCTCTTGCTTCTTCTAATTTGTCCTGGCAGTCACAGCTTTGTAGGGGCTCACAGGGACTGAGGATTGCCAAAATGGAAAGGGAAAGCTGCAGCTGCATGCTCTCCCTCATCTTCCCCCTGGGATTTTCCCTATGTAGAAGGCTAAAGTAATGCAAGACAAAGCTACTTCATATGTTGATGGGAGCAGCTTTATCAGCATGTTCTACTGCTGCTGTCAGAGGCTTTGGCCGTGAATCTGGCCTAGAGGTCTCCTGTCTGGGTCCTGAGGGATGAAAGCTCCTACTAGGTAAACTCCACCATTAGTCACAGTGCAGTCTGACACAGATCTTAACAACATGAAAACCCAGCAGCTGTCAATGATTTATATTATTCCCTGTGCCTTCCCTCTCAAGGCCTTGGATAGCCACTGGTAAGAATGGCAGCATCAGAGGAACATGGTTGGCCTGGAGGAGCAGTAGTTCACAAAGTGCAGCGGTGAGTTAGAGTCTTTCCCAGGGAAACATATGAGACATTCCAATTTCATTCCAGTAGTGCTAGACAACATAAATTACTGAGCTACTATCAAAAGATCTATAGAAAGCTCTTCCTCCCTTTTCTGCACATTCAGAAAAGTAGAGACATGCCTGCTATCTGAAGGACAGAGGCACGTATAGTCAGATTTGTGAGGACATAAAGGAAAAGTCTTCTTTCCCTTGGGTGGATCAGGGAAACAGGCAGTCCAGCAAGTAGAGTAGCTTGAAGACCTGGAGCTGCTGCTGTTACTGCTTTCTGCTTCTGCTGAACATCTGTCTGGCTAATTGTTCTTGAATGTCAGCTGCTCATGAGACACCTGTGATGTGGTTTTGCATCCATGGGAAAAGTACTTAGCAAAGGCATTGCTGGGTCAGGAATTGCTTATGTGATTTTACACATTTTCCATTGATTTAACCAATAGGTATACATCTACCAGTCACGACGGATCTCTTTCATCCAAGCTTCTAGATGATTTCTTACATTGAGTAAAACCCAAAGAAGACATGATCGTTTATATACTCATAGAAAAGTCGATCAATTCCTCTCTAAATTTTTATCAGGTGATAGAATTCAGAAAAACTATGAAAGAATTTTTAGGCATCTAGAGTAACACTGTTTAGGATCATTACCTGACCCTGACTTATTCTGCAGTGTCCAGGAGGCATATCACAGGATAAGCATGAAAGTTTGTGCAGGGCCACAGGATCGTACTTGGATATGTTTTTCTAACAGGTCTCAGAAACTTCTATCATCATTCTTATGCATTTGAGATGAACTAGGTCTTACAGGCAAAAGAAGATGATATTTTAATTCATGCTTGTGCACCTTCTGTGCAAATTGAAGGTTAATAGACACCTGAGGATGACCCCTGATAGAGAGAAGAAACATACTTACCCTGTGTTTGTTTTTTGGCATTTTTGGGCACATTTTTCCCTGCAAATCATGACTTCCAACATCATTGTCTACTTTTGCTCTTAGTTACTGACCTTGGAAAAAAGGACTGTTAAGTGGGCTAGTGACAGGTAGGTAGCTTGGGAATTACAAGGGACTAGTTCACAGCACTAAGGACCTTGGGCATTTTCCCTGGAAATACATTATCCCTGTCAGTGTTTCAGTCCTGCCTACAGCCTCCTTTAACATCATAAATTCAGCATATTACCATACAAATATATCAAGGTACATATTATTTTCCATACAAAATAATACTGCTATTATCCTTATTCTTTACATTTAGATATATGTAGATGTACAGTGTATTAATAAAATCAGCATGTCACTAGTCAGAAATAAATGCACAATGGAAAAAATATAGGCATTCTTTTCAATGTATATGTGCTGCATCTGTTACAAAAGAAGTTGACTTATATATGCACTTGAAAATACATGTGTTTTCATTTTGTGGTAGAGACCCTGTTTATTTCATTTCAGATTCACTGCAGAAACTTGACATGCAAGTGAATAACTTAGCATCATTGGGGAGATTTTAAGATTCTCTAGCTGTGGAGATTTATGCAAACCATTTATGGAAATGTGGAAAAGACTTTTTCACCGCTACAGGTTTACATACATATTTTCATAAAAAATATGTTCTGGACTTTGTTTATTTACAGGTATAATGTGAAATCTCTATATGAAGCTTTAAATTTTGTGAACTATGTCCTATAAACAAATTTACACTGAGAAATCTTTCAACTATCTATAACAGCTGACACTGTTTCAGGATTTCTAAGCAATGGCTATAGTTTTGGTCTGAGTTCATTTTACTGTTCCTGTGGGGAAAACAGAATTCACAAAGTGTAGCCAGCACAGATTCTCCCTCATGCAAAGAATTCACCTGAAGAATGATAAACAAGGCTGTGAGCATATTATCATCCAATTATTCCACAATCCACTATTTTGCACTTTTGAATTCCCATTGACTTCAATAGTTATTTGCTGTTTTATTTTAGAGGCAGGACTTTGAACTGCAAGAATGCAAAAAACAGTCCACTCCATGCAAAGTTCATTAAAAAAAAAAGTATTCACATGAAAGCACTTTCAAAATACTGAGCTAAATGATGAGTAGAGGTGCCAAAACAGGTTGATAAATCCTTCAATCATCCTGTATCTTTTCCAGCAGTTTTCAAGTCATACTTGAATTTCTTGCCTTTCAACACAATGCACATACTTTGTATTTTTTTTTCTGTGAACAACACAATTAGCAGCTGCATCTTAACAAGAAATGTTCAGTAAATCTCTTTCTCATATATGAAGGCATTTCCAGAGAAAACTCATTTCCATAGCATTTTAGGCTGGCATGTGAGAAAGGAGGCATCCCAATATTTTCTAAGGAAACAATATTCTATCATCTTCCCTCAATTGTTTTAAAATTTATTGTATGAGCCAGTGTATCAATCACATTACTTCTATGGTCGGTTGTTTGGTTTTTTTAAAGAAACGTGGCTTGAATTTTTGGTCCTTATCGCACACATGGCTCCTGCTTTTTGGCACTGCTGGACTTTTGGGGTATAAGGTTTGAATGATAGTTGCTCAGATTCCTGCTACTGAATGAATTCTAGAAAAAACTGTTGTTTCTTTGAGGCTCCTGACTTAAAGAGTCCAGCAGAAAAAAGTTAAGTACCATGCAGACAGAAAGGATGTCCCTAGATTGAAAGAATTAGAATTTCTTTCTGAATTTGGAGCTTGGCCAAGCAAAAGTGAAGATAAACACAAGCAGGTTAAGATGTTTGTTTATTCTGTGTTAATAAATAAGCTTCTGCAGGATTAAGTCTCTTCTGTCTAGATTATATCTGCTTGTTAATATATTCTCAGTGAAGCCAAATGGAAAGCAAATAACGTCTTGTTTATTCAGTTTTTTAAAAGGCAAAAGGTAGGGTAGTCTGTATAACTTTTTTGCCTTATTTCTTCGACAATGATTTCCTGATAACAAAAAGAATACATAAGTAACATTGCAAATTGTTTGGAGTGTAAATGTTCTTTCATTAAATGTCCTCATCTACCATGTTCAGAGGAAGGGAATTGGCCTCAACAGAAAAAAAAAAACAATATTGTAAATATACAAGCCCATAAAGAGGCTGGAATAGTAATGAGAATGTACTGTTGTCTCATGGCACTTTCTGCACCATTTGATCATTTTTGTTTAAAATTCATACAGAAACCAACATACTAAGGTTGCCTGCATCATCACAACCAATTACAAATGTTGGCTGAGTTTTCAGTGTCTGCAAGGATGGAACTCATTTGTCTCATGGTTTCCTGTTAACTTTAGCATGTTTGAGGATGTAAGGCTCCATCTGTGCAGTGTTAGGGTCTATACTGCTTTATATTTCTCGTATTTCTCGGTGTTTCTAAGTGAACATTAAATGATAAGGCCTGATCCTGTGAAATCCATTCATGTCAATGTGATGACCACACTGACTTGATTCCCTAAGGCAGGACGCCTACTGAATCATGCTGTTACTTTAGAATATGCCTATTCCTTCTGTTGGGGATGACCTAAAAGAATGACTGCCAGAGAAAAAGAAGCAATTTTCCAGTTTTCTTCTTGCAAATGAGTGTCTTTTCTGTAGGTAAGCAGAAAATGTAAAATAACACCAATTTTTCTTCTAATTTACTAGTCAATCTTGTTCAGTTTGGGGAACATTCATTTAGTACATACCATTTAAGACAAAGCAAATCTATGTTTGTCGTGCTCCCTTCACACTGTTACATTTTTATCGATTGCATAGTGACAATTAAATTATTGTGCTTTAAGCCACAGTAGGCACATTTATTTCCCTCTCTCCTCTTTCCTCCACCTCTCTTTCTCCCCCTCCCCCCCTATATTTTCCCCCATCAGTTTTCAATAGATGACTTTGATTACTGCCAGATATAGGCATTAGGCTGTTCTGAACCTCTCTATTTCCTGGCCTGATTTGAGTGCACGGCTGTTCCCCGAAGAAAGCCATTTGAAGAGGCTGAAGTATTTTTCTGAAATTCAAAAACGCCAGTAAACCTTGATCATTTCTCCTGTCCAGGACCAGAGTTAGAGGGCACAAAATGTCTTCTGAATTTATACAGAAGTTATCCTCACAACCCATGAGCAATACCTTAATCAACATCTGTGTGTGTGTGTAGGTGCATGTAACTGCGCAAGGGCATGTTCCAAAACTTGGTGAAGCCAATGGGAGCCTTTCTGCTGAATTCAGTGGACTTTCATTAGCATCACATGTACCAGACTTACTGACTAAATAACTGTTGTTAAAAAGTCATCTCTGCTGTTTGCAGGTGCTGTATTATTTAATGGGGAGCTATGCAGTGGCAATGAGTGCAGAGTATGTGAATATATAAACCAAAAGGTTTTATTGTTTGAAAGATGTACTTTTGAGTGTGATTTTAAGATTCAAAATGTGCAAAGCAAGTTAAGGTAAGCATAGAAAAACGTGGGAATGACCGTCAAATTTCTACTTTCAGTCCTTTACAGATTTTTGCCTTGAAAATTTACAGTTTTCCTCAGTCTCCACAAGCAGAGCAAGGGTAACTGCCACTTTGCTCTGAGACACTGGTCCCACACAAGCTGGAGGATACTGGCACTTGAAGGACAAACAAAGGATACGCTTTGATGGACAAACAGACGATTTCACTTTCCAGGGCTGTCAGTCCAACCACATTCCTGGCCATTATAAGTTTATAGTTTAAGATATCCTTCCTTCCTGTAGTTACAAAAAACCAAACAAATAAATAAATAAAAGCATAGAACAGAAAAGCCAGGAGTCTTTTCAAATTCAAAATGTTGCAGCTGTTTAAAACTCTTCTAAGTCATCAGTCTGGATTTAGATGTTTCTAAGCCAACTCAAACATGTCATTACAATAAACCTTTGACCTGTTACCACCATTCAGGGACTGATGATAAAATTAGACAAAGTATCATCACTCTATATTCCCAACTCTCCAAAGGAACATCACAAAGATGATACTATGGTTTGGGGTTTTTTTCCACAGAATATTTATATGGAAAGATAAAGTACCAAGTAAAATAATCTTCAAGTCATTCGAATAATCCATTAAGTTCTCGTAAAGGTTAAGAGTGGTTGGATATAAATAAAACATCCAAATCTCCTGAAAGCTATCAAAGATTACTTTTTTTGTTGTTGTTTATTTCCAAGTAAAATGTTTCAGATAAATATGTTGCTTCCATTTTAACTTTGAACTGGAGAAAAAAATAAAAAGATATTTTGTTGCACTTCCTGTAAAGTGTCAGGCTTAACTTTCACAACCACAGAAAGAAATAAACTCTTGGCATAAATAAATTACCAGATACTGTGACTTGTAGACTATTCAATAAACAAAGTACAGTAATTTTTTTTTAAAAAAACAGCCCTGTTCTTTTTCAACTTCATCTTTTCATTCTCCTTACATCAAAAGGTAAAGACTGCTGAGCCTATTTTCTTCCATGAGAGAAGATCATCAGTGTGACAAAATGTTAAAGCACACTTGTTTTAACTACACATAAAAGATCTGTCACTGAGCCTGAATGGACAATAATAACCTTGTTGTCATGATCTTACATTCATTTTTCTCTTATAGAAATGAAACATAATTACACCTAAAGAGAAATCTGTTCCTGGGAGCTTAATTTCTGTTAGAATTTTACAGAGGCAGCAGCTCATAACTACCTTGGGTTAAGTGCTTTGAGATCCTAGGCAGAACTATAAACTTTCAGATCTGTAGAAGTATATTATTATCATATCAGTCATGCAATCTAGTATAAAAAACCTGCAAATAAACACCAATGCCAATTAGGGAATGGAGGAAAGAGCAAAGCACTGTGCCTGTTCTTTCAGTGAGAAATAAAGTATGTGATTATTGTCCTATGAACTATGGTTTAGAGACAGTAGAGGACATTTGGTTCCTGGTGGAAAAGAATATAGCATGACAGCTACTATTTTTAGTTCTGTTTAAGAGTGTTAATTGAAATCTAAACTAGCAATAGGAACCCTAGGCTTTAACAGACTAAGACAAATGTATGATGTATTGTCAAAGTATAAAGGCTAGACCTAGCATAACGTACAGGAAGGGAAAGTGACAATGTATAATTATTATGTGCAAGAGGAAAAGAAGAAAAGACATTTGTTCAATCTGTATTGCTGTAATGAACACTAAGAACAGGACTGAAGAAGAAAAAATTTACAGTATCTTTGCTGTTGAAGCAGATGATGGTTTATAATGCATCTCTGGATTCATAGTGTAAAAATCAGAACAGGGCACTATTATCCAGGAATCCCAAGTTATTTCTGGTTCTACTGCCACTGGTTTGACATCTGAACATCATTAAGCAACTGAAACCTAGATCCAAAGAAAAAAATGGATAAAGAGAAAGTAGGTACCTGACCATAAATTAGAACAAAAGAAAATATTTTCCATAAAGACACATCAGCAACATGCAGGGAAAGAGCGAGACATTAGGTGAGGGAAGAACCAAAACCAGGAGCCCACAGAGAAGGGTGTAGCTGAGAGCAGCTGAGAGAGGAGCTGCTGAACACAGGCTAAATAATGTCTTCTGCCTCCTCTTCGGTTATTTCAAAACTCGGTACCCAGCACTCTCTCCAGATTACTTGCTTTCTACCATTGCTTAGGTGCCTTATTTTCATTTTAAAGGACTGCCAGAAGAATATAGGATGGTAGTAATAGTTGCGACATGGGTAGCAGCCAAATGATTACAGTGATCATGAAAAGTGTCCTGTTTCAGTGCCTTCCACAGCCTGAGGCTAGCCAGCTTGCTGAGATGGTTTTGGTTGGGGTAGTTAATTTTCTTCATAGTAGCTAGGATGAGGCTATGTTTTGGATTTGTGCTGGAAACAGTGTTGATAACACAGGGGCTTTTTAGATACTGCTGAGCAGTGCTCACAGAGTGTCGAGGGCTTTGCTGCTTCTCACCCCATCCCACCCCACCAGCAAGCAGGCTGGTGGTGCACAACAAACTGGGAGGGGACACAGCTGGGACAGCTGCACCCACCTGACCAAAGGGATATTCCATACCACAGGACATCACGCTCAGCCATAAAACTAGCAGAGAGGTTGGCAGGGGGGCACTGCTCAGGGACTGATGTGGCATAGGTAGGTTGGTGGTGAGCAATCATTTTCATTTGTATCGCTTGGGTCTTATTTTTCTCTCTTTGTTATTCTCCTTTTCATTACATTTATTATTATTATTATTATTATTATTATTGCAACTACTACAATTATTAAACCGTTTTTATTTCAACCCACAAGTTTTCTCACTTTTACCCTTCTGATTCTCTTCCCCCATCACACTGCGGGGAGTGAGCAGGCAGCTGCATGGTGCTTAGTTGCTGGCAGGGTTTAAACTATGACACTTGCAGATCTGCTCTCCCCTCCTTAGCTTTTAAAAAAACCCACTAATATATAGTTGAGGTTAGCAGCCATTCCTGTTGTTTAAATTGGTCAGTCTGTAGAAAAGACTGCAAAATTAATTGGATCAGAAAGATACAAGAAAAATAAGTACAGCTCTGTGGATCAGTGATGAATAACATTTATCCAGGAAACAGCAGGCTGGATTTCAGTTTTTGAGTACCTCATTTTATATGCTAAAATACAAATTGTGTGCTGTATTTTCTTAGCTGGTATTTCATTTAGCACTTAGATTTTGTAAAGTCTTTGCACCATGTGTTTTTCAATGCCAAGAGCCTCCTTCCTGCCTCTAGCAATTAACGTTGATGTTCACCAGGGACAAGCTCAGGACTGGAAGCTTTATTTCTGAATGAGGACAGAGTAAACTATTAGTTGCAGAAATTTAAGACTAGTGCTAACTTCTGTTGATACCAAGCTGAGCTCAAGAGACACTGAAAAAAGGTTTTCAATCTAACCATAGTTTTCCACAAAATGCTGAACACCAGATCTCTGTATTTTTGACCACTGGTTTATCACATAACAATTTAACATAAGCAACATTTAAAATTAACTTCTCTAATTCACATTAAAAGACTTTGTGGTCATTTCTCATTAAACCCGATGAAAGTTTTTATATATAGAGATGTAAATATAATTTAACTCAAGCAATACAATGTCTAGAATTTAAACAAGAGCCAAAAACCTTATTCTAAGTATAATTATCTCAAAAACAGTCGACCATCTTAAGACGTTTTAGTGCTAAGCTTTCCCAAGGAGGCTTAGGCTCCAGTCACGTGAAATCTGAAGTGAAGTTTGGGTTGCAGTCAGATTGGTCCATGGAGAAAAATTACTCTATAAAAGCGCCATATAGATTACCAGTTTCTGAACTTCATTGGCATTTTCAGCTTAAGGGAGATTTAAGATTACTAATATTACACTGAATTATTAAAGTGGGATATTTATAAAGTTTATGAGACTGGTTTTGATATTGGCACCTCAATTTTGGTGTTACCTTGCAAAACTTCTGTATTATCAGAGTTTATAATGCTGTCCAGAAATTTGATAGTGCAAACCAATCACAGCAAATGGTGGGTTTCTTCTTAAAAATGTTTTTAAAGATTAAAGAAGTTTTCTTTTTTACAGACAAAATAAAGGTGAAAAGAGTGAGGATAATGTTTAGTTATACAGATCATATCAGTTTATTTTATACTAGTGGTTTTGCTACATAGTAATATGTAGGCTAGGGAATAAAACCATAAGTCAAATCTATTTTATTTCACCACGCAGTTTCCTGTTCCTGAAATGTAAATCTCTTTTTTCTTTAAAATCTAACTGTACTGCATATTCTCCTGTTTCTGCAAGGAGACAAAGAACTATGCATTTGTTGCTCTGTGCTATCTTTTATTCCTTTTAACTCATGGTGGTGGATGTTATCACAAAATTCAGGCATCAGGTTAGCTATCTGACTTCCTAAGTAGGTGTATATAACAACATATACTTATGCAGCTGCATCAAATATTCAAAAGTGCATAAAGACAAATATAATAAAAATTGTAACAGTATTATATAGTAAATACTTGCTTTTTATTGCACGTATACATCTCTGCTATTTCAGAAGTCATATTCTTTAAAAAGACATTGAATTACATAATGCAGTAGTAGAATCTTCTGAATTAGTGTATTTAAAAATATTGTAATTGGAACTAGGTGAAAGCAGTCATAATAATTGAAATTACTGACATGCTATTTTCTAGTGTTTTGCACTGATTATTATTTGTGTTATGTTAGCACTGGAGGGCCCTAACCAGGAGTGGGCCTTATTATGTTAGTCAGTGTTAATACAAATAATAAGAGACACTTCTTACTCTGAGAGGCCCACAGTAAACACATAGGTTAGAAGGAAAAAGAGGTAACAGGTAGGAAATTATTTGCCTAAGTGGCTCAAAAACAGGAAGGGGAGAAATTCCAAGGTTAGCATACTGTCTATCCACAATATATGGTACCCTGCCCTTCATAGCACCAATTCCTCTTTCAATGATGTGTTTTTCCATATGCTTTTTAGTATGTCTGCCAGCACGGACAGCATTCATGGATAGAAGTGAGCATGGAGACAGCAGCTATACACAAGATAGGCTGGCTAAAGAGTAGAAATTTTGATTCACTCAAAATTTCACAGGTTCTATACATCTACAAAGTCAATGCAAAATATTCAAAAAGTACACTGATATTGCCAGAAGAAATTGAGAAAGAGTGCCTAAGAAAATTTTGCATAATTAATGGATGGGAAGTATCAGGTGGATACCTAGTGTGAAGCTGGCTACCCGCCTGAGTCAAGGCCTTAACTAGTAGGCTGGGGTCTTTGTCTGAGAGAGTTACTTATTGTGAATAAAACAAATGCTGCAGGAGACACCAAAAGTGCTTTTTTAGCAGACTTAAGTTCCTGTTCTAAATCAGGCAGAGCAAAATCTGGAACACATTTGCCCCAGGGAAGCAGCATATAGTTTACTGGATATTCTGTACTTCTATGGTATCGTAACTATAAATTCCATCCTTAAGCCAAAGAAAGCATCATCAAAATGTAGTATGCTTACGAAAACGTTATGATGATCTCTATTTTCCTCTTTATAAATCAGATCCTCTCCACACATCTCTATGGAGGTTTATTTTCAGATAATTGGAGGTTTGTCTTAAACTCCCCAACACCAACCCACTGACAATTTGACTGGCATAAGATTTTTTTCTCTTATCACTTCTTCTGTGGGAGTTCTTAAATTAAAGGCAAATTAAGTGCTGTATTTCTGATGTTTTATTCTTTATGCTACAATGACTCTCCCCCCAGTTTATGTGAGTTAGTTTTAAAATGAGATTGGAAAAAAATCTAGTGCGTAATCAAAAAGATGGTGCTTATGATAGCAGAGTGCAGAAAAATGATCAGATTCTCAAAATAGTAGCAGAGACAGAGTAGATCCCACTTCAAACAAAGGTGAAGAGTTCAAGCATTTCCTGAAATGATGCACAAAAAATGTGCTTCAAATGAATGAGAAGTTTCTTATCCATTAGCACATTGGTTGGGTAACAACACTATCATTGACGTGAAAGA
Source organism: Ibycter americanus (assembly GCA_035590275.1). Lineage (NCBI taxonomy): Eukaryota > Metazoa > Chordata > Aves > Falconiformes > Falconidae > Ibycter > Ibycter americanus. The sequence continues at coordinate 21,284,214 of JAVJGI010000032.1, forward strand.
AAGCTCAGATCTCTCCCCTCTCACACTGGGGGTCACAAGAACTGTTTTGTGAGTAAGTGCCAGTAACTGATTGTTCTAAAGGCTTATTTCTCCAAAAGCTCTTCTAACGTAGGTTCAGACAACATAGAGTTACCTGCAGAAGTTTAAGTGTTCAGGGTGCTTGGTGGACCATTGTAAAGAGGAAATCTATAGACTAGATCGAAAATACACTAAAAACCATTTTAAGTTCAAGAGCCATTTTCAAACCTTTTTTTTTTTTTTTTGTGCACTGACTTTCATTATTCTAATCTTGATCTTCTTATCAAGATTTTTATCTGTGTTGGGAAAATAGTATAATTAAGAACTATAAAGCCCTTATTTACAAATATTGCAAGTATTAGCAAGATACAGGCAGTATACAGTAGGCTAATAAATGAGTCCATATATCAGTTTTACTTAGATACTTTTCTCCAACCAAGTGTAGGAAACAGTTGCATTTTGGTTTCAGCATTCTTGATGACAACATAGGAGAGTGAATGAAATATTTTAATAGAAAACAAGTTCTTAAAAAGATCAACAGGTTAGAGAATAAGAGCTCTTTAGATTATTCAGCCAAATGTTTATTCTTTCCTCAGGAATATTATGATAATCCTGTACCTTTGCACTGCAGGTTCTTATCCAGAAAGGGAATAAAATTGGAGTGAACATCACGTGAACTAACTCACAGCATTAAAAAAGCTCAAAGAAACCAAAAATCTGGCAGGTTAAAAGATCTCTATTAACCATAGGCACACAATGCTTTCGTTTTTAGATCATTCTCAGTATCACATAACTCCAAATGCTCTGAGTTTTTGGGGGCTTGAATGAACATACAATGAATTGGGTACATACCTAACCCTATCTGAGTGATCAGAAACTCTCATGTTTACAAACAGAAATATCAAATGACAAGGACAGCCACTCAGGGCATTTACTCACATGAGAATCAGGAAATGCATGAAAGGAAAATAAAGGCATAGGAGAGAAATAGTCCAATTTTGTTTGGTTGTTTTTTTTAATGGGATTGGTGTGGGTCTAGGAAAAGCATTCTCATTTGCTCTTCTGTTAACCCAAGTAATTTACTGACGTTGCTAAATGATTTTACTAAAATCTTGTGGTGTTTACTGAACAGGTAAAGATGATCAAAGAAAAGAAGAAATCTGTTCAAATGATTTCATTATAGATTTATAAGTTTATCATACTTTCACAGATTTTTTAAACAATTTATATGCCCATCATTTTAATTGCTACCTAATATATACCTTCTTTGCATCTGTATTTGCTACTGCGTTTTCCTTTCACATTTACTCTCCAAAAGGAAAGTTGATGCAATGTAACATGTTTTAAGTGAAACACACTGAACAGCAAGGCTGTTGAAGCCGTTTTCTATAACTGCATACTTGCTATGATTTCAGAAATGACAACTATTTGATCTGAATTGTTTCCTGTTGCTTTACAAAACAGGTATTTTATAAAGATAGGCTGGTTTGAAATATCTATGGAAGCTTTCTGAACATGGATATTTTAATGATTAAGAAGATCCTTTATGCTTCCTTTGCTTTTTTCTGCTAAGCAGGTTTTGAGAGCTCCATAGTTCCCAAATAGTGTAATCATGCAGTTAACACAAGCAAACATCTTTGCAAAACTGAGAGTAGATGACTTTTACTGGCTCTGTTTCTTTGATAGAAAGTATAACTCCACAAAAGCTATAGCTGTAGCCAGAAATTACATAAAAAATATTTAATTTTATTATTACTAGGAAAATACATTAAAAAATACATGGAGACAATTCCTTTTCTTATTCTATAAGCTCACATCTTAGAAACATTTAGAAAAAGGTGATCATTAACTAAATGCCATTTGCAAAATCCCAGAAGCAATGTGTGAAATTTCTCCCCAGTACTCCCTTTTTCATCTCTCAACCTGGGCCTTCTGTCAAGAAAAAAACAAAGATAAGGTGGCACAGAATGGGTTTTATCTGGCCACAGACATTGCCCTTGATATGCAAGTCTCAAGCTTGCCTAATAAGCAAGATGTTATAGTCTAAATTAAGTCTTTTGAGGTTATAATTAATGTGGAAATATAGAGAAGACATTAGATGGTATCGCTGTTGCTAGAAATAACACACCTTTTTGGGATAAAACCCGGATTTAAACAAGTATCTACAGTACACATCTGTCACCATTATGTGGCAGCTGCTCTATCTTGCAGTTTATTTCAGTGGTTGGCAGAACTAAGACATACTGTACTATTATCTTTTAAAATACTAATACCAAGGAAGATTATGTACTTTGCTCTATAGACATACAAGAGAGAGGGGAGGAATGTTTCTCTATTCTACAGTCTAGCTGGACAGTTAGCAGAAAGCAGAAAGAGTACAGGAGCACTCATTCCTGAAGCGTTTAGGTGTTTATAATCTCTTGGTGGCTTCTAATGGATCAGTATAATTAGATATGTCAATGTGCAATAAAAGACATTAAAACCCACAGCACCTGCCACCCCAGCACACAGGGTCCTTGGGTAACTTAATTCTTGGGATTTTTCCACATCAAAAAGCTGAGAATTCATTCTCTGAAAGAGAATGTTAATGGGACAGCTTCCTTGTTAGCTCTTCTTCTTCTGAGTAAATCTATACTTGTGATACAAGAGTGCTCTTAAAATGGATTATCAGGGGACCGAAAATGTGATCCACTCAGGTAAATGATGGTGACACTTTTGCTACTATTTTGAAGGGCATGTAAAAATCCCTTGCAGGGATAAGAAAAGCTCAGCTTGTGAAATATGCAACAGGGTTAAATATTTGGACTGCTTCTGTATTACTCTACATGCAAAGTGAGCAGTTTCCTGTTTGGGCACATCAATGCTAAAACTTTACCAGTTTCTTCAGCAATCTTCGAGGCTAGTCCCGGTGGACAGCTGAAGGGCAAAACTGTAGGAAACTTCTTCTGATGCAGCTTTAGAAAACACATTTTTTAAAAGTGTTTCTGGTTTGAGATTTCATTTGTGGTGAATGGACAAAAAACCCACCTGCACTAATCTGTATGCACTCAAAGGAAAACATAATGATAATTCTGCTAATGTCAGCTTACTGTAGTCTTCTTCTTTCCAAGAAAACTAAGGGGTCTTCCTCTCCACCAGGAGCTGTCTAATTATGTAAAGGAAAAGTGATTAACTGATTATGATGAATAAATTAATCTCTGAGGACTTGTATGTATTCAGACATTTCTAATTAGTATGGCTTTCGTGAAGAAATTCAAGGCAGTCCTCTGTTCCTATTAGTAACGATCAACAGAACAATAAGTAATTTTTGGCAGCTCCTTGCAAAATTATTAGAATTAACATGGGATTAAGGATTTGTGAAAAATTTGTCACTGATTAATGATGTGAGACTGACAAGTACCACAGACCTCCCTGGAAAAGCACCCATATCTAATGATTTCAGTAAGTAACAATGGAGCAGGTAAAATACAGGGGTTTCCTGTCAACTGTGCCTGGAATGTTGATTCCCTTTTCAAGCTCCCTACTCCTTACTTTTTCCTAATGAGGACCATCAGTGGTTGCATGCAGGAACAGTATGATACTGTTCCTGTGCATGCAGGAACTGTATGATTCTGTTCCTGCATCACTGGGCATTTCACAATGCTTTTGCAAGTTCATTTTATAAACACATTAGCTACCAAATATTTTTGCAGTTCATTGTTTTTCTCTTTTTTGAGATGTCCTTTATTAGATATGCCAAAATTGTGCCTTCGTCGATGACTGGTCTTTGTATGCAGCCTTTAAAAATAAAAGTCTGCGTTTAACAACAGTAATTTGAATTTTGAATACTTGATCGTGGTGATAAGGGGACAAGTCTGAGCAGATTAGTTAAATCAGCTGTGTGATGGCTGTGAAAAAAACAGGCATAATTCCAGGATGCATTGAGAAAGTTATTTCTACCAAACTAGTACGTGTCTCTGCACAAAGCACTCATTCATAGTATTCTGAAAGTATTCATAATACCAGTAAAGAAACATGAATTTAAACTAAAACAGGCATAAAGAAGAACTAATAGCTGCCTGGGGAAAAAGAGAACCTATGAGAGGAAATTGATGACATGTCTACCCAGTAAAATGAAGTACAAGGGAGACAGTCTCGGTTTACCTCTAGCCATGTTGATACTTTTACACATCATGATGCAGTTCCATATGAGGGTAATAACTTGGATTTTAAAAAGTAGTATAACATGGTATTTTATCTGAGCTAGGTAGCCTGCCTCCTAAAAGGCTTCACTAACCCATGCAAAGCTCTACATGGCTGCACTAGTTCCCGTCCAGGGGCAGCTGCAAACAGTGTCTGCTCAGGGGCTCCATGGTACTCTGCAAGCAATGCACTGGCATGGGGGATCGTGCCTGGCTTTGTGAAAGGAAGGGTGTATCAGTACTGCAATAGCTCTAAATGAGTAGATTAGAAAGGTAGATGGTAGGAAAGGAGCTATTTCTACTAAATGACATCAGCAATAGAGAAATAGGGAGGCCTATAGCCTTCTCATTTTGGATCTGCTTTCTACTAGGAGTAGTAAAGGACGAATACCTACATTTTAGAGGGAACGTGATCTGTTTACGAATGAAACTAAATCACGCTAATGACTGAAATGGAAGGCTGCGTAGGATGATCTGGGGCTTCTTTTTTAAGTCCCTCACTGACCATATTGTATGTTCTGTTAACAGAAGTCTGCTACAGTCAGAAAAATATATGTGCCTTGCTAAACCCTCAAAATAAGCCAAATTGTACAATGTATGGTAGCCTTTTGCTATCAACTATAGTTCCATGAATGTGTTTTGTGTAATATGAACATGCTGAACAGATATCCGTGTTTCCAAATAAGCAAAAATGTTGGTTTATAAGGAAGGATATTCACCTTTTGTCACCCATTGTCATGAGAATGGATGGACAGTTCATGACAAGCACATATTTACAAAATGTGGCAATCAATCTGAAACATTTGTAAGCTTGAAAAAATTAGGAGAGAGTTAAAAGGTAGTCAGGTTACTTAATTGCCATAAATGTGTTGGTCAACTCTAGTTTAGAGAATCCCTCGTTAATACCTCAGTGACATCCAGAATTGCAGCAAAATTCATCACTATGTTCAAAACTTGATCTGTGTTCTCTTTGTCTCTTTCTGTCTTGTTTTGCCTTGGATGAAAAATGAGCAAATTGTGTCTATACATTTATTTATTTTAATAAACAATGGGGAGAGAGTTGTGAACGCCTGGTTTTCCTTATACATAACTTTCCTTGCTTGCTTTCCACCTACACATACAAAAACATTTTCAGTTAAAGGGGGCTGAACATAATGCAGTGAAAGACAATGGTGTCAAAGCAAAAGCTGTGCAGAAATGCTAGCAAGAAAAAGCATACCTACTCAAAGTTACATCTCTCGCCCCCACCCCCCCACTCCTTGCTTCCCAGAGTCAGCAGGACTGCAGTTAATCCCTCTGTTTCCTCAATAATAGCCATTTTCACTGTAACTAACCATGATGTCACAAAGCAGGGATTATGACTTCAAGTGGGGAATAAACAGTGGGAGTAGCTGGATTCTTCTAAAACAAAGACCTTGTTCTCATGCAAATATCTCTAGTTATTAAGAAGAAGAAAACATCATATGCAAAGGGATTTGTTTCTAAAGAGATTATTTTTCAAAGTTTTCTGTGAGGCAAGAGCTGTTTTACAAAGCATACTGGAATATTACAGCTCTGTACTAGTGGGTGGCATTGTTTCAATATCCATTGCTGGAAATCCATAGTCCAGGCAGAAATTTGACTTGCACAAATGATTGGTGCTGAATAAGTGGCCAGCACAGAGGGTCCCTCTATTTGGATGTGAAATGTTTTTGTTCAGAGCCTTTCATTTCAAGAATTTGTTATTTACCAGAATAAACTATTCTTTCTGTTGAAATTGCTCATACATATTCTTACACTGAAGGCAATTGTGTGTGCTTGCGTGGGTATGTATATGTAAATGTTGGCAAAATTTGTATTCACTCATTTATAAATTTATTGAAGCAGGATGAAGTAGTGTTCTCGTTTGCTGTCATTTTGCAGACACTTAATTTGCACTCAAATGCCTCAAAAATGTCTTCACTTGAAATCTACAAGGCTGGAATCAATTCAGCTTGAAAACAATGTACTAAAAGAAAAATAAAGATCTGAACATTTAAGCACACAATGACAAAGCATCGTTAGTGAGGGAATTGTAGTATTTCCCCAAATTAGGTTTGCTGGAAGTACTTATTTATAAATAGCCTGCTTTTAAATTTTGCTATACAAGTGTAGTTCCTATTTAATTAAGAAGTCTAGAAACGTATTTACTGCAAACTATGTGACTCTCATTTGCACTGAGCAGATTACTTTACCTTGCTCTGACCTAACCACAATAGTTGTAAAGCACCTTTATCTTATTTAAGTAGGGCATGGAGGTCCTGAGAATATTGTAGCGTAACAGCAACTCTAGGTAAAGCACTGGCCCATTTCCCTTCTTCCTTACAGATGATCTTAACAAAATGAAAACAAAAGCCCATCACACAAACACCTCTTACTCCTTCCTAGCTTCAAGGCTGCATTTTGAGGAGCTCTGGGGCTTGGAAAATGACATCCCCTTTAAGCCATTGACTCCATTGATTTCAACAAGCGTTGGAAGAAACGTTAAGACTGAAGAATAATGCAAATAGACACTGAGGTGATGTCTATAGTAGCACTGACAGTACAGAACAAGAGACAGCCTGGTCCCTGGTGATGTCTTCAGAAAGCTTACTGGGCGAGCAGTGTGGAAAATGGTGGAGTTCTTTAGGATTCTGCTTTTATTTTAATATTTGTATACACAGAAGACCAAAAAATGGGCATCCCTTTCTGACAAATAGTGAACTTAAAACCTGTCCTTGCTGTCATAAGATACCTTTTGTCCCTGGCTTCAGTGGAATCTAACCTTCAGTAGAATTAGAGCAACTAGAGACTAATCCATGTTTGTTTTGTTTTGTTTTGTTTTATTTTAATCTGAGAATTTAACTGAAATCTGAAGTTCATAGACAAAAAGCTTCATATTTTGACTCTGATTAAATAGTATGCAGCCTGCATTGATAAATGTATCTGAGTGAGAAATGCTAAACTTTGTCACCAAATTATCTACTTCATATCACTGATTTAGGATTTATTACTATTTTGTTTTACAATAATGAGAGATATATTTTTTAAGAATTATAATTAAACTATATTTTATTTCATCTAGAGAGAAAAGCTACATCATTTACAAAAAGAATAAATTGAATATTTCTATGAGTAATAAATATTGTTAGGAATACAATGCTTATTGATGAAAAAAATATGGGGAGTTCTTAATGTTATGTTGTAACCCGTAACGTCATGTCCTTTCACAAGAAACTGTCAGTCCCAGTATATAAACTAGTCTGCAAAAATAAGTGTTCTACACTTAATACCAACAAGGTGTATCTTTGTCAGCATCACTGAAGACAAGAGCAAACAGAGTACCGACATCCCACTTCTTATCAGTTATTGAAAACAGACATTTTAATGGGTATGGCACTCAGCAGACCTCAAGACTTTCTTTTTATAGCTTTGAATTGCCACCCTATAATTCAGTACTATTAGCCTCCACCTCTTTCATTTTATCATCCACAGGTGAATACATTTGTTGAAAACATGATTTCTAGATGCTTAATGCAAGTTAAAACTGTCAAAAATACAAAGGAAGAGAGACATATATGACAGTTATGCAAGTGAAGGGACATTTGTAAAAATGATTTATACTTCCACTAAATAACAAAGAAGTCCTACCTAAAGGGCAAATTCTGCAGTCGTTAGGAAAAGAAAGGCTTTTTGAATGTATTACAAATTTTGTCTAACTCCTGAAGCCCTGATTCAGCAAAGTGATTAAGCATCTGCCTAAATTTAAACGTATTAGTCTCTATCTTCCTTGGGAGAACTTGCAATTAAGTGGCACATATCTTTAAATTCTGTATTAAATCCAGACAATGAAAATCCGTAGAGGAAATTTTCATTTTTTACATTATTGGTGGGGGTTTGATAAGTATTTATTTTTAGGAAAGGTTAGGTAACCTGAGCTCACTGTTATCAACAATAAATAGCAACTAACCGACTGAAGGTTGATAGCAACCGAGTGCGAGACTCACCAAAAGACCTGCCTTCTGTAGTCTGTTCATGGGTTACTATAGGATAATTACTACCAAAGAAATAAAGAAATGGTCTGCTGTTTGTTAAACTATTTGGAGAACATGTAAGCCAGTAGCTTACATAGCAGCTATCCTCAGATTTTTAATTTGGCTTAGGTGATCAGGCACAACTGAGATACACTGAAGAGGCTAAAATCAAAGATCTATGCCATGTCAAACATTACATGGAATTTAAAGAAACGTTGTTATCACATTGGACATCTTGATATTAATATTGATATTTCTGAATTACCTGTTCACAGCCACCACAAAACACAAGTCCTGCCTTGCCTAGAGTCAAAATATCGGAAAAAACCCAACAAATGGTGAGAACAAATATGTGAGGGAGCCCATAAAGGAGAAGATGAAAGATGAAAGGGCTAAGCAGTGCTTTGGTTGGTTTAACTTCTGCTGGCTTTTAAGTGTATGTGCCTATTTGCACACACAAGTGCCCATACATTTTTAAGCACACATTCTTCTTTTTTTAATAAAATACTTATTGAATTTATCTTTGCACCATGATCCAAGCACTGAAAATGGTTTCTATAGCTGTGTTTTGCTAATGGTTAGAAAATAACTTTAAAAAAGGATAATAAATGCTCCCAACAGGTAGCACATTATTGAAGTGTTTGTGACTTGATGCTCAACCAGTGAAGGTACAGTACAATGGGTTATTGATGGACACACATGTGGGAACCACAGGAGTGCCAAGAGAACTCATTGTTATCAGCACTGCATAATATAATGCTGAATGAATTAACTGTGGTGATTGCTTAAAATGTACCTTTTTGTGTAATAGCCCTAATTATCAGCAACCCTTTACAATGAGTGGATAATCATTTTTAATTCCTTCAGCATTCATTGTAGTAACATTAATCACGATGAGCTCATTTGGTTTTAATGTGAATATAATATGTGATACCATAGGAATTCTGTTGAAATTTAGCAGTATATAATGCCTGCTTGCTATACAGGGTTATCTCAAATTCCCTTCATACACAATGAATGCTGGCTGGTATACAGTCCAGGGTATTGCTCAGTTCAGCTGTCTTTGGAAATATCTACCCAATAAAGTAAAGATCAAGACCAAACTGAAACCTGAGGCTTTCCAGAGCTTCCTTCTGCAGTGACTAAATAGGGACATTGATACACTCAGGCTAACAATCTAGAGGGAAAAAATAAGTCAGCTAGGTTGTGACTGTAAATCAAGTCAGCCCTATACATATACAGTCTGTGCATCTCTGTATCAATTTCCACTTGTAATGCATCCAGACAAAAAATCCTCACTGGCAGCTAAACTGAGTCAGCAGCTTCTAGGTGAGTCTTTTGTAATTAGTAATGCATTGGATACCCAGCATACCTCATTTTCTAAGCTAACATAGCCATAAAGAGATTGATACTAAATGGAATTCTTTACTTATAGTTGCCTTGATAGACATTTAATACATTCTTTAATTCTGTGGATTGATAGGAACTGGCAATGATTGATCAGTTGCTTTACCCATTACCTGTTGTAACTGGTGACTGGGTCAGCAAGTGTCTTTGTTTAAAGTATTAGACTATTTTCTCCTACATAGACCAAAAAAAAAAAAAAAAAAAAAAAAAAAGAAAAAAAAAAAAAGGTGTTGCTGAATGTTACAGCACTTGCTTCCACACTGGCAATATTTCTCTGGGGCACAACTGACTTCTGATTTTGTATTATCTGGTACTTGGGGAAGAAGTAGTCATTCATTGTTGACCTGTGCTAGGTGTATTAACTAGTACACTGGGAAGATTCAAATTTCCACCTGTACTCTTCAGGTATTGCTCATTTCTTGTGGCTCTTGGAGACATAAGTTCCAGTCACAATTCAGCTGTGCATAAACATGCAAACAGGCACAAATATAGACCTTGTGTGACTATAGAAGGAGTTTGATATGATTATTTCTATGCACAGATTAAAAATAAGCTTGCATGAGCATTCAAGAAATTCAACTCAATTTTAGTCAATCCTAAGAGAACAGAAATTTAAAGCTCCATTTTTGAAAGTCATACGTTAGACTCTGCAGATTTTCTAAAGTCACAGTGCTGGCTCAGATTTTTCTGAACTGTGACAATGCAAACCGCTGACACCTTTTTTTTCTTTTAATTGTTTATTTTTCAAGCTGTTTCTGGTGAGTGGGCATCAAACCTGCAGTGCTGTGACAATTTATTCTAATGGAGGATGTGGTCCCTGATAGGTTTAGAGGCTCTACAAAAATCTATACAGCCATACTATTTACCCATTTAGAAATGGCTTGTGTTAGCAGTAATGAATTTAGAGGTTTCTGCAACTGCTTTTTCATTATGAGACACTTCTGCAATGTTTGCAAATACTTTGACACAAAAATTCAGGAAGTAATTCTATTTCTAAGCTACCTTATCTTTTCTATTTTATCTTTTAAGGAACTTAGTACCAGGATTATCTTTGTATTATACCTTGTACAAAGCTGAAAACTTTATCAACATTAAAAATGAAACTGTCAAGGAGAAACTAGCTGTTTAGGTGTTTTGCTGTTCTCTTTGCTTCTGCTTGTGAGACTGGATGAAAGTTCATGCTCTTTTAGTGTCTTTTTAAGGAATCATGTTATATCAAGGCATGCAGCAGTGCCATAATGGAGCTTCGAAAGCAAATTGGAGCAGTAAATGTTTGATTGGATCTGCCACATAGTCAGGATTGACCTGGAGGGTATAAGATACGGGTTAAGTGTCTGTTTTAGACTCAGACCATCGAAAGTCCAAGCTGGCTTGTGAACAACATATATATGAGTGGCTCTCCACAGCCGCTCTAAGACTGTCGGAACTCAGGCAATTCCGGCAGGAGAATGTTTGATTACAGTAAAATATTCACTTGTAATGTTATAATTACCTTAAAAATGGAGTACTTTTTGGTGTAAATCAGCCCTTAAATTTGTCCAATACTTAGGCATCTTTTCACTGATAATATTACTAAACATGAAGGTGCTGTTAATAATGTTTTGGTTTCCACATACCTTTGAAAATTATGTTATTAAAACACAGTATACAGCTGTATATTTCAAAATACAACTATACATTATATTTTTTGATAAGGTCTTTATATTGAATTTTGTAAAATATGATGCAGTCTTTCTTAAATTCCTTTCCCCCCAGAATATGTATTGACATTTAAGTAAAACCATTACCACCCCAGTAACATAGGTAAAAAATTAAATATTCTCACAGAAAGAAAGTATAATTCATACAATCATTTTAGTCCCTGATAAAGTCATTCACTCACTTTTTTTTGTTGTTTGTTTGTTTGGGTTTGTTTGCTTGTTTTATGGAAAAAGCTAGTGCTGTATCAGATTGCTGAATGCAGAATGAAAGAAAAAATCTTGATAAAAATATAGTCTGAAAATAGGAAATAAGATTAGAGGTGACATATTGTTATCAACGATGAGGTCTTCTCCAGGCTGTAAGGATTAAAAAAACACAGCTATTCTGTGTTAGCCATCATATCAGGCCTCTGTTTATTATGGAATTCAAAAATAATTGTCACCTTAGGGTTGCATACAGCAGTATGAATTAGATGTGGGTAGCTATGAACTCTGTTTTTTTGGCAACTTACAGCTTTTATAGCTTGTTGCCCAAAAGGAAGCTCATGGTCAAAGAAATTCACATTACACATTCTTGTTTTCAAGCTCAATAAAATCTATTAAAAAAATTCTAAGAAATCTGGTGTCATTGCAATCCCTGGTAAATGAACCATGCTAGCATTCAATTTTTTGAATTTGAACTTGCCGCAAAGCGGACTCAGTCAGAGATCAATGTGATCAGACAAAAGCCATTTTATTGTTCTAAAGAAGCCTTTT
>JAVJGI010000032.1:21296406-21323747 GCA_035590275.1 Ibycter americanus
CTCTTTTCAGGACTTTCCCAGACTCTTCAAGGATACATGGGTATCTATTCAAGGCTAATATTAACAAGCTTGCATTCTGATCCCTCGGAGCAGCCATGTTTTCCCACATGAACTCCTGCTTAACTTAATGCACATTAAAAGCTAACTTTTTTTTTTCCTATTTGTGTCACCAACTGTAATCAAATCAGGACTGTAGCTTTCAATTATGCTTGTCCAAGATTTGAGCTCTTGAGTCTTTTTTGAAGACTTACTGCTGAGTGCAAAATGTGAGATAAGTTGTAAATGTTTAGACAGGATGACAACTCAGAGGTCTGATTGATTACTAAAAACGAATAAATAGAAGGTGTTTTTAAAGGTTTTTTTGGACAACAGCCCAAGGGACATTTTAAGAATGTTTTGAGCCATTTCTTAGTGAGGAAATCACCAAATTAACAAGATTCTTTTAGTACTTGCAGGAGAGATGGAAAAGCCAATTTAAACAACTCAGTTAATGTTTGATGCTTTTTTAATTCATGATTTATACTGAAATGGCCTACCTTAGCTCTACCATAACTGACAGCAACATGACAGCCACAAAGTTCTCTACTTCCAAATAAAAAAGATTCACTGAGGTTAAGAGGGAGCAAACACAGTTTTACCCTTTGATCATGCCTAGTTTCAAAAGGTTTCAATATTCATTCTCTTTATTTGGATGACACTTTATTGCACTTTTAAAGCAGTCTAAACTGCTTTACATAAAGCAAGTTACACTTGGTATTTCACTGAAATTACGATCAAATTTTAGTTTACACTTAAATGATGAGGAACAAGGTGTAAGTCCTCAAGTTCTGATCTTACTGAAATCAATGATAAAATTGCCAAGGACATAAAAAGAGCAGGATCATGTATTATGAATTTGTCAGTTACATATCTTTAAAAGAGAAGCTTGCAGGGCTGTAGATATTTTTTCATGATACGATTTAAGATCAGATAATGGCTATCCAAGAGACTAATATGACTTTGGCACTATAGAAAAATCTTCCTAGACTATAGTACATATGCATGGGTATCCCTGATCGTCAAAGCAGCAGGTCAGGTTAATATCATGTTTCAGACGGAAAAAAAAACCAACCAAAAAACCAGTACTAAGAAGCCACGTCGGAAATTTATGGCAGGTAGGCACCTGATAAAATCAGCCTAGTAAAAGTCCATTAGCAGTCTAAAACAAGGAGTAATTATGCATATGTTCAGATCTGCTGCAGAAAAAAGACCCAAAAAACTGTTCAGAAAGTTAATCATACCTTCATATTAAATCTGTCATGAACCAGAGAATATGATATTAGCAGCCACAGTTGTCACAACAGGTACTGACCCCGCCACCTCCTGAACTACAATAGTCTGAGTTACAACAGCTTCAGTTTAAGAGGCATGTCTCTGCAGGCAGAGATAAATGGGGATTTCTAACTATGCACATGGGCGAGGGATGAGGGAGTCGTTCTTGTTCAGAGGACTGAATTTTAATTAGCAGTGGACAGAGCAATGCCTGCATGCAGATGTGAATTCAGGTTGGGTGTAGAACTGGGCCTTACATTGATGCTGACAGAATGTGATTACTTATTTGAGACTGAAAGATGTTTGAATTTTTTGTATCCTCTGAAGCAGAGTGAAAGTTTACAAATACAGACTCAAACTATTTGTGAAAGTGTTGGGTCAGTGAAGTCAGATGCCATACTTCCCAAAAATATCCCTGAACTATTGTAGCAAGATAAATATGATCTAAAGCTACAGATTTAAATCCAACATAGCCCTCCAGTCTGGAAACTGATTTTTCCACCTCTCTTTTTTTCAAAATGTTCTATGTCTTGAACTGAAATAGCACCAACTTTCGTATTATCTCTCTCTCATTTCTCATACACAGATAATAATAAAATCTGCAGTTTTGTTGTATACCATTTCTTTCACATGGTCTCTAGATCTACCCCATAGATAAAAACAAAATCTCATTATATTTTCATCATCCTGTATCTCAGTCAGTAAAACACGTATTTTTAAATTGCATTATCTGATTGTAATACCACTGGAATGGATCATCTATTACTTAACTAATAATTTTTTTTTTCTTTGAATGATTCTGTTCTGTCAGACATAATATGTTCATTTTGCTTTTCAGTATCATCTTTAGCTCACTGTCAGTCTGGTCTGGACACATACCTACAATGGCCAGTGATGGGGCTTTATGGTCTTTTCATTACAAAATGCAGTTCTAGGCATGTAGCTGTACTGCCTTTCCACTCTGGCTTATCACTGTGCCAGTCCCTAAGGTACAAATTATGATTCAATTAATTGGCTACTCAGCTGCAATCTCCTTTCTCTTATCAGCCAGTAATATAAACCTTTACTAAAAAAAAATAGAAAAAAAAAATCATGGTTTTGTCATGTTGCTGCTCACGGTTAGGTTAGTTGAGAGTGTGTAAACATCCACAAAGGTACCATTTCCATTTCATGTAAGCATGATAAAGCCTTCCTTAAAACTCTGATCATTGGTAGAATTAAGTAGAGGGTGGAGTTTTGATTTGGGAGCCAAACATTTTAATTTTTGAGTAATAAAAAAGGTTGATAAAAGATTTAGGAAATTTTTGACAGAAAAGGGAAAAAACAAGAACATTTGCTAACTGGAATTATTCTATTATTCCATATGAAATGCTTCATTTTTCTTTGAATTCTTCAGATTTTTCAATTGTTATCAATTTTTAAACAAAGAAATGACAGTATAAAAAAAATTAAGGAGCTCTCTTTATAAATTTAAAATAGAATCCTTTGATTACTTTCTTACCCTCATGCTTATTTTATTTGGCAGAAAGAACCTACTCAATTCAACCCAGAATTTCAGATTTCCAGTAAATATCACATTAATGAAGAAAAGTCACCTGGCTGCAAAATATTTGGCTAAAATTCAGTTCTGTCTTGCAGGAACTACAGCCCAAAAGTGCAACAAAAATTAGATCTCCTTTGCCCCTTCTGTCTCTTATCAACCTCTTGTCTCTTGCAAGCCAAACTTATTTTTTTATTATTCCCTTACCTCACATCATAGTGGAGTCTGAGGTCAGTACTAAGACTCCTAAATGTTATCATAATACAAACAATAAGAAGTAAGAGAAGATGATAGTTTCTGTTTTCAAAATTGGACGAAATGTATTTTGTAATTATAGATATATGAGCTGCATGGTCATGAAGAGGGAAATTATTAAAGGACACTCATTACACAAAGTTTTATAAGGGGCATGTGCCTAGACTGATACAAAAGGACCAATCTCTTTGTACTTCTTTTTTTGTAAAAGTAGAACTGAAATAATATTCCAAACTATTTTTTTTTTGACAATGAGCTGTAGGAGACAATTGACAATTTATAAATCAACATAAGGCTGTTGGGTATCCAGATTTTGTCTATTCAAAACTGTGTTCATATGTGTACATTTATAAGAACACAGGGTTGGTTTTTTTGTTTGTTGTTTTCTTTGGGGTTTTTTTGTTTGTTTGTTTGGTTGGTTGGTTGGTTGTTTTTTTTTGATGTGGCTTTTAAAGTTAGCTGTGGAATCTCGGCTTGTGGACTCTCAGGGAAATAATTTTCAATGGGAAGACCTTCATCCACTTCTACTTCCTTTTGCACATAGTAAAGGAAATGTAAACTACCTTAAACATCATCTGAAGCTCCTTCATAGCATGTGTTAGCCATAACCACGATGGCTGGAACCAGTACCTTGAAGTAAAAACCATGATGGTGTCACAAAAGGTCTCAAATGTTTTCAAATAATTGTTCAAGCTCAGACAAATTAGAAGCACAGTTTCTGAAAATATTCTGCTAGTATTTTTAAGTATCTTCTTGAAATACACTGCAAAACAAAAAGAACCAGCCAGAATCAAAACAAAAAAAGATCTAAAGTACTCTGCAAATGAGCAAAACATAATTAGTTCATGATACTTATTTTTAGATAGTTTTTCAGTGTTCCCAGAGAAAGCTTAAAGAAAATCTTGAACTCACTCTGTGGGTTAAAAGGGAGCAATATCCTGGTAAGTCTGTTAGAGCTTTGACATTCACATATCTTTTTATAAATCTACAGTACAAAATACACTCGCTTATCTTAAAATTGTAGAAATACCTGCCATTGACAGCAACCACTATGTAAACTCCACAATTTTGGTTTTCTCATCACTGAATTTATTAGCTGACTATCATATGTGACTTCACGTGTAGTTGAAATGTTTGGAAGAGTTACCAAGTTATTGTCACTTTCATTTAGGTGTGGAAGAATAATTTCTGTGATTTCTTTGGGGAGTGCTTTCTTTTTAAAAAAGCGTATTGAGTCACAATGAATGTCAAACGCTTCAAAAAGTAAAAGACAGTGTTTAGTGAGAAACTTTCAGCCTTTCAGTTTCCAAGTGCAGCAGTCAAAGGGAGACTTTTCTTCCACACTCTATCATTACCCCTTCAGCCCCTCTGACATTTTGACATATCATCATTTCCATGATCTGAAGCATGTATACATTGATTTTTCAATCATTCTCTATTAAACCCAACAAAAGAAATTTAATGATCCAATTGAATCAATCCAGGGGAAATAACTGCTCGTTTCAATGCTATTAAAAGATTCATGCTATTCTTAAAGTTTTCTTTTTTGTTGTTTTCTCAACTGAAATAAACAAAAAGTAGCTTGTTCCCTCCAACATAAAAAAATTATATTTGAGTGAGGGGATATCAAAGGGCTTGCAGGCAGTGAAATCACCCATAGTCATAGTGACTCAGGATCCCTGCCAGGGCCGGGAAGGAGCACATTGCTGAGTGATGTGCTACCTCTTAAAAAGACATTTGCAATTGCCCCATATCCGCTCAGCTCGTCTGAGCTCTGCTGCAGCTTCTTTGACGTGGTCTCCAGGTCAGCACAGGAAGGAGGCAGGACCATAGCTCACCTTCCTTTAGGGAACCTACTTCTGTACAGAGGACAAAATTCACGATGCGTTTGAGAAGCACAGCTGTGGCTGATCTTTGCACCGTGGCACACACGGATAAGAGCTTCTTGTGCACTAACACAGAAACAGCAACTTTGTAACACAGATATGTGCTCATGATTTTTCGTTAATAGCCTGTGTATAGTCAAGAATCTATCTCTAAATGTGCTGTCTATTGGCATTTTTCCAAAAGAGAACTAATATAAAGTTTGAATGACCTGTACTTTATAAAGAGGTTTGAAAAGTCATTACATCAACTCTGCAGGGATGAAAGCCTGATATTCTGGTTCCCATATTCGAAGATTATCAGTCCTGTTGGTTCCCACTAAAGAGTTCCTCTTCTATCAGCAGAAGCCTTTCTGGCTTAGTCATGTGTATTGGAACAGAGAGTTCTGGCATTCAGCGAAAACTTGATGAGGAGATGTAAGTGTTGGCAGAGCATTTATGGGGAATACTGAGTGACTGATGGAAAATATATGCTATCATCTCTTTAAGGGCTGAAACTGGAAGCTTTTTCTCTTCCTGTTCACTTGGGACAAAACCAACTTGTACATAACTTATCTTTTCCCTTTGTAAGGGAAGATATGCCTTTAAGGAAACAAAGCACTTGATCTTTGTTTGTGTCCGGTTAGGTAGGATGTAAGGCCACAGCTACCCTGAACTCCTTTGTCAAAGATGAGAAGCCTGTGGGTGTTTTTATACTGACTTTTTTGACCCCGGATCTTCAGTGAGGTTCAGATTCATCTTGCATAAACTCTCGACAAAATGATTGCCCTAACATAAGTGGATGGTCCCGCAGGGTCAGGAGCTGAAGCACCAGGCACATGCATAGAATATGGTTTGTCTTGGGCCATTTATTCTGCCCACCACTGTCCCGGTGGCCTATGAACCCTTCCCACACCGGACAGATTAACTGAACGCAAGTCTGTTGAGAGGTTTCCTCCATCAAGTGCCAAAAAAGCAGATCCTGTAGACAACTGCAGTTTGACTCCCTGTTGCAGCACTAAAAAACTATCACGCTGCAACAAGGCTTTCCCACACAAGGTTCCAAAAGTTCATCTACTGCCCGTGCTGTTTCTTCATCCTCTTCAGGCCAGTCTACCCTGCTTCTTGCCTGTGCTGCATCTGGGTTCCTGGCTTCTCTTCCAGCCAGCCTCCTCTCATCTGGGCCCTCTTCTTCTCTCAGCTTCTCCCAGGGCCTCTCCTCATCTCTCCTACATCCCCGGGCTCTTCTTCATCCAGTCTTCTCTCTTTCCACCCAATGCTCCTCTTCCACTGGTGCTCCTTCTCCTCCAGGCTCCTCAGTGCTATTTAGCTACTTAGCCCGAACAAGCCACAGCTGTACATTATCCACATCAGCCAACCCAGCACCCCAGAAGCAAGCCCACAACCGTATATTATCAATGTTAATTAACCCTCTACAACTCCCCTCTGTGATTTAGTGACCTCTCCATGTTATGACAGTGATGATCAAAGCTGGGCTAGGGATCAGGTTTGATTTTAGCCATCTTCCTCTGCCCCAGCTCTAAGGTACAGTACAGATGCGACCTACCTGATTTTGTATAGAGTGAGAATGGACTCCTGAGCCAAAGAATGTGTCTGAATAACATGAAGGTTTTACAGATTTTTGTAGATTTCCATTAACTACAAGCAGCTGGAGAAAACTGCAGCTTCATAGTCCTATTACATCCCTGACAGAGGCTGGTTGAAGCTGCGAAATTTTTAGCTGTCTTGGGGAGCTGATCGTGCTAATGCAGCTACACCCATTCAGGATGTGGGGTAACACCACTACCCCGGCAAGTACCCGTCCCTGTCCCGTCAGATTCAGCACAACTCCAGCAGTGAGAGAATGAAGGAAGAGGAATTTCAAAACCTGAGAGACGGGATGACATTTGGGGTTTTTGAAACAAAGGAAAAGATAGTTGAGCCTAAAGGATTAAGAGAAAATTAACCTGTATTTGGAAAAGCTATAAGAAAGAACTGAGTCTTTCAAGCTCTCACGTTTTTCTTAGACCTTTCCCAGGCACTGAGTCAAACACTTCTAAGGGTGTTTGCTCTCATCCACAGATGCCTATGGAGACTGTCAAGCAAATAAAAGGTTCATTTCAATTTTAATATTTCAAATAAGATGATATCATTATTTGTTAGTTTACAAGAACTTTCCTTTCCTAATCTTATTTTGCATACTTTTGCAATACGTTGAGTAATTTCGGAAGCTAGCTGGATACTATTTCCTTTGTGGAAGCAGATGCAGCTTTTTATTATATCAATCAATTTACTATATCAATCACTGTTCTCAATATATTCAGAATTTCTCTATGGTTCATACAAATCAGTCTAAAATAATCAGCAACCTGCCGTGCAATGATTGCAATTAGAGTTGTGCAAATCTTGGCCGTTTCAGTTATAGGGCTTTCACAAGAATACTTTCTTTTAGAAGTACTTTTCTTTTTAACTGATTCGTTGTTTGAGCCTGTTGGCCAATGTAAAAGTAAAATTGCCCCATGACTTTTCATAACATAATTGAAAAGTAAGCTTGCATCAATTTGTTAGATACAATCACCAGCATTCACTGGAATATCTATGAAACACAGCTGATATTCACCACATTTTTACTCTCCTCTCGGTTTTTGCAGCAGCTTCCCCTAAACTCAATAGATAATTTTCATATCATCCCAGCGATCTAAGAATCAAGCTGGGTTTTTTGCTCAGGAAGTTTAGTCTGCTTGATCACACTTCAAAGTATTTTTAAATTTTGGTAATAATAAATTAATATATTATCATTTATTTATTGTTACTCTGTGCTTGCCCAGAATCTATAAACAATGTTCTTAGCATGTAAACCATGATCTTCACAAGCATTTGTAATACAGTTTTCGAAGATTACAGAAAGCATAAAGCTACAAAACTTGGTCCCTTCACACTTCTGTAGCTTTAAGAAATGTCTGAATTAAACATCATGGTGCCCCTGAGATGCTCCTATTATAGCTGACAGATGTCAAGGTCTGTACATGATAATGTGTTTATATCATGGAGAAAAACAAAGCTGTATCATACAGAGATTAAGCAGCTCCACAGCTGGACTAGCCAGGCCTATCTGAAAGCAGACAATAGACACCTCCAATCCACCATGACATTAAGCTGACAGTCTTTATCTGCCATTGTTACTTAAAACATGGGAACAGCGTTTCTTTGAAAACTCCAAAAGGTACCGGATGTGCTGCAATTCCCAGCCTACCATTTGTTTGTAAGGCAGGCCTGAAGCAAACTATAGCTCAGGACTACTTAGCTATACACCAGTGGCCAGAGGATTGCACACATGTCTTCCAACCCACTGTGTTCCCTGAAGCATGTCCTTTAGACTATTATGTAGGATTTGGACAATGAATCTTTCCCACCCCTAAAATAAAGGGAAATTTTGAATAGACAATGTTTCAATCTAATATCGTCCCATTCTCCACTGCGTAAAGAATAATATTTTTTTGAACTATAGATACAATGGGGTCATTCAGCACGTTAGGGAACAACAGACTGTGAAGATTTCCCAGTCTTAAAGAAAACACACACATCTTCTTTTCTGGGATAAGAACAAAACTGTTACTCCTCAGTGTTTGTAATCTCTGAAAAAACAATTTTCTGTCCGGTGGGAATGAAAGTTTAATGCTGCAGACAGTATAGGTGTATTATTCTAAATCATAATATGTTCCAGAATTCTGCAGTTCTTTGTAGCATGGTTGTATTTTAATAAGAAAGGATGGCATAAAAAAGGTTTTTATGAACGCCTGTTTCGTGCACTAAGAAAATACGGTTTATTATTCAGACTATTCAGGTTTTAAATGGGAATTCTTGGAATTATTGATTTTACTTACTGAAATTTGAACACATGTGTGTGCACCTGTATGCATTCACATACGTAGAACAGCTCCAATATTAATTTTACAGCACATCCATATTTCAAAGTGAGGTGGGTTTGGACAGTAATGAACCGAAAAATAAATAAATAAGGAAGACTTCAAATGGAATTACAATAACCAAATGCATTCTAAGAATGCTCGATCTCCATGTAGTGAAAGAAAAAAAATAGAGAAGAACTTCACAATCTCTTGTTATTAGTTTCTTTTAAAATCCTAGCTGTACTTTGTCTCTTTTATTTTGCATAATAATAAAATGTGAGAGCAATCATGGTACTGGGAGTGCAATTAAGCTTTAACACAAAAGAGGCTGGAGTCTCAAAACACAATGGAGGTGCTGAAGTAGTGCTGTAGTTTCAGATTAAAGGATAATTGAGTGGACCTAATAACACTCTAAGTCATAAGCACCCAAATTTTTTAGTGGCTTATCTTTAGAACTACACAAGAGTTCTTTTAAGACAAGGGAGAAGTGAGCATTTGTACTGAATAAGATTTAGCATGCAGAATAAAGAAATAAGTAACCATACCATAGTATTTTCCAAGTGATCAATTTATAGAATAATTTAAACCTACTTAGAACAACTCTTCACCAAATCATGAACAAACTCCTCCCTATTTAGGAGTGGTCATTGCAAGACACAAGAAAAACCATTACTGGAAGTAGATAATCAAATGATACATAATGCTTACGTCTGGATCCTTATAACACAGTACTTTGCTTTACAAACCTTGAGAATGGGAATCAATCATACTGACTTATAGTTTACTGATTTATATTTTTTATTACAAAAACAATACGGTTACCAGCGGT
The DNA here is from genome assembly GCA_035590275.1 of Ibycter americanus. Taxonomy (NCBI): domain Eukaryota; kingdom Metazoa; phylum Chordata; class Aves; order Falconiformes; family Falconidae; genus Ibycter; species Ibycter americanus. The sequence goes on from JAVJGI010000032.1 coordinate 21,306,112, forward strand.
TACTAGTCATGAGTGCTTTTGGGTCCCATGACTGAGTCTCATCATTACACCATCTCTTTTTAAGCAGTGAATTTCAGCACAATTTTTTCATTTTTATGAGAAACAGTTTTTCTGAAGTGTCATTCTGTATGGCCAAATTTAACACATGAGGAGTCTCCCACAATGTTAGACTGGGAGCAACAAAGAATATCTATCCATGAGTTTATAACTATATGGAAACAAGACATTTTCTTATTCTGCTGAGAAATAACACTTCCTACTCAAGTGAGATTGTCAGAGATCCGCGTGTGACATTATTGAAAATACAGCAACAACCATTCAGCCAAGAATTTGGAATATAGTTCTTTTAAGGAAATGAGTTATATGTTCTACTCTCAAGAAAGCATTTAAGCTTAAATTTTAAGCACATGGTTTCACTTTGTCCCATTTATTTAACATTAATCACATAGTTACTGCTTTGCTGAATGGGTATGGTATTACACACATGCTTAAAGTTAAGCATTTGATTAAGTGTTTTGTTAGAACACTTTGCACCATGCCCTGTAGCACATCTAAAAGAAGTTTTAGTAGATTCAGAAAGCTCTAGAGAGAGCCTAGTGCTGCAGTGTAGCTGTCATTTTACATTGACATCAACAGAATTTTCCTAATATAACCCACTGTAATTGAAAGCAATATTGGACCCCAACGTGAGTCAGACACATCAGGGCTGCTCTGCATCATCATCGTCTTCATCATCATGATCATCACCAATTCATTAAGTGAATAATTCGGGCAGGTCACAAAGTTGTCCTAGTTACTAAATGATTCATGTCAATTGCAGGTACCTTTAGTTTTTGCTACATGACAGCAGCAGAAAGGAGTTGCTGGCAGCTACTGTGAGATAATTGCAAAAATTGTCATTAGGAAGGAAATTGTTTTACATCGCGGCCCAAAGGTACAAAACTGGAAAAACGAAAAAATACAGTTATCATAGGTACTGCTAGATACCAGCTGTTTTGATCCCTAAATTTTTCAAAAAGCATGATTTAAAATTACTTGAATTTTTGTTGTTATTTATCAAAATAACACATGAAGTTTCAGTTCTTACTTAAAATTCATATTAATAATGTATCTTACCATAGCTAAATTAGTCATGGTAGGTTTTAACTCAGTATGCTCTTTTCCTGCCTGACAATCATTGCCTTCTTTCCTCCCTTATATTTTTGGTTTTTTCATTTACTTTATTTTTTTGAGTGATCCAATTATGCATTCATTAGGGTTTTAATATAAAATTTGGAAAGAGATTTGAGGGTGGAGGGGCACAACTTTTTACCACATCTATTTGATTGTCTTATTATCTTTGCATAATAACCTATTGCACAGATTCTTTGGGATCAAATATGCCTTTCCACATATTAAAAGATAATTTCTCAGACTGACAGGAAGGCCATATGCCCCATTACCTTTTCTCACTCTTTCTTTTTGCCATCCCCAGAAGATCGCTGGTGTATTTCACCCTTACCAAAACGCATTCTGTCCTGGAATAAACCTGCTAAAGTCTCCTTGCTTTTGTTCCAAATGTCTCGCCCCAAACCACTTGCCACCAGTCTAGAAAGACTTTTTTTAGCAGCTCTGTATTTCCAGATCACCATCTCCATCATGTTTCTGGCTTGTCCCACTGCTACAGCTGCCTCTTATCTTTCTTTTTTTTTTTTTTTTCCCTTAAGGGGAGGCAGGAAAAACGTTCTTATAATAGCATAAATTTCACTGAAATGTTAAAAAAAAAAAGTACATATTTTATTTTCTCTATATTTCTCTCAATTTTCAGCCACCCAGATTAGGGTTCTCTTCACTGTATAGTCACTGCAGTAAGCGAGCAGAGGAGTGCAGTACACACAGATTAAGTGAGAGAAAGGCAAACCCTTGGTTTAGCTGCAGAACCTCCCAACAACACCTGAGAGGAGAATGGGTTTGGGTTTGTGTCTCCATCAGCTTTTCTGTTTTGTAAGGGTTTTTTGTTTCTTGAGCGTTCACTTATCTCAGACTTTCACTTTGGAGTTCATTGTACTCTTGTTGATGAGTCATCTCAGGAAAAAAGAGAAAGCAGCAACAGTTCCTTGGGCAGCAAGGCTTCATCTGTATCATGAATCCTTGTGCTTGTGCTAATGTCAGATGCTTTCCAGGCTCAGCCTGACTTTGAGAGAATTTTGTTTCTCCATAGTTAGCAAAGCACCTTACTATGGAAGTAAAGAAAGATGCAGAAACAGAGCACTGAATAACAGCTCTCTATTGCATAGACTTTTTTTCCCCTATTTTTAACACAAGTATGAATTTAAAAAAAAAAAAAACAACAAACCACAACAAAAACAGGGAGGGACATCAAAACAAAAGGCTCTTCCTGCCGTCAGTGATAAATTATCCACATCAGAAATTCATGTATGTCACTTAATGGCCAGCTTAAAAGCAGCATCTGCTTATCAATTGGCTTTTGCTTTTTATGCAATATTCCAGCTGGGTTGGCTGCAGCACAAACAGGTGAAAATTACTTTTCCAAGGTCATTCTGCATGAACTCAGCTCATACTAACACCTAGGGCTTGCTTATTCCCAGTCTTTCCTATAAGCCAGTGCATCACGTATGCATTCCTATGTGGTTAAATCTTTGAAATGATGTATTATCTTTTGATGATATATTCCTTAAGAAATCCAGTTGTTATGAACTGAAATTATATTTACTGTACAGGCAATGATCTTGTGACTTTATTTGATATTCAGGTGGGTGTTCACATTTCCATAGGAATTTCATTGTAATTCAGGATCACTTAAATACTAATTAAGTTGTCTCTTCAAGGTTATTTTATTATAATTCTCATACAGTTCGGTGTGGGGGGTTTTGTGTGGGTTTTTTTTTTTCTTCAAAGTAAAATTTAAGCTGATCTGTCAAACTCAAATTAAGGTCCTAAACCTCGGACTCTAAGGAGTACATATGCAAAATGGTGCAAGCAGTTTTAACTGCTTCAGTGATGGAAGAAGTTAGTATGTCAGGTGAAAATGGTATGAATTACCAGAGAATCTATTGAAAAGAGAGAATGCAAAATAAACCCCAAATAAAAAAAACAACTGTGGGAGTTAACTTCATATCCCTCTCAGGAAGAGCTCAGGATACCAAGACTAAGTACAGAAGTAAGCAAAACCTTTACATAGAGAATCAGTTTCCTAAGACTGACATAGCATCCTAAAGAAAGTAGTGATGGGTATCTTGAAATCAGGAGTTTCAGGACAGACAGGGCAGTGCAGGATTAAGGCTGTCTTCCTTTACAGAAGTATTGCAGAGTACTAAGAACCATTTCAGGTAAGTTAGGAGGAAGTCTAGTTCTTGAGTACACCAGAAATCTTCTGCGCCTTTCCCACAACTTTTGACTAACGACATGATGGGGCTTCATGGCATTATTTAAATATCTATGTATCTGATCACAACTGTAATTAGCTGATTCATATTTACTATAGGAGGATGTCACTTACTGTATGATGAATGTTCATCTAAATACTAGATGGGCATTTAGAAAAGTATTTGATACCAAAAGTTTTTTTCTCTAGCCAACCTATTCCCATCTACAAGAAGGGCAGGAAGGAGGATGCGGGGAACTACAGGGCTGTCAGCCTGACCTTGGTGCCGGGGAAGGTTATGGAGCCAATCTCAGTGCCATCACATGGCTTGTGCAGGACAGCTGGGGGATCAGGCCCAGCCAGTGTGGGCTTATGAAAGTCGGGTCCTGCTTGTCTAGCCTGATCTCGTTCTATGATAAGATGACCCACCTAGTGGATGAGGGAAAGGCTGTGGATATTGTCCTTAGTAAAGCCTTTGACACCATCTCCTGCAGCATTGTCCCAAAGAAACCAGCTGCTCCTGGCTTGGGCGGGTGTACTCTGTGCTGGGTAAAAAGCCAGCTGGATGGCCGAGCCTAAGGAGTGGTGGTGAATGGAGTTACATCCAGCTGGTGACTGCTCACAAGTGGTGTTCCCCAGGGCTCATTGTTGGGGCCGGTACTGTTTAATATCTTTATCAGTGAGGTGGATGAGGGGATCATGTAAGCCTCTGTAAGTTTGCAGATGACACCAGGTTGGGGGGGAGTGTTGACCTCTTTGAGGACAGGAAGGCTCTGCAGAGGGATCTGGGTAGGAAGAATTGATGGGCCGAGGCCAGTTGTATGAGGTTCAAGAAGAAGAAGTGCCAGGTCCTGCCCTTGGGTCACAACAGCCCCACGCAGCACTACTGGCTTGGGGCAGAGCGGCTGGAAAGCTACCTGACAGAAAAGGACCTGGGGGTGGTGGTTGATGGCTGGCTGAACATGAGCCAGCAGTGTGCCCAGGTGGCCAAGAAGGCCAAAGGCATCCTGGCTTGTATCTGAAACAGTGTGGCCAGCAGGACCAGGGCAGTGATTGTCCCCCTGTACTCGGCACTGGTGAGGCTGCACCTCAAATCCCATGTTCAGTTTTGGGCCCCTCACTTCAAGAGGGATGTTGAGGTGCTGGAGCGTGTCCAGAGAAGGGCAACAAAGATGCTGAAGGGTCTGGAGCACAAGTCTTTTGAGGAGTGGCTCAGGGAAATGAGGTTGTTTAGTCTGGAGAGGAGGCTACTCAGGAGGGACCTTACTGCTCTCTACAACTACCTGAGAGGAGGTTGAAGGCAGGTGGGGGTCGCTCTCTTGTCCCAAGTAACAAGTGACAGGACAAGAGGAAATGGCCTCAAGTTACACCAGGGAAGGTTTAGACTGGATATTAGGAAAAACTTCTTCACTGAAAGGGGGGTCAAGCATTGAAACAGGCTGCCCAAGGAGGTGGTGGAATCACCATCCCTAGAGGTATTTAAAAAATGCATAGATGTGGTGCTTAGGGACATGGTTTAGTGGTGGACTTGATCTCAGCGGCCTTTGCCAGCTGAAATAGCTCTTCGTCTATTCTTCTTCAACCTAGACTCCAACAATGTATAATCCTTGTAACAGAAGTATGCCCCTTGCAATATTCCTCCTTGAGGAATGGTTTGTTCTTTAGCGGTAGATGAACCAAATGAAATGCAAAATTTGCATGAATTTTTTTATCCAATTACTTTTTTTCTCACAGGCAAAATATTGGAGATGGATCAGAGGACAGAAAAACACAATCTTGCAAGCAATCTCCTTCCTTTTCATTACCTACAGAATGTTTTGCGATAGTCCTTTCAGGGGTCCTAGGTTCCTCCTGTGGTCTTCTCTGTTCATCCCTCAGGCTCAGGTCTTTCCCTCTGATACAAATCTGTTAATGTCTGGTAGTCAGTTTGCTTGTTGATCATGCTTGCCTCTTTTTAACAGAAGTTCTTAGTATCCTCTTCCACTGTTCCTTCTTCTCTGTTGATAATTTTACACCGATCAAACCTTGGTGCTCTGCAGAAAACTAGCTTTCTGTGATCATTAGGACTCCATTCTTTTTTAACTTCCAAGGGTAAAAATTTGCTGGGTAAGGGTAAAAATTTGCTGGGTAGGGGATGAAAACCCATCTTTATGAATATATTTTTCAAATTCAATTCTTCTGAATGCTGTTTCCTGGATTTAATTAACTTGTAAAATCACAAGAATACATGGATGATGGCCACACAGACCCTACACAATTGGAAGAAAAAGTGGCTTTTAAGCATAGTTGGCCTCCAAAAGTAGCATACTGCAAATTAATAGCATCTCTTGTCTATCTAACAATTCCTTGTGCCTTCTGCACTCAATGTCACTCGGCTTTGAGAAAAGCAAAATAAAACCAAACAAAAACAACAAACAAAACCCCAGAACAATTAAGTCAGTTTAAGAGTTTCCTTTTCTTTTTTTTTTTTCTTTTTTTTTAGTGTTACTAACTATGGAACATGATATAAGAAAACATTTTTTTCAAAATAAGGGTGATCAAGTACAGAATAGGTTGCCCTGAGAGGTTGTGGAATCTCTGCCCTCGGAGATATTCAAAACTTGACCGAATACGACCTTGAGCAACCTGGTCTAACTTCGAAGCTGGCTCTAACTTCAAAGCTGGCTCTTCTTTGAGAGAGAGGTTGGACCAGGTGATCTCCAGAGGTCCCTTACAACTTAAATTATTCTGTTTCTGTGTCAAATGCAGCATTACCTTGTGCAGTCCAAGAAGAGATTTGTATAACATGAAAGCACAAAATACGTGCTGTGTTCACAGCTTCTTAATAGAAAGAACATCACTTTATAGCGAATCCCTTAGCAGATCCTTTATTCAAGTGCTTAAAGTTCTCTTTGCCTCATTTTTGTCTGTAAAATGGGAATATTATTGTACTTCTGCAAGTGGTTAAATTAAAAAGCAAATGAATGCAGAGAAGTGATCGTTTTTCTTCTGAAAAGAGACAAAATATTAAATTTTGTCTTTAAATTCTGTTTTATTATATCTACAATTGTATCCACTGTATTTTTTATTAAGATTATTTGTATTACCTGTTTGAAACTCCAAATAGAGTAAAGACATCACAGATGTATTTACAAGCATGCAAGTCTTTCCATACCACTGTTTTGTCTCTAACTTTATGTACTGAGGAATGGTTGGAACAACTTTCAGCTTTATTCTACTATAAAAATATCACAAATACTTCAGATCGTAGGGTTGGGTTTTTTTCCTGAAACTGTAATTCCAGGCTGTAAGAGAGCTCTGTGTGACTGAAGACTTTTAAGTAGACTCATGAGATTAGTAGCAAATGAAAATGAAAAAAAAAACCCAAACATTTTCATCATTAGAAACAGCAATTTGTCCTCCTTGATATCTTGTCCTTTACTAATATATTTTAATTTCATTTTGTTTCAAGCACATACCTATAGCATAATAGCTATGGTTCATTTCCTTTTTTAAAAGGAGATTTTATTTTGGAAAGACTGCTTAAATTATTCTTTCAAGTGTTCAACAAGTATTCAATCCATGACTCTTCAAATTACCCTTCTGATTTGATAGTAATTTGTCCTGATTCTGTTACTGTAGTAAGAGTAGGCAACATAAGACGTCTCTGCCAAACTTGGTCAATAATTGCATAGCATTTCCAGCTATAATTAAAATTTTTTACAGTCTATATTCATATAGCATTCTTTGAGATTAATTGAGTTTAGATCACTGCAAAATCATTTTCATGTGATATATTTCACTTGTTACAAATTGCACATTAGGTCGTTGAAAATGTACAGCATGTCTCTCAGTTTGAAAGTATTTAGAGGTTTAAGTTATAGTATCAAAACAGCTAATTCCTAGTTTCTAATAACATTCAAAAAAAGAAAATCCTTTCCACTTTGGAGATAACGACATTAATGAATGTTAGTATAAGACTGTGAAAGACAGGTTCTTCCAAGTATTGGGATTACCTCATCCCGTTGGTTACAAAGCTGGGGGGCTTGCATCCACTTTAACAAGATCAGAGGTCCTAACGTTAGAAGAAGCAAACTCAGCTAGCGCTAAGTGCTGAGGGACTTTTGCAACAGTCCTTCCTGAGTCCTTGTTTTGATGCATTTCTCAGCATATGGAGGCAGGACACAGTGAAAGGGAGCATGGATATGAAAAAAAGTTGCATATGGAAGAAGAAAATGCATTTTTTCCCCCTTAAAGCCCTAGACTGATGTGTGCTAGAGTTCAGGTTTTTCAAGCATTGAAGACTGAGAGCCCAAACCCAGTGAATTACTGTAGCCTTTTAGAAACACAGCTGAGGTTTCATTCTATGTGAAATATGACTGCTGTTATGACTTGGAAATCATAATATTGAAACTCCTGAAAATGTGTTCATACAAAATTTGAGTCATAATGGGAGTGAGTCACTCTCTCTGAAGTGTCTAATTTAGAAAGCTGGTCTCCATATGCTCCCTTCTGAGTCATCACAGGCTCCAGAGAGAAACTCTGGGCTCCCCGGACCGGAGTCTGTGGAGTGGCCCATGTCTTTCCACTGGCTGTAGAAGAATTACACTAAAATTTCTATTTCAAGTCTGTAATTTCAGGAATGTCCATTCTCATTCCTCTCAACGTTCCTTAAGAGTACTGAGGAATAGACATGCACGTGGGACAATGTGACACACAGAAAGAAATTGTATCAGATCTTTCAGAATTTTAGTATTTCTTAAAAATAAATTAATTGTTTGAAAAACATTTTTCACTACACAAGAGTAAAAATAAATATAGCACAAAAATACCACGTACTCATGCTTTATCCTATACTTCTTTTATCCTCTAGAATTTTGGTAAAATCTGAGAAATTATAACAAAAGAAATCACATAACGTGCTGGAAATAGACTGCACATTTGCCTTCATCTTCCTTTTCAATAGCTAATGATGACTTTCCAATTACTGTATAAAAATAATAACATTTCAAATGCTACATTAACAGGGGACAATAACATATATATGGAGGGAAAAGTTAATGAAATATAAAGTATGCTTGAAAGAGGGCACAAAAAAATCTTCTTGGCAAAAGCTGTAGGCAAGTTGGACTGTCCAGAAATGTTCTTCGTTGACAGTTGTCAGACTTGTAATAGATAATATACAATAACCCTCTCTCTTATGGCAGCATCTCACTATTTCATGTTTTATTTGCTCAATTCTAACACAAATCTTATAAGGGAGGACCTTATAATCTAATATAAATGTAAAGTGCTCTGGGAATTTGTGTGCCCTAAGAACAATAAATTGTCAAAAACAATCCTGTCATCTTTTGTTCCTGTGAGCTCACAGGACACTTCTTGGTGTAAGAAAACACTCTCAGCTGCTGGAGTCTTATCAGAGGCCTAAATCTTGGCCCAAAGACTGTTCCTCCTTATCCACGTTTCTGTGTAAAATGTTCACGTACAACGTGTGTGTGTGTGTTTATACATGTGTAACTATGCACACACATGCTTTTATTTATGCACTCATTTTCTTAGACTTTGCTAAACCACTTTGGCGTTCAATTCTGTGAAAATTTGTAGCAAATTAGTGTATTAATTAAAATCCTACCAAAGAAAGAATTCAGTTAAGAATGAGTATATACAGATACTTGTTTTCCTTCTCCTGATGGCTTGGTCCACCAACACAGTTCACACTTTTTAAAGCAGCTGCCAAAACTCAGGTAAACTCTGTGTATATTTTAACTATAACTTGCTTTATTTAGGTGTATAAACCAGGCTGAAAACAAAATGGTCACTGTGCATTCAGAGTAATCCTTTCTTTCAGGACTTTCACCCCAGTGTCAATAACCAAGTTCCTAGAATCAGTTCCCTTTCAAAACCTAATTCTGACTAAAGCATTACAAAAAATCCCTGGTATCTTGTACTGCTCTCTCTGTAACATCTGCCTCCACACAGAATGTGTGCTGAGAAAAACATAATATGTAGGTCTACCAGAAGCTAATAATTTTTATTTTGTGCTGAAAAGAATGCTTAGAAGATTATACTTAACAACAAGGTTTTGTTATACACATGAGAATAAAAATATTATTACCTTGAATCCTAATTAATTGTAAGATTTATGATTATTCAATCAAGGAACAGAAAGACAGTGCCATATATAAAATTAAATGAGTTGTCATTGATGTGAGAATCTCTGGTAGAACTATAAGAGAAAAGGCAGTTTTTCTTTAGTTTATTAGAGGTTTCCAGTTGTCACTAGATACAAGTATAGCACACAAACAAACTTTAAATATTCCTATGGAAATACGCATATAACTGAAGATCAGGGATTTTTCACTGGAAAATAATAACATCAAATTAATTACAGAAAATTGTAAATTTTGTCACCAATCTATCACTACAAGAAGCAAATATTTATTTTCCTAATACACTCTTAGAAGAACAAAACATACTACTGTAACAAAAGATTCTGAAGCAGTTCTGTCATAGCCCCTGCTTTTCAACTGAAATAGGGAAGCCACCTTCACCGAATATTCACTGGTGTAAATATAGAGCAATTTAACAAATTTTGGCATAGCCAAATAAATATACAAAAGTAATTCAAAACAAGGTAAATTCCTGAATATGCATGTTGCCTAGTCACAGGCAATTGCATACAAATAATCTGCCTAACAACTAGTAGGTATAAAATTTTTATTTTTTTCAGAAGATTCTTTTCAATCCATTATTAGGTTTTGGTTTCTTCTCTGATTACTGCTGTTAAGCAAAAAATTTATGGGCAGGTAGACTTTACATGATGCAGCTATAACCATAGTGTAAAGAAAAAAACAAAGATATTATCAATACAAGATGTAGAACACTTTCTTAACAAGAGTTCCTCAGTGGACTCCTGTCTACAGAAGAGTTTTCTGTCAGACCAGACGTATTCCCTTCCCACTCTCATGCTTGCAGCCTGGCTAAGATAAAACGAGCTGAACAGAAAAAGGGAAGGGAAGCGAACGAAGGCGGGGAGGTGGGGGGGGACAGGCATGGCTGACAATAAAGAAAATGTTTTCTCCCTCTGTTCTCCCAGTCTTGCAGCACCTGTGGATTTTTAAATAGGAAGTTTGAGGAGTTATTGCGTAGGATGGAGGGTTGTGGTCTTGCAGATGATGGCAGGGAGACTGGTGGCTGCTTGCTCTGGGAGGCAAAGGGTCCCCCCGAGTAGCGAGCAGCAGGGCTGTGCCAGACCCTCCTGCCCCCATGGGGTGACAGGTCCTGTGTCCCTGTGCTCCCTGCCTGAGGTCCCACAGCACTCACGCAGCCCAGAAGATGGAGCAGTCACCAAAGCCCATCAGGCGCTGATGAATTAACTGTAGCAGAGAGTATGCCCTGCCTCCTGAATGCTTTTTGTGTTATGAAAGTCACCCTTTACAGATTTTTTCGCCTCCCATCCAGTGCAGTTGTCCCCATCAACATATGCGGCAGAGGAGATTTTTGTATTTGCCCTGTTTCATCAAGATGGTTCTAGTGCGCTGGGACAAAAGCCAACCTCAAACAGTCGGTTGTTTGGCTGCTCTGTGCAACTGTATTGTGTCATCCTGAGAAGCTTTGGCAGCTGGTAATGAGGGACTACAGGGACTCAGATCCATGCAGTACATGGCTTCTTTAGAAAAATGCCCTTCCTAGTGCAGAGGAGCTGAATGGGGTGCTGAAGATGAGGCTGAGGGTTTTATAAATATTCAGAGCCACGGGAAGTACAGCAGTGCACAGGGGAGCGTTGTGCGAGCAGAGGATGCCGGCACCCTCAGGCTGCAGTTATTGCTGAGCTGTGCTTCTGCATCAGCCAGCCCTGCTGATGCTCTGTGACAAGGTTGGTCTTGGGAAGGGGGTGATCTGTTTTTTTCCCTGGCTTAATGGTTATATTAATTTAATCACGATCTCACATCAGATTTTTATTACCTCTTTTGTTGTGGGAAGTGGCGAGTGTGTGATCTGACAGACCCATCACTTGATTACTTTACTTAGCAGACTGGTAGATGACTAATGCTGGTAGCATTAAAGAAAATACTTATTTTTAAAAATATGAACCTATGTATTTAGAAAAGTAGTGATGTGGGAAATTCTACATAGGTCACATAGTGGCAAACCTTTCACCTTTATTTGCCCATTTTGCAGCGTTTGGCCTTGTACAATGTAGTTCTTATGTAAAACCCAAAAAGTTTGAGAGAATTTTTCCCATCAGTTCAACTTGTCTGTGGATCAGGTTCAAACATTATTTTAAATGCCCAGAATTCCATGTTTCTGATATGCAATATGAGCAAGTTTTTAACCACTTTTTTTTTTCTTAAAGCGATCTTCCTATTTAGTAACTGTGAAGCAGTTTGATACAGCTGAAGTTATTTCACGTCAAGGCAGCCTGTCTGAAACAGCTGGATCAGAGGAATAACACAGCATGTCTGAACGAGTGTATGTGTGCATGCTGGAAAAAAATATTTAAGTACAGTAATACCTATAGGTCTCACAGTGATTTCATTCCATCACTAAAATTACCCAGGCTAAAAAACCAAAATGGGTACAGAAAGAGGTTAATACCAATTATAAACTCACAGCTCATTATGTACTTCTCAAACTAATACAGATACAACATGATTTAAGATTGGAAGCTGTGGCTAAAGGAATTAGTTGGCTCGGCTTGAAACTAGGTTTATTTAATCAATGTTGCTTCCACTAGCAAAGTGGATTAGTCTTTCTTTAAGACAGAGTTAAAAGTTTTGCAGCTAATTTATTTTAATAAGCATTCAGTCACTGACTGCTGCAGAAAAAAGACTAAACTGTAATGAAGAGCTAGGAAAGAAAGCATGACTTAATTATTTTTCTGGGGTGGATAATGAATAAATTAGCTACGCTGTAGGCTTGCCATTTGTATAGAATTTATTACTTTTGCTTTAAGAACCATATCATGACAAAGTCAATTTTTCTCCTGACTGCAAACTGATTGATGGGGTAATGTCTGGTTGTGAAAGACTTCCTCTTCATCATTGTGTTGCCAATGTTGGTATCACAAAGTGAGTCTGAAGTTTTCCTGAGTGCATGTTCTCCTATGTAATTACAGATGACAATTATTTTAATTCCTTTTTTTAACAAGCTTTCTAATCATGTAAACTACAGAATGAATAACTTAGATGAGACCAAAGATGCACGTAGCTCGAAAACTACTTTCTTCGTTCTTAATTTGTTGCCACAATAACTTCTACATGAAGAGCTAAGTACTGTATTTAGAATGACAGCAGGTGTTTTCACGGGAAGACCTGTACGAACAAAAATAATTTCCCAAGGAACAACTGAAGAGTGGTCTTGCAAGTGTTAGCAGGATGAAAATTTTAAGAAGAAAGATTAATAATTTAACATGGCATTGGGAATACAGGTTTGATTCAGTTCCTACTAAAGTCAGTAGGAGACTGATTTAAATGAGAGCTGGATTTGGTCTGCTAAGGGTAAGAAAAATGGTGACTTTAAAATGAAGAAAAATGTAGAATAAATACCAGGAGGAAAAATAAAAATGAGCTTTGTGATTTACTGCAGTGTGAATCCTCCCAGCAAAATGAAGCAGCACACTTGCTTAAGGTAATGAAAATGAGATTAAACAAAGTATTAGAAAAAGTATTGTAGAAAACTTCACTGACGAGCAAACTGACTGTTTTACAGGCCCTGTCCTCTTGGGACTTCTCTTTTTTTCTCTTGACACATACATACGAGATACAAAGTCTTCATATATATTGTTTAGGATATATTTTACTCTCTCCCCCTCGTCCATCCAAGTACTAAAAATCCATATTGGAGCTTTATTATCTCTCCAGTAAGAAAAGTTCCACTGTATAATTTCAGATAAACCCTGGGAAAAAGAATTTCTTTCAAATACTCTGTTTCTTGGTTTGATAGTCAAGTTAGCGACGTATCATGTTTTAATTAAAGAAGGGAAAACTTTATATTAAACAGAGGTTACTTGTTTTGAACAACCTTCTCAGAGGGTTTGTTGAGTAGTGAGTATTTTTGAGGGAAACACTTACCTTGAACTTGCAAAGCAAAAATGGAAAATATCAAAGCAGCAGATTTGGCTCTGAAAGATACATTACTAAGCTGCTCCCCATACTGGAGTCAAAGGTCCTTACTAGTTAAGGGTCAGTGAAAAAAGTACAAGGAAAGAGGCTGAAACAGATAATCCTGTCTTTTTTTACAGTCCCCAGAGTGCTGTACAGTTTTGGGAGTTGTTTGTCAGCTGCAGAGGACACCAAGTTCTTATCTGCTTATTTCCACAGAAAGTAATCATCTTTTACTCCTTTATGAATACAAAGCTGAAATCATTATGACTTATTTCATCAAATGCTATGCTGTCAATGGGAAAAGCTTTGAGAAAGGTCAGTTTGACTCTTAAGCTGCAGCATTTGCCAAGCAGTGCTTGCAGCTTGTGCTGTTTTCTATACAACAGGCTAAAAGACACAGCTAGATATTTACGTAATTGTTTCGGTGTGTTTCAATATCCAACTGAATGACCATTAAAGTCATTCTAACGACCATTCTATTGTTGAAGTTATAAACTTTATGAGCTCAGTAAGAAAAAACAAGACATAATAGATTCTGTTTGTTACAAGCATGTCAGTTTTCTCTTCTCTTATTGAATTTGTTGCTACTCTGAATGCCCCTCCAATGCATGTATCATCTTTATTAAAATTAATATAAAATAACTCACAGAATCTAAATTAATTACAGTGATGCAAAGTTTTATTCTGTTCTAAACAAAAATGAAACCTATTCATGGTTGTTCATGGCCTCAGCAAAACAAAGCAAATGAAAGAAGCCCTCCCTCAGTCTTCTCCAAAGATGGCACTACCTACTCCTTATTTCGAGTAATGATAAATAATTCCAGAATTCTGTGCCCAAACCACTAAAATTCAACTAGTTGATTGCAAGCTTTGCATCTACAGTGAAGAGAATTCATTATTTTATGATGCATTTTGACTGTAAAAAATTCTTGACTGTAAAATTTTTTTGACTGTAAAAAATGTGATGCATTTTGACTGGAATAATCTATTTGAATATAGTATATAGAGGCTTATGTTTTCCTAGTTCTTTGGTAAGGGATGATCCTATTATTATTTATTCAACATCAAGGGTATAGCCAAAACAATGCTTTTTCTTGTGCACATGAAAGTATGAAAAGAGCACAGGTTACCCAAAATTCTTTAGCTATTTGCTTTCTCACTATGGGATACATCTACTTTGCTGCCAAAGCTACATAAATGAACATACAGACAGCTGCTTTATCCGAGTGTCCTATGACTTGTTGTATGAAGGTGTAGACTGCAGGCAGGTGAATTGGCAAGTTCACACCTAGACTCTGCAACAAAATGTGTGCAGGGAAATCTGTGTCCCTCAACCATCCGGCATTCCACTCCTTCAAGCATCCCAGTTCCTCAAATTTATGTGTCCCTTGTCTTTATAAATACAAAGGCTATATACAAAGATTGGGGCAACTGATTGGAAAATGAAGTAATAGGATATGTATAGGTGGCCAGTCACTTTCAACAAGGAGTGATTCGTGAACAGCAAAAACCTTCCAACAGTTTAAGAGCAACCTTTATACTTAACGAATATTTCTTCGAGTATATAATTGAAGAATTGTATTAAGAATAAAAAAAAATCAACTGCTTTGCCAATAAATTGCAAACATAAAGTCCAAATATGCCAAAACCATTATTTCTTGCACATTTTGGTCTTGCTTTATGCAGCAATGTCATTATCAGTGAGGCCTTGCAAGAGCTTAAAGTATGTAGAGATAAAGAAGGCAAATGGACAGTGACAGCCATGTAATCCAGTGTCTGATTGCTTTTCCACATGTCACTGGTGAAACACACCACTCTCCCCTCAGCCCGTGTGAGGGTCTACAATACTGTGGCTCACTCAGTCTAATGCGGTCCATGCAGAGAAACAATGTCTTGAAGGAATACTTTGCTGAGATTATGCTCTCTGGAACTGTTTTGACACCACTATTCCTCATCATTAAAAATACATCTGCAAGCTTGAGCCACAGATACGAGTTAGGAACGGCTCAAAAAGGAACAAACGCAAAACTTTTCACCATGAACTGAAAAAACAGAAATATTTTTGTTAACGTTTTTCAGAAACATTTGATCCTAACACCTGGTTACTTTTGATCACACCCTGTAAAACTGTAGTTAGGAATTTTTCAAAAGAAGCTGCCACCAGTTCTGTTTATGTTTTTTTAGCTGAGCCTCATTTAATTTTCCCTTTTGTTAACAAACTTAATTTTAAATTCCAGTAATGTTAGTCTATTCTTTTTTAAAAATTCATTCAGGATAGTCTTGGGGTTTGGGAAAAAACTCTTCTTTTGCTGTTAGCCTTTATCATCACCCATGAGAATTTCATGACCAGCCAGTCTCTTGCTCTTACAGTTGCTGTTAAATGTCTGCATTTCTGCATCTTCTCAGGAGCAATTATAAGGGGTTAGACAAAATCTGTGTAAACTAGTCCTGCCTAGTTTTTGCATTGTCAGCAGTAAATAATAGCATATTTTGGGTTTTTTTAAAGTGATACGGTGGGTGAGATGGACCTGGTTCTTCTAAGCATTATACCGTTGCCTATTAACTTTGTATTCTTTCAAATTCACTGTAGTTCACCTAGTGTAAAAGTGGAAGAAGGAAGTGAAAAGCAGGTTCCAGCATCTGTGGTGATTAACATCTGCCTCATTTTCTAATCTAGTGTGTTGCATAAGCCACAGCAAAGATCAATCTTAATGAGAAAAAAATTAAAAAGGACAGTAGCTCTTTTTACTCTTCATTTGAGGAAGTATCGCCAGTCTCTTTCCTTTACAGACTGAAATAATAAGAACTACAGAGAAAACTGTTGTGGCTTTTCATTAGAATATAGGCTATTTAGAACATATGTTTAAACGTGCCATAAACCCGCTACTAATAAAGAAGGTGAAGCTTAACAGAACACTTCAATTTTTTCTAAGTATAGAAAAAAACAGGTTGTGTGTGCCATTAATTTTTCCTTTTTCTCTTTTTCAATGGTTTTATTTCTCCTGCCCTGTAATATAAATGCTGATCATGATACTAAAACTGCAATACTAAATATGAACACTGCCTTTGTTGCAGCAAAAAGATCAATTTGTGAACTCCTGGTGATGTTTTGTGCAGAAAAATGTATTTTTTTCTTTGTGAGTCATTGCAGAATAAGAACAAATGACTGCCTGTTAACAGGCTGAACATTTAGCATGTCTCCAGTTTGCCTACATCCACTTAAAGGATTTTAACTGAAACGCCCACCCTGTGCTTGCTGGAAACGAACACTTGCCAGTGTGAGAACAGAGGCCAGCAGACCAGCTGCGCGGTGCATTGCCCCAGGGCAGCGGTGCCAGTGGGGTAACAGGGGTGGTGGTCTTTGCACCTCCGCTCTCACTGGTCATGCAGAGCAGCACCACCCCCAGCCTAACCCTAACCCACCGGCACCGTGTTCGCAGTGGGGGCCCCTCACAGCTGCCCAGCTGTCCCTCAGCTGTGGCATGGCCACCTCAACCCCTCCCCAGCCTGGCAGTGCCGCCCCATCCCGCTGCTGCCCCTGTGGAGCCTCCAAGGCAGCCCGGAGGGAAGAAGGGCACACTGTGCGATGTGACCTACAATCAAAAAATCACCTTTTCGGTTCGTCTTTTCTCTCTCTCCTGCCCATGCCTGCCCAAGTCTAGGATCAGCAAGAGCTCAGAGCTTGAGGAGTTTCTTGGGTTCAGGGAAACTCCTGCTCTGGCATCTCCTTTGAATTAGATAATGGCAGCTGCATTTCTTTGCACATAAACTAGTGATCTTCAAACACCTTCCAGCTGAAGTATTCTTGTCCTGGAACAACTTCATCAGCATTACCATTAGTCAGTTTTATAAACGTAAAATAAAACACAAAATATCGTTTCATCCTATTTCCTATTAAACAAAACCCACAACCCAACCAACTGTTATTTTAAAGCTTTCTTTGCAGTATGACCTTTACTTCTATCATGGTGACTAGATTAAGGAAGCTAAACTTTAGACCTGTATTTGTGTTCATGTTGTTTTTCTTTTCATGGTAGTAGAACAGTCCTAGCAGTAATAGGGTTTATGATTGCATTTTGAAATCCTTCGTCTGTTATACTGGCTTCCATTTCTATTAAAACATGTATTTTGAGTGGGTTTTATAGCATGGTGATGAAACAGTCTCATAACAGCTTCCCCCCCAGCGC
>JAVJGI010000032.1:21323757-21348663 GCA_035590275.1 Ibycter americanus
CCCCCCCCCCCCCCCAAAGTCTTAGCTTGAGAATTGTATATTCTTGACCATATTTTTAAAAATCATATAATAACTATTTAGCACCTTGCATGTAGCAAATTTACCATTTTTCTAAATACTAGATTTTTAAAAAGCAAATCTATACTCAAACAACAGTTTCAATTTTGAAATAAATAGGGTTAATGAAACATCCAGGTCTTATTTTTAGTACTGTTCACATCTGGCAGTGTGTTCGATGTTGAGTGTTTAATATTTTATATCAATGCCCACAGTGCCAAAAATACAGAACACTTCAATACTAGACATAATTTCACAAATGCTTGTCACATTACTCTAGCACCAACATTTCCATTGAGTAAAATAACATTACTAACATGAAATTTTTCTTGTTTACACAGAAACAATTCAGCAAGGTCAGGTCCTGAAGTTTGCACAACTGACTTGGTTTCTAAATTTCATACATTTCTTGAATTTAAGTAAAATGTAATAATTTTTGAAAACGAGATGGGTGAAAGCATGAGTTCCCTTCCTAGTTTGTAAATTACTTTACCAAGTGCTTAAATTTAAGCATATGGGCCTTATTTTTTGCAGGACCTCGCTACAAACTAAAATCGCCCATATTCTTAAATGGATTACTGGCTTAAAGCCATGGCTCTGTTTTCTTATCATAGGTGTATATATAGTTCATTCTGAAGTAAAAATACTTTGTATTTATTAAAATGAAAGCAAAATGCATTTGCGTTGATACAGTGACTATTTTTGTATTAATGTGTTTAATTTAATTTGATAATATTCATTCATTGTGAATTTCTGTTTGCACTTCAGCATTTTGAGACCAGATAGTCATATTTTATATATATATATATATATGCACATATTTAGGGAGAAATAAATGTAGATAAATAGGTGTAAATATATACAAATATACATCTACAGGGGAATCAGTAATGAATACTTGGTCTGTTAATTCCAAGTGATTTGAATATGCATTTTGAATTTGAATATGCACCTTATTCTCTGTGATGTTCAAGGACTGATGATTGAAATAGTTCCATTTAATTGACACTTAAGTCGAAACCCCAAAAACCTGTAAGAGAAGTGATGAATAGCTGAGCCAGACTAACCTTCAGGTCTTTGCTAGGGAGAGCTGACAGGAAGGTAAAATCAGGTTTGGTTTTGTTTTATGGTATGGTGAGTACAACGCGCAGCAAAACAATAATTTGCATTTAGTTAGCAAGCGAGGTAAATGTGATTATTATTCTCATTTTTTTCAGGTGAGCAAATATGGAATTTAGGTCACTGCCCAGTCCTAAGTAAGACATCTCTGACGCAACTGGCAGCACATGCTGTGTCATCTGATCTTGCAACCCAGCAGCAGAATTCCTGCCCTCGCTGTGCCTTCCTGCTCTCTAGGTGAGTGAGGTTGTTGTGCACAGGGTCTGCCCTGGACAGTGGGGAAAGGTGGGTTTTTTATTTACCTAACACGTACTTTGTACAAAAAGGAGCAGTAAGAGGCTCTCAAGCAGGTGTCATGCGAATCCCTCCTGTGTCTGAAGGGTTACAGACGTGCTCCACCCTTCATGCCATGTTTGTTATCCATTACTTCACCAGGACCTCTCTAATCTCAGAGAAGGACCCTGGTTATGATTCATTTTGCTGTCCCCAGCAGCTTCTCACCGCTAACATTAGCCTGTTCCCCCTCAGCAGTCAACCTGTTATGAGCCTCACTCCAAAAGGCCCAACTGCCTCCATAAAATCCCGCAGAAGCCTGGGCATCTTGCTCAGGGCACGGAGCAGCAGCTACAGGGACCAGATGCCTAACTGTTATGTGCTGCAGTTTTCAGTGTTGTTGCACATAACTGTGTTGGTGGATCTAGCTGCTCATGATTAATTTAGCTTTATTCCAGTGCTTATTTAATAAAGATTTTATTATGAACAGAAGGAATCAGATTTGGAAATTAAGCTTCTTCCTATGATAATCTTTGTGTGCATAGAAAAAACTATGGAGACAAAACTAGACAAAGAAAGAAAGTAATGTCCTTACACTTAGGACAGCTAGACTGTACAGCCGATTTTCCCATTTCTCTTTAACCATTAAAACATTTCAATGAATTCTATGTATAGTAGTTAAATCATTTTAGCATCTCTGGTGGAACTAGCCCTCCAGCAAAGAGCAGCAATGGAGCTTCCCTTGCTTCATATCGTTGCATACAAACAATCAAGACAGGAATGCTTAGTAATGTGGAATATAGTGTTTAACTCCATATGCATTTGGTTCAGATTTTAAAAACAGAAGATGCAAAGTGGAAAGGAGTATGTTTGCAAATAACCTCTGTTCAGCATGAAAATAATCTAATAGCACAGATGAAATTTCAGTCATTACCACCAAATGAGCATACCTTTAAATCCATAAGATTCAACCCATTCGCATAGATCGAGAACAATGGAAGTTAATTGTTGATATAAAATAAGCAGAAGCTCCCAACAGCTTTTCTTTTTTACCTCATTAAGCCCTGAGTAGACTGCACAGTCATTAAGCAAAACTGTGGGAAACACATTTTTTGTGTTGTCTGATCTGGTGATCCTCAGGTGCAGGTAATTGCCCACGTGCTCAGATGAGCTCCATCCCCGCAGCTGTGCTGACAGAGGCACTGGGCGGGAAGGCAGAAAGGAGCGGGGTGGTGGGAGGAAAGTCTATTTCTCTGATGTGTTTGCTCAGGGAAGCGTTCCTGCACCAGATGACACTTAAGCACGTGCTTAAGTTCTAGTGGGACATAATAAGGAGCAGGAAATGTGTGCTTAAGTGTTTTCCTGAGTAGGGTCCAAAACTGGGTAGGTCATAGGTGAAATCTTTTCCTGCTGGGCTGTTCTGCCTGCGTCATCACTTGCAGCTGCCTTTCCGAGGTAGCGAAGTATCCTTCTACAGCTCCAACCTTGCACTGGCTTATCTCCAGCTGAGCAGGAACAAAAATGCTATCATTTCCAGTTTTTCTCTGAGACCTGAAGGAAGACTGAACTCCATCCAAAAAAGTGGCTAATGGAAGTTTCAACCGAGCAAAATAATTTGTAGTGTTAAATAATATTCATCCCTTTTCATATTTTTAGTGGTTATCCGCTCACCTAAGTGGCTTTAACTTCAGCACAAAGCATGGTAGGGACAAGGGTTCAGTTGCATGCTATATTATACTAACAAAATAAATGAGGTAGGAATCTTCTCTTCTTTAGATAAGATCTTAGTTGAAATATGGTAGCACTGAAAGGGATGCTCTTACAGATTGCATTTTGCTAACAATTGCTCTTTTAGTCCAACACAAATTTATTTCCATTTGTAAATCTATTCGGGTTATTTAAGCTAATTTGGTTTTTGTTGTCTAGAATGGACGAGCCGTTTTGAAAAACTCAATTTATGAGATCCCTTAACCTGACTACATACAATTCACATAACGCACTGGGGCCATGAGACTCCTTTGTCACAGACCAGTTAGGGAGCAGCAGGTCACTGCAGAAAACATAGTCCGAGTGTCACTGACTTGGCTCTTTAAAGTCTTTCATTGATTTTCCAACTAGGAATAAAAGCAGAGAATCTAAAGGAGCGGATCTTTAAAAAATAGCAGCAGACTTCTACGCACATACCAGTGTAAAATGAATTAAGATTTATTTAAAGGGGTCGTAGTTACAGTCATGTTTGTTCCTGCTATATTTGAAGACAGGAATAATGAAACACCATTTCATTGTCAGCTCCCCCATCTCCCAAATCATCTTAAAGAGAGAGACTCTTTCAGAGTATTTTTTTCTGCACTTGTCATGGAATAAGCAGAACTGAAAAATGGCTATTTATCACAGCATGTATGCTTCCATTTACTGCAACATTGTAGTATTTCTCATTCTCAAAAAGGAAACGATAAACACTGCCATGTATTTAACTACTATCAGTGATTTAATGCCTGGTTTTCACTAGTCCTCTGTTGACTGTGCTCTGCAGTGTTTCATCTCCCTAATCTTTGCTGGAGTTAAACATACAACACCAAAGTTCAAAATGTATTGGTGTGTTAGGGCTACATTAGATCATTGTACTATAACTATCACTTGTCTTACATTGTAAGCAAGGGAGAAAATGGAAAGGATTAAACAACTATTTTCTTCAAAGATCCTGCAATGCTTTCTGTAAAAACTGGCAAAATTACCCATGCCTATAACGATCAAATGCTGTACTTATTTGATCAAAATAATTATAGGAAAACATGACATTTAAAGTTGAAATTGTTTCAAGCACCACTTTCAAAAAGTATTATATTAAAGACAAATCAATACTCTTTCTGCTGTCTTCAGGCAAGATCTTCAAAACCTGAGATAATTGAGTATTTGAAGAACCACAAATCACATATTGATCTGAAGAATTTAGATACAGCACTGAAGAGAATGTGTTCCCATAACAAACCACTGTGTGTTGACACTACTGCTGCCTATTTCTATGTTTCTCAGCAATTTTAGGGCTCATCTACTAGCTACAGAAATGTGCAGCCAGTGGCATCAATAATACTGTGAAAGTCAGAAAATTCATAAACCTATTTTCCATATATTGTTGTTGATGTACAAACACAGTAAAAATGAAGACTGGCTGATGTGTTATCCACTGAATTAAGGCAGAACAGGTCAAGACATATGGCAGAAATGTGTGGCAGCTTCCCTTATAGCTCTCTAAAGGTGAGAGGAGGAAAACAATAACAAAAAGAGAATTACATTGCAGTGAAAAGCCTTTTTCTTGGTGTTCTGTTGCACATCACTTATTTTTTCAATATGTGAAGTTACTTCTATACATAAGTAGCTAAAATCCCATCACCCCAACTTCATTCATCAATTTACTGCTGCTTTTCATCTCTGTCATATTGTATCTAAGTTTCAAATTATTCACTAGGTTTAGTAAACATATATAGAGTAGTCAAGAATGGCCTAACAGATTATTTTATATTTTAGATAAATAATGTACACTATATAATAGATCTGAAAAAGTATTTTAAAAGAAAAGATGCAAAACCCCCACACATTCTCTGTATAGAGGCAAGAAGGCAATCCAACAAAACATGAAGAGGACCTTAGGGATGCATAAGAAAACTCTGAAGAAATGTCAAACACACATAGAAAATGTAATGGAAAACCTCACACGAAGTTTGGCTAGCTGTCCAGGTTTCTGTGTCCTGATGTCCCTTGTGTTTTCCTATGTCCCATGTTTTCCTGGACCTCCCTGGGCTGGCTACCTTCTGTTTCACATGCATACTTGAAAAAGTGGAAATATGCATCCCTTTTCTGTAGTTCACTGCAAGCCATCAAGACTCAGCTATACAAGCATCTTCTGCAAGAGCTGTCTTTCCTGAAAATAGATGTCTATATGATCATAATTCTAAAGCTACAGTAGGAGATCCATTACCTCTCCATCCCAGCAAAGCATTTTCCATCAGGTAGATGAGCTATTCGGTATAAAACAGGAGTGGAAATTTGGGGCTAAAAAAAAAGTTTTTTCTATTATGAAATAAACTTTATTCAAAGTAAGCACTGCCTTCAATAATAAAATCCCACTTTTGCAGAGTGTCAAAAGGCTGAAAAATATTCTGTCAGGGAAAGATAAAGAAAAAAAATCTAGACCAAACACAAGAAATTCTTGATATCTTGAGACAGAGAAGGATGGACAGCCATTAGATTACTGTTTCTGGGGAACTGGATGATAGCCATTTAATAAAAAACATAGTTATAAATGAAAATGTGAATATAGAAGCTCGTTTCCAGAATTTTGTGTAAGGATATTGGATGTGATCTGAATTTTGTGCAGCTGATTTCAACAGGAAACACTGATTCCACATGAATCACAGATATCTTGAATTTTACCTACATTAGTAGCTTATGTCTAAATCCTCCTTCGGGACCCAAAAGGTGCAGAAGGGAAAAGATCAAATCTAGAATACAATATATGCGGTTTCATTGCTGATGTTGTGATGAGTTAAGTTGCCCATATTGCCACATACCATGTAGAATTTCATCAGCTCTTAATACTTTATAATATTTGCTTTCAAAGGTAACTTCTGATTTGTAAGAGGCAACATATGATTCTGTTCTTGATTTCAAAAGCAGGTTGGTACTACGTCCAAAACCTTGGTGACCACCTCAATACAGTTTAAGATAGAATAATAATAACAAAAAAAATCTAACTCTAAAAAACCAGACCAAATGTATACTTTAGTCTTTTACCTCACATGGTGAATAAATGTCATTATAAAAGAAGTTATCCCAAGACTGAAAGTGGATGCGGTATTGCAGGTATTTAGAAGCAGAAGGTTTTTAAATGTGCTGCCGTGCCTTTCAAAATCACTTATATATATATCTTTTTTAAAAGGAACTATTTAAAGAACAAAGCTATTAAAAAAGCAAACACTTTCGTTCAATATCATGAAGTGTTCATTCTGCTGAAAATGATAATTTTATCCAATTGTTACGAAATGTTTTGCTTACATGGATAATTGGCTAATATAAACGTAAACTTATTCATTTTTATAGTCAGCAGTTTTGAGGAACTGTCCCACAGCGTATTCTTTTGCCTCAAATGTATTGTCCACTCTCATCACACTGATCTTACTGAACAAAGACTGACTAATTCAAAGTGATCATATGTAGGCCATAGAGACGTCATTAGATGATACGAGAAAACTCTGGAAGGTTATCTCTTACAGATATCTAGCTTATAAATTTTAAAGGCAAAATTTGATACCATGTCATAAACTTGTACAGGAGAATGCAAATACATTTGGGATTTAACTACCATGGCACAAGTACTCTGGAGAATCAAACGTTCTTGTTAAATTAGGTTCATTTCTTTCTTGGGTGAAAGGCTTCAGATAAAGCAGCATATTGTGGGAATTCTGTAACTTCATGGTAGAATAAGTAAAATTTGCAAAATTTACCTGACATTCTGAATGCCTGTAAGGAACACCTGTATTTAGTATTACAGTCAGACTTATTATCCTTTCTGTATGTGTTGGGGCTTGGATAAACAAACATAAATCTTAGTAAAAGTTTAACAAAAGTTGTTTAAACAGAATTTGGTGACACCTCAATCACTCAGACTCTTTTGTTTCCTTAAATACCTTACGCTTCTATAATACCAGGTACTAGTTTGCAATTATTTTTTAAAAAATTAGAGAAGAAACATAAATGGAGGTTTTTCATAGTAAATTGAAAAGATTGTGTTTAAGAGGATATCTTTTGTCCAAGTAATTAATAGGTGAGTTATTAGGAAGGAAAATGGATACTTCCTTTTTTTCTATAAAAAATAGATACTCTTTTTGAAAAGGATCAATGTCATGGGATTCAGTCAACAGGCTAAGGACTAGGACTCTGATTCTGTCACAGACAACACAGAAATCCTGTGTCCCAGGTCCAGCCTGGCTTCCCCTGCAGAGAACCTTCATTTAGCTTCTACGAGCATGAGGTTTCAAGCTCCTGAGCTTGTTGAGTCTATAGGCTAGGCTTTAAGCTCTAGGCTTTGAGGCTACTTTCATGTTCTCTGGCTCTCTTTAGGACCACTGCCAAAAGATTTTTCATCCTCCAAAAGGTTTTCTTTGGTCATCATTCTGAGTTTATTAATACTAGATTTATGCACTCCAAGATCTCCTAGAACAACATATTGCTGAGCACAGGAAAGGTTTTCTCTCTGACCAGTACGGCTACAGTGTTTAGCCCATTGGAGACAGCACTGATACAACCCAGCCTGCAGTGTGTCCCTCTCTGTTCATCCATCTAATACAGGCTGGGATGACCAGGATCCTTAAAGTAGGGGACCTTAAGGATATTTTCCTATAGGACATCAATTCTCTTTTTTTGTAACGAGCATTGCTACCAGGGTATTTACATTTTATCCCTGTCATTTTCAGCTCTCCAGTTTCCAAATGCCTTTTGGATGTAATGCTGAGCAACTGTGTGAAACTGCACCTGACAGTCCTGCAATGCAGATACATGCAGGATCCCTGAACCACGATAATTAATTCCTGCCCTCCATGGACCACATTAAGCAAGAAAACTGTCTGATGGTTTGGAAACAGTTGTAGCGACTGGATGCATCATACAGTTCAAAAGAAACTAAAATGCCAACATAATGGATAATTGTGGCAATGTCTAACTGTCGAGGGAAATACATTCTGACAGGAGGCAGATGATATCTGGAATTATATTATTCCATAGGAAGACAGAAATTCCTATTTCTGAAGGGATAGGAAATAAGATTGTGTGCAAAGGATGTGCTTTCACTACAGTGTGATTCAAAATGGTCTGAAATGAGAATGAAAAACACTAATTCTACAGCAGGGCGAATTTGTTTATTTTTTGGCAAATAGGACCATGCCTATACAATTCTGGTTAAATTTGAAAATACATAAGAGTATTTTAAAGAGGTTTGGTGTTGTTTTTTTTTTTTAATTAAATACTGTGTTTCAATCAAGCCAGCCTACTGAAATATTTTTGGATTCTGTTTAAATTAATGTGGATTTTTAAAATTTCCATTTCTGCTTGACCCAAACTTGATTTTCCCTCTAATTTTTTGGTTCAGTCACTGTTATTTACACAGCTGTAGATAATTTCTTTTGCTTTCATAACCAAGCTGTTAGCAATTATAGGTCTGTATGTAGTAGATCTTAGAAAAAAGAGAAATGAAAAAATTGAAGAACAGGCTTCATCTCTCTGTAAAGAGCGTTGCTGGGCCATTCTACCTCTAGCTTATTTTGGCATTATAACTGTCTGTTCTAAAAAGAATAATTTCAGTTTTAAGGAGATCTTTTCCCCAAGTGTCATATAGTTGATATTGGGTCTGTTGTCAATTTAAGAGAGAGAAAATTATCAGTATGTCAGTATGTGTGGCAGTGTGGCTATGCTTTTGCACAACTTCTCAAGTGCTATTAACATTAGTACAAGATCACAGACAAAATTTTCTTGTCACACACTGGACTAATTGAAGTTTTTACATTTTCTATTCTTTTTCTTCAGCTGTTCTTATCACATGTTCTTTTCATTATGTGTATGAATACCCACTTATTTATCCTCAAAACAAACAAACAAAAAGTTTAAAAGTTTGAAAGTAATGCTTATGCTTTGGCCTTTAATTCTTACCCCTTTTTCCATTGTCTGTAATATTTTGACTAATGCTTCTGACTACAGTAAAAAAATTGTGCTGACAGAAAAACTCTTTTATAAAAAAGAAGAGAGAATCCAGGTATTCCTGATCTGAAAGCTTTTCAAACTTTCTTGCTGTTACATATATATATAAAATATATATATATATATGCTGTTGGAAAGCAATAAATGTTTTTTGACTAAATCTCAGTTAGAAGCCAGGATCACCAAGCAATCACCCTGAACATGGTACAAGAATACTTGGATTTTTTTTCTTCCTGCACAAAAACCATTCACACACTTTCAGTCTAAAATTGCTTTTAATTTAGGCTGAGAATGATAATGATAAGGAGAAAAAAACCCCAAACAACAAACCACAAACAGAGACCATTGTGTGTGTCTTTCAGGTAGCAGGCTGTAACAACTGGAGGAAGGTTTTCAGGAGTCACCACTCAGTGGCACAGGGAACAAACTGGCTACATCTGTTCTTGGTTCAAATACATCTCATGGTGCTGGTCAAGGAAAGAAAAAGTCCTGACGGTTAAGTTCCCTTAGAAACATGTTTCAATTGATGACTGAGGTATCATTAACAGTGAGAAGTTTTGGAAGTTTAATGGTAATCATAGTAAACTAAGGATTTCACAAGAATAATTTTCCACTTCATCCTGTGTAAAAGCAGCAAGCAGACAGGCAGAGACCACAGAAAAGGTATCATTTGCTGCTACTAGAATTTTTTTCCCATGAAAATGTACATTAGCTTTACTGAAATCACCAATGTTACACTTAATAATGTCTGTGTACAGGGTAAATGAGAAGGATGCAGCTTCACAATGTAAATATGAACAAATCTTAACATCTTATAAAAATCCAATAAGCAAGTTGATTTGAACCATCCATATCTGAAAGACATACCCAAAACAAAACAAAACAAAACACAAAAAAGCAGAAAAAAACCTCTAAATGTCTTTGCATTCAGAATACCTAGGATTAACTGTTTAAACTGCTTTAAGATAACCGACAGATCTTCATCGGATGTACATTGATGTCATTCAGCAAATGATTTTCAAATGCAAAGGAAATATATTGGACTGTTGTTGCTATTTTAAAACCACACAAAAAAATAAAATTCAAGGCAAACCAAGGCTATGGAATTCTGTTTAAGCTCCTACTTGAGTTTATGAGTTTTGAAAGTGAAACATTGGCTTGCTGGGCAGATTTTCCAAGTTCTTATGACTCTAATTCATATTTGCTTTAATATTTTGGTTTGTGATTTACCATCTTCATTACTGCCAACTCTTTACAAATATTTTCCAAAATCTTGGTTTCTTGTGGGGATATTAAAGGTTTCAATTCTGCAATATCTAGAAAAACATATTAAAAAAGTAACAAGATTGATAAACACAGTTACCCATACAAAATCTGCAGAACAGCAAAATAATTCTGAGGAAAGATACAGAATGATAAATCTCAGAGAAGATATCAATAAATACAGAGCAACATGGCTGAACTAAAAAATATTCTTCATGATCTTCTCTGCAACTCTGAAATCTCTCCAACTGTGACTGTATATCAGAAAATTACAGCAAAGATCTGAGTTAAATCACTTTTTTAAAAGATGCTATGGGCTAGGTTCATAATTTCTTACAGCCTCTATGTATTAACTGAACACAGGACACTTCCATTCCGAAATTTAAAAAAAAAAAAAAAAAATTTCTTTGCATAATATCAGAATCAATTAGGCTTTCCAGTTCTTCTTGGGATGTCTGGGAAAGAAGAAACTTGTTTAGCAGAAATGGAAGGCGTAACATAGAAAAG
Organism: Ibycter americanus; assembly: GCA_035590275.1. NCBI lineage: Eukaryota > Metazoa > Chordata > Aves > Falconiformes > Falconidae > Ibycter > Ibycter americanus. Next base: position 21,334,723 of record JAVJGI010000032.1, read on the forward strand.
GATAATTTTAAAAATGTGTTGTGGGATGAATATGAATATGCTCTGATCCTAAATCTTGCCTTAAGGCAGGCTGACTACAACAATATAAATGTTAATGCAGGGATGATTTTGACTTCTGTCTCTATCTTTTAAGAGTTCCTGGAAAACATTTCCATACGTTCTTGTATCCTTGTGCCAATGTTCTGAAGTTAATTTGTTCAGATATGTCATGTTTAGATCTTGGTTTTCTTCTCTGACTCAATTCATAGCTGTACTTCTCAAAGATACTCTGCTCTGTTTGAAATCTCTCTTTGAGTTCAATGACAAATCTATGTAAGCCAGAAGAACAGCGTCAGGATCAAGGGCCAATTTCCCTTTCTCAACCGATGCCTGGCCCTTCCTGGTGCCACAGAATTTGACTTCGTGTATGTTAGTTTTGCACATGGAGGCAGATCAGATTTGCTTTGAATAGAGATAGTACGTGACCCAGAAAAAAAGTTTAAAAGTCGGTATTCTGAACAAATTAGCGCAAGCATGGAAAAACAAATACATCAAATAGTGTTCTTTGCAGTGGAACCTGCAGAAAAAGTAATGTCTTGTGAGGAGAGCCGTTTACACAAGAGATTCTGCTTTCAAGATCTTAGTTTATGATCAAATAAAAAATGAATTGGGGGAATATTCTTTGCATCATTTCTGGTGCGAACCAAATTCTTTATTCCTCCTTAGAAAGGGAGCAAAGGCACACGTTTTCAGTAATATTTACAGCTTTTTCCCCACAGCTATCTTTGTGAGTCAAAACCTAACACTTTCACACAGCACAGGAAAGTGCTAGTCAGCATACTCTGTATTGTAAATAACTTAAAATGAGGAATGAATCAAATGGGATTATTTTTCACTGACTTCTATAAGCATTCAATTGGTCGTGAATACTAGAAATCACAGACCAAATGTATGTTTTCTGGTTCAGCGACTTCCCTTTACAGAATTACTTTCATATCAAAAGGGGAAATGGTCAAGTTGACTCAGAAAATATTGCTGGAAATAAAGTTGAAAAGAAGTAATTCTTTTGTCAGCTGGACTTTCGAACAGCAGAAAAGATAAAGTCATTTTTATCTCACATTTGTATGCTAATCTTTGTAAGACCTTGATAGTTCTTCCTCCCGAACAAGGGCCAGCTCAGAAACAGTAGTGACCTCTTTACAGTCAGATTTTCAATAACTTATAGCTGATGGCTTAGGGCTAGGCTGAGGCTGCCATCCCAGTCACAAAGCACAGGGACTTGGGCTGCACCATTGTAGAAGCAGTCCCAAGAAGAGCTCTGTGTATGAATTATCCTGATCTGCTTCTGAGTTCTGGGAAACAGGGATTTGTAGCGGGGTTATACCACCAATAAATTACTTTTTTTCACCTTTTCCTTCTCTGGGTTGGATGCTGTGGTCAGCAAGCAGTAAGAATGGAACTACGCATCTGTCCGCTCACTCTCTACTTCCTTCCTCTCCCAACCAATATTCAGTGACTGCTCTCCAAGAAGTTGTCACAGGAATAGAATGGAAATTCTTCCCTCTTACGGTCCCCTTTAAGAGGACACTTAATTAAATTCACAGTCCAGCCTCTGTGAGGCCGCTTTCAATTCCAGTATTGGCAAGGAGGTGAGACAATCTCTTTGTTCCACACATTCTAACCTTCTGTTCCTTCCCAGTGCCAAAATGCAGAGTTTCAAATGGTGTGCAGTGGCATGCAGCTGTGAAAACAGAATGATTTTTGGAGAAGCTTACACGGAGAACCAAATTTGCTATCTACTCTCAAAGGTGAATATTCAGTGCATTTTTTCCCTTACCCACTTAACCTCTGAAATGTAATACATTTGCAGAAAAAATTCTAATCATTTAGCATCTAATGCCTGTATTCCTTTGTGTGCTTTTCAACCTCCCCAGTGATCAATGCTAAGTATTTTATCAGATTCAAGACTGTAATAAGCAGTGGAAATAGAGTGGGTTCATCTTATCTTATCCTAGTCTCATTTACACTGAGTAGGATAAGTTGAACTGAGACTAATGTAATGAAACTACCCTCATCAAAATATTTAGACTTTAATTTTTGAGTCATTATAAGGGCACTTCTATGCAGTTCTGAAACAAAATCAATTTGGCAGGAGTTCCTGCCTCATGACTTTGAATCATGGTGTTTAGGTGGAAAGTACAACATACATCTGAGCATTGTGGCCCATTCCTATTCTGTAAGTTTATTTGCTATGTTCGTAAGTGTATTTTCATCAAAACTCCCTCAAGAAGTATGTTCATATTTGTCTTTTTTTCCCCCACATTTTAGTAGATCCAGAAAAAATTGGGGACACGTAACTGAGAAAGCTTTTTTAATATCCATAAGATAAACAAGTTCAATTTTCAAGTTGTAATTTGATGTTCAAAACAGATGATGACTAAACACTTTTACTAATTGCATAACTAGGTATCATTTAAATAATCATATAAATACAGTTGATTAAGAATGACTGATCTTTAAGAAAGCAATCAAAGTAACACAACCAAAACAGCATTGAAAGAACGGTGGCAAGATGTTGTATTGCCCAAGGAGTTTCCAAATGTGCTTACATGAATGGATTTAAGCACTAGAAATCCAAATGTAATAATAAGCACATAAATAATTCCTGCTGATTGCAGCAGAAGTGCTCATCTAGGGAAGGCAAAAGGATTTTACCTTACGTCAGCTATCCAAATCACTGATCACATGCTTTGCTTACACCAGCTTCACTAATAAACCACCTTTACTCCTGATTTACACTGAGCTCAGCCTCCAGGAATTTCCTCCAAGCCACACAAGGGAAAGTTTATATCTCTTCTATGTCTAAGCAAGTTCACTGAAGCCTTCCAGAGGTAAATACCTAAATGTTCTGGGATAATCAAATTTATTTTGAATGGAAAGTAAAGTCAGCATATGGAAGACAGGTATATGTTGCCAAGACTGCTCAGCGCTGTCCTCAGTCTACTATAGTCTTCTTCACAGACACTTACTTAGAGGGCAAACAAGGCACAGACGCAAGAAGATCTGACTCTACAAGAAACAGTATTTCATGAAAGTATTTCAGGTCCCAGAACTCTGCAACTTTTTCAGTATGATTTTTCTTAAGGTTTTCCAACTATATTAATAATATTTAAAACATGACAAATGTCTTACCATATCTATGTATGCACACTGCCATTAAACAATGGCCTTTTAAAATATCCTGTTGTTTGCATTGCACAAGAAAGGACAATAAATACAGAAGTGGATGAGGTGAACACAGAAGCTGCATTCATTTTGAAAATTACTTTGCACGGAACATAGCTTCAACACCAAAGACAAAGCAATAGGGGAGAGAAGGGAATGACCTCTTTCCATCTTCCAGAAGTTGCTTAATTTCTTGAATAGCAATCTGGATACACTTTATTAGTCTTATTTTTATATTAAAAACATAGAAGCATAGAGCATGTTCTCAAACTTGAGTCAAATTCTGGTACCGTTGAAAGAACAATATGTTACCTGTCACTGACTTTAAAATTCCAGGGTTTAGCCCAAGCATTATAGTTTTAAACCGCCTTAAGATATTGATTTTTTTTTAAACCCAGTGTTGTAAAAATAGCATAAATGTGTCATAAAAGCTAGTCGCAGATGACTTTGCTTTTCCTTTAGATCTATGAGTGAATTTTCAAAAGCATGTATATGAGGAAGGAGCTTACAGAGGTTACTTAAAAAATGATGCCAATGTTCAGCAGCAAAACCCCGCTGTTAAAATTAGGAATCCTGTCTATATGTCAATTCTTTTCAAAGTCTCTTCCAGGTTTTCCCATCTACTGATTGACTAAGATAATTCATGCACTCTGTGGCAGAGCTTTCTCTCAGCCTCTTTTCCAGTAGCTGAGCTTTGGGACTGTGATTTTCCCAGAAGTGATGTGTGGGACACGAAGTTCCTGCATGGGTCCCACATCCTCTCTCCCCCGTGTACCAGAACTGTTACACCTGTCAGCTGTGGCCCTTTATATTTGGATAGATGTACCTGCTGGGTGCCTGGGCACAGATGTAGTTGACAAAGCAAATGATACACCTGGTATGGTTCTATACATCTTCCGCAGGAAGATGAGATTTTTTGTTTTGAAGTGCAACCATATATGTATTTTGAAAGCCTTAATTTAAACTTTTTAGAAGCTGCCTTTCCTAATATTCTATCCTTTCAAAAGGAAATGGTACCATTATGTTACAGAAAAGAATTAAATATAATACTGACAATAATAATGCAGCACATGAGTAAATACAGTAGTAACACAAATGCTTTCTTTTTATATGGAAAACGCTCAGATAAACTACTGTTTTTGTTCTCAGAAACACAGATATATTCCAAATAATTTCTTTATCTAAATTCTTCATAATTACATTTAATGACTCTATTCTTTTACCATAGTGCAAGATTTAAATAATAAAAGAATCCTAATGGACTGTAATTATTGTAATCTATCCGTAGATATTAAAATATTTTTTGAGAGGAAAGCATGTTTTAGTTACTGGTAATATAGTGTTACTGCTGAGCTGCATTCATATTCCTCCTCCCTAATTAGGATTATGGTGTTCAACGGTTTCTGCTTAGCTTCAACAGCTAAAGATTTAGGATGAAAATAATGTGCACACAAAGTGCAGCACAAATTCTAGTGTTGCTACAATCCTCATGCCTGATCTGTGGCTCTGTTTAGCTAAGTTTGAGGTTTTGAGGGACAGAACTAAAGAACAAAAGATTTAAAACACTCCAGAAAGCAAATCCTTGCTTGGCTTGTCAAACTATACATACTTGTTTTACAATTTATCACAGCTGGTATTCCTGACCTGACTTCAGGCATTAGAAATCAAGAGCAGCCGTCTTCTACCTTAGCATACTAGTCCATAGAGGTATTTTGATGTTGCCTTTGAAATGGTATCTTATCCAAAAACAATAAGAAGCACCAATGTATTCTGTCCTTTTTCCTTAACATTTTAAATGCTGGATGGTTTTTTTTTTTCCCCATCTCAAGTAATTTTCTTTCCCATCCACACTAATTCTGTCCCCAAAACTCCAGTGGTTTTAAACAAATTAAGTTAGCATAAATATAAATTATATGTTACTGTCTATTCTATTTTGCAATTTATTTCAATGTTAATCTAAACAAAACATGTGACAGCACATTTCACATCAACATTTTATAAGATACAGCCTCAATGACTTTTGAAAATTTTTAAGCCTTGTGGATAGTTTCTTCTGTTGGTAGAACATTGTTTGAGGGCTTAAAAAACCCTAATTGATAATTTGAGCTGTGTCAGGGACAACAAAATTATTTTCATCTTACTTACGTATGTCTGCTGGAAAATTAACTGCCAGAGTAGCAAAAGGGGCTGCTAGTAATGAGCGGTGCTGTTCTGTTTGCATTAGAATCAGTGGTCAAAGCTGGCTACTAAACGCGTGACCTATAAACACTACAGACAGGCACTAGAACCTATTCTTAAAGAAGTCCGAACTAAAAACCCCAGTAAGATTTTTCATTTTCAGAGCAAGATAGCACCATTATTAGTCTACAGTTATTTACAAGTCACTAGATCTATAAAAATGTGTGCATAATGATCATGCTGCATTTTACGCTACAATTTTAAAAATTGCCAGTCCTTGCTATACCTCTCTTTTGAAGGTCAGAAATCAAAACAAATACATTACACTTAGTAATCAACAGAAAACAATCTACCCTACTTGCTCCTTTGTTTTTGCTGAGTCGATAAGAGCATAATTTTTACTTCTTTTTTGCCTTTCTTTGCCCTTGACACCTGGGAAATAGGGATTACCTGTTTGGTCAGGGTTCACATTTCTTAAATGCCTGATCCATCTCAGGTGACTGTGGATTACAGCATCCTTCTGCTGCAGTTCTTCTCTTTTCAAGCATTTCAAAGAACCTGAAAGCTCTGAGTATGTCTTGAAGCGTATGCGCAAAAATGTGTATACTCTTACTGCATTGTCTGCCTGCTTGTATGTGCTGATTATTACCCTCTGCTCTTTTCCCATGTTCTTGGGGACTATATATTGAATCTGGAAGGTGGATGACAGGCCCATGAGCTGCAGCAATCTAATCATAGAGGATGCATAAACAAGAGATTAAAAAATTATTGGTTTTCTTATTTCACGCTGCATCATGAACACAATGTCTACAGCTCCTGCCCCATTTTGTACACACAGTGATTTTTAGGGGATCTTTTAAACATTAGTATCCCTTTGGCTAAAGCATCAAGATTTTGAGCAAAGTTTTATGCTTACATTTTAGTGATGTGCATGGTAAAGCAGATAACATATAATCATCAAACTAGACATCTGTTTCAAAGTATGAGAAAGGCTAAGAAAACAGCACAACCTAGGTAAAAGCTTGTTTCTACTCATCTATCTGTCTTTTTTCACATTATATGTATGGATATGGTAAAATCTTGATCTTGATTTTTATTTTCTTTTTCTCACCTGCAATTATGTATAGGAAGTCCCAGATAACTCAATAGCATCTTATGTTAGTGCATGGTTCAACCAAGAAAAAATACTTTCACAGCCAGAACTATAATGACTATTGACGGTTCCTTGCAAACCTTAACAAACATTGTGTATTGTAAGAACTGTTTGTAAGCATTACAGTTTGCAGAACAGTAGAAATATCGGGGGAAAAAAAGCATACTGTAATGAAAATCAGAAACGATGACTGCAAAAGCTGTTTACATCATTCATTAATAATCAATTGACTTCGGGATAAATCTATACTGGCTACTTTTTTATTCAGGTTTATTCTTCATAATGCTCTGATTGCTATCAGTTTCAATGACCTTCCATCAGAACACGAAGTGATATGAATCACATCTGCCATGTTTTGGTCTTCGTCTTACTGTCAAGCGAGATTTGTCTATGCGGTATTGTATTGCGTGTACATGGCAAGGTTTTGGTAGCGGGGTGGGGAGGCTGCAGGGGTGGTCTCTGTGAGAAGAGGTGGAAGTTTCCGTTTCGAAAACATTCATCATTAAGAAATGCTTGTGGTTTTTAGTGCACTCACTATCCCCATTCATGTAATACTAGTTCATGATTGCATAGGATCTTCCGTGTTCCAATATGTATGATCACTTCAGATTCACCTGGCCAGAGAAAAAGTATAGTGAACTAGCTGGCCAAATGCACATAAGCAGCTTAGTTCAAAATAAATACTTAAGAGTTGAAAGAAACCAGCAAATAATTTGAAATTAACTAAGCTATCCAGTAAAGAGAAGTATTGAATTGTGTATTTTTAAAAACTCAGCCTTCTTCATGACAGCAACTAATTTCTTTCAGGTCACAGGTGAAGAACAGATATAACTTAAAAATACTGACACCCCCATGCCCCTATATATATATATATATAAATAATGTATAAAACGTATAGAGAAGATATAGGATATATCATAATGTGATATAATCACGAGGACTATCCTTGGCTTGGTACTTGAATCAGTCTCCAAAGTTGAGATTTGTTTACCATTTACTGTTACTCTTTACTGTTCATTCTAATCCAACTATTTACTGTTAGGGAAGCAGATACATAATATCTTTATGTTAATATTTAAGCCATATCCTTTAAATCAAATTCTCCCTGATAACTCTTTTTAAACAGAATTCTACCGTGGACAACGCTGTTATCTAGTGCATATTTTTATGAGCGTCAGTGATGCATTTCCTATGGATATCCAGATGAGAGAGAGTTTCAGTTCCTGTTTTTGCTTTTATAAGGGAGTCATCCTACTGCTGGATTTGCTAATTACCCAGTATAGTATGTCTTTAAGGTCAAATATTTTAGGACTTAATTACCTGAGATAAAAGTCAAACTTGCTGTTAAAATGTGAGGCATTATGAAAGAATCCCATACCCTAAGGAGCAATATTTTACTTCCAGAAATTCAAAGTATATAGACAATAAACCAGCATATTGTTTAGTACTGTCTTATTTTACGACTGGTGGTGCTATGGAAGTAGAAGTGGCAATACAGATAATAGCACAAATGAGTACAATCAGTACAAAGCTAATTTTTGACCAGAATTTTCACTGTTCCAGAGCTGTATAAACAAAATATTTCTCTTCTGTTTAGTGATCTTTTAAAAAAAAAATAAGTGATTTAATTTCAATTTACATAATTAAGGAACAAAATGTTAATCCATGCAATAGCAAATTTCATTCTAATGGAAATAATGAGGATTAGTGTGATACAAATGTTGTAACTAGGTACAAGTATGGAAATCTAAAACTCTTCACCATTAGTAGCTCAGAAATGGGACTCAGTGCCTCCATCCCTTCAATTTCTTGCTGATACCTACTGTAACTAGATTTGTAACACAAATGAGAGAGGGCAAAGAGCGGCTGCTTCCTTAGCAAACTTGATTTTTCAAACCCTCTTTCACAGTGCTGTGCTCTTAAGCTGGGACATCAAATTGATGTTCCAGAACTACTCTATAAACAAAAACAGCTTAAATGATACAAGCTTCCCTCAAAAAGCAAACAAAAAAAATCTCCTCATTTCATTTTTCTCATGACGTACTTCTTCCTTCCTTCAAACCCTTCATTTGGTACCCTAAGATTCAGGACCCTGCTGCTACTCCAGCGATTACTGACCTCGGTGCTGTTCATTTTCAGACAAGAAACCTGCTGAGACAAAATTTCCTGAAACGGTTGGCAAGGGGATTAAAAATAAATTATCGTGCTGGAATCTGCACTCTGCTGTAGATTTCCAGTATTCCTAAATGAAGAGTTAGCATAAAGAGTTAATGTGAAGCCTTTCCACAAAATAATTTAGCTCTGTAATAAATATTCAGCATACCGGGCTATAAAATGATTCCATCTCCGGGGAACAAGCTGGCCTATACTTGTGCATCAATATACTAACGGACAGCCATAAAGTGAAGACGATACTTCAACAGTTTGTGCTTTAGAGAAAAACTGAGCTCCTCAACAGAGAAAAGCTGAGAACAGAGAAGCTGCTAAGAATTGTAGGTAGAAATAACTCATTTGCTCATACTTTATTTCTGTTCTTACTGTACTAGTATTTTCCATTCTTACTCATTCCTTTCGTTGTAATCTACAACTTTTTAAAAGCTTTCATCTGATTTCAGCCCCATGAATTTGCGGATAAAGCAGCCTCACCTGGCCTTCCACTTTTATATAAAATCTAGGGACACACTGGGAGTTTAATATTGCCTTCCTCCACCTTTCAGTGTCTCTTCCAACCAAACGCCGTGCCATCCAACGTTTGTCTGCATTCTTCAGGGAAATACGGGAAAAGTGTTCACGGTAATGCCTATCATCATCTGAAAATTGATTAGGAAGTAAAGTGTTTGTATATTGGATGGTGACTATAAATAAAACGAGGAAGCCAGCTATGACGTGGAAGTAATAATCACATCCTTTATACAAAGGAATATTTGATACTTTTAGTCCTTCAAGATCTACTTTCATGGAAAACATTCTTCAAGAATTTTTATTAGCAAATGAATGGTTGATTAAAAAGGTACTTGTTAAGAAATAATTGGAAACAAATTACAAAGAATTAAACCACGTACAACCAGCTCCTCACACAAATCAGTCTATCTGCTATTAAGGCCACAGATGTTTTTATCTGTTTTATATGAAATTACAAAGTTCAGGCTTTTTCTTACAAGGGTTGGTGAAGCTGTACCTATGACTAACTGTCTGAAGAGATTTTTAAAAGCAAACAAAAATTTTCACATTTAGTGCAAAATGCTTATGAATCACTTTGAAGTAGATCAAAAACACTCCTTTTAAAGATAAGTTGTTACAATTTAGAAAATAACAATTTGATTTGAACTTCAAGGGCTGGTCAGGAGCCTTAGGGCTTGGTGGGAAACACTTCTTGTATGAGGAATTAAAAATAGACTAGGTTACATACACTCATCACATTTGCGGTTTGGGGTTTAGGGAAACGTGGCTACACATCATTTGTTTCATGGTTAGCAACAAACAGTGGAACATGGAAAAGACAGGAATGAAGGCTACGCATCTCGGAGTTTGATTTATAGAGAAAACTCATAGTAATTAAGAATACAAACACAAACAGAAAAGCTGCTATATTTGTAATATTCCATTGTTGATGTGTAGTAAATAATACATAATCATAAATAATCTGAAGATGCTCCTCAAGGCAAATTAATATCACTGGTCAAACACTTTTGAGTGGCAAGTTTAAGTGTGACTGTTACACTTGTCCAAACTATAAGAAGACAGCAGTGAAATGGAAAGCCTTCTATGACCTCAGTTACGTCACCCATCATCCCTATACCCATGTTCATGAAAATGAAACTGCTCAATACACTTAATTATGCAAGAGAAATTTAAAACGTGGAGTTATTCTGTTCTGAATGTATTTCGAGGTGTCATTGCCTCCTTAGGATAAGTAATATCTTCCCCAACCACATTTTAATTCTGTTTTCATTCAATCTTATGTATGGTTCAAGGATTTAAGGCTGTTTGCACTGTAAATAAAGCAATCACCAGCCCGTCATGGTGGCGATGGCAGAGAATGCTTTAATTACAAAGAAATGGAAGCCAAGATTTAGGTTATGTCCCATGACTCTTGCAGTTTGGAAAAAGACCTTTATAATGAGGAGTAGAGGAAGATGCAGAAAAAAATACTGACTGCCGTAAAATACCACACAGTGGCTTATTTTTATTCTCTGTAAAGCACCTTATTTTACAACATTGTTTTAAATATAATTGGACTTCCTGATACAAAACAATTTTTTTTCTTAAAATTAAAATTAAATTTAAAGGATGCACAAATATAGACTTACATTTGCCTGTATAATATTTTCATACATGTGCTTCAAGGAAAAAAATATATTAAATGTATATTATAAATCTATAGATTCTTATCTATAAATCTTGACTGCATTATACCTGTGTGAGGCATGATGTATTTACACTTTCTTAAAACATGAAGTTTCAGAATAATCCTTTTGATTACTATATTCTTCTTAAAATCAGATTGCTGTGTTTTTCATTGTATCATTTCTTTGGTTTAGCAATAGGCATGTCCGTTGGAGAATAACATGTATATTAAGAGTTTTATTTTTTTATTTTTATTTTTATTTATTTAACTTTCCCTGGGTTTTATTCTTGATGTTAATTAGTAGTCTAATAATGTAAATTTTTGTTAGTAATCGTTGCCATTATGTCCTCTGTTTTAGATATCTAATAATTATGTATCCAAGTTGTAAAACTGATACCAATCCTCAATGACTGTAAGAAGGCTTAAAAGTACAATACAAATATAAGTGTCCTCGTTTTGGCTGGGATAGAGTTGATTTTTTTCCTAGTAGCTGGTACAGTAGTGTGTTTTGCATTTCAGATGAGAATAATGTTGATAGCACAATGGTTTAGTTGTGGCTAAGTAGTAGTTTAAGTCAGGGACTTTTCAGTTTCCCATGTTCTGCCAATGAAGACACGCGCAAGAATCGGGGAGGGAACAGAACCAGGACAGCTGACCTGAACTTGCCAAAGGGATATTCCATAGCATAGAACATCATGGTCAGTATATAAACTGGGGGGGTGTGGTGGGGGTGGCCAGGAGCCACTGACTCCCGCTTGGGCACTGGCTGGGCATCGGTCAGCAGGTGGTGAGCAGTTGTATCGGGCATCACTTGTTTCTGTTGAGTTTTATTTCTCTCTCTTTTTTTATCTCCCTTTTCATTGCTACTATTGTTATTGTTTTTATTGTTACTATTGTTTATTATTATTATTATTATTATTATTATTATTATTATTGTTGTTATTATTATTATTATTATTATTATTATTATTATTATTATTATTATATTATTTCAATTATTAAACTGTTCTTATCTCAACTCATGGGTTTTTCCTTTTTCTGATTCCTCTCCCCACCCCACGGGGTGAGGCAGTGAGGAAGCAGCTGAGCAGTACTTTGTTGCCAGCTGGGGTTAAACCACAACATTTAGAAACTAATGCTTGAACTAGAAAGTATAGTTAAAAAATTACAAGTAGTTTTTCTAAAAATAGAAGTATTCCACTAACATTGAAAATTACATTAATTGACTAAATCTCTTCATTTTCTGCATTTGGCAGAGGAAACGAAGATGCCCGCTTCTGGAATTTGTAATTTTGCTGTTATGCCATGAAAATCAGCATGGATAGTTTCTTAACTTTAACTGATGATTGGCATAAAATAACTCTCATCAAGCTAAATGCTAAGAGAATGAGCGCAATTCACCATTATGCTGCTAAGTGAAATTTCATGTTTCTAGTTTCATTATTTTGTGTCCTCACTAACCATGATATCAGACCAGGTCCTTTGAAGAAAATAGAATTATTGGGGAAGTTCTCATGTGTTAAATATTGGGGTATTTTGGATGAAATACACTAATGATAAAGAAACCACACAGATTTACACTTAAATAAGAAAATAGTATTTTCAAATAATAAAATAGTATTTTACTAAGCCTTTGAAGTGTTGGCACCTATCTGAAATTACAACACACCGTGTGCCATATATTTGCTTAATAATCTGTATGTCCTGGTCTACCAAACAGAAAAGAATCTTCAAACACAGTCTAAAATCCTAAATACTTGTCTAATAATAACAAAAATATCTCCGTGTTTTAAAATATTTTCTTTTTTTAATGTTTTCTTTAAATTTTCAATCACTAAAACATTGACAAGTATTTAATTAAATATCTGCATGTGTCAAAATACAAGGATTTTTTTTCATTCTATATTTGTTAGACATATGCTGTGCATAACTGTTTAAATGGACAAGTCCACTAACCTGCAGTCTTCTTCACTGGGATATATCTTTGCAAATATTCAACATCACACTTAAATCAATGGGGCATAACTTCAGTTTTACATGTAGAATTGTGATCTGGAACACTAATTTTCACAGAGTTTACTGCATATAGGTTAACCAAAGTATAAGGTGCCCATAGTATTCCTACTGGTTATCAGTTCTTGGGAACAAAATTATGCATTGAGGAAATTAGGACTTACCACTTCTGCACTAGATCACCTTTCTGAAGGTAGTTGGGTGTAAAGGCCTGATCTAAATTTGATGATGTTTAATCCAAGTCTGAGTGAATGCAAATGGACTTTGGATCTGGCTCCTCACATTTTAATACAAAGTCTACTGGTTTGCACACTGGTTATGAGAATTTAACTACCATTACCCTTTGAAAACTTCCTTCTACTTCTTATTTAAGTGGTATTGATAATACATAGGTCCTGCTGATTTTAAGGTTCTAAGACCCCCTGAAAATCAGAGATTTAAGCACATGTCAAATAAATCCATGTGGGTATTAGTAATACCATTAAAATGCTATGTTCATTATCTAAATGTCATGCTGGACATTGAAACTGTTCAGATAATTGAGTGAAAGATAATTAAGGGGGGTTTAATATAATTAATAAGTAGGAGGTTGTGACCCTATTATGGATAACTAGGAATTGTTTTAAGATAACTGAAGATGTACTTATAGCTAAGAGTATTTCAACAATTCTAAAATTACACCATTCTGCTCCTTTGTCATTGTTTCACCATTTATCCTTTTTAATCAACAGAAATATCTGCTTTCTAATTATTTTTATTCATTTAGGCAAGAAACTTCTGAAATTATTCACTGTGAATTTTACTGTTAGGCATTTTTCTTCTTAGTAAGTGAGGCATATTAAGTTTAAAATTCACCAACCATTTACTATAGTCACTTTTCTGAGTGTCATAGAAATGAACTTCTGAATTGCACTCAGAATATTAATACTTAAAGGGAAAATAACTATTTAATGTCATTATAGCAGGCAAGTCCATATCTGAGTTTAGTTAAAATATTTAAAGATTAATTTTGGCTATTTTTTTTTTTTTTTTTTTTTAGAAAAAC
>JAVJGI010000032.1:21348763-21385816 GCA_035590275.1 Ibycter americanus
TAACCCCCCGTGCCCCCCCCCCCGCCCCTTCTCTTCTTTTTCTTTAGAAAGGTCTAGTCTTTCAGCTGGAATAAACTTCTGTCAGGAAAGCAACTATTTATTTTTTGCATGGTAAGGACTTTGATTTTGCGAAGTTGCAGTGATCCTCTAGAAAGACATGGCCAACCTTTTCTAAAGTGTTGTGATGTAGCAAGAGAAGCTCTGAATGTTGCTGTTTCCCATAAGACTATCAATAAGATGGGAGATGTCATAGACGACATCTTGGATTTCCTACAACTACATTTTGAAGCTTTTAAAGTTTCATTTTCTCTTTAAAATGCTTCTTTGAACATTACCTGTGCCCAGAGGAACAGTTTAAAAATGAAAAACAGGTTTTTAGAGCTTCAATTGCAGCCATAGGGGACTCTGTATTTTTCCTGTGTTGCTTTGCTCTTGTATTATGCTTCTATTAGCTCAAAATATAAAGACTTGATACTGCAGGCCGCTTTGGAATGCCTAAGATTAACAGTGGGAGTTCCAGCTTGGAGGACCTGTGGTATTATTTATTTACCACCACATTACATCAATTGTACACAATTTCTCTTTTTGCTGTAGGAAAAAAAAAAAAAAAATCCTAATCAAAACTATTCATATTGCTTTTTATTGGATTTAGAAAATAAGAAACAGTCAAATGAAGTTTTTAACCATTTACGTGTAATCAGGGATGCATGTTACTGGTTGGTTTCTTTTCTTAGTTGAATCTTATTCCTTTTTCATTTCTGTCTCTTTTGAATTTTACAAGAGATGGAAGAGGTTCTCAGCAACTATTTCCAGACCAGTCCTTTCCCAAATAATTCTGGTTACGTAGACTTTATCACTGCATGTGCAACTTGCTGGAAAGAAATATCCTAATAAGGAATCCAGTCTATTAAAATATTTTTCTGTATAAATCAAATATATGGAGGTAAGTTATTACAATAGCACTACCCATGTTAGTATGGACTGCTGGATAATACCTTATCATAACAGGTTAATAGCTTAGTGCTTAAAATACATTACTATGTATGGGCAATATCTGTAAAAAAACTTACCAGATTGTGAAAGGTGAAAAGTGTCTATGTGATAAATTCACACTCCTTATTACAGACAGGTAATGGTCAGTAAAAAGACAGTTAATACATCAATAAGAATTCTAGCATATCAATCTATATATTGAATTCTATATTTTATGTCAAATTACATAAATTTATTTCACGAGCTGGAAAATGCCTGCTAAGCATCCAAAATATGTTGGGCCTTCAGTCCAAATATCAAATGCTCAAATGCTCAACAGAATTTGGTTCAAAATTATATTTAGATTTTCATAACAGGTCTGTCACACTCTGTTCTCCAACAGAAATATGTTCGCTGCTTCTGTTATATTTTTCTGGGCTGGATGTTTCATTCATCATCCAAAGTATTTTCTGCTTCTCAAGGTCTCAAGGGAAAAAAAAGCTAATTTAGGATACCCCTAAAGCTTAAGTATTTGTTGGTAGAAATACAGGCTTGTCATTGTGGATGCATAATAACCTTGCTGGTAATTATAGCTGACTGTGCCAGTGGCTCAGAGTTAGAGAGAATATCTGTACTGTTAGCTTCTAGAAAGTGTCTGACCTCAGATCTACCCATTTGATAAATTATTTTCCTTTATATTAAAAGATAGAGGAGACAGCTCCGATTCAGACATGCTCAAAAGCTTTCTTTGCCTTTATCTTTGTCCTGAGATAATCCATAGGAGACCACTTTGAAAAAGTGAGAGCTCAGTTGGAACATATGTATCATATACATTATGACAGTAAAGAAGGACTTAGGGATCACAGATTCATATTCTGTAAAGCCAGAAGGAACCCCTGCGATCACCTAATCCGACCTCTTGTCTAAAGGAAACCATAGGATTTCCCTGAATTTAATCCCATTTGAACAACAGGATATCTTTAGAAAAAAAGCTAATCTGTATCTAAAGATTTCCAGTAATGGGGTTTTCCACCGCAACTTTTGTTCTAGTAGTCAATTATCTGTGCTGTTAAAAATGTGCATGTTGTATCTAGGCTGAATCTTTAGCTCCAGCTTCCAGAAGCTGGTTCTTTCCTCAGATCAAGCATCTTCAGTTGTCAGAGTTTGGTTTCTTGTGGAAGTATTTACATGTTGTGGTAATTCTGAAATCCAGGGCCTAACAGGGTCAGTTCTTTGAGAAACTGTAATGTCTGTTTCCCAGTCCTGGAATATCTTCATAGCATAATTCAAGCTGACAATGACCTCTGGAAGTTATTTGGCCTGGTGTCCCAGCTCAAGGTAGAGGCAATCTATATCACATTGCCCCAGCTGGGTTTTGAAGATCTGCAGGGATGGAGATTCTATAACCACTCTGAACCCCTATCTCTGACAGCCTCCTTCTGAATCTGTTTTCCTAATACCTTCTCAGCATTTCCCGTGTTGTAATTTGTGTCCATCCTTCTCATCCTATCATCATGCACTTCGGAGAAGAATCTGGCTTCATCTTCTCTATGGCCCTCTGCGATGTAGCTGAAGACAGTCAGAAGACAGCTGAAGACAGATCCTCCCTTAACCGTCTCAGCTGGGCTATGGTGTCTCAACCTCCCCTCTACATAAAACGTGCTCCATCTTTGTGGCACTCTGCTGAAGCTCAAAATTGGACATGATACTTCAGATGCAATCTTGCAGGTACTGGGAAGGAGGAGGTGCTCTCTTTCCTTTATCTGCTGGCGACGCTTTTGCTAATACATCACAGTTTGCAGTAAGATCTGTTTGCTGCAAGGACACACTACAGATTCACGTACATCTTGTTGTCTACTGGGATCTTCCACGTTCTTTCCTCCAAAGCTGCTTTCTATCCATGTGGCACCCAGCCTGTACTGTTGCATGGCTTATTCTATTCCTGGTGCAGGACTCTGCATTTACCTTTACGAGGCTTGTGTCAGCCCATTTCTTCAGTCTGTTGAGGTCCCTCTTGACAGCAGCCCTGCCCTCCAGTGTATTGTCAGCTCTTCACAGTTTGATAAGTCTGTGTACTTGCTGAGGGTACATTTTGTCTCGTCTTTAATAAAGACGTTAAACAGTATCTACATCATCTATTTACCACAGTAAAACAGCTTTTACGTATTTTTCCTCCACACTATCTGCAAACTGTATCATTCTTCTCTAACTGAGGATGCTGACAATCAAAAAAGTGTTTCTGAAGGGTTAAGGTTAGTGTGAAATACCTGCCTGTGCTGACCCAAGGATCTCCTTTACATATGTACTGCATTTGCCTTTTGTTATGTGAAATCAAGTACAGCTGCTTATCTCTCATGATGCCAATCCTTTTTTATTGTTACTGCTTCTTGGATTGTTACTCTTTCTGTAAAATATGCTTCTTTGTTAATATGTGGCATTATTAAAATGCATATTATCAATTTATACTCAGTTTCCAAAGCAAATAGCATTATGCAGTATCAGCAACCTCTCTTTTTCATTATTTAAAGTTTCTCTCAGCCTTTGGATCATTTGTAGAAGGTTTTTGTATATTTTTTCTATTTCATTGATCAAATGTTTTAATAACAGTGCTAAGGATCTTACTACAGGTATTTGATGATGCTTGCAGTCTTACAGACACATTTAAATGTGTTTGTTCTGTACCTTTCAATCTAAGTGACAGTTAGAGCCAAGGCTTATAAATGACCACATGCATTACATCAGCAGTATTTTTTTTTATTTCAAACATTTCTCATTCCATCAGAGCCTTCTGCCTTTCTTCACTAACAAAAGCATCTCTTAGAAGATACTTTCCAATTATATTATCCATTGGCTTACAAAGACAGAAAAGGAAGTTATCAATTAGTTTAGGAAAATAAAATTATCCCATTTACTGATAAACCCAGTCAGTGACTGTCCCATTATGGAGGGAGTACACAGTGACTAAGCACTTGTGACACTGGAAGATAGGAGAATACCATCCCTTGCCTTGTGATCCTCTCACTCAGCACATTTCACACCTTCATTGTGTTATTACGAACAAGCAGTCAAGTGAGAACAAGTTGGGAAAAACTCAGATCAGTTTCTAATGAACTACCAAACTTTGTGAGAATAGGATTTTGATTATCACTGTATATTCTCCCACAATCTGGATGGGGTTTTTTTTGGAAAAGTGAAGACTCGATCCCAATGCAGGATTTTGTATGGGCACAGCAAAACATTAGGACAGTTTCATGCTGAATTAGCGCATTATTTTTTGTGACCAAGATGTTGCAAAATCTTGTTTTGATAAGACTTCTCCAGTCACTTTGTATTAACAGGATACATGAAATGCAGTTCATAACTGCAGAGTACATTTTACATATGATAGGAACGGTACCCTTTGGAGGAAATTTCTGAAGGCAACCCTAATTTTTTATTATTAAGGAGCACTATTAAAATACACAGAATCATATACAGTATTCAGCGAAAGAATGTCAAACCATCAAGCACTACGTAGCTATTGCCCAGCTATTGCTTATGCTGATTTTAAATGTGCTACATGTCATGCTTTTATGCTTCAGCATATAGTGTGCTAGATGCCACCATGAAGGATTTCTCTAATTCATCATACCAAATACCTGTCTAACCGTATAAATATTTTCCTCCTGGAGGCAAATCATCCTGTTCATATGAAAAAAAATAATTAAAAAAAAAATATTCCTTAATTTCAGCAACATTAATCACAGAGCAAGTCTACAAGAAAAGTTCAGAATTTTTTTCCAAATAGTACCCATTTCAACCGCATACAGCACACATATGTAACATTAAGAATAATCCAAGAAGAGTAGAACTAGGAATCAGGAAAAAATAGCTTTGTAGTTCTTTCTGTATTGACATTTGTTTTGCAGTTGCTGCAGCTACTGTGGCTTTCTCAAACAATGACAGAATTTGTTCACTGAGGCATGTTTAATTCTATGTAGAGCACTGTGAGCAACTACAAATGTGGGTATCTGTGTAATGTTTTGGTGATTAAAACAATCTCTTGTTCTTGATGTGCAAAATCATATAAAATTATTTTGTAAATGTGGTGTTTTAAACCAGTTTTAATTGGAAAATGATTTTACAGATTCAGAG
Organism: Ibycter americanus; assembly: GCA_035590275.1. Taxonomy (NCBI): domain Eukaryota; kingdom Metazoa; phylum Chordata; class Aves; order Falconiformes; family Falconidae; genus Ibycter; species Ibycter americanus. The sequence continues at coordinate 21,353,870 of JAVJGI010000032.1, forward strand.
ACTATTGCCATATTTCAGTTTCATAATTAACTTGAATACTGGAGTCCATATGGCAGATGAGCAATATTTAATAAAAATAGCCAACTCTTTTGCCAGAAAAAAGAAGTGATGTTATTGTGGAGAGATTTGTGCATTACATAATTCATGATTTTTATCGAAGACGTAGAGTTATGCCTAGAAACTGTTTTGTGTTTAGATTCTAACCAAGGTATGCCAGAGTTCCAGTAATGAATAATGCAGACAACACAGTGCCCTCAGTGAACTATAGAGCAGAAAAAGCAGCTGACTATCAGAAACAGCTCATTAGGAAAAAAAAAAAAAAAAGATAAATGTGAGCAAAGCATGTTACCTTGATGGAGAAACAGAAAAGACAGATTCCACTTCACAACTAATTTGCAAAAACAAGCTTGCAAAATTTCTAGCTCCTAAAGCCTTTAGGCAAACTCAGACCTAATTAAACAGAAAATGATCTCTGTTCCATAGTTTTCAGGTGAAATGGTAAGATATTTCATCATGAAAGTTTATGTAATGCAAATGTGGGCCATCAGCAGTATAGTACTTCTAAAACTGAAACCATGTCTGTGAAAGACACAGTATGTCTGACTCATTATAGCATTGCTGTTTGCAACTCCAGGATGTAGTTAAGGTGGTGTCAGCATTTTTATTATATAACCTATTTTGGGTTGTTTATTACTTAGTGATAAAAATTTACTTTAGGTTAAATCTGAGTGCACTAGGTTTCAGGTATTGTTTGGGTTTTTTAAAATAAGTTTGACTATTTTAAAGTTTGACTGATGTATTTACCATTGAATATATCTGTTTTCTGTGAAAGGTGCTGAATTTACAGTCTTTTAGTACCCAGAGCATTTACAGCATTATTGGTAAACCCATTATACACCATCAAATTTTGTCAGCTGGTATGTTTGCAAATTTTTGAAAATCAATCATCAATTCTGTTCAAGCCTGGTCAAAAAGGAGAACTGTGATGGCTGAAATTAGTATACAAATGATAAAACCAAGGACCTTAGTCTAAAACTAAGAGTATGTGTAGAGCTACAACTTAGAGTTAAGTAGCTCATGCACTAAGTCAAAATGTCTAAATGACTAAAGTCACGCTTTAATGCATCTTATGGCAACTAGTTTTGTGTCTGTATCCAAATTTTTTGTAACTGGTACTGCAGGGTCTTCATTTTTCTGTATATTGACAGACTATGAAAATCTGTAAAATGCTTCACCAATGCATCATGTGTGTAAACCCTTAAAAGACTGTAAAATTGTCAATGATTTAGAAAAAGTAGATCATCTTCCATCTAGTCCAATGATGGGGAATAACTCCATGTCAGGTACCAAAAAGTACTAGTGTTGGAGGCATGTGCTGGGTGTGTTTCCAAAGATGGGCTTAACCACTGCTCAGGCTCTTTTTCTTCAGCAGTGCCACAGCCTGAGTGGTTCTCTAGGGCTGATGTGTGGGGTTAAGCAGACACAGAGTACCACTGCCAGGACAGCAGCAGTATGTTGTTGAAGATACGGTGACGTGCCAGTTCTGGCATGCTCATCAGAAGGGGCTGACTTAGCTTACGCCACACTGTCAGATTGCATCCTGAAGAGAAGTCATATGCAGATAACTCTTTGGGACTGCTTGAAATACTTGTAGTAATTTAGAAGTGGTCTCCCAGGCATGGTACTGTAAACACTAAAGGCTTTCTTGCCAATCCAACCAACATTGTTTGTGTGTGTATGTGTATCATCTGAAACTGATGAAGGGCAGATTTTTATCTTCTGCCTGCTTTGCACTCAGCTTTGCAAAAAATTGATTTAAAGGTTGATTCATCATCTGTACAGTGCAGAAATGATAGCCATTATATATGCAGTAATAGGTCACATATACAGCCTTCAGCACTGTAATCTGTTTTATTAGGTGAATGAATGATGAGTACGATACCACATTCTTCTCAAAAAGTATATTTAGGTCTTTAACTTGCCTGACATAGCATTACTTACTACGTGGCCTTGAAATCCTACTGGTAATGGTGAGCATGTAGAACAAACCACTGGTTTGTTATAAAGGTGAAATATAGTCTCAACTTTACATTTTGTTCCCAATTAATATATAATATTAATATAGAAATTTTGAAATCAGCTACTATCTTTCTCCATCAACACAGTTACAATGGTTAGCAGATCAGTGCAAACATTACCCAATTCATATATATGGTAAGTCAAAGGCAAAGGAAATATGATGGCATACTGTATTTTCTGTTTTAAGCCAAGTTCATTAATTTCACATTCATTTATAAATCCTCAGGTAACCCATTTTTGTTTTCCACCCCTTTTTGTTTTTCCTTTCTCTTTCTTTATGATTGTGAAAAAGAAAAAAAGAAAGAGTACCTCCCACCAAAAAAATTATGCTCAGGATCCACTATTGCCTATGGGTCCCTTCCCTTCTTTAACTGACTCCTTTAAGTGAGCAGATTGGTCATCTGCCTGGAATACTGATGCTTCCTGGCATGTTACTTTCAGTTACTCCCTATATTTGAGGAGTAATTTCCTAGTATTCCTGCATTTGTACATCAGAATCTTTTCTGGTTTAGTTTTATTTTGTAGGTTTATTTTCTTTTCTAGGCATATATGCTGCTTTTCCTTTATTCTTTTGCACTTTTCTTTCTTTCTCCCTTTTCCTGAGTTTATTCCATTCCTGCCAAATTGCACATAACCTTTTTCTCTTTTCTAGATTCTGATCTACAAATCTATAATATTAGAAGCAGTTAATGTACTTGAGTGAAGATGCTTTGTGTATTAGCTATTTCTTGAAATAGAACTATTCCTCTTGAAGCTGGGGCAATGAGGAAGGACATGAGAGGACAACGCATGAAAAGACAGTTTCTTATACAGAAGTCAGTGCACACACTTCTGTTGTCAGCTCTCACTGTTCAACCAGCACCCCAAAGACTTCCCAGAATTTTTTCTGGCTCTTCCTGTTACTGAATCTGCTGTCAGATGGGAGGAGTGGAGGAAGCAGAGGAATTCCCTTTCTTTGGCATAAGGAAAGAAAGGGTTTTGGCTCGTTCAAGCAGCAAGGATGGTCTCCATGTATCCTTTTCATATAGCACCTTTTTAATAATTTTCAGCCTCCTCTCTGGAAAAGCAATCTCCCATCTAATGTCTCCTTTTCAGAAAAATAAAGGTTTTGAAGGGCTCCTTTATGGCATGCGAATCTTGATAGGCTGCTCCCATTTTTATTTACACACTGACACCTATTACGAGGATCATCCCAACAAAGATACCATTTTATTTCATTTTTACTTGTGCAACACTTCAATTGAACATGTTTATTTTGTAATTTTTATTTTAGTTTTAACCAAAGCTTAGATCTTAGGCTGTACTCTATGCATTTGGCAAAGAAATTCAACAGCACCATACAACAGCCTGTTAACAGGTTAAAATGGAATTGTCCTGAAGGAGAACCAGCCCTCCTTACAATGGTTTGATGTTGCTGTAACAACAAGGCGTTCACAGAAGTAGACTAAGAATTCTAAGAGTTATTTTGCAAAATAAGACACATAACTGGAATTTAATCCTAAGGCTCTGATATCTGTATCTTAGCCATATCTTGCCTGTGCTGCATCTTTGGATTTTCTAGCTTTTGTCTCTTTGAGACTTTGGATCACAACCTGATAAAGTTTTCTCTTTTTGTTATTTTTGTTGTTCTTATTATGTAATTGACCCATTTCCATGTAATTTACTCAGGAAAACTTGAAGTGCCTTTCTTTCTGCATTACAAATGTTTCTGATATGCAGTTCATTAAACCTTTCCCTTAGCAGGTATGTCCCTAAACATTGGGCAAATTCCAGGGAAGGTTGAGCAAGAATCATCAAATGCAGTGTGTGTGTTTAAATGCTGTGTAAAAGGAGTTGGAGAAGGATTAGCTGGTGTTATGCACCCATGTGTTATATGGCATTGAAAATGTTATAAAATTCTTGAAAGATCCAAATATTAGGACAATGTAAGGGCTACTTTATACATATGGAATCAAACCTGAGGTATGTATATTTCTCTCATTCTGGATGCTCCTCTATCCCAGAATTCATGTGCTTTTTGAGCTTCGAATGAAAATGAAGATATACCTTTGTCTAATTCTAAATGTTATTTTCTTGTTCTTCTCACTGACTTTCTGATTTGTACAGTATCAAATGTGCTCTCTAATACACCTGTATTTAACTATATAAATGAAAATAGACAGAAAGTATATATATTTCGTATGGATGTTAGAAGTGTTAGTAACTGCAAATAAGATAATGAACACAAATGTTTATACAGGAAAAATATATGCAGGCAGGGGTGCAACTACTCTGATAAATGACTAAAACAAAGGACTTGAATCAGGCAAGAATTCTTTTTCTGTTTAGAAGCACTGACTAACTGCAGACTGTTGTGAGAAGAAACAATTGCCTACTTGATCTAGCTCTTGCATCACTTTCTGCCAAGAAGAAATTTTTATAAAAATAAGAGTGGATTTGTTTTGTTTTGTTTTGTTTTGCTCCTTATGGATTTGAACTGATATTCTCAAGCAAAAAAATGGAGCTTTGTTAAGAGAAGTTACTGTAGCACACCCTTTGTTCAAAAGGAGTTTTGAAGGTTGCCAGTGTAGTTAGCCAGGTCAACTCAAGAGACCCACTGGGAAGTAAATCTCTTTCTAATTCATTCCCCTGTTCAAATATGCCTTTAAAGCCAAAAGACTTCAGGGATGGCTTCATGAATGGAATAATTACCAAAGCAAATAATTTAAAGCAATCCTGAAAGCTCATCACTGGCCCACAATCTTTTCCATGAGAGAGAACTTGTTGCCGATTTAAAAGGCAAAGATTATTTTTTTACAGACTAGACTACTGAAAGAATAGAAAATATCAGGAAAGTGGCTGAATTTCAGTGGCCAGACCCGAGGCCCACCTGATGACTGATGAGCAGCCTAGCCCCGAGTTACAGCCCGTTCCCTGCACGGAAGTGTTGCACGTGAGATTCAGCCAGGCTCAGGCTGCCACATTTACAAGAATCATGAAACTGAGCTACTTGCCTCAAAACCATTGAAATGGACATTCTAAGACTTGATAGTATTAATCTGGCCAACTACAAAAGTACTGGAGAAGGAAAAAATATTTTCTGCTGCACTTAAACCTCTTCCCTTTATGTTTCTGGCATCTTTTCCCCTTTCTGTCACAGAAGTACTGAATGTTGATGACAAGATGAATGAGATGAATTTGTCATTCACAGGTAATTACAGTGGGTTGCAATTACTGACCAGCATTACTGGAAGTAGTTTAAAGACTTAGAAGTCATTTGGAATGGAGTTTCTTTTTAGTATTTAAAACATCATGGAGGCATTGTATATATTAAGCTGTATTTCTCTCTCATAAGAAGACCTTCTTAGAGACTGTATCTTATCATAGTCATTCCAAATGTTAATCCTAAATTAAATTCAAGTAATTTGTTGAATGACTGCATTTGATAGGAGTTGTGTATCACTGAAATGTTCACCTTTGTCTTTCCTTAAAGCCATACAATCAAACACTTAAGAGAATGTGCAAAGTGTGAAAATGTTTAGATATAGTATTTTTTTGGAAGCTTTGTCAAAGAATACATTTTGACATCATAATGCCATCTGTAAGTAAACATTGTTCCAATAGAACTCCACATTTAAATCGCATTATATACATTACAGTAATTAATTGTTTCTGCAACTGTATTTGTTACACTTACTTTAAATTTTAATAGATTGAAGTGAGGCTGATTTCTCAAGCAAAGTACCAGTTACAACTACAATCCCGTACCGCAGCTTTTTCAGCAAATAACAAATAACATTTTTATCATGCTGACAGTCACAAAAATAGAATGGAATAAAAAAGGTATTAAAACCTTTTCCCTATTCTTAGATAGCTATGTAAGTCACCTATAGGCTAAGATTCATAATATATTTTTTATCCTTAGCAGGCAAGGAGTAAGATAATTGGTTTGTCTGACTGTGTATCTGTTTCAAAAGCATCAAAACAATATATGCAATAGAATCTGAGGGGGCAAAAAAACACACTGTAAAATGATAGATGATAATATGCCCACCAGGTAAACTTTTTATATGACTGGGTTAAAGATCAAGGTTACAACTAATAATGTATTGCAGAAGACTGTAATTTTCTGGAATATTTTCTGATTATGTTCTTATTTCAAAATAGTATTTTGATGTACTGCAGCTCGTCTTAGGCTCTACTAGGTATTAATAGAAACATGTCCTTTAGTATAAGTAATCTGTTCCACACAGGGAGAATATATTGTTCAAAATAAGAAGACATGTTTCATTTTATAATTGGTCAGAAACTCTTGAGAAATAGCTGTTCATTCTGGAAGGTACTGTAGTGAATAAATTGCCTCTTCTGCTTCAAAAATCTACGAAGTCTTATCTTTTTGATTCAAGGTTTTCCTCAAAAAGTAAATTGAGAGACTAGGAAAGAAGAAAATTCTGTTCCTATCTTTTATGTAGTAAGCAAAATATTAAAAGAAATGACATCAAAGATCTAATACTGTGGATTTTGTTTTGGTTTATTTTGGCAGTGAACTTATTAATGCCTATTCTTTTAGACTCGCTTACACTTTTTTCCTTTTTTCTTCCCTTTTTTTTTTTTTCCTGGAGTTGAATAAAAATAAATCCCTTCTGAACTAAATCCTAGCAAATCTAATCAAAGGCAGCCACTTCACTAAGGGGAAGCAGGGGGTGGGGAGGAACTAAATTGCAACTTTCTAATAGATCCTAAAAAGCAAAATGGAAAAAAGCCATAGTCAATATAATAAATCATAACATCATAGAGAGCTTATTTAGAGGGAGTTAAGGAGTGTTGATTAAGGAGGTGTTGGTGTTAAGGTTGTAATCAGGCAGCCATTTCGAGCCTTACTTTCACAGCCTGCTAACATGCAGGAATAACATTTATTTTGTGAACAGTTCTGTGACTGATGTCAGAGACAGATGAGAAAGGGATTTTTTCCCCCTCTTATTTCAGCTGTAGAACAAAAACATGTAGAATAAATGCTTTATGAGTTATAAAATGTGATGTGTTTTAGGATTTTTCTCCCTGCTTCTCCAGGATGAAAGCTACCTTTTCCAAATATGCAAATTAACATCTGTATAATCAGAACCTGGAAAAAAATAAAATGGACTCTATACATGCTCACATCAATATCTGTGTGCGTACATATGGATGTGAATACAAGAGACTAATATACTGCTGCATGGGAAATCTGTAACTAAAGGCCTTATTCTTCCCTCATATTGTGTAAATTGAAAATAATTCTGCTGAATTCAGTAGACCCAGGTTTACTGTAAAAGTGGTATCTCAGAGAAAAGAATCAAAAGGCACGGATACCTTAGACTGTTGCTTGCCTAGTATATTTGCATAGCTTAAATAGTACGTATTAACAAGCTGGAGGAAAACATGTAGAATGACATTGCCACATACACCTGTATAAGAACATTATGATGGAACAAGGTCTTATTGTTCCTCCAGCAAACTTGTGTGTATATGTGCAAATCCAAGTCCAACCTATTGTAGTTCATTGCTTGAATTATGTATAGGCCAAACAAGCTTTGTTAATGGAGCTCATTTTAATCTCTAATATTTATTGGAGCTACTGAGAACGTACTAGTAGTAGCACTGCTGCCGTTATCTTGAAGGTCTAAGTATATATGAGACAAGTTTCTCAGGGGAAATGTAATATCTTTCATTAGATCAACTAATACAGCTATAAAAAAGGATAAACTTTTAGGCAGACAAATCATACCTACATATAAAAATTATAAAATGACTAAACATGATGATATAATATTGATAATTTAAGCATTATTGTATACTAAAATGCTTTGTACTGAATTGGAAAGGTTCCGACACAACCTTCAGCAAAGGTGAATGATAAAAGATGACTATTACTGTATCTTGTCTTCAAACAAGTTTTGTTAGCAATGTGATTATGTATAAAAAAATCCAAAACCAATGCACACTCCTGGTGTAGTTTTGCTCTAAATAAAATACCTAGGAAAACTGTTGGAGGTTAAGAAGAAAGCTCTAACTGAGGCAAATATGACCAAAGAAGCATAATCAAATGTAGGAAAGATGCTGGGGGAATATCCAAAGGCTTCCTTGGCAGTACCCATACTCTGTATTCTTTTTGTATAGCTCTGTTTAACATCTTTTATGGAAGATGACAATGGAGACATGAAGATGGAAAAACAGGAAGAAGAAAATTCATTTTCCAGTCTAATTTTATTCCAGCTAAGCCTACTACAGATTTTTTTTTCTTCATAAAATATGAGATCAAAAGGAATAAAGCTTCAACAGCATACATCCATTCCAAAGTAGGGAAACAACACTGAAAAAAATCATCATCAACAATGATCTAGGAAGAGGAAATGTAAGCAAACACCCAAGGAGAAATAAGATACTCTTCAGCTTTACGGCTCAAAGCCATAAGGACTTCAGAAGCAAGCCTAGGAGATATAAAAGTTTTGATGAAAAAATATCATTTAGAAAGCCACTCTAAAAATGCATTACTGCGCTTCCTAAGGCTAATTAATATTCTGACAGATGTGGGTCAGGTGTTTCAGATGTTATTTAACCAGGTAAGGTAAAATGAGATAGCCTCACTAGCACATGATGTACATCAAAATAATAATAAAAAAAAAGAATGCTGAAAGACTAGCCCAGCTGAGCAATATCTAGACCTTGGACATCTCCAGCTGTGATTACGATATAGCCCAACGGAGATTTGACATCATGTACTAAAGGAAATAATTTACAGAAAATTCAAAGTAGCTACCCACTCACCCATATGGCAAACATTTTGAACGAGAGGAAAACAGAGTATTTTTTTACTGTGTTGTTTTGTTTTGTTTCATTTTGTACATGAGTGGCAGCAGATTGAAGAGGTCCAAGAACATAAAGAGAATTTTGTTGTTGTTTCTGTAAATTCTGTTTGAATTCATAGGTGTTCATAAATTGACAGTACAAATCCAAGACAAATTACAAACACACACACACACCCAAACATCTTCATATACTTCCACCCTTTAGTTTTCCTTAAATGTGAAAGAAACAGAGCTTTTTAGCCCAAAGCAATACCACTAAAGCTATGCAGCTTCAGCTAGAAGCTGATGCCTGGCCAGTCCGAAATGGGAGGAAGTCTGGGTCTGTCTTTGTCTTCTCATGTAAGCAGGACACAGCTTATGTTGGGGAGCGCTAGACAGTACCGGAATACATTCTGTAAACATACAAATTGAAATGCCCCTTTAAGAATGTTTCAATTAAACCTGGTGAGAACAATTCTATGTCTGAAACTTAAAATGCTAATATCTACAAATTCAAGAGAATCAGATATACTAGAAAAAAATGGTCTTGCTTCTCTTCTAAACCCTCCCATACTTATTTGAAAATTCATCTAAAAGGCCATTTGAAAAGTAATTCCTAGGAAATGGAATTACTGCAAAACACAGAAAACACTTTTGGTTCAGAGAGACCTTCCAATTTGGCTCGGACCACCCGGAGAATCGAGACACTGCGATCAGAACAGAACACATGCTTATGCTATCAATGACTCCCCGAATCAAGACCACTTCTTAACAAATTACTTTTCACATAACCGTACTACGATTGCACATTTCCCCATCCTTTAAACCAAATTGCAGCAATGTTTACCTAACATACACTAATGATTCTTGGCATCTTTATACACAGTCCATTTAGGAAAAAGTACTTTGGTCTCTTCAGGGGAAGTTCATGCTTATGTGGAAATCTGCTCGAGGACTTCATAAAGCATGCTGTCTGTTATAAACCTATTTCGCAAAACTGTTAGGTAGCCCTCAGTTCATAAAAATGAGAGTGCAGGTTGTGCCACTACACTGTTGAATGTGTAATTGTTTTACCTACAAACACTCAGGCTAGAACTTAGCTACACAGGATCTGCACTGAGGGGATAATTGAATTATAAACACTAACATGGTGATGAAAAAATATGTGTTAAAATTGGATTACATGTTCACTGCCTTTTGCACAGAAGTTGAAACACACTGACAGTTCTGAAAGTATGAAAACTACAGTAGAGTTGATCAGAGTAATATAGCTCTCTACCATTTAACTTTAAGGTATAGAGAAGAGAACAGAGCCTAGAATTTCTAGACTCCAGGACAGTGCCCTAGGGGCTTTACAGTTGCTTTCTATTGCTGTATTGAACAGCAGAGTAATGTGGTAGTGTTAGCAGCAATGTCTTGATTGAGGTCTGTTAGCTATTACTTTCTTAAACATTAAAAAGTATGAGTCAATACCTACATAGTTCCTGAAGTTAGGTAATCAATAATGAATTTAATAATATTTCATTTCTTTTCATCTGATTTTTGTTCAGCGTTCATATTTTCAACTTTTATTCCCCAGAATGATGAAGGTTAGAATTTTTTTCTTAATATAATTGAGGACACTACAATCAAAGTGCTGATAATTGTATATAATTACATGTTGGAGCCAAACTGCGAAGAGAAGGTTAAGCACTTGGAGAGGAGTAGAAGGAACGCGAGATTAGCAATTTCTCTACAAGCACCCTGGAGAAGGGTCATCCCACTCTTTGTGCTGTTGGAGGGCCAGAAAATGCCCTTTTGGTGTGTTCCAAAATGAGAAGGGAACATCGTTCTGAAAGATTGAACATAAAGATTCAAAATCATGGCCTTATCCTTTCTTCCCACTGGACTATAAAGACAGAAACATTAAAGAGAACAGGAACACTGTCCATAAAGCCTCCAGTGTGAGGCAGACATTTTGTGCTACTCTTTAACCCACAGTATTTAATATGTGGACATGTGTTCTGCACTGCTCAATTACAGTAGCTCCACATATTTTCATGGTTTGATGCTTCAGAATAGAGTATCTTTTAAAGGAATTTCTGAGTATGGCTAATTCCTTGCTGAATCAGCTGGACTGGTGGAGACTCAATTTTTACAGCTGTCTCAGCCTTTCATTCTAGAAAAGCTTCAAAATACTTAGCAGTGAATCAAACTCTATGGTAACTTACTGGTAGGTTTTTGCTGAAACGATAGTGTCGCTACAGCAGTAATTCCCATTTCCATAGCAAAATTGTGTTTTACTTATCCAGCTATTTCAAAGATGGTATTGGAGAAGATTCATTTTGTCAGTTTATATTTTCATCTATAAGACCTTCTATTTTTTAAAACCTAGCATATTTAAAAGACAATTACAATGTTTAAATGTATCAATTTTTTTTCTCGTCAATGCCAAAACAAAAAATAATAATTTCCATTTATTTGAATCAAACTGTAATCCTATTTGGTTTTTATTTTTTCCTTATTTCGTTCCTAAGCACAAGCTAAAAATTTTACATGTCAGTTTGAAAGTGTAGAGCCTTACAAATTAAAAAAAACTAAATCAGTGATTTACTGTGTAATGAGAAATTCAGATTTGTCAGATTAGTGCTTTCACATAACATGCTTCTCAGTAGAAGAGCCAATTTCTGAGTTTCTCATGCTGTACAGCTCTCATTCACAGAATCCCTTAATAAGAATCATTGCGTAAATAAGTATATATAGTATTTATATCTTCGACCTTAAGAAAGCCTTGCAGAAGCAGAAGCAAAGCAAATACTCCTCACTGAAATATATGGGAAGATTTCATCCAACCTAAATTCTCAGCTGCATCTTTCAGGTAATTTTTTTAAAATTATCTAATCAGAACAATAAATCCAAACAATAATGGACTGCTGAAGATATTTGAAATCTGAACTTTGTAACCATGGATATTTTTCATAAACGTCTTGGAAGAGACAGAAGAGTTGCCTACTATGAGAGTGTAATGGAAATCTTCTGTTTTCCACTTGAACTAGTATCTTGTGAAAACACAGTCATCTCCTGATGACGTTGTACGGACTCACTGCAGGAGATAAATCTTGGTTGTGTCTTGGGTGATAAAAAAGATGGTAACATCGACTAGGTGCAAGAAGAATCCAGTACCAGTCTGAAGAGGTCACTCCTTCTAGGGTGCAGGAAGAAAAGGTTACCTTTATGTACTTTGTTGTTATTTATCATTTTGGGCCCAGTTTTGAAATAGGTGAATCTGGTAATTTCATTTGATCATATGACCGCTCTCCTATCTCTTCTAACGTGTTGCCTTTATCATAAGATTTGCTTTTATTTACGCTTTGGTAATATTAATCAGAGAAAGCTCAAAATGTGACATCATTTCACAATTGCTTAATTTATCTTTTTCTCTGTGTTGTGATCACAAAATGGTCTCTCAGAAAAATACCAAAGTAAACATAAACTCTTAATCCCTTAAGCTTCAGAATGTAGTTGGGTGACTTTCTGTACCATGAATTTACTTTGTTGTTTACTATGAATTGTGGACATGCAATATTATGCAGGAAATGGGTTGAGCATCTGAGGATTCAGATTAGTACTATAAAGAATTTCCTGAGTTGCAGGAAAATTTAAAAAATTTTTGGAACATACACATTTGGGAACAATATTCAAAACCCAGGCTTCCATTTCTATTCTTTTAATTTCAACACTTTTATGGTAGCTATCATCTCTAATTGTCATGAAACTCCCACTAGTCATGCATTGAGATATCAGAGTGACTCCGGTGGCAGCAGCTCGAACCCAATTAGTCACTGACTAAAAGTACTACAAACTAAGCTCCTTTTCACTGGTAGCTGCAAGTGCATAAATGAAAGCAAAACCCGTAATGCTTATAAACAACAATTTTAATCACTGTGCACTAGGCATATGTGGCTGTTAAGTTCCTGAAAAGTAACTTTTTGGATGTGAGCATATATATTTATTATTAAGACAATGGTTTTGTAGCTCTCTATTACCCTTTGCTTGTTTTCCCAGGACTGTGTAAGCATGTACATGGCTCCGAACAGTAAACAATTCGATATTCATATTCCAGGTTTACCTCCTCTCACTATTTCTAGAAAGTGCATTTGATAATTTTTGTTGCCAGCATTGTAATGACCCTCAGTTGTTTCCAGACCCTCTTAGGGTGTTAATATTTCATACACAATCACGCTCTGTGAGCAGTAAAAATTTTTATAAGTGTGTATAGAGCAACAGAACATGTTTCACATTTGAGTTGAGTCATTAAACTGATGGCCCTAAACACAAAACATCCAACGTGAATGAACCTTTCTTTTACCATCCAGCTGCTTGATTGAGCCCCCAAAAGCTTAAATCAGGAGTACCTTCCATTATGTAAGTGCTCTCATGCCCATACACTTCAGGTGCTTATGCACCATCTCTAATTTTTTTTTTATTAGTTCACTAAGTTGATGACCACTTATGTGATTATATATTTTATTGAAAGAGGACTGCAGAGATAAAAGTTAGAAATAAATGAGTATCGCTGAATATGGGTAGGTGCACATATCTACTGAATTGTTTAAATAATTTAGAATAATCTTTCAAAATGCAGGATTCACGCCTGAGAAAGACACCTGTGGATTTTAGAAGCCAGGTCTTGTAGCTGATTACAGTGTTCTGAAGAATAGCTTCTTCAACAGCTTTATGCCTATAAGGTGTGCAAAGCAGCATATTATTTCTACTGAATGGGCAATAAGAGCTTTATACTAAGGAAGTTAGACATCTCTCAGAAATGAAAGGATAGTATTCATAACTTCTATTTTAGCTTGCAGTAAAAAAGCTCATGAAACTGAATGATCAGCAAGAACTTTGCGATAAGTTTGTCTGTTTTTATTTGCTTGCAGTATGCAAGACCATTAAAATATTCTTTTATCTAAAGTATAATTAGGAGACAACTGCACTGTGAACAGCTAAATCATTTAACTGCTTCAGAAAAAAAAAAAAAGGGCAGCTAATCTTGAATTTCATTCAGAAAGCTTTTGAATGAAGAAATTGAGGGCTATAATTTTATTCCTAAAAGAAAGATTTTCTTTCTAGGATAAGCTACAGCAAACTTTATTTTGACTCGTACAATTGTGTTGCACACAAAATGTATTTAATAAAAAGGAGATCAATATTTCTCATAGAAATTTTCACATTTAAATTTCCTTTCTTCCCTCTCAACATTTAAGGACCAGTTTTCTTCCTTTCTGCTTGGTTTAACCCTGACTGACAACTAAGTACCGTGCAGCCGCTTGCTCACTGCTCCCCGCTCCCACCCCCCTACCTGGCAGGATGGGGAGGAAAACTGGGAAAAAGGTAAAACATGTAGGTTGAGATAAGAACAATTTAATAATTGAAATAAAATAGTATATCGTTATTATTATTATTATTATTATTATTTATTATTGTTACAACAACAACAGCAACAACAATTGTAATGAAGAGGAGAGAGGAATAAAACCCAAAGGGTAAAAAAAAAGCCAAACCAAGTGATGCACAATACAGTTGCTCACCACCCGCTGACCGATGCCCAGCCGGTCCCTGAGCAGGGATCGGCAGGCATCAACCAACTCCCCCCCAGTTCATATACTGAGCATGACGCTCTATGGTATGGAATATCCCTCTGGCTAGTTCGGGTCAGCTGTCCCAGCTGTGCCCCCTCCCTACTCCTTGTGCCCCTCCAGCCCTCTCGCTGGCAGGGGCCGAGAAACTGATAAGTCCTTGACTTAGTATAAATATTACTTAGCAACAACTACAAACATCAGTGTGTTATCAAAATTATCTCATACTAAATCCAAAACACAGCATTGTACCAACTACTGAGAAGAAAGAACTAACTCTATCCCAGCTGAAACAAGGACACTTTCATAATTCTTTTCTCTGGTACCTTTAAGTCCCAGTTAGGGATATTCTCAGTGTTTGTGCATCTGGCTCACAAAATTTGCCTTTCTACAAAGAGCACCCCACTTATTACTTCACAAAGAAATTCTGATCATTCTACATTATTAAGACTCATAAGTGGATCAATAAAGAGAAAAGAATAAATTCAAATGCATTATGTCACAAGAAAAACACATTATACTTCTGACAACTGCTGACTTACAGAAGTGGAAAAGATGAAAAGAACTGGTATTAAGTAAAAAGAAAATTCTGGTCAAATCCACTTGTTTTACTGAAAAATCAATTTAGTAACAAGATTATTTTGATAATCAGAATAAGATTATTTGAATGTTATTCCTGCTGAATTTCTAATACTGGTGCTATGAGCTTAATTGATAATTTTATTCATTCTGAGGATTAAACTAAATTTTAAAAACAGTGGGATTTATTCACAAAGTTTCATGAGGAACCTGTTTATTTCCTTAGCATGTAGGTGGGCATAACATTTAATAAATATCAAAGGTAGAAATTCATTTTGTTCACAAGCATATCAAGCAAATAAGATGATGCTTAATGGTTTTCTCCTGTTTAGTACCATGTCATTGCATAACTCTATTGACCTTGGTGATAATGTGCAAGTTCTCACCAGACTGGAAAACATAGCAGTGGCTAAATATGAGCTTGGAGATCTACTTACACAGGTTAGTTACAAAAATAATCTTGCTTCTTGTTTACCTTCAAATCTAAGACCATTTCCATTTATTATTTTTTAACTCACATATTTAGAAATACATCTATTCTCTAGATTTTTTGTGTACATAGAAAAATCATTAATCACTTCTTTTGTGTGTGTGAAATGTTTAATAACTGTGTTTGAGTTTAATAAGTATATATTTCTTCGTTCTGTTTTATGATATTTATCAAGTGACATGATTAAGCTTTTGATATCTACTCAACAGTTACAAATTCTGAATACACATTGATATAAACAGGTGGGATTAACAGATGAATCAGTCACTCCTCCCTGTAGGTATTGTGGTGAGGAGAACCATAGCTAAGATAAAACTCAATTAACCCAGACTTTTAATGATTCAGATATCCTTTTATCCAAAATATGTGACATGAAGTTAGACTTTCTAGATCAAAATTTGGGTGGACTGTAGCTGGGAACCTTTGCATGGCCTGAAGCGAAAAGTATAATATATTGAACAAATTGGATATTATTTTTTTTAAGAAAAAATTACAATATGAATTCTGAGTGCACCATTTGCATATGGCTCAGAGATGTTCTGTGCCCAGCACATGCCCTGTGACTTATTCTGGGGTATTTTTCACCCATGACATGAAAGAGGCTGACCATCACTCAGGATTTCTACCCCCTTTTACAGGTAGGTATGTGTAAAGCATATTTGTAATTGAGTAAATATGCTGCCATACCATGCTAAACTATCTGTCACTGACTTTAATTTATATAGGAAGAATTTGTGTTGTATTAGCAGAAATCAGTATTAGTGGTTTGCTATGTGACATGAATAGAACCTTAAAAAAATTTAAATTAAAAAACTTAAAAGCTACTATAAACCACAGTTGCACTTTGAAGAAAACTAATAATATGAGATGTTACCTTCTCTTCTTCTCTGTTCAGAAGGAGGTTGTTATTGCTTTTTTCATTGTTAAACTTTTTCATAAAAATAACACTTTGTTCTTGCAGAACAATGAGTTTTCTATCGAACTCCTTTATTTACCATCTTTTTCAGACATGACCTAGAGAAGATAAGGAAACATCATGAAGCCTTCATATTCCTATACCTCCTATATGCAATATATCTTCTCTCAATAAAGACAGAAAAAAAGAATAAATAAATAATAAAATAACCCAATTTTTTTCCAGATTCATAATATCTTACCATTAGTGTATAGCTACCTTTTGTCTTAAAAAGCGGAGATATGTTCCATGAATTTTTCTTAATTCTAAAGAATAGTTCTCTTTGATCTTTGAATAGTATGCATGAGTAGATGTGACAGAAACATACAATGTTTCTTCCTGTGCTTCATAAAAGAAAACTCTAATTAGCTGAATATTTAATAACCACATACTGCTATCCATACACCTATTTCAAACTTTGTCTACAACTTTTGAATTCCAAAACCTCTAGAAACACATTTGATTAATCTGAAACTGTATAGCTGATTTTTTTTTAAATCTACATCCTCAAGTATTGAAACAAACTTCTCTGACTTGCATTTGCAATACTGCAATTAAAATTCTGCTAAATACATGATTCTACCAGCAACAAACATGCTATAGGATTTTGACATGAGAATAATGCAGATTATAAAAAGTAAGACACACATGCACCATTTTCATATGTTCTTAAATTTACCTATGCATTCAATACATACATTTCAGTAAGGACAATTGTATCACAGCAGGTTTTTTGACTGAGATCATTTATTCTAGAAAATACTTGTTGCTTTGTATCCTCAACCAATTCCCATTCAGTAAATTAAAAGTCACATCCATTCATAAAAATTTAATAGAATTTTTGAGCCAAAATCTGCTCTTTAAAACAAAAATATATAGAGACTATTGAGATTAATAACATCTGTACTGAAAACACAACAAAGGAAGAATTGTCTCCAGAAATGGGGAGATAGTTCAATTTTTTCTTTTTTCTTTAATTTTCAGCTTTTTTTCTGCAGATCTTTAAAATTTTGCTTAGGACTTTTATCTTTCACTCTGAAATAAAGATATATGACTACAGCAAATCTATAGGCAACGCTTACCGTTACTATAGCCATCGCAAGAAAGGATTTGATAACAAAGCCAGGCTAGGTATACCATTCCAGACGACTGACTGACTGGTACTATATAAGAGACTGGTGCCTTTTTTCTCTCTCTCTGTCTCTGTCTCTCTCCCTCTCTCTCTTTTTTAAAAATAATTTCAGCATTGTGTAGAATTATGAAATACCTCTCCCTTCTACACTGCAAAATGTGATCTTAATGGTCATTACTTTAAAAGTTCAGAATGCTCTTGAGCACTGAAGGTCTTAGCATCTGCAGAAAGTACTACTAGCTACAAGCACCCATTCAGGAAAAACTTCATCTTGCTTCTATGCAAAACATAGTTGCTGCCTTCTACAAAGGCTTGCATCGGCTGTGTCCTATACTTTAACAGGAAGATAAAACTTGAAGATGCTTTCCTGGCTGGAACTTTTTCTGCCACATTTTTAACAGGGATTAAGCTCCCTTCTCAGGAAAACATCAGTCCTGTGTTACAATATAGTTCCACATAAACTGATTTTTTATGAATCCCTGCATATTCTTTAAAGTACACCCAAAGTTCAATCTAATCTAGATGGCATCATCAAATTTTTATACCATTACTATAATTACATTTGCACACACAACTCAATTACCAAAGATATGGATCGTTACCTGCACAATTTGATTATGAAATTTAAATCAATATATTTGATATAATTACAGTTAAGGTTACAGTACATTTTGTCACAAACCACATTATACATTACTGTCTTGTTTTATGCATTTTAATAATTCACTTTAATCCAGTATACTTCAATAAAAAGAGATATTTTTCTTCTGGAGTAATTTCACTAAATGGGAGGAGATGGGAAAATATATTGTACATTAGCAGCTAAAGCTAAGCAAATTATCTATCCTGCATTTTGTTTTAATAATCTACAGGCACATTGTATTTTGGAAACAAAGAAATATCATTGCTGTGCTGTTTTATTCTGTGTTCCTGGAAGCTGATCCATGGGAGGAAATTTATAGAAGGAGACATATGCAAAGTTAAAGCCAAATTGGGTGTTAACAGAGAACATGTGCTTTAATATGCTTGTCCAGGTGCCAATGAATGTCAGATTTGATTCAAAGCTTAAATTTGGACAATTCTGAACTAGCAAATGTTTGATAGTGAGTAATTCATATACACACACTAATTCATGCATGCACATAAACTGTCTCTAAAATACAGTCATTTGGGTGAGACACAGCAGGGAATCTGTTTAGAAAATACAAACATACACTTCTAAAACAGATTAGAACCAGAAGCAATTTCAGAATATCCATATTTCATAGTGATGAAAATTTTCAGTTAAGTTATTCCTTTGCAATTTCACTAAAATTAGGGTGTAATTCGTCCCAAAATGTTTCCATACCTGTGCTGGGACAAGGTTAACTATACAGCACCACACGCCTTTTGTATTTTCACTTTTGTTTTGTGACCTGGCATAGTTTCACTGAAAGTAAAATGGTTTTTCACTTGCTTGAAAAGAAAACATTAAACATGTGTTTCATCTTAAACTTCATCTTAATACCAAGGTGTTTTCTGTAGCTATAAGCTTTTATCTTCTTTATAGATCAAATTATTAACAGTAATTTAAGAGTTTACTGTTAACAAGCATTATTAACAAACATGATAGTAATGTTTATGCTATGTTATTAAATGTAATATACTTCTCAGCAATTGCAGATCATGACAAATGTTTTATTGCAACCTCTTGATAGTCCCTGAAAACTGTCCTTGAAATACTCATTTATTTCATTTTTTGTTTGGATGACCTGTGCTTTGGTGTCTTATCCAATGTAACAGACAAGTGGCAGATTGATCAATGAAAGGCCAGATTTAAAAAAAAAAAAAGCATGTAGCAAAGCCTGTTTGAAAGGCTTTATAGTTCCTTACCTATTTTAGCACAGCAGATTTAATATGGCCCAAGCTTTTGATAAAGAACCATAATGTCTTAGAAACACTGTTAAACTCTATAATAATATAAAGGGCACGTGACTTGCAAGTCCTGTTTCATTTTTTTCTCTCAATAATTTGATCCAATTAGGAGTTCTGTTCATGGTGAAAGGTATTGAAAATTTTGCTTTAGTTTAGAATTAATGTTATGTCTGTTCATCCAATCAACAAGTTTGATTTCTTTATTAGATTCTTAGTCAAGTCTAGATTTAAGATTTCTCCCTTCTCCAGAAATTTACTTCTTTCACTGAAATGTTCAATCACTACAATTGTGAAAAGTTATTTTGCAACTTGGACATTGAAAATGTGGTGTGATTTCTGTAAAAAAAAAAGCTGATTTTTAGCAGTTTTCTAATATTGATTCAAAAATGGTTTAGATTGTAACTCTTAAAGTCAGCTGGAACGTAGGATTACCCCTTGCTTTCATGTTCTAATCTTTTCTTTTTTTCCCCCCCTAGGGTTGTGGTATGGTATTTTTTCTTAATGGTTTTGAGTTCTAAAATTAAGTATAGGAAGTGAATATGTGTGCACAACCCAGTGATGTTTATGCAAAGAAAAGGGCAGTGAGTGACTGTACAGAAGAAACGATTCTTGCTTTTCTTTGTGACCTCATTATCTTGCTGTATACCAGTAAAAGGAGAGAATGGGTTTCTTTCAGGCTTTTATCATGAGCAGATACTATGCTCTGCAATTTATTATTTAAATCACATTTCAGATTCCACAGTTCAAGTTAATAAGATACTCTATAGGAAAAGAAACTATATTTTTTCCTCAGATATATTAATGTACTTTCAAATTGAGACCTGCAGAGATATATTCTACATTTGTGATTGTAATATTTGATACCTAAGTAGGGATAAAATATAGTCTTATTCCTGGGAATGGATTTTCTTGTCTTTATTGAAAGACGGTTTAACAAAACAAATTAAATGAATTTTAAAAGACTTGTTGTAATTCCATTTCTATATATAACTATTTTAGTAAACATGAAATAAAAAGAATGACTGAAATCTATTTACAATCTTTTTAAGTGGGAATATTGGAGAAAGAAAAAAATCAATTTTTCCAGCTTATCAGCTCATGTCCATGTATTACTTCTTCAGGGTTTACTCTTTTATCAGTGATCTATGTCCCATTAGCATCAAAGATCATGGTACACTAAAGAATGGTTCTATTGTTATCTCAGGTTGTATCTCAGTAGGTCTTGAGCTGTTCAGTCATGACTTTGACCCTCAAGGTCTTTTAATGAAAAAACATACATTTCTAGAGTTACAGCTACCTGTGGCTAAAATTGGATTGCTATGCTCTAGCCAGGTCTACCTCCTATTTGAACCATATAAATTGTGATAAGTATTTTTCTAGCTGAAAAAACAGCTGTCTTATTGGGAGAATTGATGGTATGTGCTACATGAAGTGTATGAGAAGACTTCCATTGGGATGAAAATCATCTTGTTCAGCAGAGGTTAAGACATAGTTTCATTTTTTTCTTTATCATTTTACAATATTAACTAACTTTTTAGTTTGGTAAAGAGAGGAACTTCCTACTCCCTAAGCCATTGCATTAAAATAGCTCTCTGAATTGAATGAATAAATTATTCACTGTTACGTGGAGCAACAATAGACAAGATATGCCAGCTATGTCCTGCCAAGGGTAAAAATAGTGCTGCCATATTGTTCAGACTGGGGGCCCCTAGAAATTAATCCAAAATAGTGTTCCCCTATTAAAAAGCAGGAGTTCCTATAGACTTAAATATAAAGCGAGATTCCACAGCTTAAAACTGCATCTTTTTGCATCAGTCATAGCAGGGCAGAAGTAAAATAAACGAAGAAATAGGTTGTAGCAGTAATTCTTCTGAATAGGTTCTGATAGGAGTCCACCGCATTTAGGGTAGAGCGTGAGCTGACATTTCTCCCTGGTAAATCCCAATTATCCTTAGTGGAAGCTGACCTGGGCTTTCCTGGTTACGTGAATCCAGAAACAGAGCACTCATTATACACACTATCCAGATTTTTCCTAGATTAGAACTTTACTTTAACAAACATATGTACAGGCTGGTTCTAATTACAGACACTGTAACGAGGTACAAACCCAGGAGGCCAGATTGTATTCTCAGCCCTTGCAGTGCAGTCACCTCAGTATTCCTAGCGCACACTTCATATTCTTAGGTATCTATCCTGAACAACTCAGAACAAAATTGGGCTTATGTCTCTCTGTCCATTCTAAAAAAAATTAGTCCAGACTGTTAAATTGTTCAGGCAGCCCATAGGCCTCAGGGCCGTTACAGCCAGTGAGCTGAGGAGAGCAGGAGACCATGGAAGGCTGGCCATAGACAGATGTTTGCTCTGCGAGCAGCTGTTGTGGTTTAAGATGTCACTGCCAATAGCTATTGATCATTGTCCTTCCGAGGAAGCTTACTGCTTTCCCTGTTGCATGGTGGAGCAGCTTGCGAAACCAGTTGTGCCATTTAAACAGTTTAAATAGATGGTCTGAGTGAACAGGACAGATTTTACTGTAAACTTCATGTGGGAGTGTTCACAAAAACAACTTTGTCAATGACTTGTGCCAGCATCCAGCCGCTGGGCGGTAATGAGCAACTGGGGGTCGGTGGGGAGGGTGTAATACCCCCCACCAGCCCAGGTCGGGAAGAGGGTATCTGGCTACAGAGATTGCACTAACATCACTCAGCTGAGGCCTTGTATGTGTCAGGCTTCAACAGGTAGATCCATTGTGCTGAAGTGTCTTATGTCAGAATTTTGCTTGTACAAAGTTGGGCCGTTATCCATTCAAATACAAGAAATAACTAAGTTGTCGTTCCATCAGCATGTATCTTAGCTCTACCGTCTGACTCTTAGTGACTTCACTGTTAAGTGTTTCACAAAGTAGCAAAGGTAAAAGGATGATTTATGGGTGGGTTTTTTTTAAGAAAAGAAAAAGAAAAACAGGAAGTCCCAAGATATCTGCTTCAATTTAAGATAAATGCTGTAACTCTCTTTCCTAGTTGCTGGAAGCACTTTACAATAGTCTTAATAAAAGCAATTTTTCTAATCTGAACTTCCACAGTCATACAAATAAGACAGTCAATTTTGTTGAACATTTCCTCTGCATGTAGTGAAATGATAATAGTTTTATGCTTCAAGGGTATGTTTGTCTTACGTTAAGCTCTCTCCATATATTGATGAATGCTATTCTATTTTTAATAAGACCAATTTGGACTTGGTTGATTAAAATAGTGTAGGTAAGAGCTACGCAATAATCCAGAAAGCCTGATAACAGTCCTTGTCTAATATCTTGGAATCAACTTTAATTAAAGAAGTACGGTCCAGATCCTCAGCTGGTGTAAAGTGACGTTATTTTTAATGGAGCAATGCCAGTTTTCACTCACTTAATGCCTGATTCTGTGACTGTGTCTTGTTTGTTTTTCACTAGGTTTATTCTCTTTTGCTCTTAATGAAATATTTCCTGCTTCATTTCCTGAATAAGAATGTAATCTGACTGAAAAAAAATCCCACAACTATACATGTACTAGCAACCAGATTTTCCCCAATGCACATTGACACTGACTTCAGCAGAGATTCATTAATTTATAACAGATGAGAAGCTCGTCCTCAGGCTTTCTAAATTTTGATAGGTTTTTAAATAAAAATCTAAACTTGAACTTTGAGTCCATGAACCACACCATTTTTTGTGAAGGCCTGCATGTTTAAGTTGCATCATCTAAATTAATCACTATTTCTTCATTCATTGGCAAACAGAAAAAAATATGGGGTTTGCACTCTGAAAAATGGCTTAAGAATTTTCTCAGTAAAATTAAATGAGAAGTTAATTTTTCAGGTTTTCTGTGGGTATATCTGTTTTACTTTTCAATAACTACATGATCTACTGAAAGTTTGATTATAGTATAGTACATGAAGCAGAAGGTGTCCTGTTTAGTTTTGTGCCCAATCACTATGAAAATTCCAGAACTCTTGACAGAATTTCATTATTCCACTTAATACAAAGCTTCATTTTGTAGATATGAACAATTTGCTGTCAGAAAGTGGAGAGGTTATGGGAATCAAACTTTTATCAGACTTTGTCTATTTATCAAAGCTGATGATGGTTTCTTTGGAATGAACACTCATAATGATAACTGTTTCTTTTTAAATTCTCTGTCCATGGCTGGCTATTGAGACAACAGCTTTTCAAACTGTATAAAACATTAATTTCAATAAGAAACAGTACATACTGAATTAAATATAGGTTCTGTTAGTATTATTTGATTATGGACCTGAGCAAGCAAATGTGGTCAAGTTTATGGTCAAATAGTAATCAAATTCAAAATCTTTGGAAATGATAGAATGATGGAATTCTGCAGAAAAAAGAGAGTTCTCAAATGAAATGTTTACCTCCATAATACAGAAAGGCCGGTTTTCAAGTGACTAAAACATCTGGATGGTCCATTTTGCTGTCTTAGTGAAAACCTCAGCTAAAAGAATTTTTCGTATAATATATTAATGTGATCCAGATTCAACTATTAGGATGAAACCTTTGCCCACTGACTTCCTCATTGACTTTGACAAGACAGGAATTTAATCTTTAACGTACTCAGCTTACTCTAAAACCAGATAATAGGACCTTTTTGCTCATCAAGGATGACTAACCTTATGATGCCTAAATATCATAGATGTCTAGTTAGATATTTCCAAAACTACCTCTGCAACAGTATTAAAAATACTTGGCTGACATCCAAGTGCACTTTGTCTACAAGACTACATGAGGCTTCTACATAAGTTTTGCAACCAGATATACAGAGCATTTAATTTCATTCCCTGTTTAAATTTTGAGAGTAAAAGAGCTTGTTTAAATAGAGACGGAAATGTTTCCTTAACATCTAAAAGAACTACAGGTGATCTTTGGACTAAACTTTTGGTTTTGTTAAAAATAAATTTATAGAAATGTTCCCACAATTAGTGTTATTGTTATTGCTATTACTGTTATTGTAATTGTTACTATTCCTATTCTTATTCCTATTGTTATTTGATTCCAGGAAAACTAGATTTCTAGTAATGTAGACTGGGAATGAAAAATTCACCGACTGATTGGAGTGATGCCCATGTAATTTTTCTTTAATTCTGGGTAAGCTAAGTTTAAAATGTCTTTATTGTGACAAAATACTTACTTTTCAGTTTCCATTGTTCTTTAGAACTTTTCCTCATTTGGTGCAAAAGATCGTATATGACTTGCAGTCCTAAATGCGTAGTTTATTACTTAGGCTGTGATTCTGCAAGTGAATTCACACAGGAAGATCCCCTGCATCTCTGCAGTGCTCCAAACCTCTATACTTGTGTTAGTGAGTATATACATGTGTTGTAGTGTATAAATAGGTTGGTGACTGAGGCTGCTTTTAATAATTATTCTAAAATGTCTTTATATTTCCTTCATTCAATTTGTTTCAGCTTCAAAAAGTTTACACTTATATATCCCTGTGCTCAAAAATTTCTTTGTGTGGAGGAAATAATAATATTATTTTACCATTTTTTAAGATTTCTAGTACATTTTGGGAAAGAAAAGAAAAGATTTGGTGTATGAATCACATATCTGGCTTTAGATGCAGAACCTATATATAAACTAACACAAAACAGATCTTTCCTATCTGATATTTTGACTGACTGACTTCCAACAAACGCTATGAAAGGGATCAAAATACTCCCTTATGTCCTCTAAGATTATTATCTTGAATATAATAATCAAAATATGGTTTAAAAAAAAATCACAACTAGAAGTGTATAATGTTTCCTGACCATTGTGAGTACTCTCTCTTATGACAATTCTCTTACAGTTCTAACACATTTACAGTTTATGGTCTTGGTATGTTTTCAAGTATTTAGGAAAAATATTAAGTCTGTCATGAAACTGATTGCTTAAATTTTATTTAGACCACGAAGATTAAGGCAAAGAGTGAATGTAAGATCTACCTGTATAAAACAGGAGACTGTGTTACAAGCAACCTTGACCCTGAAAGATGATCCTGCTGGTCAGACCTCCTGCTCTGAGTTTGACCCTGCTTGCTCAGAGCAAATCTTCAGAAAAGTCACAGAGGCCATCCACAAAGAACACTTTTTTGGAATAAAGTCTAAAACTGTACCTTCGTTCCTTATCATGACATTTACATACCACCACTTTTCTGTATTTCTCCTTGCATGACGTTTTTTACAGTGCACTTCCTTTTTGATTTTGTAAGTTGTTGGATGAACAAGTGCTAACAAGAAATTTGAAACATTTATTACATTCGAGCAGAAGGTTGTTGTGATTGGTGGTTTTTTTGTTTGGTGGTTTTGGTTTTTTTTTAATATAGGCTGATAATAAGTTCCACTGACATGATCAGTGAACCTTCTACTCATTCCAGCATGGTTTTCTAGTATCTTGGTTTCCTTTCTTAGAGTATACATAGACCTAGAATATATGGGAGACATTCCTTCATATGCTTAGGCTTCTTACGCTACCTAATTTTATGTGTCAGAGGCTAGAAAGGGGTATCTAGCTCTTTACCTGTAGTATCAGTATCCTGGGAAGATCGTATGAACTACATTATCAATGGCTCACTCTCTAAGAATGTTATATTTGAAAAGTTTTTCCCCTTTAGACAAAGAAACCTCTGAAAGCATTAGAGACTGCAGCTGACAAAGTACTGCAGAAAGTTTTCCATAAATATATTTCCATTCTTTTACACAGTTCTTTATGGTTGCTTCTGATGCAAACTTTAATATAAGAGTTAAAAGGCTAAAGAATTCCCTTAAAAAAGATACAAAAAATGTCAATATACTTCAAAAGTAAATTTTAGAAGTATTTTCCAGTAATTTTCATGGAAATATAGTTAATAGTTGCACTGTTTCTGCCAGGGGCATACTAAGCAAAAGAAAGCAAAACCACTATTTCAAGAGCAAATCTACATTAGTTGAAACATAAACTTAAAAACATTGAAAAAAAATCAGGGATAAAAGTTTCTCTATACCCTTTTCTGGGGATCAGATCAGAATCTATGGAGTTAGGACTACAATTCTGAGAAAATAAGAAATACGAAATATATCACTTATATGTCATGTACTGTAAGAACATACATTAATAGCATCAGGTGTGAAGAACACCATCAGCTTCTTGAAAGTAGCAATCTGCATCTACTGTATTGTGCTCACTTTTCAGCATTGTCAGTTCTAAATGCCGCTACTAGACCTCATATTCTGTGATTTCCAGTAATATGAGTATTCTAACCTGGACAGAATGATTTTAGGATTTTATCTGAAAGCAAGCATAATAGGATCCCTGCAGTTTGAGTTAGGTCCCGTATTTTTAGAAATATTTTTGGGTATGCTATATATCAATATAAGTAAAACAGTGATTTTTTTTTGAAGCCCCTGCTAAAATACCTCAGACTTCTGCCTCTTTGCCAGTTAACAAATTATTTTTTAACTAATCCCCATCTTTTTTTTAACCAGCTCTTTTATATTCTGTGTACTCTTCAATGAACTAAGACATTTGCCTCCTTTTCTGTCCTAGGGTAGCTTTGCGGATAACTGGAAAACCTTAGGCCTTTCCAGAGTTAAAAATGTTGCTAGGAAGTTCAGTTTCAGCCAATCTCCTCCTCTGGGATCACAGGCACTTCTTCAAGGTCTGTTGATCCCTCGTCCTGCTTTGATGTGTGACATTACAGCTGTAATGTCCCCTCTTACCCCACAGAACTGAGGGTGGAAATGTTAAGGAGTTCAGCTCCTCGTTCTTTCATAACTTCCAGCTCCAAGGGAAAAAGTGGAAAACAAGTATGACCAGTAATGCCTTCTTGGTTCTGCTTCCCTTTAAAGCTCTTTTTAAAATTTTGTTACCTCTCATTATCTGCTTGCAATTAAGTTTCTTCTGAAGCCCTCACTGACATTTTTTTCATGGATCTTTTGAGTGGAGAAAAGCAGAGTTCTTTTACTATTCTGAACCATTTTTAGCAGAGAGACTCAAAGTATTTACTTTTCTGAATCATTTTTAGCTTAGAGACTCAAAGCAGTCTCTCTCACTGAAGAAAACAGATCTCATCATATCGTTATCCACACAAGGCACTCAGGGAAGGCAGGACAAACAGAAAATGGATGGAGTCATTTGCAGAAGAGCGCATTAAGTTGCTGATAGCCAGTGACATACTGGTGGTCACTTGGGAAAGTGATGACCGTGGCATTTGCAGCTTATGATGGTTACACCAGATTTTGTATAGTTTTTGACTGTCCAGGCCTTCATAATGCATGAGACCTCATTAGGGCTATTTGCTCATGTCAATTCCTGTTACAAAAGTGGTAGGCACATGGATGGAGCACTGTAATAGCAGCCTGTCTCAGAGACCATGCTGAACTGTTCTGTGATGTGCCTTGGATTTTATAAATAATTGAAAACAGTAAGTGGCAGGAGAGCTAGCAGCAGGAAGCACACAACTCACTGTAGTCTGTGTGTGAGCAGCTCCCCTGGACTAAATAAAATCAATAATCACCAACCAGCCTTCCTCAGGTACTATAAAAGCTAAAGATCCCATATTGCCTTTTATAAATGAAAACCAAGTAATTGACAGCAGTGACAGCTGCTGAAAGCATACCACTCACTGCCTCTTCTCAGCGCCTCTTTCCTCTCCCCGTCCCCACCAACAGAAACAGCAACAGATATATTGCAAACACAAATGACTGGCATTGCTGTCGTACACAAAGAAGAACTGACTTGTTGCCTCATAACTGGAATTGAAAAAATGGGAACACTGCCAGCAAAATGTTGTTAATGAGGTACTCTGTGGGCTCTGATTTCAAAAGCTAAAATTTGCTTATATCAAAATACTAAGGGAGAATTCTGTAGGATACTACTCAGAATTCAGATGGCTCTTGATGTGTCACCTCCATCCCCATCTAGTTCTACACATTCTCCACCACCACCAACTGGGGATAATAATAGGAAGGAAATGTACTACCTGACTCAGTGTATTGCTGCAAGATTATTAATCAGTCAATGTTTGTGAAGTGCAATGCTATCCATAAGTGTTAAATATTATCTTTTCACAGACTCATTCTCCCCCTCCAGCCTTTCAGCCTACTCTTATTCCCTTCTCTGGTAGCATTACTGTGTACTTTGGAGCGTGTATTTCCAGCATACCTAAACGGCACACCAGGATTCCAGTCTGCAGAGTGGACTTGCTTTCAGGAGGCAAGGTCTGTTCTGTGAAATGTTTGTCTGAGAAACTTTTTACAGTCATTTGTTGTAGAGAACCCTGAATAAGCTATTCCTTTACAAGGTTTTCCTTCCCACTATCCTAAAATTACTCTAAACAGTATTTGAGACAGCAGCCAACCAGCTTTATGCTGAAGCATTGCATTGACTCATGACTACCCAAGTGCCTGGCTTTGTGCTTAGATGCATCCCATGCTGATGGGCTGCTTTTCTGCTACTGGATAAGCAAGACAAAAACTGCATTCAGTCTGGAACATTGCTCAGACTTACTGGTGCCCTAGGGCACACATGAGAAACCTTTGGTTTTTAAAGCCCATTCACCTTCATGATGAGGAGAGTCTACAATCCCTTCCCTTGAAAAGAAGGAGCCTAAGATCTCCACCTCTTCTCCATCCTCAAGAGTAACCTGAAATCCCTATTTTAAAAGAGATTCTGAGACACTCAGTGTCTTCCTACTCCTACCCATCACCCCCATTCTCCTGTTCAGGTCCTTCTTTTGTGACTAGAAAGTAAATAGAACCGAGAGACTAAGAACAGCATCCTCAGCCACTTCCAGCACCACACAGCAGAGCATCATTCTGTTCAGTGCCAGAAGGAGCGAGCCCCAGTAGGTGACAGCAACACGCAGCACAGTGCTGAAGACAGGCACAGGTGACAGAGGGTACTTTGCAAAGCAAGCAGGCAATGCGGGAAGGAGTGCTAAGTCCTCCTGTAGACTTCAGCCAGCAAATTCAAGTGTCAAGTTGAGCCTAGGTAAAGCAGTATTGATTTAAATCACACATGTTGATAGTACTGAGTTATAGGGGAAATCTTGTGTTAAAAATCTACCATAAACATGGAAGTAAATTTGGGAGCTGAACTGCTCCCAAATGCCAACTTCTAACTTAAAGGATAAGAAGTCTTCTCCCAAAAGGTTTGGGGAAGAGGTGTTTCATTGCAATAAGAGCCGTAAGAAGGCTTCTAAGAGACCTCCCAAAATGTGATCACTCCACACTGTTTATGTTTAATTTTAAAACAGGTTAAAATTTAAAAATTGACAAGTACTGGAAAATATGTTGCTTTTACCTATCCATGTATTTGCTATCTAATTTTAGAAATATCAGCTATCTCAAATTTAAAGGTCCCCCATTCTACCTCCTTTTCAAATCACACATCCCAAACAATACATTCTATGAATCTGAAATGTACATGTTTAACTGGGTATTTTTAACAGACAAACAAAACATTTGTGGGAATGTGTAGTTTAATATGTAGCAAGTGATTCTTTCGTCTTCTTCTTTATTATGATTATAAAGATGTGCTTTTGTTTTAAATGAATAGACTTCACATTCTCACAGCCATCTACACTGTGAGTGACATGGGGTTTATGTTAGTCCCCTATTAGAAAAAATCAAATTTCATGTATCATTGAAGACAGATTAAAAAGACTTCATCGGTCATTGTCCAGTTTCTCTTTTTTCACTTCTCTAAGGCATTATGTTCTAAAGTATACGGAATTTTTTTTTTCTTTTTTATTTTCTTTTTTTCTTTTTCCTAAGTCGGCCTTCAAACTCAGCCCAAACTAGCATTTTATCTGATGGATCTTCTGTGACTTAGGAAGCACAGGATATCAGGACTGTTATACCCCTGTGTGATGGACAACGCTAAGATCTGAAAATCTCAATGATTAAAAAGAATTGAACTTCTGAAGTTCTCAGACCTCATCTGAAGGATGATCTTTTTTGTCAGACTTTTATGTCAGGATGGAAATTTTGGTGGGTGAGGCATTCAATAGTAAGTGATCAGCTCTGGTAAAAGAGCTGAGGAAGCGCCCCTATAAATGTATCATGTCCAAAGACAAAGCACATTGATACTACTTCAGCCAAACCTCGTCGATTTGTTCCATGTTCAGTGACTTCACACCCAAATAAATATCTACACATACCTACAGAAGTATAGGAAACAGACATGAAGTACACACATACCTAAAAAGAGTTAATTAGTAGCAAATGAACAATTCTTTCTTCTTTTAGGATTTTTTTCCCCCTTAAAATACATGTAGCCTCAGGCAGGATTTCATAATCACCACTGTAGTCTTATTCTGCCTGCTTCAAAATTTAGTAGACATTTCTGGGATAAAGTATGAATTCTCTTACTCAAGCTAAAGGAGAGTACTATATAGTTTGTAAAAGAGAATCTTTATTCCCCATATATACATATCGGGTGCAAATTAAAGAGTTTGTCAGAAGGTTATATGATTAGTTATTATCTAATACACTTCTAAAAGAAAGTAGTGTTATTTCAGATCCTTGTGAGAGGAATTTTGATTTTACATTAAAGTATAAACCATAGAGTTTACAAGGAAAGGGTGGTGGTTTTTTTTTAATTTTTGCATTTTTCATTTGTTTCCCATCCAAACTCTGAATAGCCACTAATAGAGGAGCAGTCTTGGAATGCAAAGAGCTTTGGTGTGAGTTTCCCTCAGGTAGCACAAACAGCTTGCTTGCTTTCAAGAAAACTGCATATAGGTAAGGAGGGAATGGCAATTAAGATTAAAAGGCTTTCTTTATTGATTTCACATCAATCTTTGTTATTATGATTATACCACAAAGCATTTTGCAGTATCTGTAAGGTAGAACCATGCTGTTTGATAGTTACATCTGCCCAATGGATGGACTCTTTCAGTGAGAGTAATAGAAATTACTCAGATACATGAGAAATATGTGCAGCAGTTTTGAGGCATTGGTAAACTTCTGACAGTGCCAGGGGTGTAAATTCATTAAGAACTGGATAATTCTTGCTGCATAAACTTGCCAGTTGTCCGTCTGGGCAATTATTCAGGAAAATTACCAGTAGCAGTTTCCAATGGACTTCCAGCTCAGGAAGCTGTGGAACTGGGAGATGTAACAGGGAAGAGATTAAGTCGTCTGTACTCATCAGTTTTCTATGTTCCTCCCTGAACATCTGCTATTGGTTGCTGCTTAGGACAGAATATTCAACAAGGTGGGCCTTTGGTCTGACACAGCGTGGTTCTTCTTACATTTTTATGTGTTTGGTAACAGCAAGCTCTGTCACTGTGGAGTTACAAAAAACTCCACTGTGGATTTATGTTCATTTAAGAGAGAACTGGGGGGGGGGGGGGGGGGGGGGATTTTGT
>JAVJGI010000032.1:21385826-21423841 GCA_035590275.1 Ibycter americanus
TTTGAGGAAAGATCTTTCTCTCTTGCTCGCTCTTTTTTCAGAACATAAGCTCCTGCTATGAAACAGCTAGGCAGCTTCTTCCTCAGAAGAGTGGTGTGCAGCCTTATTGCAGCACAGCATCTAGCACCTGCACACTTGCTGGTTCCAAAAGTCAGCTTTGAAACGGCAGTGCTGCAGCCTGAGTGACAAAGGTAGATCAGCATATGCGGTGGTAACACAAGTTATTTACCCCATTAATGTGAAATAATGGGAACGCACGGCCACCATAATGAGCAGCTGCGCGAGGAGGTAATTAAAATGTTGATAAAGGACAGAGTTTGGTTGAGCTTAGCTGAATCACATCAGCGTACTGTTCCCATGTGTTTTCTGTCTCACAACAAAATCAAATCGAACAGCAGAATGATGAATTTTGAAATTTTTCAGCCACCTTCCCACCCAATCAAAGTTACAGGTAGCCCATATCTGCTGCAGCTTCTACTGTAAAGTAATACTAACTATGAGAAAGAGTGAGCTGTGCTTTAAAAAACACAGTAATTCTCTAATAATTACACAAGAATTTAAAAAAACAACTGATTTTGAAAATACTCATCTAAATACCTCTGATTTAATCTTTACTGTAAAGGTATTTTAGCCAATTGCCTTTTTGGTCAATCCAAAGAACATACTGGGAAACCTTTTGTAAAAACCAAATAATCAGTTCTGTAAATGAAAATATTCTGGTCTAGAATTACTACCAGAGAGCAGAAAAACACCATAAAGACCATGTGTCCATTTTAATGAGCTCAAATTTCAAATGTGGGAATACTCACAATGAACTGCTTGCAAACAAGCTAAAGAATTATTTGCAGACATTATTTGGCAAATTCACTGAATAAATTATTCGCTATGAATTATTCACCCAACTCTATTACTTACCCTCATCAGGCATTAAAGCCATTGAAACTTGAGCTTTATTGTTAACTATTATAATTATGAATTATAATTAATTCTTAACACTGTTGTCAAGAGACTGCAACATGACTGAAGGGTGCACAACATTCCAAAGGTATCAATGACACAAATAATTCCCTCAATGCAAAACATGGCATTAAAATACGCTGAAAATAAATCACCGTCAATGAGTAAGCAATACAATAATTTGCTACTGAAACAATTAACATTTCAAATGTTAATTCTTGTGTTCTCTACAGCCCAGATAATGATTCACCAAGCTTGAGAAAGCTGCAAGCAAATCTAACTGGGCAACACAAGGGAGAAAAAAGTTCCTTTGGAGAATTTACCTATCTTTTTGTAGTAGTTGTTGGGTAATTTTTAAAGCATTAGTTACTTCATAGCTTAGTGCTACTGAGAGTCACACTACATAAACACGTCTCTGGGGTTTTTTGTTTAAAAATAATATTAATGCAGAAAATTAAAGAGGTGATAGCCCCTACACCTGTTCACTGTGGTCATCCTACCTACAAGAAAGGTGTGAATGTAATGTTCACTTAAAATGCAAGCCACCCTCCACTAACTCTTCATAAGTAAAGCTGAATGTTTATAGGCTGGGTGTCTTTGATTTTTTACAACTTTTTCCTCCAGTATTTGTACCCAAATTTTACTTATTTCAGATTTTTTTTTGTGTCTTCTGTCAAATTGTGATATTAACAGATATTGCCATTTCCTTGCTGTAAGAGTGTTTGATCTAGAGTTTGGAGTC
This sequence comes from Ibycter americanus, assembly GCA_035590275.1. Classification (NCBI taxonomy): domain Eukaryota; kingdom Metazoa; phylum Chordata; class Aves; order Falconiformes; family Falconidae; genus Ibycter; species Ibycter americanus. The sequence continues at coordinate 21,387,526 of JAVJGI010000032.1, forward strand.
CATAAAAATCTTTTCTCTGTAGTGTGATGCCCTCACTACTATATTTCTAGTTGGGATAATCTTGTCATAGTAATTGCTCCTGTCATCATCAGTATTAAGGTTCATTTTGATTTCTTTTTGACTTTACATGTTTGCTTAGCTCTTCTAGCAGCATGACTAATCAGAATATTTGAGATTTGAGCTTCAAGAATTCCAGCATTTGTGTGGACATTTCAAATCTGAGGGCTAGTAGATGTTACATTCATTGTGTAAGGTATCCTCAGAAACATAATTGTCATTGCAGTTAATGTTACAAACAAACTTTTGATTATGGTTACAGACATCTAAATGTTGCTGCATGTTACCAGCCATTTTGGTATATGCAAGCACAATGCATTTTATTCTGGCTGCTGGAACAGCAATGACACAGGTTTTTAAACTATGCCAGCAACAGTACTAAGTGTGCTGCAAAATAAATAAAAAAAACCCAACTCCTGAAACATTTCATTTGAGGGGATATTTTTACCCTTTATTCCTATTAGCATAGTGAGACGAATCTATGAAAGCAGTACTGCATTTGGACCTAATTGCCTTAAAAATTCCCACTAGGTATCCAACATTCGAGCAATTCTCAAATAATTGGAATACTACTACTCCTGTTTTGCCTGTCCAGGTAGCCAAGACATGAATATCTAAAGGTATCAAAGCGGTTTAGAAGCTTTCTTAATTTTAGCAGACAAGACAGTATCGATAAGTATTACAGCTTCCATGAATACATAGCAAAATATTAATAAAATATCAGTCATGAAAATCTGACTTGTTCATAATTAATTATGGTACATATGATGCTTTTCTTAGCTAAGAACCATATTTAAAGTAAATGACCTGTCAAGCAGCATGTTGAATACAAACTGAAAATTAAAATAATTCTAATACAGGCAAAACTTTCTTATTCTTATAAACAAGTATGACTTTATATAAATGTAAAAAATACCATCTATCACTACCATAACATTTGGGTTTTGGAGGGTAAGAAGGAAGGACTATGTTAAGTAGCTAACTGCATCTCAAAAGTTCATGGCTACGCATGTTGCTTGAATGCAGTGGCAAACCAATTTAGTTCCACTTGTGATCTTGCAATAATTTCTGTCAATCAGGATGGCATTAATAAAAAACCTCAATCTAAACAGAAGTGCTGTGCAGCGTGTATAATGTATACACTCATTGAAAGAGGCTGAAAAGATTGCAGTCACACAATTAGGGTAACATTTGACAGCTTTAATCACTTTGAATCTCTTCACATCACTTTTAAATGTCAAAACCACCTCCAGAGATCTCATCAGAACAAAGCATTACTTAAATTGCAAATGAAACTATCCAAATTCAGCACACTATTATTAAAAATATAAAAAATGCCCCACATTATTTTATGAAAAACATCCCTAAAACATTCTATGATGCAGCATTGAAATGAGCAAAACAGGAAACAACTATGGCTCATTAAAAAAAAAGGTATTAATGCTAAATTTATTCTCTATTAACGTGTCACAGGATGTTATTTTTCACAGTGCTGTGCTGTCTTCCCCAAGCAACCAGGATTACTTTTTCCACATAAAAAATTAAGAGTATTTAAAGTATAAGATCCTTATAATTTGGTGAGAAAAGATAGATGGCTGTAAATAGGTTTTTGTACTGATGTCATATATCAAAATGCTGTTTATCCTTTCATTTATGTTTTTCTTCATCCTTTTTCTACAACAATTGCAGCTGCTACCTCCATGACATATTGCCATGTATTCTGTGTGACTTATTTGTATACAAACAATAGGCAGTGATATATCCTTAAGCTTTAAATGTAGCCTTTAATTCATTGTTTTCTCTGTGTTCACTGAACCATATTTTCAAAGGATTTAAAAATGCAGTAATATGAAATTATTTCTAAAAAAACTTAATTTTTTTCAATCTACAATATCACAGTTATCCAGTTATTTTTTATGATCTTACTATTTCAGAATTGTTGGTTCTTTTTCCGTCTAAACCACCATCCAAACTGAAAGAGAAATGACCAGAAAACATCTCTTTGTGTCAATGAAGTATTTTTTGTAGCTATTACTCAGCAGATATTCCTGTAGTGAAGCCAACAGCACTTTACACACATTATTGTACTCTGATAGTCTTTCAGACTGGTAAGAAAACCAGCCACTGGAAAGCTGAGGTCCCAATAGCAGATCTACAGGTAGATATTTCTTGTGATCCTTCGAAATTCTCTTAGATGATTTCAGGGCGGGTGCCCAAATTAAAGACCAGCCAACCACCTTTTTTTTCTTTTTTTTTTTCCCCCCAGAAGTTCATGATTTCCTAGTTTTTGAAGATGCTGATAAAACAGAGTCCTACTATGTCCAACCTGATTTTAGTGTAAATTATATTTTCTCAGCATTATCAAAAATCAAGGCTCCTAAAGAGATACTGAAGTATTGCACAGCTGACAAACATTAGATACAAATGTTTTAAAATAGTCTTACGTATGTGTTTTAGTTTTATTATTCACAGCATTGGACGTAAAAGCCAGCTTTGCTGGAGTGTTGCATTTGATTTAATTAACTGTTAAGCTATGTTAAATGTAAAGAATGAAGAGAGGGAATAGAACAGGAAGAAAGTGATTCCTGTTGAGATGTATAGGAGCCACTTGCTGTTGAAAAACATTTAAAAACTGCCCATCTCCCAGACTCAAGAACCATTACACCAATCAGTAAAATTTAAACAGCATCTAGTTTGAAAAGGATAGAGCTGATCACTAATATATGGACTTGTAGCCAGGAGAGACCACACACAGCATGCCTATTAACAGGTCACCGAGTTTCTTTCTCTTTTCAATATACCTCAGTGTGCAGCAGCTAGTTTTCTCGCTCAGCAACACACAGCATGTGCAACTTTGAACAATTCTACACTGCAGGGAATATTCTGCAGAAGCTACATGATAAGATTACCAAGTGGCTTACTCCTTGCTCTCTTTGTCCTTGGGTTTACTGCCTCCAATGATGGGGCAAATACGGTGCGTGGTATAAAGGAAAGGTTACTAGCCTAAGTGTCCCCTTCCCTACATCGTGTTCTGGTATTAGTAACCATGAGCCTTCATATTTCTAGGTTTAAGCACACATTCCTGCCTTTGTAGATAGTGTGCTATCACATTATCTGATTTTTGTAACAGGCTTTACACTTTGAGAAAATTGTGAGTGTTTTGTGACCTGCCTTGCAACCACGACACTCAGTGAAATCTTGGTGCTGTTGGCTTCACTGCAATTTCACCTGTTATGTACAGGGTTAATTCCAGATAGCAACACAAACCAAGTTATATTTCTTATTGTACTACTGTTTTCTTGTGTGACCTTTTATGAGTCATTTTACCTCACTTTGTCATATGTAAAATGGCCAGAAAACATCAATATTCTTCATTTTATTGGCCTGCAAATTCCTTAAATCAAAAGATTCAAAGGAAGTGCAAGATACCTCTCCAATTATCAAATACATGGTGCTGACCAGAAAGGATCTTTTATTCTATCTGGGCATTTGTAGGCCTGAGCTGTGGCACCCGTTCAAGCTGCAGCTTGGTTGTTTACTTTCTTTATCTCATAGTGTCACATACAGTAGCGTGTTTGAAAAAACACTGAGGTGACTGGAAGGTCCTCCCACAGGACCAAATACTCTAATGTGAGCATATATTATTCACTAGGTTATAAAGTGAGGGAAGACAATTACAGTTGAAAGAAAGAAATGCTGCAGTGGTGGCAGCATACAGTGTGTTGCAAAGTGAAAACAGAGGAGCATTGAAAGTCAGGAGTTGGAAAAACTTATCATCTGTTACTATCACAGTGTTGACCAAAGGCCAAACAAGTTTCAAGGCCTTATTAAAGCTGATCTGTACACACAGTTAGTAGAAAGACAATACCTGACTTAAAGAGCTTGCAATCTAATCAAAGGCTTATTATGAGAAAGTCTTTCCGCAAGGGGATGAAAAACCACAAATGGATACATAGGGGCAAATAGAGACAGCTTGTCTGCTCAATTAGATGTTGATTCAACATTCTCAAACCAGCCCTGAGTGAGACAAACAATGCTGGCATGGGGCCACTCTTGCTTGTGGCCAAGAATCAGACCAGAATGATGAAACACAGTTGCTAAAAATGAGGTCAAAAAGGGAATGGACTTAGCAAATCTGTTGCAAGAGCAAAGCAAGTGGTCGGTGGTTTTGGTCAAATGTTTTAAACATGATATATTATCAAGAATCCAGTAAGCAGATTGCTTGCTGATGCAGTGGTTATTATTTCCTCTGTTGAGGGGTACCATCATTTGGGTAAATGACAGATTTAGAATTTACTGGGAAAGACGCTCTGGCTTTCTTACTTTGGTACCTATGTAGTTTTGCAAATGCAACTACATTGGCCTTGAACAACAGCTTGTCAGATTTATTTCAAGATAACTATCTATGATCTGCACTGTAGGAACTTCTGATCAGTACCTGAAGCAATGGAAGCAATGCTGTAAAAATAAAGATTATAGACTTTTCCATACTATGACAGAAACTGTGGCTCAATTAAAGGCAACATTCTTTCTCAAAATTCTTGGAAAACATTCATGATAACTGTCTACGGAGAACATTCTTTCCTTCTCTGACTTACTTGAAAAACTAATGAAACTGCAATGAAAAAAACTCCTCTGCTTTAAATGAATTAGTTTTAACGTTAATAAGCAGGAGGTTGACATGATATTGAAGGAAACTTGAGAATTCAATTGACTACTTGGTGAAATATCAAGAATTTCTAATTTTGGTATGTTTTATATATATATATATTGCAACTCACATTTTTAAAAGGTAAAGCTTTTTTCAAGCATATACTTGCCTATTGACACATTTGTCACAGTTATCCAAACTGCTCTTTCCCACTCTTTTTTGTATGCTAAATACCTAGTGTGTTAACGAATGGCAGTGAATGTTTTTTTCCTCTGTTAGCATAGTGTTTTAGGCATTTGTGTATGTATATACAAAAATTAAGCTTTTTAGTAGTCAATTATAATTCAGACCTCATCTAAGGACTGAAAAAGACAAAATTATTAGCAAAAGAACTGGGCATGCCCAAGGCTGATGTCCTGGTGAGGAGGGAATTATTTTAATAAGTGTGAGAAAGAGGTTTAAGAATCTAGCTTTCCCACTGGGAAAAGAGCTGAGCACAGTATGAATCAAAGTTCTAAAGTAAACTAAGCAAGATAGACTGTTACACCATTTAGCAGGCCAGCTCTTTAAGTTATATTATCCAAGCTTTCAGAATGTAAAGGACCTTTCTTTAGGGATGAATTATGGATATCATGTTAAATTTATAACCCACTTCCATTACAAAGACCTATTTGAGCCTCTTGTCTAATTATGATTTAGAAAATTGGTTTGGCCTGAAAATTGTCTGATTTACTCTGAAGGCAAAGGAGAATGTTTCCACAGAGTGCAAAGATAATTTATGGCACAGTTTTTCAGGCAGAGGTCATTCAATTATTTCCCTGATTTAAAATTTTGTCTTTCATTTAACATTTCTTTGGCTCCACCCAGGTCAAAAATAGCTTATTGTTATCTCCTCAAGTGTACTTTTTTTTTCTTTTTTTTTGTTTTGTTTTGTTTTAAAGTAGGAAGATATTGAAAACTTGTGAATTATAGTTCATAAAATGATCATATTCATCATTATTTTTTTGTAGCCTGTTGTTTTCTATCACAATTCTGAGGATCAGAGCGGAGAAAGCTCTGAGGAGAAGGGTTAGACTGAGATTTTTGCAAAAGACAGTGTATATGTATACATTTTTCTATTATCTTATTGAAAATCAGGGGGACATATGAGCCAAAAATTACTTTAGTGCATATGCATCCTGTAATTGCAGACACTTGCCTATTTATACCTTTAGTAAATTTAGTCATGTTTTAATGCTGCAGTAGACATAATTCTTTCAACAAACTTGTGATAAAGCTAGTTGTCTTAATGTGAGAAAACAAAGTTCAGTTCTGTTGGAGGGGATCTGAGCTGTGGTCCTGAGCAGAGAGAACACATGTGGAAGCGTTTTCAGTGCCTGCTGTTGAATGAATTCCTCGTTTGAGGGACTAACTTGTTTTTCATCTAATCAGAAAGAAAGGTAGCTAGAAGAAAGATGAGAAGACCATGGGAGAAGGGGGAACACTCAGAGAAGAGAGAATAGGTTCAAATTCCTACTCTAGTAAGATGTAAATAACAAATAAATATATAGCATAAATCTAGAAACAATATGCATTTCTTTCTAGCTCAGTGGCTTAACAAGTTTAAAAGCTATATATAATAATTACATTAGAGAGGTGGAACAGCTTCTGCATTTGCAGTGGCAAGAAAGATTTTAGGATACCATTGAAAGTAGGTTATAAAGACGAGTTTAAGAATTTTTTTGTTTGCTTTCTTTTATCATGTGCACAATAAAAGAGCAACATCCATTTTGGGAATTATATCAGTAGTCAGCTTCTTTCTGACTGATATTTGTAAAGTTACATGGATGAGATACTCTCAGATGTAGGTAATATAATTACAATTTTCATTTCATAAAGTCAAATACTTTTATGAAGTGGGAGGAATAGACTAATATTATACACTTTATACAAAAAGAATTTGGAGCAAATTCTGTCATAGAAGATTGATCTCCTTTACCAATACCAGTGTTGTGCTCCAAACATCCAGCACGGTTTCTTCCTCATTGCCAATTCCTCCAAATTTGAATCCCATCTTAATGATTTCACCAATCACAAGAAAAATTGTTCTTCATCTGGGACCTCAGTACTCCACTGGCAACGCCGAGACAAATGTTGCCAGGCAGGCTCCCAGAGAGAAATCCAGACTCTCTTAAAAGGTAAATTACAAATTGGAGACAACTACAAACTAATCAAAATGTAATAGGAAAATAATTTCTCTCTGGTCTGTGTTTGTCTATGCAGTTAATCCAAGCTTGATTCAATAATACTACTTTCTGTTTCTTATGGACAGCCCTTCTCAACCCACACAAACTATTATTTGAAGCTATTTGTCAGGTGAACTCTTTCACAACTAACAAAAAAAAAAAAAAAAAAAAAAATAAATAAGAAGAGAGAAAAGGAGAAAGGTCTCTAAAGGTCTAAAATGTAGTCTACAGAGCAACCTATGGTGACAGGTAGAGAGCAGCCTTCCTATATATGTGAAGCCATACCATTTAATGCTTATATACACAAAAATGTTCACGATGTCAGGTAGAATGTGAATTTACAGTATCATTTCTTTCAGCTACTCCTGTTAAAAATCTCCCATCAAATTTCTGCTTGCAATCTCTTAGTCTGCTCTGCTTTTGAGTGATATATTAGAACATAAAGGCATAAAAAGCACCTTTAGAATTGCTCAGAATGTCTGTAATAGGAGGTGGTGAATAGAGTTAGAACCTGCATTTACATCTTTCCCATGTTTTCCCTTAGAAAACTCTCTTTCAACATCCCTTGCAAAAGGAATTTCTTTTTCAACAATCATTGCCATTATTCATACAGCTGCTAACTGGCAAATTTTAAATGCTGGATATGAATGACTTGATTCAAGGTGTAAATGAGGCTGAAATTTGGAGAAGAGGGTTCACGGGTTGAAACCATACATTATAAATAATAAAAGAATATTTGCAGGAAAAAGTAAATTGCCAAAATAAATTACAATGAAAAACAAACTAAGCCATATCCTGAGGAGCAAACATTTTTAATTATTATTTTTTCTCTTGGTTTCCTTGCCTGTGGTGTCTCTGTGATAGACATGATAAAAGTTTCTTCTAAAATGTAAAGCGTAAATGCTAAACACTTCGTAGACTAAAAGAGACTGCTATAGTCGCCTTTGTAGCACAGCTGCCATCCCTTCTTTCTAATTCTTTCTCCCTTTTCTTTTAACCCTGTGTAGCATTACTTAGTGCAGGGTCTGCCAAACAAGAGGTGAGAGATGATGGACCCCCTGAGGAATGAGAAAATGGAGAGGGTGAGTGCACACATTGCACATGAATAGTAGGAGGAGATGCTATTCTACTCTGGTTCCTTTCTGCCATCTAAAGGTATCCTCTAAAGTTACTTAGCATTACATAGTGCTTTGAGCAATGAACTGTGAGTCAGGAAACCTGGGTTCTATCTCTCACTGCATAATTTTGAATAAATCACTTGCCTAGACTCAGTTTCTCAATCTGTAAAACACTCATTATAACTATCTTTTGAAAACTACTTTATGATGTGTGGCTGGAAAGCAAACTAGAAGTGCAAAATTTCTTGAAATCAGCTCTCCACTAATGCAGCAATGGAAAGCTGAGATAACTGATATGAAGGAAAAACACAAATATTTCTAGTGTTTGAAGACTAGCAGTGCCGCATGTGAGATTAGCTTGAGCATCTCTCTATCCATTACACAGTTGTGCGTAACCTGCTTACCTGCTCATTATAATGGATAGTTGATTATAGGCAGTGATGACTGTTACAGAATAAAGGAAGGGGGAAGAGGAGAGAATAACAAGAATAGCTGCATTTTCTAAATCATGAGGGGAGTCAGGAAGAGATTTGCTTGAGTTTTGTAGCTACAACAGTGTTTCTGTACTTCTGCTTCAGCAGCTAATATTGGACTCAATGACCACGTGACCTTTCCGGTCCTTATTTCCCTGAATCCAAAAATTTGAGCAGCCTCTATCTACTACTTTTACTAATAGTAAAAGTCTGTTACTGCACGGTCTTCTGCCAGGTTCATACAATTATAAGACAGTGTAAGGGAACACAAATCTCCTTATGAATAAATGCATGCATTAATGAGTAAACCTAGAAGTGTGTACACAGAGCTGCACAAAATCTGGGACTTAAGAAACAGCAATCACTGCAAAGATGACTTGGCTGTTGAGTTCAATACCACTTTCATCAGGACAGAAAAAAAGTGTAATTCTGATTCTGGGGAAGGCATGTTCAGATGGATGATGTCTTTAATTTTTCTCTTGGATGTCTAATTTATTGTTACTATTTCTGGTTAAATATAGTACCCAGCTCCTTCTTTGGACTTTACTTTTAGTCTCTCTGGCTATATCTGTTCCTGGATATATCCACCCTACTGATCCCTTGGCCATGTGGTGGCCTGGCTCACATCCATGTTACTCAAGTTTTCCTGCCCTACAAAAAGAATGCTTAAGGTCAACTGTGTCTTTACTGCATATCAGCAGGAATTTGTCATGCTGTTACAACTATCTCATTATCCTTTAGTTGGCAATAGAGGTCCTTCTCTGTACACTCCTCCGTGACTCAGCAGGCAGAAGAGCAAAGCTTGTGAAAACATTGTTTAAGGAATCAAGTTCCCTCAGAGTGCCAAATATGGCACAACTTATACCTACACTGTGTACTGGGTAGACCACCTGGCAGACTGACCTCTGAACCATGCCTGGCAACTACGCTGAACGGACTGCTTGATCCAAGCTAGACTGGAGCTGTAATGCTAGCATATATGTCGACAAAGACACGTACAGTAGAGGATTAGGGTCCTGGTGCAAAATATACAATGAACAAACTTAACAGTATGCATGCATTCGCAGTGATGCACCGTCCCATTTCTGAAGCAATATCATAGTGCCTTCCTTACTCATATGCTGACTGGGGGATAAAATCTTGAACGGCTGTGAAATGATCAGAAGTCAATAACTTTGATTAGTAGCTTTCCTTGGGTTTTGGCATGCCTGTAGATTAAAGGATCAACAGAAGACAACTAGGAAAGGTCAGCCTATTGTGGATGTTTTCCTAGCTGTTATGAAGGGACCTAAACCAGATCAAGAAGATTCTGTTCAAAAAGACAGAAAACCAGTACATGAGATAAACTTGATCTGGAAGCAGCACAAACCCACACATAGGAAGAGTCTTAGTTAATTTGAAAAAAGGTGGAAATGAATAATAACCCAAAGAGGAAACAGTAAGGATAACAGCTGATTTGTTATAGCTTAATATTTTGATACATAATCTTAATTTTAAAACAGTAATAATAAGTAAAAAATCACCCAATAGACAACCTAACCATCACTTTCTCACTCATACTTTTAGTAAGAGATACAGCAGACGTCATTATTAGACAGGGGTATTTTCCTTTTTGATAAGTTTCACAAGAATATTCCAAACAGAAACAGGAGGAAATTTAGCCTAACATATTTTTAAAACCAAGACATTTCTTGTCTATTTAACATGCACGCACACACACACAAAAGCTCCAATGCAGACAAGAAAATCTAGAAAGAGACAAACAACATGATAAAACAGTTGAACATCTACGGCCTCACAAATGAGAACAAGAACATTTAATCCTGGACATTGAGAAAAAAGTGGAAAAGGGATTTGGTGGTAAGGTTAAGCTGGATGGGGCAGCAAATCAGGAAGATGTCTTCATCAGATGCATCAGTAGCTATGGATGATATAAAAAAAAATAATGCAACAAAGAACAGCTAGTGGATTGTTTCTGTAATTCACCCAGATGAGAAAAATAATTTTGATCCAAGTTTTAGTGGTATGTGAAGGAGGCAGAAAGATAGAAATCTTGGGGGGGTGGAGTAGGGGTGGGGGTGGGGGGAAGGGGAGAGAAAGGATATCCTAAACCAGTTTAAACGTTCAACAGAAAAGTCTGAGATGAGAGTCAGAGTTCTTGCATAAACAGAGGGACAGAAATGGTGTCCAGCATCACTCAAAGAAATGGGAAGAAGATTTTAAAGGAAAGCATAGATTATATTAAAATTTTGATTAAGTTGAAGATTGCAAACTGGGAAAGGACTATTATGGATGATAGAGTGAAAAGAAAACTATATTGAGTTGACGTTAAAATTTATTTGGATTACCAGTCTGCAGATGTTCTTTAAAATCAAGAGTTTTTTCAATTGTCTTTTCAGTCTCTTGAGGAAAACCTGAAAAATTTTGTTAAAACAGGTTTTTGCATTCCTCTTTCAAGTCAGGCAGAAAAATATAGCATTTATAAGCACAGAGTATTTCTAATAACAAGAACTGGAATGAGTTCCAAAAAAATAAATGGTCAATGGTTCCCCTGCAATCATATCTGTGTTTTTACTAATGACACTTCAGAAAAAAATCAAAATTCTAACATCACCATTCATATTATAAGCCTACTAGAAAATGATGACAAATATCTAAAAAATCCCTTATGTGATTCTCCATATGGAGCTATCCTCTGATACTACAAGGAACAGGAAAAAGTTGTACAGGTTTGAATTATTACACAAACAGTAAATTCTGAAGCTTTAAACATGGGGTAGGTTTTTAATTACAAAGTTGTGGTTCAGACCACATTAATCAAAATGTTTTCAAGGTCTTTAAAGGATCCTGGGAATAGCTTTACACAAACCTGAATAGTTTATAGTGTAGTCAAAAATCTCCAGAAACATGTTTTGATGTGCAGTCAAATAAAACTTAACAATTTTCGCTATTTTTTCTTTAATTAATGTAAACCTGAAAGTCAAAGAAAAACTCAGGCTGAAAAATGATTAAATTATATACATACAGACTTGTTCTTTTTCTTTCGATCTCAAATAAACTAAATAACATTTTTACTTGTAAATTACTCCGATATTAAAAGTCCAGAGAAGGCAAAGAAAAGAGTTCAGCATGCTAAATTCATTCCTCAGAAATATTTAGGTAAATGTAAACTTAATGCTGAGTTTCTTTTAAAATTTTCTTTCTTTTTTAGTCTCAGTTCCACAAATACTTTGGTCAGCAGGTTCATGTCTTTTCAAACTGTACTGGAAAGCAGTCAACAGTCATTACAGAAAAGGACTTTCACCTGTTGCTTTTTATGTATAATGACCAAAATACACAAGCAAATCAATTGACGTACTGATGATGGCAAAGGGTGGATTAGGGGATCAAGTAAGGCCACCTATAAAGTAGGATAAAGGTACTTCCTCATTTATCTGAAGTGTCAAAAGGAAGACTGAAACTCCACCTAACAGGGGTTAAACAATCACCTAAAAGAAAGTAAATTAAACCTTAATCTCAAAAGTGCTCTGTACAGGTGGCCGCTGTGATCATATTGAGTATCACTAATTCTGATGTTCAATACTGATCTGCATGATGGCAGGTGCTAACTGCAGAAGGAAGTCTAAGATACAGGCTGGATTGTAAGGTGATTTATTAAGATCTTGCTTCATTAAGCTTAGGAAGTCCCCTTGCCATTCATATTGTTACTAATTAAGCCAAGTAACAACCACCAACTATGTATAAAGCAAAAATCCTCTGTTTGGTTCCTGTTGAGCCGCATAACTTTTTACATGACACTTTTATTGTAATTTAAAAGTTTTATGTGTATTCTTCTTGTGCGTGCCAAAGTGGAACTGACTTTCTCAAAGTTTATCAATGAGAAACAGCTTGTTTAGCAAATGGAGCACCCTCTCCTAGATTATTTTAGTGTTGTACTGTGCCTTGTGCTATGACATCCTTTAATTCTTATTTCATGCCTAAAATTTAAAATTAGATATGCTCAGGAAGTTGGCAAGAATTTTTTCATTTTAAATGTTCTCTGGATTTCCTTCTGATAAGCATACTAAAGTTGCAGTTGGGACTGCATCTTAAATGGTTGGAGGGCACACTTTCAACATTTGACTGAATTTGCAGCTAGGATAAGGAATGGCCCAGCAGCAATGATGAAAGCCACATTTCAGTATCCTGGGGAAAAGGAACATGTCTGGTCATGTCCATTTTTGTTGTAAATGGTGAAAGTAGGACTATTTCCATCAGCTGGCATATACAGACTAGCTTTTATGTTCTGTAATAATAATAAGTAGCGCAGAGAACATATAATACGTATTTATATCTTTATTTATCTTCAAATAAGGAAAATATTTTTATAGCACCATCTTTCAAAGTTCATTTTGTGAATTTATTCTCTACAAAGATCTTTCAATTACAGCGGTCAGTAAATGCCACTAAGGTATGAAATGAAGCTTAATTTATAAATACATTTGTTTCTTTCTTATTCCATAGCTACTTAAGCATTACAATGGGTGGGCAAAACATAGTAATTAGTCTTGTTCACTATTACAAAGTATGTCTAAAGAAGAAACAATTTGTTAGTCATGCTTTTCATGAAAATGTTGAAATTAACTGAAACACAAATGAAATGTTTTGCTAACTATAAGTACTGACTTTTCAGTTTATGGCTACAGGAAAGGAATCTTTTTTCGTAATAAGATTTTGACTCTACAGATTTAAAACCATTACAGTTCCCTTGAAAGACAATTTTTATCTTCAGTGTGTTTTGAAAACTGAAGAAGTCTTAATACCTGGGGAATTACATAACCATACTAACATTATTATTAACCTTATTCGTTCATTCTTGAAGTTTAATTTAATTAGACTCCTGACAGAACATTCGTCCATCACTGCTGTCCTCATGTGGGAACTGCCTCCAGCAGCCGAGGCTTCACCCATACCTGCTTGTATTCATCTACACAACCCATAGCTCTCCCCATAGAAGTGCTCAATGCCAGTCTGTACTGCACAAGATACCTCACTGGTATTTCTAAAGTAACAGAGGCTGCCCTCGTTCTGGAAGCAGGCATTGCAGCAGCGCAATACTGCTCCAGAGCTAATCAGCCCTTTTAAAAGATGAGTGGCTGTACAGCCTGGAATTCAGCGTCACACTGACATGGGAAAATATCTTTGTGAAATATGGGAGCTGAGTAGCTCTGAGGGCATCAGTGCAGAGCTTTCACATGCTAGTGCACTGCCTACAGAGCTATTTGGAAAAAGAAAGGCTCCAGTCTCCCAGTAGGCAGTTGAGGAAAATCAAGTCATCTGGACTGGGACAGACTAAGTCAATTGTCTCGGCTCCCGTGCCGGAAACATAAGGAAAGATTATTTACTGCTGTCTGAGTTCAGACATAATCTTGGCCTTTAGGAGTCAAGCTTTATGAAAAGCAGTGAAATTCTGTCTGTGCACAGAGGCAGAACAGTGGGCTCCAAAAGCACGTGATTTCACACTCAGTGGCATGGCCAGTTAATCAGCTGCTGCCCACAGCCTTCCTCCCTCTCAGATGTCGCCTTTTCCACTGTGTCACCATGGCTGTGCACACGCCACATGGAATTGCAGAGCGAGGAAATAGCATGGGTAAAAAAAAAATCTTCCCTTTTATCCCTCTACTATTTCCTTTTTGTCTTCAGCCCTCACTTCTCCGGTGCAGTTCACTGTGCAGCCTCTCACCTATACTCACACAGACGCAGAATGGGAACAAGGTGAGGGCAGAACTTACCAGGAAGGGCAACAGCTTCCCAGGTTAATACTATTCTTTGTGTGGGAGCAAAAAAATCATTCCTTTCATCCGGCTAGCAAACAATTTGATAAATATCTTACCAGAAACAAGTTTATTAGAAGCCAGAAATAATTGTTAACTCTTACCTTGTGGAATTTACTCCCACAATGCGGCAGAGAGAGGAAGCGAATAAACTTCTTGTTTCAGAACATAAACCTCTTTCTGTGCTTTCCAGCTGCTCACAGCAGGTTTTTCTGCTCCTTGAAACCAGTTAGCAAAGTCTACTTTTAGAGGCTGGTGGATCAAATCACCTTTTCCTCTCGTGGATATGGATGGTTTGTGAGTCAAATGAATTAACTGTCTTTCAAGGCAATTGAAAAGCCTGCAGACCCCTGGTGATCCACAATGCATGGTATGTTTGTCATTGGCTAATCTTGTTTTAATGGACAGAGGTTCTTGCTCTTAATTTTAGTGAAATCACTCATTTTGTAATTAGAGTAAGTGCTTGCAAAAATGTTATCTTAATTGTTACGGTTTTTTACAAAATAGGAGTCATCATTTTACCTTGCACTGATATTATGTTTGGGTTATCACATTCAAACTGAGAACCTATTAATCAAATCTGATGAGACAATGGTATATGTTTTTTGTATTTACTTTTATAATCTATTTGCACTAGCAGGATTTTTATTTTTTTTTTTCATTTCTGGATATAACATAAAAATAAGATAAAAACACACAAAACCAGTAAAAGGAGATATGCAAAGGACTTACAGCCAACTTCTTTTAAATACATTCTTCTGATAACATACAGAGCCTTCCTTTCTCCTTCATTTACGCTGTATGTCACCTTTTGAAACATTTTCTCCAGAGTATTGAATGCTTTTTAATGTTTTCATATGGCAATCAATAATTATCAATTATACACTTAGTCATATAGTGCCAAACCCTTTCATTTAATACTTGGTTCATCAATTGTTCATATATACGTTCTGTCAAGCAGCTTAATGATATGATTGAATTGTGTGCTATTGATTTTCTATCTGTCAAGTTTATGCAGTGATTTGGAAATACTGGGCCTATACACTGATGTAATTTCATTGACTTCAATAGAGTCATTATTCTGTTGGTGTAAGGGACTTGATAATCAGATTGCCAAACATCTGGAGTGAAAGACATTTTTGGTGAGGGTATAATACTGCCCTCTACAGTCTCTTCGCCTAACCAGGTTAGGTTCTACTTCCTTTTAAAAGGTAAAGGATTACTTTGTTTGGATATACTTGATTACATATACTCTAATTATACATGTAATCTAACCGTAAACTAATCCATGTGAGCCTTCATTGTTTAGAAATACATAGGTTAATCGTGAGAGAGATGGGCATGCCTTAATTCTGTTAAAAAGATGCCATCATCTTTGAAAAATCAAAATAATTCAAAACCTGGACAGGGAAT
The DNA here is from genome assembly GCA_035590275.1 of Ibycter americanus. NCBI lineage: Eukaryota > Metazoa > Chordata > Aves > Falconiformes > Falconidae > Ibycter > Ibycter americanus. The sequence continues at coordinate 21,403,276 of JAVJGI010000032.1, forward strand.
TGAAAATCTGCAAATCACTGTGCTTGCACACGATATTTGCGGTGGATCTGAGATACACTGGAGTAAAAACAGTCAGTTCACTGATTTGAAACCTATTACAATAAAATTAGCTAGGTCAGTTAGACATTAGCTAGACAGCAAACATAAGACTAATGAGAATTTGGAACAGTCAACACCTCTTACAGCACTGTATTTCCAGTGCTGTTGAAGTATCTCCTTTTTTGACTGTTCTGAACTACTCCAAATTAATATAGTGTTTCTTTCCCTTTTGCAACTTGAATTTTCTTAAGAAAAGATTAAGATTGATAAGTATAAACTCAAATATCTGAAAAAGTGATGTAAATACTAAAAACAACAGAGGAAAAATGCTGAACATCACAGCTATTCAGTGGTGTGTAGCATACATATATATTCAAAAAAACCCTGAAAATAATTTCTCTTTTGGATACTTCTTTATTTCCTGATTTGTTAATCTTATCCCTTTCTCTGCCCAGGAAGAAAAAAATCACAACAACAAGCAAAACCAAACCCATAACTAAACAAAAACCAGCCCCTCAACCTCTACATAACTGACAACAACTTTGAATGACAGCCTGTGGAGCAAAGGATATATATTCAATCACCTCAATCTTACAATGGGGTGCTTTTCATATTCAAATAAATGCCCACTAATAAATACCAGAATAATAAATGCATCCCGAAAGGAAATCTCATTAAAACTTTGTCATCCCCTCCTTTGATGTCATTTCCAAATGTCAGAGATAAGATCACCTTTATAGTCCTCCTGGAAGATTAACAAGTATAATTTTTGTTTGACACATTTGGGCAAGTAAATCTTAGTCAATAGACTTTTCTGACAAGACCTCCCTTATATTTATATTATAGAATCTAGAACTTAACTAACTGCTGAAGTATACCCATCTTCATAGTATGATGCATGTAGAAATGAAATCTCTCAGCCAGACAACAAGCTGTTAGGGCTTCAAGAATCAGGGTTGCCATATAGTTATTTTTTCAACTGACTAAATTTTTAAATTTAAAAAAAAAAGAGGGGGGGTGGAGACAGTTATTCCTGAAACTGACTGAAATAAGATATTTCTATAAGAATCTCCGTGGAATTGCATATACCAGGGAGATCAACAAAAGGATTAAGGGAAATAAGGAAAATATTCTGACCTCATAACCATTTACACAATTGAAGGGGAAGCTTTAGAGAATAGGTGCAGTTTTGTTGACATCAACAATTATAACATCAACAAGGCAACATCTGAAGGCAGAATTTCTTTATGAGACAAAATTACCAAAATAATGAAATATTAAAAACTATGTGGATTCATACCAGGTACTCTAAGCTCCTTTTTTTTTCCTTTTTTCTCTTGTCAGGTTAGAATGCAGCATCCAAACCATTTATTAAGACTAGTGCTGTCTTTATTTCAATTTCTCTTAATCAGTTTATACCATATCTGCATGAGTTAGGCATCTCAAGGGGGATGTGAGATTAGAGGCGGACTCCCAAACCTTGTATGTTAAATACACTAGATACATTTCTAAAGACAGACAGTTTAAGCAGATAGTATAATACAGCAGCATCAAATAGTGTCAATAAGGATTGAAGAGATTTTGAAAGTGAAGATTTTCACTGACCTTTGGAAACATATTACTGAATCACCACTTTTTCTGTAATCAGCTAATTTATGTCACTGGTATTTCACTAGCCACTGCCAACAGTAAACATGTATACCTAGGAAAAAGGGCATTCCTAAATTGCTGTCAGCGTTATAAACAGATAAAGTTATATCTTTGAAATATGTAGAACTTTGAAATATAGTGAACATAACTGTAATACATATCTAGAAATGGGTCTACCTCAAACTTTCAGCTGAGCCTGCAGCTATTAAGGTTGTTCCAAAACACGTCTATCTCTTTGGGCTTGAAATCAGACAGCAAATCTCCTAACAAAAGTCTGTCCTTTTGTTAGGAGTATCTCCTAATTGTAGCTGTATCAAAAAGAAAAGTTTCCTGCTATATTTTGCTCTTGTTTGTGTCCTAAACCAAGATTTGTAGTCATGGGAAAAAGGGAAAAAATCTGCTTTTCAGAAAAGTGAAATAATGGTTGTGAAAGGGAGTGACTTGACAGATTGCAAAACAGATATGCCTGATTTTTGTAAAACAGATTATTGTGACTTTTAAGATTGTAAATTCATTGCAAGTAAGTAACAGACCTTTATGAATCCTATGTGTATAGGAATTCAAATACATCCATGCAGTTTAGCAGTTTTACCTTAACTCTGAGTCAGAAGGGGCCACCTCCAGAGCAGCCAGGCAAGTCTGCTTCACTGTGATAGGAATTCTGTAATAGAGACATGCAGTACTGAGGCATCTCTGAGCTGAGGCTACAATAAACAGCAAAATCTTTCAGTCTCTAGCTGTTCAGTAACAATTTAAAATCAAAGGTCTTCTAATCCCATATCATCTCCATGCTATCTCTTGACTTCTTGTTGTTTAATGTAGAATAATTTAATTCCTTCTAGAAACAGCATATCCTGTGGTGAGAAATACAGGAAAACTACACCAGTTCCAGTCCTGGAATTTTACTAAACTCTCTAATAATTTCAAGAAAGTTTTGCTTCATTTCAATACTTCTGCCCCATGTCTAAAATCTTGTTATGGAGTGTCATCTAAACTGCATCTCTCTAAGGTCAGTCTAGTCACTGGCTATTCATAATTAGGTGCCAACAGAACTTGTATCATGTTAAAATAGGCAAAGCTATAGAACTCCTAACAACTTTAATTACAATGTAATATCATATTACTTCAAATATTTAGAGCGAACACCTACATACATCCACTGAAATTCATATTCTAAAGTGTTAAAAGCTTGGAACATGCTTCTAATCATGCTTACAGCATGATCATATATAAAAGCTCTGATGACTGTGCTTGTGATATGCTTCTCAATTTTAAATGTCTCTGAGAATTCAACAAAGATTTTGAAATAGCATCTGAAAAATATGTGTGGAAGTCCAGGAAAATTATCCAGACTGCCCGCACTGTAGGTAACTTGAATACATCTCATCATTACTGGATACATGATATCTAGTAAAAAGCTCTCCTTTTATGTATCTGAAGAACACCTCACACACTACGAACTCAAAAAAAAAAAAATAGTTTTAATTTGCTAGTTTCATTAAAACCGCCTATCTCTTGCTCAAAATAAAAGTATAAAGTTTAGTCAAATTTTGTGAGAATGATGAAATGCTTAAAAGCTTCAGTATGTGAAGACCATAGCTCTGAGTAAACAAAAACACTAAGCTTTACTGGTATACTCTCACTTCAAATATTTAAAGGTATTACAAGCAGGAATTACTAGCTCTCTTTCAAGGTAACAGGTTTAACATGTAAATGCGATATAGCTATTTCCATCAGTTCATTAGCTGTTCTCTATAGCTGTAATTCAATATTTGTGTCTGGTCTCTGCCCACCAAAGCCGGTCTATCACTCCCCTCTTCAACTGGACAGGGGAGAAAATATAACAAAAGGCTCATGGGTTGAGAGAAGAACAGGGAGATCACTCAGCAGTTACTGTTATGGGAATAACAGTCTCAGCTTGGGGATACCTGTTTAATTTATTTTTATTACCATTCAAATCAGAGTAGGATAATGAGAACTAAAAATAAAAACTTAGAAACACTTTCCCCCCACCCTCCCTTCTTCCCAGGCTCAACTTCACCCATGATTACTTCTTCCCCCCTAAGCAGTGCAGGGGAATGGGGAATGGGGGTTATGGTCAGTTCATCACACTGTTTCTGCGGCTCCCTCCTCCTCACATTCTTCCCCTCCTCCAGCGTGGGGTCCATCCCAAGAGAGACAGCTCTCCATGAACTTGTCCAACATAAGTCTTTCCCACAGGCTACAGTTCTTCATGAACTGCCCCAGGGAGGGTCCCTCCGGGGGGTGTCATCCCTCAGGCACAGGCTGCTCCAGCCGGGGTCCCCCCAGGGGTCACAGACCCTGCCAGGACCCTGCTCCAGTGTGGGCTGCCCACGGGGTCACAGCCTCCTTCGGGCACCCCCTGCTCCGGCGTGGGGTCCCCCCCGGGCTGCAGGTGGGGATCTGCCCCACCGTGACCCTCCGAGGGGCACAGCCCGCCTCGCCGGGGGCTTCACCACGGGCTGGGGGGAGTCTCTGCTCTGGTGCTTGGAACTCCCCCTGCCCCTCCTTCTGCGCTGGCCCTGGCGTCTGCAGAGCTGTTGCTCTCATATATTTTCACTTCTTTTTTTTGCTGCAATTATTCTGCAGATTTTTTCCCCCTTCTTAAACACGCTGTCCCAGAGGTGCTGCCAGCATCACTGATGCGCTCAGCCTTGGCAGCAGCGGGTCCGTCTCAGAGCCGGCTGGCATTGACTCTATTGGACATGGCTGAAGTTTCTAGCAGCTTACAGAAGCCACCCCTGTAGTGCCCCGGCTACCAAAACCTTGCGACACAAACCCACTCCATGCACTTAATCTGTCTATCCAATCCATCTATAGATTTATTTTGTAATTATTCATTACAGATTTTCTAGTAACATATGCATGACGTATACAAATTTGAGACAGTTTCCTGTAAACATGTGGCTTGTATAGTGTTCTAAGCCAAATGCACTGTAAGAGCCAATTGAAAACACTGCTGGGAAATCTTGTTCACTGAGACAAGAACAAGAAAGTTAAAAATCACTAGCAATATAGATGAAGTAACTCCAAATGGTTTAGGTTTTTTCAGAGCTTTTTTATTTTATTCTAATTGTCTTGCTTGTAACTCAATGTGTAGAAAACAATATGTAGAGTTCCATTATATTCAGACAAAGTACTTGGAGAAATGATAATGGTGAGAATTTAAACAAAAGGATAAACTGATCCATTGCAATAAGGTTACATAATGGCATTATAAGAGTCCATCTATTTACTGGAGAGCATCTTAGAAGTGTTTGTCATACAGTGAGCTTGCAGGTCTTCGGGCTTTACCTGAAGCTGTATAAGTAAAGATCTAGTCCCAGGGCTTCTCTTTTGATCCTAGCTATTGAAATGTAAATAGCATGGTAAGGGATGTCTCTGGAGTACTCTCATACAGAGTAAGTTGTTGTTCTTTATTTTGAAAGAACAGGAAACATTTCCATAGACTGGTGTACTTGAATAAGATTACTGGCAAATCAGGTTGCAATAGGCAAGAGAATGAAATAGCTTCTCTCCACTTTGCCTTAGCTTTGCTGCCTCCTATAGAGGAAGTGGGAACTGGAGGGTCATCTGTGTCTGATTTCTTTTCTAGATATTCCTCTGCACTACTCTCTGATTTCTCTTTCTTGTCTTTGTGACTAGGTCATCTAGTCACTATAGAACTAGTAGAACTAGTATTTTATCCCCCAAAAATTTACTCACCTCAGGCTGCAAGGAATACTTGTTCAGGGTTACTCCCAGGACCCACCCTTGTGCAGGAGATGCTGGCTTGTTTTAACAAGGCTGATCACATTTCTACTTCTTCCACCCAGTACCAAACTGCTTTGAAAACTGACATACTTCTTTTTGCTAGCTACTTGAGTGTATATAATTGCTGAAACAGAACAGACAGGCAAACACAAAACCAAGCTGTGTTCTTACTACAAACTGAAGACCTACTGCATCACTTTTTTTCTTCAGCATCTACATCAGAGGACTTCTTTATATGTATCTATATGATGTCCAGATTTCATGTAGGTCTTGTGTTTTGTGTGCATTGGTTTTAATGAAATTATTGATGTTAGGGTTGAAGTCTTCTCTCATACGACAAACTGAGTATTAATTTGGCTATGTACTATGTTTTTTGCCAATATTAAGTTTAAAGACATCTCTCCCGCTTTGTCAGAGGAATGCTTTCTTTTGTACATATTACTTCAAAGTAAAGATACTCTTTTAGTTTGTGGTTTTGATTTGCTCATTTATTTAGTCAATTGCAGAATACAGCTACCAGTACTTAGCAACAGTATCAACTGCAGCTTAATAATTGGGTTGGTTTTTTTCTTTTCCTACTACTGGCTTACATTTATTTTTACTATCTCAACACCTTACAAAGTTATGTAAATCCAGTAGTGAGTTGACTAACAGGCATTACTCCAAGTGAGGTTCACTTTTCCATAGAAAATTGTTTGGCTGGTTGAAGTTTGTTTCTTATGAGGCACTCTGAGCTAATTAATATCTTTCAGGATCATTCAGGAAATAAAAGTGTCAGAATGTACACAGAAATTGAAAAAAAAAGAAAAGAAAACTGCCTGTTTAGATTTGAAGCACATTGAAGAGAAATCTGCAGAAGCGACTGTTCCTCATTCTATACCTGTCTAGTAAATCAGTAGAGGATTTATGTCTCCAGAACTGCCTGTCAACTTTCACAAACAAACTTCACTTTTGAAAATTGAGCTAGATCCTGCCAACGGTTTCCTATATTATGTACAGGAAAAATTCCTCTGTTACTAGCACTTCCAAAAATTTAAGTGAGAATATCTCTCATGAGTTGATTACAAACTCCTATTAATGTCCTATAAAATTAAAAATTAGGGACATGATAATCCAATAACTGGCTATTATTCCTGTGGTCAGTTTTTATTAAACCAGTTTCCTGGAGAAGCTGCACCTAGTCAGTAATAGAACACTATTCATATTTTACACAGAAGCACAAAGGAACCATCCTTCAAGAAATGTTCAAATAGTATAGTGAATTTCCTTTAAAATAATGAAATCATACTAATATAAATAATGTTGGCCATGCTCAAACTGAAACCTCATGCACCTGGATGAAGATAGTTGGCTAGATGGCAAGTCTGGCTTTCTGTAAATGACCCTGTAAATGTGAAACACACACATATATATATATTGTTTTTACTAATGGATTGTTTTTTGCACTGGTGGTGTACTAGTGACAAATATTTTAAAGCTACACAATTCTTTATAACTTGGTTTGCTTGTATGTTCAGCAGCTGGAGTGCAGAAGTGTAACAGAATTGGAGTAAGAAAACCAAGTGACTTTTTGGCACAGTTCACACCATAGTGCATGAGGGAAAAGAAATGGAAGAAAAAAAGCAAAGAAAATCTTGAATAAAAAGAAACTTTTATATACCATGCCATAAATCCCAAGATAGCTGAAAATAGTTTCCTTTACAGACTCCAGTATTAATTAAAGCTGAAAACCTGTGGAAAGAGAGTATGTCTCTGTTACACGATTCCTTGTGACTTCTGCAACAAATTCAGTCTTGACAGAATGCTATAATATAACACCATTCATATAAAAGTTTGACAGAATCCTGTATGTTGGTTTAAATGCACATGTATTTCAGACGTGAACCTACCAAAATAACGAGAATTTAACCAGCCTATCTCCACTAGAGCCAACTGGCACAGAGTGATCTTTTGCATTATGCAATGCAGCCATGTACATGCAGGATAGTTGCCTGGCTCTGTCAGCTTCTGCTTCGGTTTTCTCTTATACTGACTGCAGCCTTTCATGTTTGTTAATTGTCTTTTTGTTTAATGTAACATCCATAATTTTTGATACTTCTGTCCTACTCTAAAGAGATTTTTCCTTCTCAAAGGTCTGACAAAGAATCTCTCATAACATGAGAAAATAAAATATATACCTATACCTCGAAAAAACAACGCACAAGAGCATTGTCTTGAATATATTTTGCCTTTTTATAGCTCCCCTGATTTCCACTCCTTTCAGCCTCAGTACACTTAGTTTTTACTCAGTTATCTATTTGTTTTTATTCCAGAAGGCAAGGTATTCTCTGTATTAAGACTTGATGCTGTGACTGGAAAGACCATAGACTTACAGAGTTGATCCCAAATGAAGCTACCTCAAAACTTCAGTAGAATTTTGACAAAACTGAAAATTCAGATCATGCTTTTAGACCTGGATCTTGTCAATGGAAACTTCACAGCTGCAGCAAGAATAGACTTCCATCCAGAGTTTCTCCTGCCTCCATTTTAAACTCAGACTTTGCATTCAAATAAACTTGGAATTAATTGAGACTTAGATAATTTTAGATTATTTCTAGGTCATTTAGCTATAAATGCAACAGCAGCTAAAACATATCTGTTTCTGGAAACTATTTTTTTATTCATCACCTGGCATTCATTCTTTACTGAGGAGACTGGTATTACTGAAGATATTATTTGGACTGCCATAGATAAAAATGATCAGTTCAATGAATCTATATAATATTCATCAGGTAATTGCACAGAACAGACAGTTGTTCTTATCCTCTTGATGATAGTAGTATTTGCTTGATCAAGGGATTCGCAAGGGCTTGTTCAGTTTTACTTCCTGGAAATGAGTATAAGAATGGACACACAAAGTAAATTACAGAGTAAAATACGGATGACATTATTAGAAAGGCTTTAATAGCCATTTGATTTCCAGTCCAGGTATTAAGATCCCATTTTAACAAATATACTGATTAACTGAACAATACTTTGCCAAAGTATGTTAAAAAAAAAGAAAGAAATCCTACTGTAATAGGTTTTGGGGAAATAGGGATGAAAGGCACATGAAGCAATACTAACAGAAAAGTTTTGATGGAAACTTTTGAAAAGGGTTTCCAGGAGACTGCCAGGGAGCAGGCAGTGACGAGATGTTGAAGAAATAACTTAGGGGATTGACCTTTCATCTCAGCTGAGTGTTTGTGGGATGTTACAAGAATGTTTTAGAAAGGATTTAACCTGAATATCTTGATCTTTTCACACAGTATGCATCAAATCTTCATTTCCTTGGCGTCCACACATTTTTTCTGTGCAGTGTCACTCATTGTAAAGTATCTGATCATTAGAAAGACTATTTTATGATTGATGTAATAAGTTGTAATACTACTTTACAAAGCCTTGTTCAATGTTTACCATATCTTTGACAATATAAGGATCTTCACATTATCATTATTGTTACTATTATGAAAATATAAATTAAAGAAAGACCTTGAAAACTGCTCCCCAGAATTAGACCTTCAAATACCTTTACTAACATGAACATTTTGCATTGAGAGATGTTGAATGAAGGAATATTATGCAACTCTGTGTTAGTTTGTTTTCCTAAGAAGAAGTTTGAATGAAGACTTGATGGACATCAAGCAAACAGGTTTGGTTAATATTATTATATTACTTCTGACAGAATGGAATGGCCTCAGTAAGAGATTAGTCATGACAGCCCATTAATTTCATATTCGCTGTCTCAGATAATCTAATAACTTTACCCACTTCTATTCTTACATGATTCAGCGTAGAAGTGATAATTCTTCTATGTCAGAAGTGTTTTTCTTTTAATTTCAGGTCCTTCAGTGTCACTAAAGTGTCATGGTGAAAATAATGGTTTTGTTTCTGTTTTAAGACAGAATGACTGTTTGGTTCAACACTTTATTTTAGTTTCTGTCCTTTGAAATAAAAGTTGTCTACATAGCTTTATTTCCATAAAAGTAAGAACCCTTGGTGAGTTTTCTGTGAGTTAGTATCTTCTCAACCTGGAATTTTTGAATTGTAAATTAGGCTTTTTACAGGTCTTTCTCTAGTACCAGTGAATAAACCACACTGTCCCCACATTTCTCATTTAAAACATAAAGCAGAGTACCAGAAAAGCTCTAAGCAAAATATAACATAATAATATAATTACAGCCGTTTTTAGTAAGTCAGCACTTCTTTTAGTTTTTGTTTTCCCTTCTGAACAAAAGCAATGTAGGCAATTATTTTATATTAGGTTACATGACAATATTATTTGTGTAACAGAAATAGTTTTCTTATTGTAATGAAGTTTAATGGATCTTGCTCTGGAGAGGAAAAGAATCGGTCTTGAAAATAGTCGGTATCTTCAGCTGCAGGTATGTTTGGAAGTTGGATGGCTACATTAATTACGTCTGCTAGTGAAGTGGTAAGGATACGATGAGGCAGTAGTTCCTTATAGCTTTTTACCTATATTTGAAATATAGGTTAAAATCCCCACAGCCTCCTGTCTTTATCAAAACTACTTTTGGGAAACCCTTGATTGACTTGAATAGGTTGTGTTAAGATGGTGTAACTCCAGTTGATCTGATTTCTGAAGGGAACAGTTAATACAAGTACAAATCTCTAAAAATGTCTTTCTTTTGATAATGACATGTCTATAAATGTTTCAGAATTTGTGTTTATCTTTTGAATTTTTCACCTTCATTCAATAAAAGATATTTTTTCCTTTGCTATGGACAAATGTTTCAATGTACTAAATGCTGTTGCAAAGAAATTTGACTGAAAAATTCCCACAACGACAAGAAACAGTGAGTTCTGTATAAGAATCAGATCACCAATGTATGGTGAGTCAGGGGAAGCTGTAAGAGTATCTACATAGAAAATCTGTGTAAGAGGATCTGGGCGTTTTGTGAAGGTCTACTACAATCCATAAACTGGACACAAGAAACATGATTCCCTTTATAGAAAGTGTAAGTAGAGGTAAGAGACCACAGCTAGGACTTAAAGATAAGGTACTAGGGACCAGATGACCAGATTCGACAACTTACTATTTTTGCTGCCATATATCTGATATCTGATGCCTTTCTTTAAACTCAGACTCCTCTTATTGAGCCTTTCACTTTGCACATATCTTGACTCTAAGTAAAAATAGATATAAATAACTAAAACAGAAAAACTCTCACAACCCAACAAAGTAAAACAATCCCAGATATATTGGTTTTAAAATTTAAAATTTCATATATCTTAAAATAATCTTATAATTGGAATGGCTCATGGCTCTTTAACGTTTGCATTTGGTGGTGCTAGTGTAAGTAAAATAGAATAAATGAAGCTCATGGAAAAAGAAATGTTAAGACAAGAGGAAAAAAATGGTGAATGAGCAAAAAGAACAGAGTTGGAGATGTTTTAGAAGGGGAGAGATCCACTGACTTAAACAGTATGAGTTTTGGTGTGAGACGGTAGAAACTGAGCAAGATGCTTAATAAAAGGAAGAAAGAGAGAGGGAAGCCATAAAAATACATACACAGGAAAAAAAAATAGATGAGTTTAAGTAGGTATGGGTGGTTGGGGCTCAGAAGGAGATAAAATAATTAAACTGTATTTCTGGCAATATTCTCTTTTCCCTTTGCAAATAATGGGGGGGTGGAGGGGGGGTGGGGGGAGGGGAGTGAAGGTAGGAAAAAAACAGCCAAACAATTAACTTACAATTTCAGTAGACATACAGGAGAAAACACACAAAGTTTCATACCACATATAACCAATATAACTGATTAATCTAAAGAGTATATAAACTTGCCCTGGTCTGAGCACAGAAAGAGTGTAAAAAGTACTGATGTGAAGGTAACTTTAAAGTCAGGCAAAACTTCAAAGAATTGTGTTTAGCAGGTGCCTTTGGGAGCTATCGCTGAAAATTTCTTTCTTATTGCTAAGCATTATTTTACTTCTGTGCATAGATATACTCAGCTCTTCTTTCACCTGAGAGACTTAGGCTAAATCTTCAAGATGACAATCGGTGCTAGCTTCAGAGAAACAAGATATTCATTCTAAGTGAACAGGTTCACAAACCAGAAGTATAGTCATATTATCACGGACCATTTAGCCACACCATATTAGTTTGGATGGAGCTGTGTTTTATTTCTGATAGCACCTACATTGTGCAGTTAAAGCCAACAGGTGTTTAGGCACACATTTTAACTGGCCATGTATATTTGCCCTTAGAAAGCCCCTCCCAGGACCTCCATTCGGCATGGCTGCTATTAATCACAGTTGTCACTAACTGATTTCATGTCATTGATGAAGCATCTTGCAGAATTCTTCAGTATTGCTTGCCAGGGTCATAATTTTTCTCATTCTGATCTAACTTTATTGATCCTCTCCTGAGAGGAACAGCACCCCTCACAGCTTTATGGGACCATTCAAACAATCTAGGAATGATTTATATTACCCTGAAGGAAAAAGTCATCAAGACTTGTTACTCACATGCTAAGATTTTCTCTGAGATTTCAAGCTGTCAAAATACTAAACACAAGTCAGGATATTCCTGAATAATGGGAAGAACTGCAAAACTTTGTAGCATCATTAGGCTTCATGTTATAATTGGGTGATGCTTCCACTTAACGTGCAATTTATTTTATTCAATATTGATAAGATTTAATGGATGATGTATTTGATTCAAGGCTTTGATACAAATGTAGAGTCTTAATTAACAAGTGATATATTTGATGCAGTGAATAATGCATCTGATTTAATAGAGGATGCACTGTATCTGCAGCTGAAGGTGATTGGTCTTTTTAGAGAGAGATTAATTCATTTCAGAAGATGATGTATCACTTTCAATATGAACTAAATCAAATTTATAATACTTTTTTTTTTCTTTTTTTTTTTTTCCAGCGTGCAAAGTAGCACAAGGAACAAGTTTGCCCTCAAGTGGACTTCAAAGGCAGATCATACCTCCAAGGCACCAGACAGGTTGAATCAATGGTTAATCCTTCATGCTGTGACAGAGGTGGAACCAAATTCTGATAAGCCACTCCCTTCTCAATCAACCTTTGCTTTATTTCTAAGTAAAATTATACTAAAGTTCTTTAATTAGAGATCCCCAAAAGTGTAATAATCTTTGTATTAACAAGAATTTTACAATAATACTTGAGAGAGTCAAGGCACAAAAGCTATTTGAACTTGAGATACTGATGAGGTAATAGAAAGAGGAAGAGCATCTTTAAGCATTTATTTTTCTTAGGTCACAAAAAATATTTGGCAAATATGACAGTATGTGCTTTAATTTTATAAATTCACCTCATCAATACCATTGCTTTTACATCTTGTAAAATTGGGGAACTGTTACTTATTTGCTAAATCATCAGAAAGAGTCAGCAGGAGAGCTTCACTTTAAATCACTGGAGTTTTCAATTCCTGTATATAGACAACAAGCCAGGTTTATTGCATTGAAAACACAGGAAGGCTATGTGGAGTCAATATTCCATTTCCACTTTCTGTAATGTGAAACCTCTGTGTTCACTTATTATTCTATCAAGCCTTTATTTTTCTATTCACAGCTCCATAAATTCAATATTCTATGCTTTTAATCTAATTTGTTGACAAGTGAAAATGACCCAGGTTCAAGACAATGCCAGCTAGTTTTTTAAATTACATATGTAGAACTAAAAAAGTATTAGGACATGCATATATAACCCATGGAGTATATAATGGTTGTCATACTAGTACATAATATCTCCAGTAATTTTATTATGAACATCTGACTGTTTGGTATTTAAGCAGGAAAATGACTATTTAAGCACTATGCAGTTAAATAATAATAAACCTTCTGGCATATTTTTCATTCAAAATGTTAAACTCAAAAATAAGATCAAAAGAAATTCACCAGCAATGAAAAACTATTCTGAAGTAAACTGGCTTTATATTTCTAAACATATGAAGGATCTTATCGCTGTCTTGTAGGCATACATTCAGTTTAGTGTGTACCAAAGTTACAAGCTAGAAGTAAACCAAGAAAAAATATTTATATTTTTAATCCTTGTTTTAATTTTTCACCCAAAAGTAAAACCTTCCAATTGATTCACAGCACCAAGAATAGCATTGATACAAGATTATGATAACTTTTAAAAAAACTTAATTAAAAAACAAAAACTTGGATCATATTGAATTAAGTTTTCCACAGCATAAAGAAAATAAGTACATCTTAATGATGCTTAAAAAACGAAGGGTAGTGTATGAAGTAGGGAAAGGTTTACAGGTCACTGTTTTTGACAGATTGTGACATCTATTTCTGTAACCCAAAGACTTGCTGTGTAAGATAAATCATTGAAAAATAATTATAAAATTCTATCTGTATGGCTCATATTAACTCTTAGCAGGTGATTTCAGATCATAAGAAATTGTGAACTATCCATAACTTAGCTGCCTATAACTATAGATTCAAACTATTATGCTCCCCTTTTCAGTGATGAAAAATATTAACAGCAAAGTTTTGAAGACGGTAATACTATGAAATGGCAAATATATAATATCTATGTTATACACTGTAAATGATTCAAGGTGCTAAAAAGTTAGAGTTAAGAATATTTTCTTCCATTTCCTGGTTTATGGTGGCAAAATGCCACTGCAGGATTAGAAATGAAAAAAGATGGCATAGTATTATCCACTTTCTGCTGTACGAGATACAGAGTAGTAGGAAAAAAATAAATGGAGGTAGGAATGTTTCCATGGAGTCTAAATTGCTTTTTCAGTCTCGTACAAAGTGCTATTTGTCCTCTTGATGTGGCTATGGAAGCAAGAATATACTAACTTTCATAGGATTGCAAAGGGTGTAGCCTGGTTTTGTTTACCTGTGTGTGACACCTACATAACTGCTTTTCCTGTGGTCCTGAATTACAATGATTTAGTTTGGTGATGGCTTAGAAAAGTATGTTGAAATCTACAGCAAGTCTCTCGTACCTTCTTCTTGCTAGAAGTTGTCCAATTAGTAGAAATCTGCTAGAGTTCATAATTTCAGGCCATTGTTTAAGGTGGTAATCCATCAGAAGTTAAGATGAATACATGATAGTTTTCCAGATACTGGCTATGGACAAAGGATGGGTAAAGATAAGCTTTTAATGGTTCCAGAGAATGCCCACATACCACAGGGTGTGTTCAAGGCTTCCTGGGTACATGATCACCTGTCTTGGTTCAGGGGTATGTCTCTCTCTTATCATGGAAGAAAGTAACTATTTATGGATCCAAAAGTGACATACTTTGAGAGCTGTACTATCCCATGGTTTTTACTTCTCAATAAGCTTGATAGGATGGCTTGCTTTTGAAACTAGAGTAGTCATGATAATGGCAGTTACCCTCTTCTTTGTCATTGTTCGTGATACTGATAGGATTTGAATTTGCCAGGAACCATACAAGCAAAGGTAGGTTATAGGCCACAAATAGAAACAAATTTGAGTCCTGTTTGGTGCTGATGGATATTTGAATGACAGGGCTGCATGTCTGAGGCAACAAAAAAGCAGGAGGCAGAGGAACCAGGAAGAAGACAAATTAAAAATAGAAGATGCATCTCTGTCACAAATGGTCTGAAGTTACATACAGGTCTAACATGAAAGTGTATGCCCTGAGGTGTTACATTTGAGGACACTTGGGAGCATCAGGCCTGCTGACATAAAAGGTGGAGGACTGTCAGTGGTGGAAACCTGGCACATCCTGTACCTACACCATCTGTTAGGAGCTGACAAAAAGAGGTCAAAAATCCCTAGGTTTTCTCTCTGAAACTGGCAACTCATTGACTACTCCAAAAGGAAACCTGATAATGAATTAGTGTATGTGTAATATGGATTATTATTAGTAGAAGTACTAGTGACATTAACAGTAGCGCATTGAGGCCTAGGTGCAGTACAGGGACCAGGCAAAGATGGCAGTACAGAAATACCCGAAAAACTGATAGATTCAACAAAACAGATATGAGATGTAAGAGATGCAGCCAACAAGCAGAATGAACAGTGTGATAGGAACTAATTTTGCCCTTGCTGACTTCTAGCAGAAAGAAAATTGAAAGAGATGAAATAAAAAAGAGAATATGGACTAATGAGGAAGTCATCACGAAGGGGAGCTAAGGTGAGAGAAACAAGCCAGTGTGGTAATGCTCTTGATATGGGCAGATGAACAGAGTTCACTACTACTTTTTTTTTTCCCTCCCATATTATTTTATCATCTTCTCATTTCTCCAGAGGAACCAGAACACTGCATTGTGTGATGTCCATCAGTGTCGGCTTTTTTTACCCCCATTTTCTTGAAAAAGGAAGATAAGAATATGTAAAAACTTCAAAACTGAATTAATTTCTTTTTTTATGAACTTATTTTTTTTTTTTTAGTTAAATGAAACTTTGTGTGAATAGTGTTTTTGGAGTATGAGATTGGTTGATTTGAAAGAAGGAAGGATTAGTTTATCCTTCCAAAAAAAATCTTGAAAATTTGAAAATGAAAATAACTAAATTTTATAAGATTTACACTTATATTTACCATCTAAAATTACTCCAAGAAATGCAAACTAACTTTGTGTGTATTGCCCAAAAGAATCATATTCACCTTTTTCAGACAATAGTGTTTAACAGAATTATTTAACCCAATCTCATAATCAGCTTCAAGGGAAAAAGAAAAAAAAACCCAAAACACCAAAACCCACAAACAAAACAAAACAAAGCTCAAAAAAACAACCAAAAATCCCCCAAAATGGAGAAAAAATACACCACCACCACCACCACCCCCTGACAACAGTAAAACTCTATGACAATTTTTCTCAGGGAGGGTGAGATTTGAAGAAATACACATATCAATAAAGAATGAAGATGTTAACTCCAAAATCACAAGAACAGGAAAAGGAGTTAGGAAGTTTTGACAGAAAACAACACCAGCTGGGGAGAGAGGAAAGAAAGAAGCTCCACATTTACCACAAAAGATAGGGTGTGTGGCAAGGAAAGTTGGCAGTAAAAGACTACAAGTGCTTTTATTGTTTTTCCAACCTTTATACTTCTTGTATTAAAAACTAGGCAGTGTTGGAATTTATGAAGGGTAACTGATTTCTGTGTCAGGTGTTTTTTGAGGATGAAAATAAAAAATGGCCTTAGGTCAGAGCTTTGAAAAAGGTATGTTTAAGTTACTGAGGTATCTCTTGGAGTCATTTTGTGATGTTGAAGACATAGGGCAGCTGCAGAATTAGGTTTTACCTTCCTGAAGGTGTAAAAAAACCCAAAAAGACTATATATCAAACTGTACCAGAAAGGATGCAGCCAAAGGTCTTAGATGCAACCTACTGACCTCCAACAAAAGTTATCAAGTACAGGATATGGTGTGCTGGAACTGCAGAATAGCAGGCAGCCTCATAAACATCCAGCAGTGGAAGTTCTATATGATTATGACGAGTTCCTCAGTTTTGTGTGCTTTGGTTTTTTTGTTGTTTTTTTTTCCCCTTAAACTGCTAACTTAAACTATAAACATTAAAGCCAAACCAAAACAAACACTCCCCAGCACCACCACCTTGTGTTCCTCTAGAACTCCATTGAAGAAGATATTTGTCTTCCTGAAAAAAAATTAAAAATTAAAAGTGACAGAATGACAGAATGGTCAGAGTTGGAAGGGACCTCTGCTGAAGCAGGTACACCTAGAGCATGCTGCACAGAGTCATGTCCAAGTGGGTTTTGAATGTCTCCAGAGAAGGAGACTCCACAGCCTCTCTGGGCAGCCTGTTCCAGTGCTCTGTCACCCTGAAAGTAACAAAGTTCTTCCTCATATTCAAATGGAATTTCCTGTGTTGCAGTTTGTTCCTGTTGCCCCTTGTCCTATCACTGGGAACTACTGAAAAGAGCCAAAAAGCCTAGCTCCATCCTCTTGACACTTGCCCTTAAGATATTTATATACATTGATAAGATGCCCTCTCAGTCTTCTTTTCTCCAGGCTAAACAGGTCCAGCTCTCTCAGCCTTTCCTCAGAAGGGAGATGCTGCAGTCCTCTCATCATCTTCGTAGCCCTTCGTTGGACCCTCTCCATTAGTTCCCTGTCTCTCTCGAACTGGGGAGTCCAGAACTGGACACAGCACTCCAGATGCGGCCTCACCAGGGCAGAATAGAAGGGAGAATAACCTCCCTTGACTTGCTGGCCATGCTCCTCCTAATGCACCCCAGGGTCCCATTGGCCACCTTGGCCACCAGGGCACACTGCTGGCCCATGGGCAACTTGCTGTCCACCAGCACTCCCAGGCCCTTCTCCACAGAGTTGCCTTTCAGCAGGTCAACCTGTAGTCAAGGTTTATATTATGTTCACAGTCACCAAGCATGTAGTTCTTTACAGAACTGATTTTTCAATTAAATATATTTTCTGCTAAGTACTATAAGGAGTTACAGAAAATTCATTAAATGAGTGACATAGACAAAAGGATTAAAACATGTACAGACATAAAGGCATAAAAACTCACTGCAGTATGAATTACATAGTTTCTTCTGAGTTCCTGTATATGGTCTATCCAGTAGAATTCTGTCCTTTAGAAGTGGCAGATGGATGTTTGCCTGAGCTTTCCAACAACTGTTTTTCCAGGTTTTAAATTCTTTTTGCCATAAAGGGACATAATGATACTTAACATCTTGAATGTAATTTGATGAGAAGGAAGTTATTCTGTGAAAATTGCAAGTGGCTTGTTTGAGCAAAACCCAAATTGAAATTTTCAATCAAGGAAAACACCTAAAGACATAAGTCTCCGGCAAAAATTAAAGTCCTTTTACAGAACTAATTTCTATTTGTAATTACTGTGAAAAATTATTCTAAATAAGTTATTTAGGATTGTACGTAATATTTTAATATTCATACTAAATTAATCAAATCATATTCACTGCAAAGCAATTCATAATCATCTTCTTAAAAGTTTAATAAAAAATTAACATTATTTTCTGATTTTTGTTCAGTTAGAGTACCAACAGCAAAACACACTTCACCATGGGGAAATGCCAAAATAATGCCATGATCTCCTCACTGAAAATCAAATAAGAAAATTGCCTGTGCCATGAAAACACAGGCAGTTAGGAAAAGTAGATAAAAAAGAGGTTTGTGGCTGTCATGGTCTAACCCTGGCTGGTGACTAAGCCCCACATAGCCGCTCACTCACTCCCCCCACAGTGGGACGGGAGAGAGAATTGGAAAAGTGAGAAAACTCATGGGTTGACATAAAGACAGTTTAAGAAGTAAAGCAAAAGCTGCACATGCAAGCAAAACACAACAAGGAATTCATTCACTACTACCCATCGGCAGGCAGGTGTTCAGTCATCTCCAGGAAAACAGGGCTCCACCGTGCGTGACAGTTCCTTGGGACAACAAATGCCATCACTCCGAATGTCCCCCATTTCCTTCTTCCCCCAGCTTTATATACTCAGCATGATGTCATATGGTATGGAATATCCCTCTGGCTAGTTCAGGTCAGCTGTCCTGGCTGTGCCCCCTCCCAATTTCCCATGCCCCTCCAGCCCTCTCGCTGGCAGGGTCTGAGAAACTGAAAAGTCCTTGACTTAATATAAACATCACCAAGCAACAACTAAAACCACCAGCGTGTTACCAACATTGTTCTCGCACCAAATCCAAAGTGCAGCAGTGCATCAGCTGCTAAGAAGACAATTAACTCTATCCCAGCTGAACCTAGAACAGTGGGTAGCAGTACAATCTTGATGACTTTGTGTGTGTTCACAGGAATCATCATCAGAGGTTCTCAAGCATATGGGAATCTTGTTTTATAAAACAGGATTACAATTGTGTTAGGTGAAGTGGGTTTAGAACAGGGTTACCAAGGGGCATAAAGGAGTCTAAGCTACCAGAAAATAGAAGAAATAACTATTAAACCCGTTGAGTAGTAACACTGGTGGAAGAGAATTACAGTGGAAAAGATGGTCAGAATGACCTGATGTTAAACAGGAAAAAAGCGTAAGGTTTACTTTATTAATGTCATGCTTTCTTCAAGGTAAAGGTTATGCAATATCATTAGGATCTACTAATCCATAATTGTTGAATAGAAATGTTAGGAAAACTGTTTTAATATTATTTTCGTGGAATCCAGTTGTTACATTTTGTTTCTGACCTCAGGTATCCCCACCTGCCTCCAAATTGAAATTACAAAAGCTGACACATACCTCTCAACTTAGTAATTCTTCTCCATTTAAACAGGTAAAATACTACATCTACTTCTCCAGCCAAATGAGGAAGTTTGTTGCTACAGTTCATTGTGATTTCTTGGCAATCCACCAAAGTTGAACCCCTCTGTGTAATTTTCCTTTGTATTTGTTGAATAAACTCATTATTAAAACTAATACTGAATATCAGAAACTATAGCAGGGTGGAATAACCTGTTGGTAACAAACGTAAATGAAGAGCAGAATGCTGTGTGAAGAGTACTGTGAAGAGTAAAGGTCCCAGATAGAAATTATTTGCTCTTGAAAGTCCTAGGATTATTGAGAACAGCCTGAATCAAATCCTCTCACAGCAGAGCTAAATACTGCAAATCAGTAATAATACTAATTATCTAATGAAAAAGATAATTTTATCTTAAAACAATAGCCCTTCTCAGAAATGTATGGTTAATCAATCTCTTCTGTGGATTAGACCATAAGATTAAAAAAAAAAAATATGCATGAAGACAGCCTTTCTAATTGGTATTAATGACTTCAATAAGGAGCAATTCAAGTAAACTTGGATGTGCACATCAACACAGAAGGATGCCAAAGAATCGGGAGATTTTAAAAAAACCTCATGAAAGGATCACATTTTTACTTTTTTCAGTGTAGAATAAACATTAAACCTTCATTTCCAAGAGCCAATTCTTGTTTGTCTCAATTGTGATTCATGCTGCCAAATTTAATCAACATTCCACACTATACGGACCCGAGATTATTCATCTGGATGCAATTTATCTAAACTGTAGTTCAATTCAGATTATCACTAGTTCACAGTTTTCTATAGAGTCAAGTGTCACTAGACTTTCTCTTTGTCTCTCCAGAAAATTTTGTTTTAGCCATGTTGTCCTATTCCTCTACCACAGAGAATTTGC
>JAVJGI010000032.1:21423941-21689643 GCA_035590275.1 Ibycter americanus
AGTTATTTTACCCAAAAAATAAATAACAGTATACATGAACTTAAACAAAAAGGTTGCATTAAGAAATACTTATTTAGCTAATTACTCCCTCAAAGCCATTCAGTTTACTCCACTTAGGTATTTATTTATCCTCACATATGCAAATGCTCATTATTGTATCACAGTGAAGTCTGAGATGAACAGTCCAGGAAACTGAATATTTACAACCACGTTAGGGAATCTGAATGTTTCTGTAAAAATCTGCTAAGATTTCTCCTTATAAAAACAGGGGAATAATGTTATGTGCTACTATCTATGCAGTAATTCACTGTCTAACACATTCTTATGATCTGAATCAGATGACTTATTACATTGCAGGCCCTATTAAAACCAAACCAAACCAAACAAAACAAAACAAAAAAAGGCTGGGGCAGGGCGAAAGGGAAGAGATGGAGAAAGAATCCATTAAATAGAATCAATGGCAATATCTCCACTGTCTGAAAATATAGGGAGAATTTTCTATTTCACTCTGGCAAAATTTGTTAAGAATTGTCTTATGACAAAAACTGTCTCTCCTCAGAAATTCCACTGTTTTCAGTGTAATTTCATTCATCTCCCAAGGACTGCAGGTCTGACCTATTTGAAATTTTAATCAAAAGTGAAAATGAAGTAATAATTTTTTGTTAGTTTGTTGTTTTTTTTTTTTTTATAGGACTCATCTTGGATATTATAGTCTAGTTAGAATAAATCTTAAAGATGTGTCATTTCTTCCCCATACTTTCTGACAAATTCCAGAGCACCCTATTCTGGATTTTTTAAAATATTCTTTAATTTCTTGATGCTAGATAACTGCATGGTGTTAAATTCTCAATTCTAAGAAATGTTATTAGGAACAATTGAAATATTACACTTCAGTCTTGAGGAAAAAAGACAAAACTGCCACTCTGTTGACATTGTAAGGATCTTTTCCTCTCTTCCATATATAACTGCAATATTTCACTTGGTTTACAGTTTATGGTGTGAGAAGTAGTACAATAAGTGAGGTTTTATCACTGTTTAATTATGTTAAAGTAGCCAAAAGATGCTTCAGCCTTTCAGGTATTAGCATGGGCTTAACAGTACAATAAAGTTATTTATAATTAATGAATGCTTGTAAGATTAATTTAGAAATCTTAATCTTCTAATGTTTATTATCCTGCTACTTACAATTATTTTTAATAAAAATAAGAAATTAAATTTTAGACTTAAAATTGTAACAATGTTTTTCTTAGGAAAGAAATGAGAGATTTTATAAGGAAGGACATTTCATTGTTAATGATTTCATAGCTAGAAAGGATAAAGCTGTGTTCTTCTTCTATTAGCTTTTCTTATTCAATTTCCCCAAACCTTGTGTCTACACTAGTGACCTGAACTATGAGAGGTTATTTACAATAGAATTATCAATACTCTTGAAATTTAAAAAATTCAGAACTCAGTGAATGGCAAAGTCTTATGATCTCATGATATATTTTCTATGGTATTTGTTACTGGATGCTATAGAATTTCAAAACACAAAGCTCTAAGCTGAAGTTAATACTTTGATTTATATCAAGCAAAATGGCCTTTCAGTAGGAAGTGAACTACTGGACTTCTATTCCCAGCCATCTCTCTGATTTCCTGCACATCCTTACACAAGGCAGATTGGTTGACACTTTTTCTAAGGATATCTAAGGAAATCAATATAATTCAATAGAAAGGCATCAGGTTTAAGATTTTTGCATTATTGTCATGAACTGTAGTCATGGGTATCACAAGACCAATTTGGGGGCTTCTGATTTTTCCTCCATTATTTTAGGGGAATAATTGTAACAAACAACTTATATGATCAATTTCGATTTTAAAGGTAATTTCACAGTTAAGAGAATCAGAGACCTATGCCTTGGGTTTTGATCCTGTTTGCAAAGCGCTGGGCTTCCATTTCTCATGTGAAATTATTTGTGCATGTTTGACAATCTGCCAGGCCAGGCTATGATGTCTCCCAGCCTGTCCAATATCTCAGTTTTGCATCTCCAAGGCAGTAGTTTAACCAGATCTTTGAGCTACTGATTAACTGGAGTAGCACAGTTATGTAATCCAATGACTTCCCAACTGTGAGGAATGAGGAACTCCTGTTTAAAATTGCTACTGCCAAAGGTATAATCACCTAACAGACTGACATTTGACAATGGCAGCAAACCATTAAAAATATTGGTGATTACAAATGAAAGATCCAGGTAACTACAGAGGCAAATAGGCACTTATGAAAAGCCTAAATTTTCTGACCACAGAATCTGCAATGATACCTCATCAGCTGTAGGTTGTTCTTTACAAAAAATTGAGGATTCTTCTCTAAAGAGAGTGAGTCTCGTGTTACAATAAGATGTGAGATCCTCTCTTATTTGCTCTTGATCATGAATAAATCATATTTCACTCTCATCTTTGAGAAGATTCAATTGACTGACCAGCTCAACGGCTAGAAAGTAGCAGAGATGCTTCATGATTTTGTTAACACATCGAAAAGAATGTACTTCCCAGTGACCCACATAAAGTTTCTAAGATGCTTTTCATGTTCCCGGTATGGAGAACAGAAGTCTCTCATTCATTTTAATTAATCTATATTCTACAGAGAAAAAGAAAGAGACAGTTGTATCCATTCAAGATCACATAATTTCATGAAGACAGCAGAAGAATGAACATGTTTTATGGCCCAGTTTATCATCTATGACTTTGACTATTACCTTCTTTGAATTTTAGTTTCACAGTGGAAGTCTGTACTATTGTAATAAATTATTCATTTCAGGCCTGCGTAGATGAGCATAAAAGCTTCATATCCATTACCGAAAAACACCCAATGAGACATAAACGAAGTATCATTTTGCCAAGTTCCAGAGCTCAGTACTTGTTCCCAGATAGAATTTCCTGAAATAATTACTCGTGTGAAAATGAATCCTTACTATGCATGACAGCAAAAACCAGCAATTGACAGCAAAGTATAGAGGTCATCACTTTTACCTTATGCTATTACTATTGTTTGGCAGGTATGTACAACTGCTGGGCGAGACAACGTTTTGAAAGGATTTGTAATTCCAGTGCACTATCACTTTTCAGTAATACAGGTTTATATCAACTATAAAGGAAATTAAAAAAAAAAACACCTTTAACTTACTCTACGTTAAGAGTAACCTTGATGGTTTCAGTGACTCTGGGTCATGCTACATTCATGTTGAAACATGTGATTAATATTTTTTCCTTATCATAAGCTCCAATATGCTTTATATCCAAATACACCTTCCAAACAAAATCTACCAGCTTTGTTTCAGGCTAAGATTAATATTTTCTCTTCATTGTCTTCCAGCAGTAACTCTATTTTGCCTTTAGGTTCCTTCATACACAAAAAGATTCCAAAGTATTCCACAGACATCTTATACTTTAAGACCTAGAGGCTCCTGCTGAACAGAGGAAAGGATTCCTACTTGACTGGCAGCATTGGGTATTATTTCCCACTCTCTGAATTTTAATGTGACTATGTCCAGGTGGAACAACAAGTTTCAGTATTATAAAGTCCAGTAATTGACAAGTGCGGATAATGTTTGCTTGATCTGATGAATAGAAAAAGAGAAGGGTTTTATTTTAAAGAAAAAAACATTATTTTATTGTAACTATAATCAAGACAATTATATGTTTCTATTGATGTTAACCAAGAGAAGTCAGTAACAAAACCCAAGACTTTACATAAATTTCATCACATCTGAGTGAATGTGTAAATTTTGAATTAAAAAAGCCGCCCTAGATTTAACTTCGGATAATCTCTGCTCATCCTTGGAAATACCACTGACTAAAGGATTTATAATGTTCTAATGTTTACAACATTTATACAATTTATAAAATAAACAGTTAATAAAATATTAATTATGCTATAAAAATTATCTGTCTGCCCTGAAATAAATGTTATTAGCATCCCCAGTTGTTCTTTACTGCTGCTATTGATACTTCAAATTGATAGTGAACTGTGTTACTGTTTAAAAGGAAAAAAGGCCTGTGGATTAGCAAAACCCACATATATATATTTAGATGCATCATATTTAGGACTAGGGGTTTTTCCCCCACTTGAATTTACCCCAGTATGGAAATGTACTTCTTTGTATCACACCAAAATATCAAGGAGGGTGAGCGGGGGTAGGTGTGTGTGTGTCTGTGTGCATGCTAGGGCTTAGCCAGATACACAAAGTCAAAACTCTAAACCAAGTCCTGCAAAATTATTAACTATGCTAGACAGCTTGTTTAAATCAAGTGTAACCTTTGTTCCTTAACCTGCCAAATTTTCCAAAAATTATGCTGGAATCAGAGGGAGCCTGGCTTTTCGTTCACTTTTTTTTAAAATACAAACTGTTCAATTGCTCGTGTGCGCCAGTATTTGCAGCCTAAGGCTACATGAAGTGGACTTAAAACATCTAACTTAGTCTACTTCGTAAACCAAATCTCCAATATCCTGGATATAATTTCCAAAACCAGTATTAAATCCTGTTCGATCAAATAAGAGAATGCTAGCATATTATTTAGAACAAGAAAATCCCTTCTTAGTCACTGCTGCCTTTCAAAATCAGGCACTACTCTATTTCTCTTGAATGTGGCCTGAAATACAAAAACTTCATGATCACTTTGTTTTGTTTGACATTTTGTCTTACTAGCAAAGCGAGCAGCTGTAGCCTAGGCTAGGTGCTCACAGGGGCAGAAAGGCCTCTGGGCCTGCAGCCCACCAGCCCCGAGGACACAGCAGAGAACCTTCTAGACCTACAGCCTCCATATGCCAGAGTGGCAGTGATGGCCAATCAGCAGTCGGGAATGGGAGCCAATCAGCAGTCGGGAATGGGAGCCAATCAGGCTCAGGTGTTCTGTGCCTCATCCTAGAAACCGGCTGCAGCCACTGAGGGGAAGGCTCAGTAGAGGAGTTGTGAGGGGCTGCAGTACTACTACTACTACTGCTAAATACTACTACTCCTTTAGGGCTAAAAGCAGGTCCAGCCCAGCCACAGCTGCTGTGCTTACCTCTGTAATTGCGTTTGGCCTCTACTACAGGACAGAGAAGTGTGTGAGGAGCTGTGATGCAGGCCTACCCGACTTCTGCAGAACATAGAATTTGTGTTGCTCATTAACACTAAATATTTCCATGACTCCAAGTGTTTTTGTTTTCTGAGCCCTTTTAGTCTACGCTGTCAATTCCATCTCAGACTGAAACAAAGGGGAGAAATATTTACTGTTTTAGGAACACTAACATAATTTGTCTCATTCTGGGACTCAGAATAGTTTGAGCAGCAGAGACAGGCTCAGGGCTCTGCTGGAGCTTGGCCGCTAAACTTAATGTTATGTGTGACATAAATGAGACAAAAAGAAGAAAGAGATTCTGTTTCAGGACAGGGGGTTTTGTTTATTTTGTCTTTCTCCAGAATGTGTTGTCTTAGTCATGCTAGGAATGTAAGATAGGCCTCTATACAGCGATATCTTCTGGATGTCAGTACCTTGAGATGTGCAGTTTTTCCTTGGTGCAGTGAAGGAGAGGGGTGGGTTTTAGGAAAATTTTTTTCTTTCACCTATAACTATTTCTAACATTAGTTCTTGAAATCAGGATATGCTGATTTCAGAGTAATGCTACCATAATCCTCAACTCTCATGCATGTGCTGGTGAAGTTTGAGACCGTGATTTGGGATCCTTCCCCCTCCATTTCCACCCACTGATGCTGCTTGAGATCATGCTCAACCCAGCTATATCCAGGCTGAGTTGCTCAGAGATAATTGCCTGAGCTGGGGTCTTGCACTTACTCCTATCAAACCCCCTGCTCTCAGCAGGATGCCTACAATCCTGGCAACAAAGTTGCTGCAGAGCCCCTGCTGTGCTCAACAGCTTTAACCCAACAGTCCAAGGCAAGCACTTCGGAGGCTGTGACAGTGCTTTGAGAGTTCCCTTTGAGTCACTCGTCTCTGAGCTCAGGGATTTTGCACAAAGAGCAAATTCCCTTGAGTGACTTCAGTGATTTTAGTTCTTATGAAAAGTGAGCAGTGGACCCCTCTACCTAAATGTGGGTTTGGACTATCATTAGGCAATGTTTTAAGTAGCATTACTTCAAGTTCTTTATTTTGCCTGCGTTGTTCTTAAGGAGACTAAACTGTGTATCCCCACATGAAAACACTATTTATATTTATTTAAAATAGATCAAGGTCTGCATAAATGCCTTATTTTATTTAAGACAGTTGAATCTATTGCTAGAAAAATATGTTTTTAAGGCTACCAGACTATATCTTATCATCTGTCCTATCATGTAGTCAGAGGATCAGGTTAATGTTCCTCCAGACATCTTTCATCACTCCAGGCAGATTAGTTAAAATCCAACAGTCACAAGATTGTGTTCTTATTTGTATGCTTTGTAATGCTTCATAACTTCTAGGAAGAAAATTTTCGGAGACTATCACTATAGTGAGTATTACTTGTGAATCCAGAAATCATACATTTTTTCAAGTTTCTGTTATATCTTTATGTTGTAATTTAAGCTGTATGGTCCTGAAAGCACCATCTGAGGAATGAGATCGGTTTCCCTCTGGCTACTTAAACTTATTATCTATATCTTATTTAAATATTATTCAACTTATTTGCTCTTAATCCCATCAGGGGGACTATATTTCTGGTGCATGGCAACCTGAAAAAAAGAGTAAAATTTACTGATAATTTTAGTGTAACTGTGATGCCACAAGTACCTGCTATATTCCCTACACGGTTGCAATAGTCATATTCCCAGTGATTATTTTGGTTTGTCTTGATATTTAATGGCAATATTTAAAGGACTTTGTATTATCTGAGCTTTATAGGAAGGCAACAGAATATGGTCTTCTTTCTACCCTTGTTAAAAATTTTCACATTCATGGCAAAGGAAGGTGTCAGCCAGTGGCAAGACTGCATCTGGTCCGAAAGAGAAGGGAAATGGGCTGAGTGGCACGTGCAAGCAGGGCAGAGCTGGTAATGCTAACAAATCAGGGCAAATGGCGTACTCAAAGGGCCCTGCCAGGAAGTGTTGGGTAGCAATTAAAGAAATTCTAGGTTATGACTAGTGTTTTCTGAATGTTCTCTGTTTGCAAGGAATCCAAGTGCCACATATATTTCTCTATTACTTCTCTCTGAGAGAGAAATATTTTTAAGAATACTTCAGTTGGAAGGGGTCTACAGTGATCATCCAACTGCCTGACCACTCCAGGGCTGACCAAAAGTTATATTAATGGCGTTTTCCAAATGCCTCTAAAACACTGACAGACATGAGGCATTGACCACCTCTCTAGGAAGCCTATTCCAGTGTTTGACCACTCTGTAAAGAAATGCTTTCTGATATCAAGTCTGAGCCTCCTCGATGCAGCTTTGAACCATTCCCAAACAATATTAAATTAATATTAATGGTGATTAATAAATCAGCATTTTATTGGTGCAACCTAAGTGGCTGGATGAGAGATTTGCCATATCACTCACTCATGCAGTAAAATCAATAGCTGTGATATTAACTCAATGAACTTCTTGGACATTCCTCTGAAGTCATGACTTGATGTAACTTTGGTGTTTTCCTGGGGTTTTTTTGGTTTTGATATGCTTGACTTCAGCATTTACCAGAAGTAGTGGTCCCAAAGACATTAAGATCTTTTGTCTTCTAAAGTAAAAGTGATGGCAGACAAAACCAGTTCTCTAGTCTTCCTCCCAGTGGACACACACTGAAAGAAACCAGAGACTGCTTAGGAGACTTGTTTTATAATGCTTATATTCTTGCAAGGTCCATCTCATATTCTGAGCCAACAGGGCACACAGCAATAATCTAGGTAGCCTACACTCCAGACTGTTGTGCTAACCTTAAATTTATTTATTTTATTATGAAGGGAAAGTCAAATTGTATCCATGCCCTTAGGGATTTTTTGTGGGTTTTTTTTTTTTTCCTTTTTTCTCCCATTTGAAAATTTTGTGGCAAACAGATTCCACCATCTGCTTTTGCTTATTTTAACTAATCAACAGGGAGATGTTGCAGTAGACTCCAACAGAATAATCAATAAAGGAGGCCTAGATAGTCAACCATGTGGCATGCTGGCTTTGAGCCGATCTCCTTATTAACACAAATAGTCTTTGGATTTCATATTAATACCCCTTGAGAACTAGCTAGATGATCTTGCCTTGGGGAAGAGCTTGTGAGGATACTGATTTTTGCTGGAACTGTTCTCAAAAATAACTACTACGAAAACAGTTGCTTAGCACACCTCTGAGTCAGGAACAAGCTGTCCTGTATTGTCATAGAAGGTACACTTTGTATCCCAGTCATGGCTCCTAGATTAGACAATGTTGAGACTTGATGTGCGCTGAAATTTTTCAAAAAGTGAACCTGATATAAATTACAGTAAACTTTAATGGATCAAAATAATTGTCTAATCAATACCAGTTCCTCTGATATCTTTTAAACAGCATTAATCACCATGAATTCATTTGGTATTAATGCAAATGTTGCAAGTGCTTCAATTGGATTTCTGCTGTAACTGAAGAGTAATTACTTTGACTAGATATTTGTGCTAAAGTCTTACCCAGTATGCATGCATATAGAAACAATAAAAATAATGAAGTGAAGGGTGGAACAATACTTCCATGTAAAAGTAAAACAGTTTTTGCTTTAGGAGTTAGACATTGTTAATAAAAATGTATGCATTTTGCAAATGAACCTGGAAAATTTATCTTCATCTAAGCATACAGCAAATATCTAACCCCATCTCTTGTTACTGTTATGGTATTGTTGTCAAGATACTAATTTTTTAGATATACAGAACATGCTGCCAGAAAAGCTGTATGTTCATCATATCTTTTAGATTACATTTATGTTACTGAATATTTTACCTGTCTTTCATGTGCCCTAGATGGGTAGCTAATAATAAAAATGTATTTAAGATTGCAGAATGCTGTGTACCAAATCCAAAAATGTTATTTCCTGAGTTTACCTGATCAGACACATAGTAGCTGAATAACATTTCATTAAAAGAAAAAGTTTAAAGAACATTACGATATCTGGACATATTAAATACAATTTTTGAAAATTATCTGAAGACATTTTCAAATTTTAGATACTCAAATGGTAAACCCTTTCTGGCTGTATACACACAAAAAATTTTAAATAAAAATGCTTTGTGAACAGTCATACAATTTCTGTCAATAGCAAACATTATAGCTTCAAAATATTTAGGGACTGTCTTTGTAAGTAAACTAGTCTTTATGGTAATTGCAAGATATTTCCTTAAAAAGATGACACTTCGTGATACCATTTGTTAACTTCAGTGTTAATTTCATTTAGAACCACTATAAAACTGAATGCTCTTGTTTAGTATTCAGGATAATGTGAAAGGTCCAACACAAAAGTCATTCTATGACAAATGTGAGTTTTTAAATAGCATCATATATCAAAATGTATATTTAATTTTAAGGCTTCCAACAGATCTGCTTTGACTAATTCTAGCTTGATAGTGCTTTGTGTCTAGCTGGGTCTTTCATTGACATTTGATGCTATCAATTAAGTGATCCTTCTTGATCAGTCTTTTCTGATACTCTGTCATGCGGCTTTAAACCTGATTTGATTCCTAGCTATCACTTCTTTCCCAAATGTTTCTGTTCATGTTTCTGTCTGATCAGGTCTTTGTCATTCCCTTTATTGCATTCAATTTTCTTTCTTTTGCTGAATACATCCTATTTTTTCTCTGCATAATACTTCTTAAAGTCAAATTCTAAAAATCTTCTTTATAGGCTATTTCTTCCATAACTGTAATTTCAAATTTTTTCATCTGCAGAAAAATTAATCAGCTCAGGCTAATCTTAACTTCCAGAAATTCAATTCTTTTGGCTTTGAAAACATGGAATATTGAAATTTATCTGGAAAACAAAATAGAGATTCTATGAGGAATAACACATGAGAAGAAAGACAAAAAATAGTCAGAATTTAAAATAAGGTGGGTTTAGAGGGCTTGATTGATTTCAGCTCATGTCTTGTGATTGTTTTCTCCTAAGTGCTTTTGCTACTTGAATGGCTTAAATAATTTGGAAAAGCATGTTCCCTATAATGTTAGGTTATTGTATCAGGGCACTGCAAACACTTTAAAGCTAAATATATATCTGCACTGATTTGGTTTGACAGCACTGATTTTTTTTTTTTTTTTTTTAATTCCCTCCCTGTACATCTTGAGCACAAGAATTTTGTGGCAAAAATGTTTTAGAAAATAGCAATTTTCATGGACTTCCAGAAGATACTTATGATGATCAAATTCTGAGCTTGTAAATGTAAATATTCATCCTGAAAAACTGATTTTTAAGGGCTCCAATCAGAGAACAAACATCCTGTGTAATTCATGTATCTAATCAAAGCTAACCAACACAGCCTGAATTTCAAATGTCAAACGTTTGCAATAGGCAAACACCACACATAATTCCTCATCTGTGCATATTCAAAGAATTTCTGTGTGAGTCAAACACAAGTTACAAAAAGAAGTGATAGTCACAGTATTACTTAGCTCTTGTGAACAAGTACAGCTGTAATACTAGGTTTCTGGTGTGTTTCTTTGTTTGGGTTTTTGTTTTGGTTTGGGTTTTTTTTTTTTTTTCAATTGAGCAATATTGCATTAATAATTTTTCTTAATACTTTTCTTATTAATATTTTTTTCATAAAGAATATTATCCTAATGGACTTAAGTACAAGAAAATCTGTCTCCTCTAAAGCTTTCTGTCAGTTCTTCATGATTTGGCTCATCATACTTTGCAGTCATCTTTTCAAATATATTTTGTTTTACATCTGATGAACTGAAATTTTAAGGTATTGGTGTATTTTAGGTAGTTTGTTTTTTTCCTCCTCATTTCAGCTTAGCTACCTCAGTTTATCTGCATTATTCCTACAATGTTTTGTGTCCTTTTACAGTCTAATTTTGATGTCAGTCTATATCATTATTATACTACCCCTTAAACCTCTCTATTGGCTCTTCTTAAAACACCCCATTGATTTAAAGATCTCGTTACTTACCAGAGTATGTTCTGATTCTCTGACCTCTTCTCACTCCTTGGTGGTGACTTCAGTTAATTGCATGATTATCAGATGATAATGCAGTAGCATTAAAATGAATTAGCATGTAATTACTGTTGTTCCCAAGGGAGATAGGGTACTTAAAACAGTGCATGTTATTTCATGGAAAGCATGAAGCAGTGTATTTCCACTGGAATACTCAGATATCCATAGCTCTTGCTTTCTACAGTGTGTCCATAGTACAAAATCCTAGAGGAGATTTGGAAATAGCTGATCAACATCTGCTTTTGCATCTTAGGTTATCCATGTCGGTTCCAAAATCTTTAATTATTACAAGTATGCGATAAAGTGATTTCATATATGATCTCATTTGGGTTGTCTCATTCCCATTGGCATTTATTTGCTATAAATATTAACAAGATTAAACATTATAGACCCCAATAAGTCATCAGAAAATTATTTTACCTAATCAACATTAATTAATTCAATTTAATTATGAAACAATATTTTAAAAATACTAATGTTTCAGAACTGTATCAGATCTTGAGCTAGGAATATGAAGCTGTTATGAGCAGAAAATTACTTATGGGATATATTATTATTTAAATCTCATTTGTTCATCTGAAGAATTTACTTTTTAGGAGTCCCAGTGTCAAGGTGTTCTTATGCAGGACTAGCTGAATGGGATTTCTTCTGTCTCAGAAGTTGTGTACTTGCCTATGTGGTACTGTAGTTTCTACACAGCAGAGCAGGAAACTAAATGGAAAAACAGTTTGTGTTTTAGGACTGATTAATTTTCTAAATATCACATTTTGCTTCTCAGAACTGTTTTCTCAAGAATGCTTCTTTCTTTCAGTTGATGACAGCATTTAGGAATTAAAAATGCACATAAATTGGAAAATTACACAATTGATAAGAAAGAGCTCTAACCCTAACTGCCAGCTTTTTGAGATGAAGTCCATAGAATCACATTATTTTCTATAACAAGGAGCAAACAACAAAAAAATGAGTGAGCAACAAAAAAGTTTACTTTTACTTACATTACCCTGTTGTGCAATTTATCATTGGAAAAGCACTGAAGATTAGGCTCCTAAAGTCCATGGCTTCAGTGTTGAGTGTCTACAGCAGTAGGGGATGCTTTCTTCATTACTGGGCTTAATACAGCTACATTTAGGGCACATTTCTGGAAGCATGCAAAGTTAAATGTTTTCAACACCCAGCTTGAAATAGCTACTATTCAGAAAATCTGAGTCCTTAGTTTTTAAAAGTACTTTGTGGATATTGTAGGGAAATACCATAAATTCTAAATTGCAAAGAACATAGTTGTGTCCTATTACAGGTAATGTACATGAAATGCAGAGTGCTAAACTGTTAGTGATAATGGAACAATCTTCTATCTGACATTCTTTTATTTATATTACAATTTTTTTGTTATGTCAAAGCATTTTTTAAATTTGTACTAGGGTGCCCAAATGGAAGTTTGGTGGGTTTCTTTGCTATATGAACTTACACAAACATGACTGAGAATAATAAAAATAGCAGAATGCATTCATCCATTTCATAAACTAAAAGCCACTGAAGATGTTTAGATGCTTGAAGGATAAAATAAACTTAATCATAATTTCATTTCTGGCAAAAAGACCCCGACTTTTGTTTACAGGAGAAAAAAGATGGAACAACAATTATTTCTTTTCTACATGTGTTGCTCAAGTTTTTAGCTTAATTACAGATCAGATTGGTTAGTGTTTTATCAGTGAATGCAAAAGTAGCTACATGGACATCTACCTGTATATACCTGTACAGGACCTAATTGTTTAATATTTCCATAAAAAGAACATAAATGTTTTACAATTCAGAACTATATTAATTTTCTATTATGTTTATTTTTATTTTTTCATAGAAATGTATACAAGATGGGTTGATGACTTTCAGAAGTTTAATATTCCCAGATTATACATTGCTACTTCTAGGGTGCATGGATTCATCTGATGATAACTTTTAACTGTTTAGAATCTATGGTTTTAAATCAAAAGTGACAATAGAGTTTCTGCTGAAGATTTGAGGTTTTTTCCTTTATCTTTTTTCCTGTTCTGTTTTTATATCACTTTTTTGGGTTTATTTCAAAGCCCTTCTCATATTCCTCCTCTTCCCTACCTTGCCTATCTTTGGGAGGTCTATTCCTTTCTTTTTTTTGCATGTCATTATACACACATGCTTATGAAAGTGTTAGAGATTTTACTTTTCACAAAGTGTATTATTTATTATTTACAGTCTCCACAGCATAATGGTGTGCATTTATTCTCTTATAACAAATGCTGGGCAAGTTACACTGTTCTAGTGCTAAAATTTACAGGAGTTCTGAGAAGAATGACAATGTTCGCTGCATACCAGAAGCAACTGGAAATAAACCCATAAAAACACTAGTTTTTAGAGATTCCTAGCACTGAAAAAGGTGAGAAGAAAATGTAAAATATTAGGCTTTTTTGGTGTGGATCTGAAGATAAATACAAAGGCTTGTAGAGAGCTCTGAAGCCATAAATGCTTTACAGAGGGTAAAGTGGGCACTAAGCTGCTATTTTCCCCTTCTAGAACAACAGAAGAAAGGGCATTCCAGTAACACAGCAAAACTACAAATTCAAAACGGAACATTTTTTAGGCAAACTGAATTACTACTTTGATAAAAAATGCTAAAACAGTAAATAAAACTCTGATGTTTAGACAAGGAACTAATGTTAACTCATTGAGAAAATGATTCTGTGTAACTTTTGTAGAAAGAAAAGTTTATGGAGACCCAGGACTCGGTGCTTCGATGCTCTTCCACTGTAAAATCAAACTTGCAGAAGGGACATAAAATTTGCATTTTCCTTTCTTATTTCATCAAACCAAAATTAACTCCTCTTTTAGAAAAATACAAGAGTTTGGCAACCTGACAGGCTTTTGCACTTGTCTTGGAAACACCACTTCTGAGTTAGTTGCCTTTATTTTGATTATTGTCAGAGGTCATAGGATCCTTGCAGAGTTCTTGGACAGCAGGCTTTTGATAGCTTTAGGAAAACAATTAGTGGTAAAGTTGGTAAAGAATGTTGAAAATAAAGTGTGGGGGGTTTTAAGGAACAAAATTTGTATGTTGGAATATATCCAAGCCTGCCCAGTAAATGGTAAGATCTTAATAAAAATTTTAGTGTACTGATACCAGTCCTCAAGCTCTGTTCTCTATCTGGAATTCATTGGCTTTGTACCAGTTTATATCCACAAATACTATTACCAAGCTGATTCTGTAGTCAGTTTTGATAAAGTAGATGCTATAAGCTTGGAGTTTCTTCTCAAGTCCAGTGTTGCAGAAGTTGTTCAGAAACAGGCCATGTCATAAGAGCTATGAGAAGGCATCTTTTTTCATGCTAACTGTACAGCATAGAAAGTAGGTGAGTAAAACGTAAAATAGCGAAGGTCCAACAGAATGCCATTGTAGTTCATACTGTGGGCTACACCATAAGAGGAAATATGTTTTGCAGAAAGTTCTATGTGACCTAACTCAGTTAGTTTCTTAACACATGAAATCTGCTGTCTTTGAATTTACTAATATTCCTAACTTGGATAAATATGAGTGGAAATTCTGCCAGAACAATATCAATCTTACTGACCCAAAAAAAGTTTTTAAACTCCTTTTAATGGAGTAATGATTACAATGGTTGGGGTACATGTGAAAAATATGTTTATAAGGAAAAGATTAAGGCAAGAGATGTTCCTTTCATTGTGTTTATCCAAGAGCAGACACTAGACAAAAATAATTATAGCAGACAAGAGTCCTTCCTCTGAAGTGTAGTAGGTCAAGACACTATAAACAGACATTTAAAAAAGCTACCATAGAAGCACTTTCCATCTCAGTTTTCTTCACTGAAAATAGGTTTATGTAATGCTTCAGTCCTTTGTCCTCACTGGGCCCCAAGTCATTACCTGGGTAGGTAATATTACTCATCTGATTTTTCCTTACTATTTGTTACACAGCTGCACAGCATTATGTTCTCCTTGATACAGACTGGGGTTCCTATATTTTAATTTAAAGCTCTTCAGAATGTTTTCCAGTAATAGTCTATTTCATGACACTTTGGTTAACCATAAAACATCTACTGATTTCTCTTTTGATTCCTGTGTTCTTGAGCTGTCCTGCACTGAGAGCAGTGAAGAGTTTACAAAGCTTTAACATTATCCCTGGAATCTACCTTTGTCAGGCATATTTGTTCTCAAGGATTCATAAAAAAAAAAAAGTTTTCACTGTCTTGCTAGTTTCTTGTCTTACTTATGTACTATTTTTCTTTTCTTTTCTTTTTTTGCCTATGACAGTTCAGAAATGTTTAACAAGACCTCTTTTAAAAGAAACCAAAGTTATAAGAATTTACATTTCATTTAAATATTTAAATTGTTTTATATCTTCAGATTTAAAGAAACTGTGCCTTGTTTTTGTTTGATGCTCTTGTATATGTATGTTATATGCATGCATGTTTGCACGTCTTAGACTGCTTCATCTGAATTTAAGAAGCCAGGTTTGTAGCAGTGTCATGCAATTTTCATAATTATTAGATCAGTGCAGCTTGGGCAAGTGTTATGATAAACACAATCTTTTTGGTTCTTATCACAAACGGTACAGCTGATGCTGGAATAGTGTATGTATGCCTGAGTGATGTACCATTTTTATCAGTCTAAATACATCAATGGAAGGAGTTTGAATGTATTTTAGGAGCAGCACAGATGGGAATTAGGAAACAAGTGTTTAGAGAAATATCATAGTGTTTTCTAGGTATAGATTCTTCTGTCATGTCAGAATCTCCCTGGTCCAGTTTTCTTTCCCCATAGCATAATGATCAGAACAGTCATGCAGACGGAAAGGGCTTTTAAACTAGAAAGGAACAGAGTGGTGTGTTCAGAAGTTGCATCTCTAGCCTCCAGATCTGTCACTAAACCCACCTGGGATGAACTCAATACCAAACAGCGAAAGCTTTGTTAACTACACAGAACTCAATAGTTGTACCAGTACCTTAAGGAAGCTAAGAATCAGCTATCAAAGTGCTATCTTGAGAAGTGAATCAATGGAAAGTGTCCTGCTTGCCAAGTGTTTATTTTTAGCAAGCAAGATTGCTTTGACAGGGTTGTTTATGTTGCCACTCATTAAATAACTGTATGTATGATTTTGCTTTCATGCCTTTGTTGAACATTTAGATGTGTAAAATCAAACGTGAGCTGAGACTTCACCAGCTGAGACACCTCCATGGATGGTGACTCTACCATGTCCCTAAGCAGCTTGTGCCAATGCTTCACCACCCTTCCAGTGAAGAAATTTTCCCTAATATCTAGCCTAAACCTTCCCTGGCATAACTTGAGGCCATTTCCTCTTGTCCTGTCACTTGTTACTTGGGAGAAGAGACCGACCCCCACCTGCCTACAA
This sequence comes from Ibycter americanus, assembly GCA_035590275.1. Classification (NCBI taxonomy): domain Eukaryota; kingdom Metazoa; phylum Chordata; class Aves; order Falconiformes; family Falconidae; genus Ibycter; species Ibycter americanus. Next base: position 21,440,442 of record JAVJGI010000032.1, read on the forward strand.
CCTCCTCTCAGGTAGTTGTAGAGAACAGTAAGATCCTCCCTGAGTCTCCTCTTCTCCAGACTAAACAACCTCACTTCCCTGAGCCACTCCTCATAAGACTCATAATCCAGACTCTTCAGCATCTTCGTTGTCCTTCTCTGGACACACTCCAGCACCTCAACATCCCTCTTGAAGTGAGGGGCCCAAAACTGAACATGGGATTCAAGGTGCGTCCTCACCCGTACCAAGTACAGGGGGATAATCACTGCCCTTGGTCCTGCCAGCCATGCTGTTTCAGATACAAGCCAGGATGCTGTTGACCTTCCTGGCCACCTGGGCACACTGTTGGCTCATGTTCAGCCCCCATCAGCCACCACCCACAGGTCCGTTTTTTGCTGGGCAGCTTTCCAGCCACTCTTCCCCAAACCTGTACCATTTTGTGGGGCTGTTGTGACCCAAGCGCCGGACCCGACACTTTGCCTTGTTGAACCTCATACAACTGGCCTCAGCCCATCAGTCCAGCCTGTCCAGATCCCTCTGAAGAGCCTTCCTGCTCTTCAAGCAGATCAACACTCCCACCCAACTTGGTGTCTGCAAACTTGCTGAGGCTGCACTTGATCCCTTTGTCCAGATCATCAATAAAGTTATTAAACAGGACCAGCCCCAACACCAAGCCCTGGGGAACAGCACTTGTGACCAGCTGCCAGCTGGATGTAACTCCATTCATCACCGCTCTTTGGGCTCGGCCACCCAGCCAGTTTTTTACCCAGTGTAGAGTATACCCATTCAAGCCACGAGCAGCTGGTTTCTCTGGGGGAAATGCTGTAGGAGATGGTGTCAAAAGCATACTAAGGTTCAGGTAGACAACATTCACAGCCTTTCCTTCATCATCTAGGCAGGTCATCTGGTTGTAGAAGGAGATGAGGTTCATCAAACAGGACCTGCCTTTCATAAATCCATGCTGTCTGTGCCTGATACCCTGGCTGCCCTGCACATGTTGTGTGATGGCACTGAGATTGGCTCCATAACCTTCCCTGGCACCAAGGTCAGGCTGACAGGCCTGTAGTTTCCTGGATCCTCCTTCCTGCCCTTCTTGTAGATAGGTGTCACATTGGCTAACCTCCAGTCTGCTGGGACCTCCCCAGATAGCCAGGACTGCTGCTAAATGATGGAGGGTGTCTTGACAAGCTCTTCCACCAGTTCCCTCAGCGCCCTCAGGTGGATCCCATCTGGCCCCATAGACTTGTGCACATCTAAGAGGAGCAGCAGATCACTAACCATTTTCTCCTGGACTGTGGGAACTTCATTCTGCTCCTCCTTATCCCTGTCTTCCAGCTCAGGGGGCTGAGCACCCTGAGGGTAACTGGTCTTGCTATTAAAGACTGAGGCAAAGAAAGCACTGAGTACCTCAGCCTTTTCCTGTTCCTCCCTGCATCCAATAAAGGATGCAGATTATCCTTGGCCTTCTTTCTGTTGCTAATGTACTTGTAAAAACATTTTTTGTTATCTTTTATGGCAGCGACTGGCTGGAGTTCTAGCTGGGCTTTTCGCCTTTCTAATCTGCTCTTGGTATATTAGGTTAGAGTACAACCATCCATCCAATGCTGTACTTTAGATTCATTGGAAGCCTATGTAAGTGCAGAATGAGTTCTGTGTTCAGTCACATCTGATGTCATGTTTTACTAGCATCAATTCAGTTTCCTAATGCTTGTCGCTCATAACAGAGTGGTGACAAGTCCACTTAGCTTACAGTTTTGGTTTGCCTAACTGAGCATCCCTGTCTAAGGTGCCATCCTCTAAGCAGCAGGGTGGTATCTGTGCCCCAGTCAGTATTTTGATCTTGGTCCTGAATTACACTTTAAGTAGATTCAGGCAAATAAACACTTGAATAAAACACCTTATGTTAGACCGCCTAGCTCAGAAATCTCTGATTATTTTTTTCCTCTGAAATTTGAGAAGATGCATTATCTAGTGTTTTGATTGCTGGCTGGAGATTTTTTTTAACCAGGAATTTTTTGTAAGCTTCCCTGATTTTTCAGCTTGTACTCCACCCTGGCATTTCAAAGCCCAAACCTCTTGAAATTTAATACTTCTCCAACCTTTTTTTTTCCCCTTTGAATAGTTGTTGAGTTATGAAGTGGGTACAGCAAAATGTTTTCTATTAAACTTATTTCATTCTGAGTTGTTTTTCTATGGGCCATTCACAGGGATATGAAAGGATTTTTAATGAGATTGTAAATACTATAAATATTTTGTATATTTTCAGAGTGCCTGAATGTACTTTGAACTTTAAAGAATGACTATTTTGTTTTTTTTATTTCCTGCTTGTTATTTCTTTCATCTGGTACCAGTATTACATCCTAATTATACATCTGTTATGATACAAAAAGAATGGAAAGAAGATGCAAACAAGTAAAACATTTTTTAAAAAATCTCTATCAAGTTGTTTCCCTTTGGTCTATATCAAATCTCAAACAGTAATCTTTAATTCTCCTAGGCTTGCATGTGGATAATACTGACACTTTCTTTGTCTGTATACCTAGAAAAGACAGGTCTCAGTCCCCTGAGGCAAAGCTAGGATGCAGATGATTGCTTATATTCCAGTTCTCAACTTTTTTTAAGCTTGCTTTTCTTATTACAGTCTCCTAGCAGCTTCTTTATTCCCATCAGGAGTCAAGTCTAAATCCATCAGATTCCATGAAGTTGGTGCTAGTTTTAGCATCCATTATCAGGGAAAAGCTAATAATACCTTTAGGACTGAACCCACTGCTCTAATGGATGTTTTTCAGCAAATATTTGATGCTTCCTGGGGTATCTGCTTCATTGTGATTTACTTGCAACAACTAGGAATATTGTGTTGTTTAGGTAATCCATGCTCAGTTATTAAAATAAAGATATCCATGAGGAAGAATACGTATGTAAGATACTAGAGCACCATGGAAAAATTTATAACCGTAAAAGACATGGTAAGTGTGTTTTCCATCAAGGTGAAAGTGGGATGAATTCAGTCCTGGAAGCATTTTTGGAGAGACTGCATGTATTTCCTGAATAAAGAATTCTGAAGACTGCTGAAGCCCCTAGATCTTCTGATCCCCTAAATCTCTCTACCAAGCATTTGAATATTTGAGAAATTATTTCTCTCTGTCTATTAAATGACCCTCTCAAGCTCCACTGTCACCCTAAGCTCTATGAGAAATATTATAGACATCATTTTTGCATACATCATCTGAACTTGGAAAAATGAAAACCACAGCAAAAGGATCTTTCTGTCTTTTTAATGATGTTGTTTGCCCTAGTAACACATAAGGCGACTGCAACAGCAAGATAGGAATTCCTGACTGAAAACTGAATTGGTAAAGGAGTTCTTCAGCAAAGTCTTGTGCCATATGTACTTGATTGTCATGAAAGGTTAAACGATAAGTTAAAATTCCTGTTGAGTGTGAAGCTCTGAGGAGAACAGCCTTGAGCAAAAGCAATGTCTCATGAGACGGAGACCCAAACTACTTGGGCCACTAATTATTACTAGGAGTGCCAATAACCAGTCTTCCAGGGAACTATAGCCCTGGCTTGTGACTCCACCAGGAACTGGCCCAGGCAAGATTTGACATCTGGTGAATGAGTCCCAGACCAGCAAAGTAGTGAACACAGGAAAGGGGAAAAATCATCCAGGACAAGGAGTGTCCTGTTCTGAAAGACTTTTGGTAAAATATTTTACAGTGCAATAAATATATTTGTAAGATGCTTTTTTCAAGCCTATGCTATGCAAAAAAAGAAAAAAATTGGTTTCAAGAGTTGTATAAAATAGGTTTCAGAAACCTAGAAGACTTTAAATCACTGCCAAAGGTTACTTTTTGAAAAACCCAAGGAACAACTTCTTTTTGTTGTGTAATGTTGAGAGGTTTGTTTAGGACCGAGCTCCAGACCTTTTATACTCTCACTAAAAGCATATAGGTGAACCCCAGCACTCCCAATACAAGGGGTTTTTATTTTTCTACTAGGATTCAAACGTCTCACCAATAGATCTAGGAAGAGGTAAATACTGTTACAACCCTATAATCTGCCTCATCTGAAATAACTGTGTTACTGTAAACATCATCAAAGAGGTTTCTGCTTGTTCAACAGCTTGGTTTATTTTTTTTTTTCCCCTGTTGTCAATGAGTCTTGAGAACCAAAAAACATGGTGCAAGTATGAAATAAAGTAATAGAACTGTAATTTTAGCAGGAAAAGCATTGATGTTAAATACAAATAAATCAGGCAAGCCATTCCCTTTAAAAATATTTAATCTAATTAAAATACTTGCAGATAAAATCTGTAGTAACACTGGTGCTGTTTTCTTTCTCTTCTATTCTTTCAAAAGAAGAAAAATTGTTCAATAATTTTGCTTCTGGTTAATTTATTGTCACAATCTGTTTTGCCAAAGTATTCCAACCTTCATTCCTGGTATATGCTTCTTATTAGTACACTGCAGTGGAATTTTACAGAAAATACTAATATGGCTGCTTGCATAGCACCTGTCACTTGGAATTCTATAATATAAACCCTACAGATTCTGATGGAAACCTAAATGGAATACAAATTTGCCAATGCAGCAGGCATCTTTAATAATCTGTAGTTTGTAAGTTTTCAATGTTACTGAAATGTCTTTCAGCCTTCTATAACAGAGACTTTGCTGTAAGAAATCAGATGCAGGTTGAAAATGAAATATTTCCCTAGAATGTAGCCTCTCATATTAAAATACATTATGCTTTTTTTCACCAAATAGTATTGATTTTTCCCATTCATTCTAATGTTAAAAACCTGTAAAATTCAAGTTTCTTTTAATTTTATCAGTGTGATTCAAATTTAATTCAGTCTTGACCACTGTGGCTCCTAAATCGCTAAGTAATCAATTGTACCTCCTTTAAAATGAACTGAGAAAAGTTTGCCATTTTATGAGCTCACTGCCTGTGCAAGACATCTCATTTAGAACACTTAGTAAACTCCACTCTAATCAAGTGTAGCATTTGAAACCTCAGCTGGTTGTTAATGGTCCAAAAATAGACCTGTCCCTTCTGGAGTACGTTTGCCTACAAAATGCTATCTATTGATGTTTTCTTGAAGTAACTGCTTGTCTTTGTCTATCAGGAATATCAGATGTCAGTTTGGGAGGAATAATTATAAGAAAACTTGCATTTATAAAATTATAGTGTTAACCCTGTAAATTGACTGTCAATGTATACATTCTAAACCTGTGCCAAATAAGCTTTAATAAGATATATGCAAATTCCCAGAATGCAAATCTAAAACTGTCAGATTTGTGATGTTATTTCAAGCCTTCTTCCTTTTTTTTTTTTTTTTTTTCCAATTTTGAGTCAAGGGGAAACAGCTCTTTGCAAATTGGGAGTCTCAAGGGGCACATGGCGGGATGGAATACAGCTGGCATTTGCATGGCACCACAGTAAAGCCTCAGTAAAGCATCTTTTCTGTGCCAGTGTGCTATGTAAGCGATGTCTAAGAAATAATGAAGCACAGAGAAGGTGACATTAAAGGGGAAAGCATGTCCTGTAGGCTTATGAAATGAAGATAGTATTGTAGAAAGAGAATAGGGATTGATTATACCCTAATATTGTAAACTGAGTAGGATTCCAATTTAAGAAATGTTCAGTATGAAATTCCTAAGGCACAAAGCATGCACCGAAGAACCTCTTTATGGTAAAGCCAGTTAGAATTTTTTATTGAATATAAGCGTTTTATGATTCAATTCACCCTGAGAAGTATTCATTTTTTTTCCTCCATGAACTGCTGAGATTTTACATTTGACACTCTGGAATTAAAAGTCCAGCTGGTAAACTGTTTTAAGGCACCAGAATTCTGTCAGTTTTCAGAAAGTTGTAGTAGATGAAGGGTACAACTCAAAATGTCTTGGCTCAGACTATGTCTCAGTCTCTGGGCAAACTTGAAATTATGAATGAATCTTCCTTTGTAATAATATATTTTCTAGAGTGTTTGTAAGGGGAAGTAGGAGCATATCAAACTCTTACTTGCCCTGACTTTTGGTCTGACACATGCAGTCAAAGTCATACATCTGAGATGTTCTGTGTCTAAACTAATAGGGTGAACCATAAAATTATTCTCAAGGCAACACTTATTAATTATATACACTATAAACACCTCAGTTTAACTTCTAAAAGCCATGCATCTTGACTGTGAATAAGGGTTGACTGTCTGGGTGTGAGGTTGTCCTTGCCACAATTTACAATCAGGCATACTCTTAACGGTGCCATGTATTTGGGTGTTATTTGGACATAGCAGAGATCCCACTGTTCCCTATTCCTGATTTCCCAGTCATTCTGTATTCAGCTTTTCTCTGCCATACATAAGTGGAAGAAAATAACACAAAGACCACTGCCTGTAATTGGCTTTGCAAAGGAGTTTAGAACATTCTCAGAAAACTGAATGGTTTTGGAGTAGGTTTCCAAGTTTAAAACTACAGTGGAAGGACAGATTATCCAGCAATATATAGCCTCAGAGTCAGTCTTAAACAGCATGTGAATTGGAAGTGAAATGGTAATTTCATAGTTCAATTCTTCACAAACTTAATATATCTAAAAAATATCCCAGATAATGATCATCTGGCATAAAATCTTGACCTGGGTATCTGTAGACTAGTCCTTCATCAATGCAATGTTTTTACGGTCATCCACGTCTGAAAATTGTTGTTCTCAGGGGTCTTTTAAGTTAGTAGAGCATACAGGGCTGGAGAACGTCTCTTCTTGGATCATTACTACATGATATTATTTAATCTTTTGGAATCTTACTGACATCGAGAAGAATTCTTATTCTTGCTCTGGTACCTACCTAGCATCTCATCAGCTTGTAAATTGTAATAGCAATACATAACTGTGTTAGTGTTGTACGGATGCCAGATTTACTACTACTACTTACTAACAGTTGTGAAGGAAAAGACCAGACTGAGCAGACTGCAGCTTTCTCTGAAAACCTTGTTAAACTTTCCACTGTTAAACTCTCCCCATTGTAAACTTCCTCTAAGGTCAGGTTTTGAAGCGTAAAGAGCTGTTTCATTACTAAAATTTCCAGTAAAAAGTTAAGCCTCAGAAAACTGATGGCAGTTGTTCTTGAAAGCTGTAAGAACTTTTCTCATAATGGTACTTAAGAGATCTTAAAATAATCATAACGTTAAAATCTACCCTTTGTGATTTAAGCTTGGTTTTCAAGTTTCTTGAACAGCTCAGCTTTGCTGTTATATCTTAAATATTCAAGAAAAATAATTTTAGTTTGAACCCTTCTAGTTCAGTCTTTGCAGTGACCATTACTGGAATTGTTATAGGTTATTCAAGCCTTGGAGTTTGAAAACTTCTATTTTAAATGAAAAGAGTTCATGCAAATTAAACTACATAAAACTCAAGGTGCAATTATTTGTGCAGTCTGTCAGTTTGCCAAAAATAAAAGTGGAACGTGAGTGATTTGATTTAATCTGTATAATATAGGCATTCAGTTGCTTTGAACATGAAAAGAAGGACAGTCAGCATCTCATATAAACTGGTATGCAGAGAGAAAAAAATGTGTGCACATTAAAGGCTTAATTCTCTCTTTCTTGAAATAAAGGTCAGAGTTGAATCTATACTGTTCTGATGTATGTTTCATGTTGAGATAAATCTTTTTCATGGTTCTGTTTAAAAAAGATGTTGGAGAAAAAATGAGTGGTAACAATACATGCCAATTACCATTTTTGTCTCAATATCAATTAAAAAGCTACCTTTGAATGCTGGCAGTTTTCTTTATCTTTTTAGAAGCTATTGTTTGCTTGTAAGGGTGTGGTTGAATTCTTTAATAAGCATGTACTCGTACACATAAATATTTCTAATTTGTGCCTTCAACAAACACTTAAATTGCTTTTATGTAAATATTATCATTTATTTTGCATGTGGTTGCGTGGTTTTGAGTACTTTCATAATATAACCTCCATTTAAAACTGTCCACTGGAAGGCAAATTCCATTTTATACTTCAGAAAGTTGTGTGAGTTAAAATCCTGAGATGTTCTATATTTATAAAAATATACCAATTAATATTCTCTTTTGAAATCTTATTTGATGAAATTTAAGTATACTGCTAACGTATCTTCTTAACACTGCAGTTTCTGATACATATGAAATCTAGGAGAATGAACCTCAGTGACTTTTGAAATATCATAAAGCACCTTTTATGCTTCTCTTAAACATACAAAGGCTTTTAAAAATATGAATGTTTCACTGCTTTATTGGAAACATCTGGAGTTTTCACATAGATTTAAAAATTAGAAGGTCCCACCTTTTATCCCAGTCCCACCTGTACGTTTTTGCCTCCTCCTTTTTTGCTGGTTCTAGCACTCATCATACTCTGCTGGAACTGCCCAGTTTCACTGAGGTCTACAGTTTATACAAAGAGTACCAAAACGTGCAACAGAGATCAAAGGATATACAAGACTACAGTAGCCAGCAGTTAGGATTTGAAAAAAACTGTGATTTGGGGAAGATTTTCACCTGCACAAGAACACATGTGTGATTAAGGAAAGAAATATTTTGTTCTGGGGAAAAAAAACAATCAAAGCCACACTGGAAGAAACAACTGCCCTACATGCATTTCATAGAACTGATATATCTTCCTTCATATATCTCTGTGTATTGATATCTCTGTAAATGGTTTATGCAAACAAATCTAGATGTCTGGTAACTAAATGTGGGGATCCTATGTAGCGTCTTAACACAATTGCAGTTACTGTAGTTATGGATATATTTGCAGAGTAATCTCACTCTTTTTTTTTGCTGTCCATGGGATAAGAAGTAGGTAAAAGCATAACCTTTTTCTCTGCTATTTCTGATTAAACACAGCCATACAAGGGGACTACACACAGTTAGGGAAATTCAACTTCTTAACAATGAAGAGTATGGAATGATCTTTTTTCTTCTTTTTTTTCCCCTAAATCCTAACTCTGAGCTACAGAAATATTTTATGCACCATTCTTACACTACAATCTAATTAAACTGCAACTGCATTTTTTAACAGCCTCTTAAGAAATCCTAAACCAACCCAAACTAGAGACTGAACTTTTTATACATGGATTTGCACTTTGCAAGCCCTAAGAATCCTTGCAGGGACTATCTTTCAAGAGTAAATAAACACCCACCACCACCTGTGATTCTCTGCACCATCATGTACACTATTTGCCACATAATAAAACTTCCCTTTCACATCAGACTTAAATTGGAAGCAATTGTTCTCTCTGGCTTACACATAACAGGATATGGTACCCAGCAGAATACACAGGTTGCTATACATCTCACTGTTCTGTTCTTGCAAACTACTGTGTTCTTGGGACTCCTACTATCAATATGAAACTTCAGTTTCATTACACTACATTATTGAATTCTAACAGGTACTGTATTTTCATTGTCCAGGAACTGACACCTGTTGAAAAGGTTTAATTTACATGCACAGGAACACAATTTAAGTATATTTTTACTGTTGCTGCCACCGAAGTTTGGACACGTGAAAGAAATGTAAACCAAGGAACAGGTCAAAACAGAGTTTCTGACAAGATGGTTTGTCCAAATACATGTTGAAAGATTGGAAGTTTTATTAAGTTCAGTCTTACGTGCTGTGCAATACTTGCATATGTGTAGCATTAATTCAAAAAATGTTATCCACCTGTTTCCTGTAATTGTTCTAGGATACTTGGTTTTGGCCAAGTGCCAAATATTGCAGCAACTTGAGAACATATGAACTTAAGCATATTTGCAGCCTGAAGACACTTCAGGTACTTCATTGTGATCAAATAACTTTGAATTTGTCAAGTAATCAGTAGCAGAGACAGAAATAAAATGAGGGAATCTGTGATTCTAACTGTCTACCACAACTTCTGGACAGCATTCTTGAATTTAGTTTGAAAGGAAACCTTAGTGGAAGAATACTTTTATGTGTGAGTTGATAAAGTAAATTATTCCACCATCTTTAAAAAACACAGTTTATGTCGGGTGTTTGCTACTCATCTTTCCACAGATCATTAACACGTGGATTGAGAGAAGTCTTCCTTTCCTCATCTTTGTTTTTCTTTCCTCTACCCCAGTTCCCCTTCTTTGATGTGACCCAGTATCTGATTAACTTTTGAGACTGTCTCTGGAGGGATCATGTGGAATGTTGCTTTTGTAAAGTTCCCGGAAAATTAATGAAAGCATTCTGCAATCTGTGGAACTCTAGATATACTTTGAAATGTTTTTATATCTTGTTTTTCTTTTGAATGCTCATGACTTTGACTTTTGGCACTGACAAGAAGAAATACACTTTATAGGCCTCTAGATCCCATGTCTCTAAATTGTACTTTCTGAAAAACTGGCAATTTCTGTGCACAACACAGAGATTGAATGCAGGGCTATAATTCAGCTTTGGTTTTCTGCTGATGACATAAACCACAAGAGCTTGTTGGTTTATGAACAGCAACAGCAACAATACAGAGAGACTGAATTACTGCCCGTGTATTCGATTAGAGACAAAGTGGTGTTGCCCACAATCGAAAAATAATATGTACTTGTACTTTCCAATTTAATTCTAAACAGGTAAATGAAGACTACTTAAAGTGTAAGAAATGAGTTGCATAAAATCAAAATGGCTGACCAGTTTAAGCCTGTGACATACTGACTAAAAGAAATGTGTTCCTGTTTTACACAGAAAAATATTCAAATGGTACTTAACACATTTTCTGTTGGCACCTTCTTTCCCTCTGCTCTCTCTTCAGCTACAAGAGACGTTTCCAAAAAGGAATTCTGTTAGAACCGACTGGCGCTGTATATAGCTGGTGCTGAAGTCTAAATATCTCTGAGAGAGTTGGTGACATCACAGCAGCGCTACCTAAAATTAGAGCCATCTCTGTAACTGCATGAAGTGACATAATATAGAATCTCCTTCAGAATGAATATTCTTTTCCAAGTTCTTTTTGCAACTGTTCTCTGTGATCCTGCACAGATTTCTGAACCACTAGGCAGGAAATAAGTGGCATTTGCCAAATACAACCAAATTCTTAACCCAGTCATCTTTTATATTTCCTGGCAGCCATGAGGAAAAAAAAAAAAAAATCTTGTTTGGATTGGATCTTATTATCTTCAGCTTAGAGAGGTGACAAATATGCAATAGGCTTAGTAGAGTGGTCCTAGCAGAAATTCATCTTGTAGTAGAATTTCAGTGGAAAACCAAATGTTATGTGATTAATGCAGTTTAAACATTAATTTCTCTCAGTATCATGTCACTACTAGCATAGTCCATATTTGTGCTTGAAAGTGTCTTCTTTTGTCGTTGTTTGTATAATGACACTGTAACAAATCCTTTGAATGTTCCTCCATTATATGCCAAATTATATATTTTATATGCTAGAGTGCTCATTTGCCACTAGTGCCTGTGATATTAGCTATCAAACAGGCAATGAAGCTTGTATGGGAACATACCCTGTTACCTCCTGGTATATGTGTTGAAGGAACTGAGCATCTCAATCACCTGAATACAAATTCACCACATGCTTGATTAGTAATGTCAGGTTGTTAGCCAGTTGCTTTGAACCCAGCCACTAGTCAAATCAATAAATGGAAATAATGCATTTATTTGTAATATGTAAAATGAACCGTATGATAAGAAAAAATTCTGAAAGGCAATTGAAGAAATAATAATAAAAAAAATCAACTCTACTTTTACCACTTATTTCCTTAAGTTTTATCCATATAATTCTCTTTACTCCCTTTGTCAAGCTGACTTATGCAGCATCCAAACACTTGATCACGTATTCTGTCTTATTGCCCACCTAGGCTGCATTAATTAGAGAAGGGCAGCTCCTGGAGCAACACTTTAGCTTTTATAGCTAGTGATCTTTTGGGAGTCCTCCAGGAAGTCTAGATTTCTTTTTTTTTTCCCTCTAAAGTTATTTATTTCCTTATTATTCAGGTAATAGTCTGGAAACTTATCTCAGCTAAAATAAGCACTCTTTTCACTGCTTGGGTGGTGCAAACATCATTTTGCTAGACAAGTTATCATCTTATGAATCTGACTGATCATTTATCATTTGCCTCAAAGGGCAGCAGTACCCTCCCCACATCCCCTAAAGAGTCATGGTGTAGTGTCTCTCTCAGCTTTAAATTTTCTATCAACAGTTACATGAACAGACACACCTGAGATGAACATTTACATGGATTAATGCATATAGTTCACTCTTCACTGAAAGTACACATGACAATAATCAACAACTTTCTGAGGCAACTACAAGCCTTAATGTTTTAGCTTCAGCGACCTTTCTTCTAGGCACTGTAACACCTATAAGCCATGGTTATGAGGAGGGTGCTGTGCGAGTTGCTACAAACAATGTCAGCAAAGAAGGAAAAAAAAAAGAGAAATTAGTATTTTCTTAGATACAGACAGAAAGGCATGCTTAATGAAACAGTGCTATAGCTCTTCAGCCTAGGAGAGGAAGTGTTCCAGTTAATCAGAACCTGCTGGCAAGGTTGGATGTCTCATAGAAAAGAGCTTTAGGGAGTACCATGAGGTGGTTTGGGTTTGTTTGCGTTTTGGTTTTTTTTTTTTTTTTTTTTTTTAAAAAAAAAAAAGGGACAGCAAAGTAGAAAGGCAGCAAGGTAGAAACCTTGAAAGTGGTCTTTTAAAAAAAGGAAAGTGGGGATGAAGGCAAGTATATATTGTGATGAGGGGAAGAAACCAGTATTTCTATATTAAATCAATGATGACAGACTCTGCAAGCTAAGCAGAGAAAGGGAGCTAGTAGAAGGATACAGAGAGAGCTGAAATGGTCAAAGAAGCAAAACATTAAAAAGATCTTTGTAGTATATGAGTGGGACAAGATTGTATTTTTCAAGAGGCCAGGGAAAAGGGTATTGCTGTAATTGAGATGAAAAATGTTGAACGTCTGGATGGAAGTATTGCCTGTTTAAACTGAAAGGAAAGGCCATACCTTGAAAATGTTATGCAGAAAACATAGCCTAGATATTCTAGTGACAGACAGCATTGTGTTGTTATAATTGAAAAGGGAGGTAGTGGGGAAAAGAAGTGAGCTTGAGTGGCAGAGAGAAGTATAGATGGATTAAAAGTGTTTGTTTATTTATGCCAGGGCAGATACAGCCCAGTGAAGATGGGGGAAAATGTGTATAGTTGTAACAGCACCACATAACAAGAGAGAGCACTGTGCTTGAATAAGGCTCTTCAGTTCCAGGCTGCCTCTCCTTCATTAAATTTACACATGATAACAACAGGCACATTAAAACATGTTTTTACCATTACATAAACTAATGATGTGGACAGACTTATAGATTAACCAAAAATATTATATGAAAAATATAATAGAAAAATATGAATGTATCTCTATAGGAGAGAGAGGGATACGTGTTCTCTGTCACCTCCAGGTTGAATACTGGCCGATTGTTCCCAAGAGTAAAAAAGATGTTTCATTCTTTCTGAGATTTCAGGTAAGAATACGTATATTTTGCAATCCTAATTTGAGGTCATGTTTTTTAAAGTAATAAAAATTGCTTAAACTGGAGAAGATGTTCCCCTCTTTTCTTTGCCCGTAAAAATTGTATTATATTAATGTATTTGCAGCACCAGCACCTACCCAGCAAGTGGTGACATGGTTTTTGCTTGTGTTAATGACATAGTGAAGAAATAAGGACCAGGCTTTGTGATAAGAATGCTTAGAAATACTACAGCTGTCATTCAGGACTTAAGTCAGTAAAGTCACAGTTTCCCCAACATCCATCCATCAAATGTAACCTGCCAGAAGTGATTCTGGAATTAAAGTACTTGAAAGACTACTAAAAAAAATAAGAAAACATTATCTGGTTACAAGTGAACTGTGTCACTCTTACAAAAGAACACAACAATTCAGGAATATTACATGCATAAGAGACATAACTCAGAGAGAAGCAAGCATCAGGGACTGGCTGACTGAAATATGAGAGAAACAGCATGCCTCATTTTTATTTAAATTTTTTTTAATAGGCTTTTTCATAGCTATCATGCTAATGTTACTAAAAACAGAGTTTAGTAGCATTATATTGCTGATCTTTGCACAAACAGATGAGTTATTCAACATCATTTTCCCAATATATTTCAATCAGTGTTAGTTCTCTATCTCAGAATATTAGTCACACCGGTTCATGGCTAATTATTAATATTTCCCCAATCTATACAGAATCCCTAACGAGGGGGGTTTTTTGTTTGGTTTGGAGTTTTTTGTTTGTTGGTTGTTTTTTTTAGTGTGGAACCTGTAGAAAATGCTGGACTCAAGTGAAATGGCTTCCATTATTTGTTTTTCAGAAACCTGCAATTTTGGCACTGATCTCTCTGGTGTTTTATAAAGAAATTCGGTTTTGTAGGGCCTGACAAGAAGATATTTTGGAAATGTCAGAACACATTTTAAAAGGACAGCCAGATTGGTTCCTGCTAAAATGGTGAGAATAATCAGAGAAACACTCAGATTAACTTTTCCCTAAGAAAACTTGTTTGAACTTGTTCTAAGACAAAACTTGCAATTTTCTGGTGCAGCACCCACTTGTAAGGTAAATCCTACATTTTCAGAGTTTGCAAATGCTTAGCTTACCTTGTTACATAAAGACATTTTTGTGAACTTTCAGTTTTCCTTGAAATTACTGTAAGCACTCAAGAGACAACTGCTCAACCTGCTCTGCCATCAGTTGTTGGCCACAGAACCTTATTTTAGACATAAACACAGATAACAGAAAGAATAATATTAAGTCTCAATGGGTTTTATACAACTCTAATTCCTTCCAAGGCACATATGAAGTCATATGTTATAGGAGCCAACTCAAGCAGTTTGGTCATAAGAATTCTGACTTGAAATGATGAAATGATAGGCTTTATAATCTAAAAGGGTTTTATTTTTGTATCATAGGGATTGTAACATTTTAGCCATTTCCTTCCCTTTGCCCCACGTCAGGAAATTTCAGTGCTCATTAGAAAACTTTAAAATATTATGCAGGTGTTTGGAAAACGAATGAAAGGGAGGGCAGGAAAACCCACAGTATTATACCAAAGACATTATAGCATCAGCAAGGCAAGGTACTTTTCATCAAGTCCAGAGTTACAGCAGTTGCCTTTATAATCTGAACCCTGAGATAGCTTTTTGGAGGTGTGAATAAAAAGCTTCTAAAATATAGATTAGCAGAACCTAGTCATCATTCCCTTAAGTATGTGGTAGACCTTTCTAACTAGATGTAAAAGATATATTCCTTGTATTAAATGTCACAGTAGCTAAACAAGCTAATGCAACTGAATAACAAAGAATAAAAGTAAATGTCAGGGGATACTGTAAAGCTGCTATTTATTTTTTCCCTGGGCCTCTGTAATGTCATAATTGTAAAAGTAAACTTGAGAAGGTTAGTTGATAGAAACCCTAAGGAGAAATAAGTGCTCTTACAATATTCTTTAGCGTGTATGGATTATATAGAACATACTATTGTCCTTTAGCCTAAAATAACCTGAAATAACGTAGTAACCATTAGAATATTGAAAATCATGACAGGATTTTGATTGTATTTTTCCTCCTTAAAAGTCTGATATTTGATATTAATAGCAAAGAGTACATTTGGTTAGGCATTGACATTTATGGCAATGTCTTGTATCAGGGGTGACTTTGGCTAGAAAATATCTGTAGTGGACTTTTCATAAGTTGTTTAGAAGGGTAATCTTCCCAATACACTTCTAAAACAACTGTTACTCTTCTGCTCATTCTGTAAATGTTAATTAGTAATTGACAAAGACATGTATTTACAGCTAATGTTGAGGCCATTTGACTATGAGAATCATATTTCTTCAACATAGTACATAGTTTTCTTACCATTGGGTAGTGTACCCCATGTTAACAACAGCCTGAAGAAGGATATACATGTTTTTTTAGAGCTACTTTTTAGTATTGAAAAATTTGATAAGAATTTGGGAAAAGCAAGAGGTTTAAAAATTATGTTCAAAAGTAACCTAATCGGGCTTAAGTATGAATTTATAGATTTCAAGGTTTGATCTTTTAGAAGAAGCAATTGCTTGAAACACATTTCACCTTAAATTTTGATTAAATTTTACACCATGTTTTGAGTTCTCTGTAGTTAATTAATGGTTGACATAACAACCACTAACTTTCACTGGATTGATATTTAAAATCCATATGTTTCAGTGCTAGTAGAGATCATAAATCATTGCCTAACATTAAAAAGATTGTATATGTACTGCATCCTCAAAATATTGAGTGCAACTACATAGCTTTGTGGAACAGACACACAATGTCAGATGTATCTGCGAGTTCTCAGCCAGGAGTCTATGGATACTTGAAAAACTGAACTGTAGGAACACGACAAAGGAGAGTACAGACTGACTTTTACCTTCTTTCAGAGGTTGAAAGGAAGAAAGAGAAAGATCAAGACATTTGTGATACTAGTTTTAAGATGTGGTTATTATGTTTGTGATTATTTTAATTCAACAGATTTATGAATCTTTTATGACAACTCTGTTTGATTTCTGTAAAGTTGCAGAGCATGTACCTATATAGCATTCGCATTTTTTTTCTTAATAGAATGCGTTCAGTGGGAGCTTGGCTACTTTGACCATGAAGGGAAGAAATAGGAGAAAATGCTATTCCAGCTGTAAACACCTATTTTTCATTTTACCAGACCCAAAGATTTATTTGTAAGAAATATGATGCATTATGAAAAATAATGTTTATTCCTCCTAGACTGACATACTGTAGTTTTACATGTTTTGTCCTGTTTTGTACTACTATGCATTTCATTGAACCGTTTTCTTGTCCAATATTTGAAATATTAATAATTATGTTTTAATATATGTGCTTTAAATTGTTTATTTAGGATTTCACATAGTATCATATCACTAATGCTATATGACATGTTGGAGTTCACTGCAAAAGGATGAGAGACATGTTTTTCTGTTAAAGATTTGAAGGTAGTGAAGCTAGTAATTAGCTGACAACATTATGATAGACTATAATGGAAACTCAGTTGCCCTTTCTGAGGCAGATCTATTGTAAAGTTCATACTGAACTGATGTTTCAATTTGTCTTCATGGACATTACTCACTGTATTGGCATTAGCAAATATGTTGCAGATCTGCCAGTCATTGTTACAATATGAAAAAAAGTAAGAAATTACTAATGGTCTGCAGGTCACCTACCGGGTAATTATTATCCACAAAATTTCCGGTAGTAAACTTCCTTCTTCTTAAAGAATGACAGATATAATTAAAATAAAGTTTAAAAGATATAATGGCTGTAACATACTGATTCACCCCCATGCTAGATAAAAAATTAGATGTCTCAGAGATGCTTGGACAAAGGAATTATTTCATCACTGCTGAGAGACTCTGAATTTTCACTGGCAAGCGTTAAGCAGAAATCAGTATTTTCACTGCAGCTTTTAAAGATATTAAGCAAATTTAGTCATTGGATTGCTACTTGTCAGTTTGCTCTAACTGTACCAGCAGTACAAATTAAAATCAGTTGGGTGAGATATATAATACATCTTAACAGCAGTTCTAAAGTCATTTTAGAGGACTGATCTGGATTATGGATGGATAGAATAAGACATTTCTTTTTGTACAAGCTCTATATGAAATATATATGGTTTAATATTTTGAATCCAACAAGTCACTTAGGCACATGAATAACTTCAACTACATCTACAGTCATATTGATTTCACAAATTAATGTGTTTCCTTCAATTGGCTTATCCAGGTGACCATCTCCTGTGGAATCAAAATTTTAAAAGAAGTTGAAATGTCCTGGAAATATGCAGCCTTACGGAAATTCATATTTATTTGTTAATAATGTGGCAATAGTAGATCTAATTAATTGTGATTTATTTCTTATTTTCTGTAGATTATGGATTTAATGTAGTATTTGAGTTTTCTTTCTATTGGAAAATCTTGGATTAGTGAAAAACAATGGTGAATAAAGCAGGTGGTAAAATGAAGTTGATCATTGGCCTATACTACAATACTATAGGTTTCATTTATTTCTGGTTTATACTGGTTTAATATATGATGTATAGAGGTTTAAGTAGCAGACACACAAATAGAACGAAGCTACAAATTGCATAAATGCATGTAATTAAAAGCCATGCCTCATGAGAAATCCATTTACCTCCTGTATTCTATTACACTAAATAACATTTACCTATCCTTATCTAATATGAATTGTGTGCACCTGAAAAAGGTAAAATGCATGGAACACATAGCCCTGTAAATGAGATAAGCTTTTTGCATCATAATGTTTAAATTTCTGTTTACTTGGTTTGTGAGTTTTATGATCATGGTAATTTATACTCATGCTATTCTATCACATATGACTTCACGCCTAGCCATGAAGAAAGACAAATTCTGCTTTAGTCGGTCAGAGAGAGATGAGTAAACCTGCAGCATCTCAGCCTGTGTTCAGATGCCTCAACAGAATTATACTGCTATTAAACACAGTGGAGTCCTGATTTGTGTACACAGGCCAGTTTTATTGACCATTAAGTGGAAGGGAACTTCATTACCTTTTAATCTTTTACAAACTGCTAGTAGGGTAACTATAAAATGAAGGCCAAGATATTTTAAAAAGAAATACTAATGTATAACACTCCTCGAACTACCTTTTTTTCCTGTACTCAAATTCATGTGCATGCTGACACGTATATGTGTAGACACACACACAATGTTTTTATCATTTTCTCTTTTGGGAGTCGCCCATCATTTACGGCATTCATTGAGAATCACCACAGCAGCTGACCAGAACTGCCACAATATCTTTATACAATTCTACAGAATTTATGGAATTTATCTGATTCTGAAATTGCACAATCTTTACAGTGCCATAACCCTTTGATTCAAATATGGTCATACCTAAATAACACTGACACAATGAAAAAAACCAAGGACAACATATCAGGGTATGAATTAAAATTAAGAAAGGTATATTGTGCTTAGCAGAAAAAGTTTTACTGTTTCAGATGATCAATTGAAATGATAGAGAATTACATTCTCTAAATTACTATAGTGGTCACGTATTACTAATGTTATCTATTCCAAAGATAGCCTTAATTTATGACTCCTTTTATTTTTAAAGATAAAAATAACTTCTTTTCTTTTCTTTTATTTTTCTCTGAATAAGTCAGTGTTAGATGCTTTCAGACTGGGAATACTACTTTCTTCACTGCATTCACTTTTGTCCTTGTATACCCTTCAGGTTCCAGACAGATAGATTATTGCTTCCATCAGAAAAGGGATTTGATTAATCACCAGATCATATGTTTTATTCAAAACCAGTGCCCTCCATACTTCATCCAGAGTAAATTAATGAAAAATTCACATAATTTGTGTAGAATAGTTTATTAACTGTTTTTTATAGTTTTGTTTGCAGCTTCAGAACAAAACCTAAAAATCAGGAAAGAAGGGAACTACATTTAGGGTCTTGATTTTTGAAGAGTGGGTTGAAAGGAAGTTACTGCTACAAGCCTGGGGAAGAGCGGCTGGAAAGCTGCCTGGTGGAAAAGGACCTGGGGGTGCTGGTCCAAAGCCGGCTGAACATGAGCCAGCAGTGTGCTCAGCTGGCCAAGGCGGCCAACAGCATCCTGGCGTGTATCTGAAACAGTGTGGCCAGCAGGACCAGGGCAGTGACTGTCCCCCTGTACTTGGCACTGGTGAGGCTGCACCTCGAATCCTGTGTTCAGTTTTGGGCCCCTCACTTCAAGAGGGATGTTGAGGTGCTGGAGTGTGTCCAGAGAAGGACAATGAAGATGGTGAAGGGTCTGGAGCACAAGTCTTATGAGGAGTGGCTCAGGGAACTGGGGTTGTTTAGTCTGGAGAGGCAGCGGCTCATGGGGGACCTTATTGCTCTCTACAACCATCTGAAAGGCTGTAGGGAGGTGAAGGTCGGTCTCTTCTCCCAAGTAACAAGTGACAGGACAAGAGGAAATGGCCTCAAGTTATGCCAGGGGAGCTTTAGATTGGATACTGGGGAAAATTTCTTCACTGAAAGGGTGGTGAAGCATTGGAACAGGCTGCCCAGGGACATGGTGGAGTCACCATCCCTGGAGGTGTTTAAAAAATGCATAGGTGCGGTGCTTAGTGATGTGGTTTAGTGATGGACTTAGCAGTCCTGGGTTAATGGTTAGACTTGATGACCTCAAAGGTCTTTTCCAATCTAAATGATTCTATGATTAAATTTCATCAGATTCTTTTAGAGAATTAACTGACTATATAAATTAGCCTTCACTAGCAAAACACTTGGGGATTTGAAACCCCCCTAACTTGATTTTCCCATCCTCCACAAAACTGTGTCTTTAGCTGAACAATCTGTCTTTTGGGGTGCAAGGATTACACAGTAACATGGTATTAGGGTACATGAAAGCTGGACGCGGACTTTTTACAAGGGCATGTAGTGATAAGAGAAGAGGTAATGCCTTTAAACTGAAAGAGAGTAGATTTAGATTAGGTATTAAGAAGAAATTCTTTACTGTGAGGGTGGTGAGACACTGGAACAGGTCCAGAGAAGCTGTGGATGCCCCATCCCTGGCAGTGCTCAAGGCCAGGTTGGATGGGGCTTTGAGCAACCTAGTGGATGGTCTAGTGGAAGGTGTCCCTGACCATGGCAGGGGGTTTGGAACTAGATGATCTTTAAGGTCCTTTCCAACCCCAAACCATTGTATGATTCTATGATTGAGTCTATGATATTGGCAAAGCAAGCACTGAGATTTCAGGTCTCAGTGTTATGGATGTTCCTGTTTTATAAGTGAAAAAAGTATGAATTTGGAGTCCTTGGAAGGTTATATGTTGAACATTGGGAGAAATATGGCGTAAGGCAAAAATAGTCCTTTGTAGCTACTGTAGCTCAGTTTATGTAATGTACTCACCTTTTAATACAGCCATGTGAAGTGAAGTCATCTACCACAGAGAAAAACTAAATATTACAGTGAATATCTAAGTCAAAAAAATTACTCTTAAATATCAGCAATGCCTTTCAGCTTAATTTGCCATACCTTTTCCCTTTGATAAATTGAGTTAGATATTCAGTCTGTCCATGTTCAACTTAACCGTACTCTGAAGTTGAACAATTCAATTTTATTGTGACACCTGAATCAGCCAGCAGCCTGTCTAAACAGAAGCAAAAGGAAAATAGGGTTAACGGTGTCCTTATTATTGACACCCACTTCAAAACTGCGCACATCCAACACTGTGAACATAGAACATCTGGGTAGGAGAAACTTGAGGCTATGTCTTACTGAGCGGAAGGTATTTGATGCACTCTGAGGAAGTCAAATAAGCCATTGCTTTTAAGATGTTCAAAGTTGAGATCACCCCCAATTTGCTAAGGTGTGTATTTGCTAAGCACTCAGGAGATCAGGCCAGCAAAACAAGCTGAACCACGCAAAGATACTAGCCTCTTCAAAACTGTATTAATGAAGTATTTTCTTGAGTTGGACAGCTACAGTTTACTACAGCAATAAAAAGGTGATTCTTGCACCATGACTGAGACTGAGTGTTTGAAAAGTAGTAGATTAACTATTAGTCATCACAGATGGATGATTTCGAACAAAAGCGCTTCATTGGTCTACATCACAGTTTTGTCCGTCTTTTAATTAAGAATTAACTGTTCCTATATAAAACATTGACATTCATGAGTTAAAGTACTTATGTGAAAACTAGGTATTCCTTAGAAATCAATGTTTACCTTTTGTTGACTTCCCAAATACTGCCTACCTAACTTGGAATTTATCCATCTTTTTTTGCTCTAACAGCTATGCCTATAGCAAACACTTAGTATTGTACTTAAGATAGTGAAGGAGATATGTTAAGTCTGCAGAACAGGAACTATGACCCTGAGAAGTGGCTTGCTCAAATTTGCACAGGTATGCTTGTTAGTCAGTTGCATTAAGTGCCACCATTCTTTGCCTTAAAATGAGTTACCAGCTTTGCCTCTGTGTCTGCTTTTCAAACAATTAGATTTGGAAAGTGGAAGAATATAAGCAAATTGTTTGAATATGACCAGCTAATACAGGTCGCTAGTGATACTGAATATATAATAATAATGTTTTGTGGATGTTTTATGAAAGTCTGCAATTTTCCTACATCTGTTGGACTGGAACTATTTCCTTGATTGAAACATTGATCGATCCATAAGAATTAGTAGCGAACTTTTTCCTCATACTACACAATTGTCTTGAGGCTGAGAAGAAAAAAAAAGTGACTGAAACTGGGTATGGATCTCCCCACCAGGAGATATAGAATGAAGGAATTGTTTGATATTATAAGCCAGAACAGCTGGAAAGACACCTTGGTGGGGAAGTATGATAAGACAGGCATATCAAAAGAACTGATTTCTGGTTTGGGCTTGAAAGATAGGGCCTAGGGGAAGGAGAAACAGACAAAAAAGGGTCAGAAGGGAGAAGCTATCTCTGGGTGTGCTGACAAAAGAGGGTCGGGATATGGATTGATTTCAGGAGACAGGTGGTTTTCTTCACATTTTAATGTAGTTAAATATTATCTGTTATTAATTATAAAGCTTGAATTTATAATTTTTACCCAAGTGATTTTTAGTATTTCTGCATTTACTGTACCATTTTAAAGACTACTTTGATACATGTATTTTCACAGAGTAAACACTAACAGAAAGGGAAGAACTTCCCGTGTCCTGAGAAAAGATGAAAACAAAAGATCTATCTTGATAATATACCACAATTTATCAAGGTGACGGGAATAAGAGAAGACTTATTTGAAAATAGGAGGCTAAAAAGATGATGCCCAAATTGAGAAAAATTAGGACCCATTTTCCACACCATTTGTAGAAGCATGGTAGAAAATGAAAACCTATTGAACTAAAATTCAGTTCAGGTGGCCAACATTCCTTGGTTAAGGTGTTTTCAAAATATGTTTTTAGAATAGCACAAGATACATACCAATCTGTAATTATTGCTATATCTGTGCTTAAAATGAAAGTTCTGTTTGTAAAGAATTTAAAAATGTGCTTGTGTCCAAACTGAAATAAATAAATAAATAAATATGCTTTAAAAATACAGACAAATATTTGAGGTCTGTAAATTTTGGAGTTTGCATTATCACATCGAAAGATATGCAGATTTTTAAAAAAACAGTTTCAAAGGTAATTTGAAACTTAACCCCCCCCTGAAATATTATATTTAGTAAGTGTCCAAAAGTGATGTTTCAACACTGTCAGGATTTGGAGTCCTATTTGAAAACAAAATATGAGAGAAAATGCCCTAATTTCACCAAGGAGTTTCATTGTAATACAATCTAATAATGCCAGATACCGTGGAAATTTTTAGTTATTGCCGTTTATTCACTACTGTTGTGTTGCTTTAATTTTCTTAAGCATTTCCAAAAACAGATTAACAGGAATCTCTGTGACAGTTTTGTCTTGTGTAACAGCAAACAGAATGGAAGACTTCAGGGAACCAACACCAAGATGAAGATTTATACCTAAAGTGGCTGTCATTCTTGGGGAAGACACAAGGCATGCAGAAGCCAGTCTTACCGTATTTCTATAGAGAGAGCTTGTGCATGTCATCCAGCAGTCATGCTCCCTACTCTGAAATGGCCCTTCTACCCTTTGGGGAAGTCATTCTTCTCTTATGTCAGTACATATTAGTACGACAGAAACAAAAAACAATAATAGAAATGAACACAGCACTGACCAATTAATAACTCAAGGGTAAAATTGTAATGTGATGTAAATTCATTCCATCAGTTCTGCCAAATCATTTCTATCCCGATTGCTACAAATAATATGACTGTAAGTCTCATTATTATTAAGAGGCAGAATTATGAGCAGCCAGAGGCATAGTCTGTTTGTACTAGGTACCGGGGTACCAGAGAAATAGCAATTCTCTCTAAAGCTTCTTATAATTAGTCCCTCAATGACCCAGACCACAGAAAGCAGTTAGAAGAGATTTCCTTCAGAATGTACAAGATATGCTTTTATGCAAGGATTTCAACATTTTTCTCTAAAAACAAAACAGAATTTAAAAATTCCTTTAAAATTAAATATTTAGTGATTGCTCTCCATAAAGGAAATAGTAAATTGTTCTATTTCTTCTATTCCTAGGATGTTGATTTTCCCTGAAGTTTTACACCCCAAAACAGCAGTAAAGTCTGTCCATCCATGGATTTAACTGTCTTTTCTCCAGTGCTTTGAAACTGTGTCTTGTGTTTGATGTGATAGTAAATGAAGGGTTGTTGAGTTTTTTGTTGTGTTGTGGTTTTGGTGTGGTGGGGTGTGTGTGCGTGTGTTTAGTTACTTGTTTTTCTATAAAGAAAAGTTCTAATTCATCTGAAAGAGAACAATGGATTTGCAAATACATATCCTTTTTACTCTTGCTTAGGTAAGTTTGCATCTTCAGCCTTTATAAAATCACTTGACTAAAAACACAGTTGCAGGCAAGGAGAGATGATGTTACTCTCCCTGAATTAACAACAAGGTTGTATTTGGCTTCAATAATGCAAAATTAGATCTGAATTTATCCAGCTGATCGGCTGAAAACCTACTAGCTATCTAACTATCACACAGTGCGATGGAGAGTAAACTTTCTTCTATCTGTTGGCAAACTACAGAAAAATTATACTGCAACAAATTTTCTATCTCTATCCTATGTACTTTTGTGTTCATATAGCTGAGCAAAACCACCTATTCTGCCTCACTGGGCCCTTCATACCAAATGACAAGTCACTGTGCTTAATAGTGAGAAATGAAGAAATATTACTGTTAGTTAAATTTTTTTAAAAAAAACATTTCAGACCAGTAGAAATTGATAAAGTTTACTTCTTTGATCATGAGTGCTTTTACAGTTCTTTGAATTTAAACAAGATGTTAACAAAATTATAACAACAAACTAATAATAATAATAATAATAATAATAATAATAATAATAATAACAACAACAACAACCACCACCACCACCAAATCCACCATTTAGAAAATGCTAAAATGACTATTTAAACCAAAAAGTCAAATCAACACATGCATGGCAGTCATTTCAATGCTGCTTAATCTTGAGTACTGTGTTGAAAACTTTGCCCTGCTGTATTCTGAGACCCTCAACACAAATAACACTCCCATTTTCTGTAACTATCATTATGCCTTTACCCAAATGTTTACACTCTTTCACTTTGAATAGGTTTTGTAGATTAATGTTCAAATTCCCACCTGTTTCATAGTTTTTAGTTTGATATTCAAATTCTTACCCATTAATGAAAAGGTGGAAAACAGGCATCTTAGAGAAGCTAAAAGAAGACAGATGTTTAGCATTTTCTACAGGTCTAAAAGAAAAAAAAAATAATCAAGGGCTTTGGCTTGTCTTGGCCTTTGTCTGCAAAGGAAAGTGTAGAAAGGGCTTTGTGGGACACACTTCTTGCTGTTGCAAGTCTGCTCTCCCAGGGGAGGCTGCATAAAATTTATCCATGTTACACAGGCAGGACAAAAAAACCAAAAGACTCTTAGCAGTTGTGGATCATTTTGGCCTCAAGTACTTTTGAAGAATTCTGTCTGTGTAAAAACAGAATGAATTCTAAATAAGCCAAGTTGTTATTGTGTTTCTTCCGAGCACTCTGTGTCAGATAGGAAGTATCATTTGGAGACCAACAATTTTTTTCTGTTATATATTTATTTATACAATATCAGACAGTTTTCTTAATGGGAAGATTATAAAATGCTGCCCTAAAACCACTTCTTTATGGAAGGTAAGGTGGGCTGTCTTCATAATTTTTCATTTTTTGTTCTCAAGTGGTGTTTCACAAAACTTCCCAAAATTAAATGATGTTCTAAACAAGTAATTTGAATCCGTTAATTGTGAGGGGTCCTTCTGGTAATGGATTTGTCCTTTGGGGAAATATACTTGCTTGTAATAAAACCCACATTTTTATAATCAAAGATAATGTCACATAAATTCATAAAACTACATGTAATAAGACAGGAAAATGTTCTTCTGAATGAAAATTATTAACAGGTGTTTTTTTTACTTCTATTGGGTTTTATCCTTTCATTTTTCCAGACTTGTCCACATGTCTGTATGTCATTAAGATAATATAAAAAATATGAATCTGATGGCAATGAAGAACCATCTTCACAATAGACGCAAGATATGTCCAAGCAGATTATTATGTGGTAGTTTCCATCTGTGCAAGGTAGAATCTTCTAATTCCACTTGAATCCAGAGCTGAAAGTACTCTGTCTACACAGCAAGGCAGACGTGCAAGCTGCGCAAGATACTTCCCATGCAAACCCTTGCAGCTTGTCCCCCTGTTGATTTGCTGGCTGGATGTCAGCTTCAATACCTGTTAACATATACAACCCACATACCCTCATCTCCAGGAAGGGAAATTTGAGCACATTTTGACACTGTTCCCAGGCCTGAAAAAACATTTTAAGCAACTTACACAAAACTTAGATGACAGAAACCATCTTCGTGTAAATATATTTTGATTGTTCTTTCCGTAGCTTTGACTTGGCCATCCTGCTAGACTTCAGCTCTACCTTCCTCAAGCTGCAGTTTTGGTACAGCGATTTCTTTTTCCAAAATAAGAAACTCACACCTTCCACTTTTTACTCCGAATCTTTTACTTCTGATTCCTTCATTTCCCTCATTTTGATGCTATGTCAGGGTTTCCAGTGCATATACTTCCAGCCTGCTATCTCCTTGTTTGGAACCATGCTGATTTTTCTCATGGCAATGATTCTT
Source organism: Ibycter americanus (assembly GCA_035590275.1). NCBI lineage: Eukaryota > Metazoa > Chordata > Aves > Falconiformes > Falconidae > Ibycter > Ibycter americanus. The sequence goes on from JAVJGI010000032.1 coordinate 21,467,194, forward strand.
TCATGTGTACACTGGAAGTTAATGAGCTCTCCCAGTACTTACTGGTCCTCTGTGAAATCTTTGTAGAGTAGGAGGAAACTGGTTTTACTTAAAAAGTCCAGCTGCATGTAGAGTGGGGATCTTCTGAAGACATAATACAAACATTATGTATGTCTTTTTTTTTCCCATTTGTAACCTTGGAAACTGTTATAAAGCATTATCTTTTAAAAGTGTCATTTCTATGCAAGCAGTTCTGTACAGTATTTTCTTCTCTGTCACTATCTGAGGCTGACAGAATACATACCTCTACTCCTTGCCAAAGAAACTGAAGGTTTTTTTCCTTCTAGAAAAGGCTTTTTTCTTTGATTTCACCATGATCTTCCTTATCTTCTCCTAGCTGTTGTTTTTTCTGGCTTTCTTTGGTATAACTGCTGCTTATCCTTGTCTGAAATCTTTTACTGGTTAACTTCCCTCAGTTCCTGTTTCCTTGCTTTATTCCTGGTTTACTCTTGTTTTGCTGCTATGTTTCCTGCCTCTTAGCTTTTCTAGCAGTTGCTTTTCTGGCTTATTTTTGTCTCACTGCTATTAGTGATTTCTGTTAAAAGTCTCCTACTGTTTAACTTTCTCAAGCGGTTGTTTCTGGGTTTGTTTTTTTCTGCTTCTTGAATTTGCTATTAAAAGTCTCCTGCTGTTTGTCTTTGTCTAAGTGTTGCTTCTATAGACCATTCTCTTCTCCCAATCATTCAATACATTCTCTGGACCAAATTCAGGGGTGAATTCAGAGGGCTTCCCTATAGCCAGGTTGATCTGAGCACGAAGAAGAGAGAGATCTGGTTCAGTCCTTAAGTGTTTTCTAGCAACTGTATTTTAAAATAGAATACAGATGTCTTCAAATTAGTTCCCTGCAATGGAAAGTGGCCTTGGGCTTTTAGGTTGAGTATAGAAGAGAATTTTTCATTGATAGACTTTTCATAATAAAGTAGCATGCTTATTCTTTGTAAAATATCTTAGAAAGATGTGAGTTTTCAAGATAGGAATCCAAAGATTTCCGAATTTAAAATAACAACTGATGTTTTATTTCTAAGATTTAAAATAATTTTGGATTTTCACTGATACTTAACAGAACATTCATGCAGGGTCAAACGTGCACTCGTCACTTTACCAGTGCATTGGAAAGAGGCAGTGTGAGCGGGATTTTCTTAACTACTGGTGCTATTCCATCTTTGGTAACTTACTCACTTGGCCAAAGACAGCAGCAATATTCAACAGCCAATATTCAAGGCACTCACTTGGAAAGAGGAAGTCAGTAGTTCAAGTCTTTGCTCCAATAAACATTTAATTATTGATATGAAGTGAAACGGTTCCAGCTGGAAATGCTGAGAAATATTCATCTCAATACCTTGTAACCTACTGCATTATGAAATACAGCTGGAAATTCATCTGAGTTTCCACATTTGAAAAGATTAACAATTTTGTTATTCTGAATTAGGCCTTATTGCTGCCATTTATTTTGCAAAATATTTCAAAAGGTTCTGATTTAATCCCAGTGGGTAGTGGGGCATGATGAATACCTCAATTTTTATAGAATATTTCATACTCATTCCTGTGGCTGCATTACAGATTCTAGCCTCTTCTTGACCTAGCTGGTTTACAGTTAGCTTGTGATATGGCTTGTACGATACTAATTTTTCAATGTACAGTTGACTAGTTTGATACTCTACTAAATTAAAGATCAGTTGAAATCTCTTATATTCCAAGGACCTTTATGAATCTTTAATGAAAGGAAGTGCTTTATGTCCCAGGTAGCATTTATATTTCTTGCATCTTTCCAGTATGAATGACACTCCCTTGCTTAGCACATTATGAAATACTTATTCTAAGTAAGATTCCAGAACTTATTTGGATTACAGTTACATACACTATAAAGTAGTTGCAGAAGATGCTAAACATTTCTGAAAATCTTTAACATAACTATGATTATAATAATATAAAAATGGGAAAGTTATTGAGTGCTTTTAAAAACAGTAATACAATAAAAGCAGAGCATTCTCCTTATATATAGTTTTCATTATTAATATAGTCTCCCTGCAACCCTAAAATAATTTGTTATCATCACTAGAACTTCACCAAAATCATAATTTGCAATTTTGCTGGGAATTTACAGACTTCAGCAAAATGTTGCAAGATGATCATATTCATTCGTACAGACTTTTTTAGGTCATTCCAGTCTTGTTTACTATGACTGTAAGTAGAACAGACTGAACTAAGTGAAATAGTGCCTACTGTTCACTTTCTGTGCAATACCAGCGACCTTTCAATGATAAGGTGTGCTGGCAGAGTAGAACTCATCATCTCCATCCCATTCCAGTTTATGAGACCAATCTTCTGCAGAATCAGTCTATGTAAAAATGCTATGTCAACCTTTGCCTTTTTCATCATAGCATAATATTTTATAACATTTAATGGAGACCTTAAACATCCTAATGTTCCAAGAGGTACACGGCTGCAAACTCACAGTTTAGGCAATGGCACGTTAAGAGGGATTTTAAAAATAGGTAAATAATTAGCAGATGTTAATTGTTGCCCCGCATTTTCTTGAAGTAACACACAAAGGGAAGTTGGGAGGGGAAGTGATATAAAAAAAGAAAATTGTGTACTTCTTATATAGTTGTATTACCTTAATAATAACATACTAATAACCAGATCTTTGATGAATTGAGTAAGGAGTGAGAAGTTGAGAGCAGATGTTGAATGTGTTTATACCTACATTTTGGTATTCCATGATGCAGAGAGATCTGAAATGTTATTTCAATTAAGAAGATAAACAGGGAGGATGAAGAAAGAAAGAAGAGAAAGATAATCTGGTTGCAGGAGGCATTATAGTAGAAAACAACAAAAGGAAATACAAGAAAACCAAAGCAATTTTTATATTAATCTGCCTTTATGTTAATGTCCAAATGACTTCTTGCATTATTTTTCTTCAAAAAACCACCTCCTGTATTTTAAATAAACATAATAAAAACTCTTTCCTGTTGGGGAAGGCAGTATAAGACAGACCGATATACACTTGGATCCTTCCAACTCCCTAATATAAAATGTTCAAATGTTACAAGCATTTTCCTATGTCTGGCATATTTCTGAAAAACAGGGTGAAGGTTTAACATGCATGTATTCTGGAATCATGTTATTTCTTCATGAATCTGTGTCAGGATCTGGCACTGGACTGATCACAATAGTTAAGAAGATTATGGATCCCTGGCTCCATGTAAGGAGATTCAGTCTCCTGATTCTTCATAAACAAAAAACAGATCTAAAATCTTTTTCCTTAGGTTTTCCTACATTGAGGCATATACAAGTAAATCAGCATTTTTATCAAGATAGACACCAAAAGTAATGATCTCTGGCACAACTAGTTCTTATCTATTGTTCAGAAACTTTTCTTGCAAAGAATTTAAAAAAAAAAAAAGTTACTCTTTAACGTACAGAAGAGAGAAGCAGAGAAAAACATCCCTCTAGCAAACCCCTCCTTTTTCCAACACACTGTATGTTAAGTCTGATCCTGATAAAGTGTATTTTCAGTGTCTGAGAGAAAGTCCATTGTGTCAGGGTTCTGTGGATTTATTTGATGAATCATTAAGCTGATCAATTATTCCCATTTAAATTCTGTTTGTTTCATTTCTCAGTTCTACTCAGTGACTTCCTGCCTTTAAGTTTGTAAAGATACAACCTGCTTTCCCTATAGGGAAATTTATATTTAATTAATCTTTTGTCCCTAAAGTGTTTCTCAGGTTTGTTGGCCTAGCCTTCATTTGATCTCCAAAAGAAACCACCATCTGAGCCTGACATTCCTGAAAGACCAGTACTAAAGCAAGAGGAGTTCCACAGCAGAAGCCATAGTTTGGACAACATTGTCATCACAGCTGACCAGAAGTAGTGGGGTTTTTTGGTGTGGTTTTTTTTTTTTAATTAGGCCCAGCTTTTTCTCCAAATTCCCTGATATTCCTTTCTTTTTCAAAATGTAAATTGGGGTAGTATTTGGGTAGTGAGCAGAAGGAGGAGAGGTATTCAGGGCAACTATTTTATTATTTTTAATCAGAATTTTTTCAACAATGTCATCTCTTTTTTGTTTTTTCATTTAAAAAACAGTATTATTTTTTTCCTTAGGGAAAAAGACTTTTCAAATCAAAAATGCTAGCTCACAGTATGAACACTGCTAACATGCCTGTCCTGTGAAGCAAAACTGTATTTAAGACATCTTGAGCCAGTTGCACATTGCAGAAGGAGAAAGGGAACTGATTTCTTCAGTAGCTTATAATTTACTAATGCAGGAATATAAGAACAACCCATTGGCTTCAAAATTCAGGCCTGCCTTCTGAGATACTTACCTTCCAATTTCAGCAATGTATGCCTGAGGCATTCACAAAGGCTATTTGCATAATCAATGTGGCACTGGATCCAACCTATAAAAGAGAGGCTTTTACTCACTTGCAACTAACAGCAGAAATGGATCTACACTTCCAAAGATGAATTCTTTAGCTGTCAAGATTTTAGACAGCATCACAAACAAAATGTGTATATATTTTCTTGATAAAGGCACAACCACACATACTGATACAGTTATGGCTTGAAAGCGTATTCTTAACTATTGAAAAGGTCTTTGAATGAGAAAATTGTGAAGCTTTCAGTTTTAATAATGCCCTGGTAAAGAATGAAGCAAGGAACTAAAATCACTCAAAAACCTCATTTCTTATAGCCCCAAGTGTCAAGGGCATTCTTTGTGTTCTTGATAACCACAAACGTTGACATCACTGGTGTTCCAGATCAACAGCAGTATATTTACTTGCTACGCTATTTCCTCTAGTATGAGTGAAAGCAGTGTGAAAAGGTCACATAAAGTAAGCTACCGCAGATGTTGACTATTTTTTTGGTTTCAGAAAAATAGAAAAAGTCTTTTTTTATTCCCATTGCTTCAAATGTTGTTCTATTTCTGTACTAAGAAAAAATATTGGCCAAAGGAAATGAAGCTAAAATTTATGGGCAGAGGAGTGAAATGCCATAAAAAAAGTCAAGGACCCATCTCCTATGGACTTTGAATAGTAATTAGGTACTCAGTTGCCCTTATTTCCTTTGAAAATCTCTCATTCACTTGCTCCAATATTTCCTTGATTTTAATGAGTAGGGAAGAATGGGAATGACACCATCTTGAACAGAAGGACAAGTTAGAATACATTCAGAAGTTGTGAAGGAAACTGCAGACTAATAGGGTGGGGCTTAAAAGATGTCTTCAGAGGGGAAATATGGCAACTGTCTAGATTTATGTGCAATGTCCAAAAATATTATCCAGCTTATCTTTGGTAAATTCAGAATGCCTTTTTCCTAGTTATCTAGATTCATTTAGCATTTCTAGTCTGGTCCTGAACGTTCCTTATACCTTGTTACAACTTCAAGTAATTAGCAGCCAAAAGGACCAGGTTCAAATTTAAAGAAACATCTTATAAACACCATCGTGAGCCCTGACCTTGAAACCTGAGACTTTCTGGTGCTCAGCAGGGTAATTTTCCTCACTCAAAACTTGATTTCATTGCCCCAATAGAAAAATTTTATTTTTTATTTTGTTTTAATTAAAAAAAAAAAAAAAAAAAAAAAATAAAATCCACGAAGACCGATCAACAGGAATAACTTAAAAATACAACTGCATTTTACAGCCCACGTTGGTGAAGTTAGCTGAGCAGCTACTGGGCCACCTGGTTGCTTCTCCCCCTTCTGCAGTAACATGTTACTCACAGCATGGGATTGTCAAGTCTCGAGGTCTTGTCACCTTTCCTGCTGGGTGGCAAGGAACAATTCAAGCTGCCGCTGATCTTGTAAAATCCGCTGCTTCCTCATTTCAATAGCCATTCATTGCTCTGTTTCATCAGAGCACTTTTGCTAAAGTTTGTAAGATTCTTAAGCTACTTCTTCATCCCTCTATGTCACAGAATACTCTTAAAATAATCTTTCCATTTGGTTTTCTAGGTTGTAACTTCTGTACTGTGAGGTTGAGATTCTTGGATATAATAACCATTCAGGCTAGGTGTAGACTCACAATTTTTTTCTCTGTTTTTGACATGCCTCTTACCTTCAGCTGAAATGCTTCCCAAAAGCAGTCAGTTAACAATGTAAAACCAAGTAAGAGAAATACACAAGTTCCATGTTTTTGAAGGGACTTGATCCAAACAACTTATAAACAGCAAGCAACCATAAAGAGTCCAATAGAAAGAGCTGTTCCTCAAATCACCTTCTGGTGATTTTCATCACAAATGATAACAACTATTGGGGCCTCTTACTAGAAGATATGAGTGGTTAAAGGTCTTACAAAACCTAAGTTCTAGATTCTGTGAAGTCTGAGCAATTCAAACATGTCTCGTTTTTGGAAGAGAGTCTTAACTACTAGCCAGCAATATGTCAGCTATGAGTGGAGACACCTCCAAGCCCCCTTCTTAAAACTAAGGCACTCTACAATGGAGCACAGAATGTTGCACCACCTAGGGAAACAGTATAAACCAAATTCTATAATCTAACAGTTAAACTATTCAGCTGGAAAAAGACCAAGGCTTTGTTTCCCGTTCATTGAACTACATAGTCATCTTCCATTAGATGCCTATTTAATATGAAATCCAAAGAAGCCAGACAGCAGAAGCCAGCTGTCATCTATTCCATAAGGTCAAGTAGCAAAGCAGTCACCTGAGATGAGAGACCCTCTTCCAATCGATATTCATTTGCACTAACTGGAATAGCTTTAGTAGTGGAATTGCAGTATTAGCAGAATATCTAATCTGAAATAATTTACTGGGAGGTGGGAGACCTGGATTTTTTCCACATCATGCAGATTGAGAATCTGAAAGATAGTTGTCAATATTTCAAGGCAGATTTCCAAGATTTGAACTGACAGGAGGGCTTTTCCCTTGGAAATGAGGAGGAGAATGATTTAAACATCCAGCTTCAGAAGAGCTAAATGCTCCTAAGCAGTCAGGTGTCTTACTGGTTTTGAGATTAGTTTGGCTTTCTGGCTTCTAAAGTCTGTTTATAGATATTTTCTCTCATTTTCTCTCTTCATATATTTTTTGAGCCTGCCGGTGGGTCTGATTATCAGGAAAGTGACATAAAGTGTAGGTATTGCTATGTGAAGTTCCTCAGGGTATTCAGTACCTGTATATCTTTAAAAATCTGGCCCTAATATGAGTCTGCAAGATCTGCAGGGATCTTTCTGAATTAATATAAGAGGTTAGATAAGCTGTGGGCTATCTTGTTTTCTTCTTGTGATTATAAAAGCTTCCCTCAAGTACAGAGGCAGTGGTAGCTGAAGTTTTATTTTAGAGAGGTAGCTGCTAGGAGCACTTTTGTCAAGAACTTTTTCTTCAGGCATATTGCTTCAGCATGGGCTTTCTCTAAACAACCTTTTTTTCTGGCTATATTGTGACTTCTATAGAGTCTGTCTGTGGAGATGCTTTTCAGTGGCTTTATAAATTATTATTATTATATTAAATGGGTGGGTTGTGAGTGGTAGGTTTACTTTGGAAAGGAGTCAGCTGGTGTGCCTGTAAACGCCATAGTGGTGGGCAATTATAATTTTATGATGACCATCTGCTGTAGTGTAGCATTTCTAGATAAATAAAGGCTGCTTTTAAAAATATAAGTATCTCTATTTTCTGAATCTTTCTATGCATTACACATATCTAAACTTAAAAGCATTTTTTTCTGAAAGATATCTCTATATGGAGGTCCAGAGCGCTTCCAACTACATAGATTACAACTAATCTTATGACCATGAAAATCAAGATATTGTAGATAATTCCTACCAGAGCAAAATTTCTATTTACCAGAGTAACTCTATAGCAATACCGTCTGCATTTTCACACCTGTATGGTATATTGCAGAAATGGAGATATATGTTCTAACAGGAACTTTCAGTCCTAAGGAGGGCTTGAACTTGCCTAACCTGTCCAACACATAGCACATCCTTTGAAGCTTTCTTGTTTTGTGTTTTAGTTGGGGTTTTGGTTTTGGTTTTGGGTGGGGTTTTTTTCAATTTATTTATTTATTTTCTGTAAGGATTAAGAGTAATTATTAAAGCAGTATTTATCTGTATTCAGAATTCTAAGTGACTCTAGTAAGAGTAATACACACTGCTATTTTTTTCTCTAGTTCAACAAATCCATAAAATGTGGAATCTAGTCTTGTCTTTATCGTAAACAAAGTTGTTTACTAAAGTCCGATTAGTTACACTGTGATAAACCGAGGAATTTGACATCACTGTAAACTGCTCAATAGAAGTCTTTTCAGAGTAATTTTTACCAATGTTTTTTCTTTAAAAAAACATACCTTAAACAGCAGAATTTTCAAACCTAGTAGGCAATTAAACAATTAATAAAAAAAATATTAAATAGGAATGGAATATCACTTTTTACCCTATCTGGGAGTTCTTTAAATAACATTATTCTATAACTGGAATAAATATTTCTGAGAACTGTTATTGTGTACAAACTCTTTTATTAATTTTTAGGCCACCATCTCTGTAACTAAACATAAAGTGGTTAACTAATTTCACATGGCTCAAAAAAAGCCCTGCCTCAGACTCTGTCAGTGAGAGTGGAGATACGACCATAAGTTAAGGTTCATCGGGTATTTAAAGTTAGTTTGTTCTAGTGCACAGAGAAGGGAAAAAGTTGCCAGTTTGGGGTTTTTTGATACAGGAAAGAAAATGTCTTTTTAAAGTGCCTGAGAAGAGCTTATGCCTGCGATATGTTTCCTTTTAGTTTCTACTATTGCAATGCTACTATGAAGTTTAGTTGATGTATTTAAGCCATCCTTCTAAGAAAGGATCTATGAAAAAATAATCACCTCTCAGGAGAAAAACCATCTGCACTTTGATTGGCATTTCTACTTTGTCTTAAAAGAGCTTGCAACTCTGCCCTTGAGGGTTATCCTTCACCTTGTCTTCTGAAAAAGTGTTCAGATGCTACTCCAAAATGAGTTCACACTGCAGAGAGTATGCATAAGCTTCAAAATGCTTTCTGCTTATAAGTACCCAAAGTTAACCAGCTTAATCCTGATGGTTTGGGTGGGTTCTTTTTTATTATTTATTAACTGTCTTTTTTACTTTTTTTGCTAATCTTTTGTTGGAGGATTTGATTCCTAGTTGGAAAATTATTTGCATAAGCCTGGACTTTATTCTAGTTTGATTAGTCCTTGCTTAGACAAATCTCGTATTGGTCAGAGAACTCACTGAGGCTGTTTTAACAGATATGTTATGTTACAAGCAAACTTTTAATAGCAACTTTAACTTATAGTCCAAATATGAGGTAATACTTGCTACTGGCCACTTTAAGCCAGAAGATTTTCCTGCCAAAGACAGAAACTTTATGTTTAAATCTGATCTTGAGATGTATGAGTACAAGTGTATTAAAAGTCCTCTCAGTTCTCCTCTGTTGTGTGCTCAATTGGGAAGTAGAACTTGCTTTGTCATGTGAATGAATGTGCAGGGGCACCACAAGGTCTTAAGCCTACCCTAGTCTTCTGGGGAAGGTAATGGCTGTGAGGAAAGATATGTTAATGCAAAGCTGCAATGGTGCATTACAGAGGGCTGGACAGTCGAATTGTTCTGAGTCCATAGCACAGCATTACCTAAATAATTCTGGGCCTTTCCTAACTTATAAGGGCAATATATCCTTAGGACAAAGATTATAAAATTGTTTTATAAGCCAGATCATTTTGTTGCATGGCCACAATAAGACAATTTTAGTTCTTTGAAAACTTTTTGAATCATTGAACATGCCAATAAAAAAACCTGATACTTGTTGCTGGGTGAAATAAGAGCTTTCTAAGCTTTAAAGTGAACTCAAAAAGGAAGTGCACACTTTTAGGCTTTATGAAAATAGACCTCAGAAGAAACTTTCTTCCTAGTTTGTTTGTTTCTTTGTGGGATTTTTGTTGTTCTTTCAGTCTTAACTTACCATTAGATCAAAAGCAAGAGTAAGTTGTAACACATGTATTAGGAGAATTGCATAAATATATCTAACAGATGTTCCATGAAATAAAAAAATTGTTTGAATTTTTAAATCTCAGTATAGCAGGAACTTTTTTACTCCTTCAATTTCTACTGAAAAGTTAGGCACAACCAGCACAGCCAGTTTCGTGTGCTTCCCCTAACTTTCCTATTTAAAAGGCAATTCATTTATACATGTGCACATGCCTGATGTGGTTAACAAACACCCTAGCCAAATTAATGTAGATTGATTATCCATGAAAAGTGGGTTAATTGAATAATAGCCGTTGATGCAAATGGCTAGTAGATGTTTTACTATATGTACATCTGAAGTTGACATATTTTGTTGCAAAATAAAACATAGTGAAAACAAGTATATTGATTCACATTAAAGTTGATTAATCTATTCATTAGTGTAATTTAATTGTCTGTAAAATTAGTTGCTAAACAGTAGGAAAAATAGTGATTTGTTATAATTGTGTTAGAGTGAAGGAGTGATTTTATTAAGTGTTATACAAATAAATCCCAATTTCCCAAATATACGTGTTAGAACAAAGATGGTGTCATTTGCAATCACAGGAAATACTATGAAATTATAACAGAAAACTATTCACATTATCATCTTAGTTAGTCATCGGACTTACTGTATTCAGCAGTCCATGTTATAGAGCAGTTTAAAGTGAAAGCCACATAAAAGAATTCATTATCAATAGGAAAAATAGGACCTAATTGAGAAATTCCAGCCAGTGTCTGCATCCTCAAAAGAAGAAAAATGGACCCTATCACAAAATGCCAACTGTGGTCATGTTCTCTAATTTTCTTTTTGAGGACACTAAGCAGTAGATTGGATTAAAAAGGAACTGCCAAAGCCATTATCTTTCACTTTCAATAAAAATGCACTGTGTCCAAATGAAAAATGCCAGACTTCATCCCTCCTTTCTTCAGGAAAATAGTAGCACCAATTAAAAAAAGCCTGGTCTGTACATCTTTGACATTTTATGCTTTCTAGGAAAGAACAATAAAATGTTAAAAAACTGCAACAGCAAAAGAAAGTTCTCATGAACTGCAAATGGGAAATGGGATACTGGAACAGGACATCAAAACAAAATTAAATGTTGGGAATATGGTCACCCAATAGGTCTGTTGCACATGTTTGACTAGGTCTGGTGTTCCTCACATATGTAAAATGGTATTTTTCTGCTGAAAGAGAGGAGAACAGAGGACTTTTAAGAAACATCAGCACCAAAACCTAAAATAGTTATTTCGTTTCATTGAATTTCAAAGTAGGAATAGTCATATCCTATAGGTTTTAGGCCAACAAAAAATGATTTGCATACTATCTGTAAATTATTTGCACTCTCTAAACTGAAAGAGAAATGACACACAAGATTGTTTATTTTATTTATTCAGAAGAATCCAGAAACCTTTGCTGGCTACAAGCTGTCAGTGTGATAATATCCACGTAGAGGTACTTTGTCAGCAGTTCTCATCACAGACATTTTCCTTCTAAAGAGCTTCCTAAAACTGAGCCCCACTCCATGGTCTGATGTCACAGTTTAGAAATTGTGACAGTTTTGCTTCTGATTGTAATTCATGCTGGATAGAGGAAATTCCCAGGTTCTGGGTGTCATTTGGGAGGAGAATGCCCTAACAGCAGCTTTTGTTACCAACCGACTCAAGCAATTTTCATTATGCATCGAGATTTCACGCAGGAAGAGGGATATGACGATGTTGTTCCTGGCCCTCTGTAATCACACAGTTCCAGACTAGCTTCGTGGTGCACCCAGGATCATTTACTGTCAGCTGCTGGCTTCACTTAACAGAGTGGTGCGTTCTGCATGAACTTCATTTACCAGCTCAGTTTAGGTATATCTAAATGGAGAGTGCCCTTTATCACTTTGCAATCACACTACTAGGGTGTAAGTCATAGAAACAGAACTCATCTCTGAAAGAAATGCTGCAAATTCGTTGGCTAGATGTCATGAAATAAAAGCCACTGCTCTGTGCTCATCCAAGATCAGCTGGGAAGCAAGGGCATTTGCAGACTGTAAAGGTGAGGGGACTGTATCTGAGAAGTTATTCAGCAGATGCTGTGTTTTAAAAAAAAATCCCTTTTGTGATCTCAGCAGTCTGCCACTCCCTCTTTGAGTGAAAACAAAATCTAGCTAAATACGCCTGCAGCTATACTCTGCCATTCTGCAGCAGAGCAGTGACAAGGAGAGAATTACAGATTACTCTTGACCGCATTACTTCTCATAATGACCTTGATTCCTTGCCTCTGTCCTTTTCTTAAGTTATCGTACGAGCACAAATCCACAAAGGATATGAGAAATACTGTCACTGAAAGGGAAGTTTTTTAACGGAGTAAACAGGTATGAATTTCTGTAAAACAAGGCTGTACCTCTGCCGAGCAGATACTTTCTCCTCTTCTGAGCCCTCAAGATAGCAATTTTTTAATGAACATTTTGGAGTACCAACAATGAGATGTCCATTCATGCCACTGTAAAATTACATTATCTCTCACTTGGTGTCAACAAGTCACAGCAACAGCACCATGTCTTACTAATGGCATATAGCCAGTAGACATATATTGCATACATCATAGAACCCTTCACTCTCAGAACAGCTGTTCTTCGCTTTAAAAAGAATAAATAAATGAAAAGCCCCTTTTTGTTGGTGATAATTAAGCAGTAACATCCATTTTCTTTGCAGTTGTGATAATACGTTTGTGATAGTGAGATTGTTTTGTTTATGCTAATTGTTTAGTTGGTGGTGCTCATGCATACATCATGTAATGCAAATCCTCTTCAATCTGTTGCTAAGCAGTTATTGTTACTGTGCATATTGTGAAATGGTAGCTATATGAAATAAATAAAATAGAAAAAAGATACTTTCCTGAATTGCACAAACATTTCTCACACATATTTTCTCTTCTTAGCATATTTATCTCAATACCTATTTTTAAAACTTAGATCCTCTATAGAAAAACTGCAGGATATAAAGGTCTAATATCTATCTATTAATCTTTTCATAGGTTTCTAATGTTGGGTGGGTGGCTTGTGTGTAAGAGACAATTCATGCTGACTTATTCAAAGAGTACTTGTTCCCAGACAGTTCTTTTTTTGATCCACATATACAATAAACACAGAAGAAAGGAATTTTTGAAGTTCAAATTTCTCTTGGAACTGACAGTTTAATAAGAATCCATGGTTCTCAGTTGCCTCCCTATTATAATCTATACAATACGAGTCTTTGAAATGAGGACTGAAAAGCACAGGCAGGCTTCATACCAAGAGGCTATCGTCTTCATTTAATCAATACTACAAAGACAAAAGATCACAAAAATTGTATTCTGTAAATGCCCCTCTGTAGTGTTTGAATAAAGTTAATTTCATGAATGGAGGCCGTTTCATGTGCATGTTTGTTTGGATAACTGATAAAAAGATGGGTTAGTATGTATCAGGGAGGAGGAATTTCTTGTTGCTGGGGGAAGGTAGCAGTGTTTTGCTTTCCACACGCTCAGCTCACATGGTTACCTATCTACTAATTGATTAATTGACCATCTATTAGACTTCCCTATTGTACTCTACTTTCAAGCAAATTAAATAATCTTGTTCTCAAATTGTTGCTACTGGCATTGGAGATTCAGTCTATTTCAGAAACATCGCAGTCTGAGGAGAGCTATAAATAGTGGCAGGTTATTTTTTTATGAAGCTTTACAATGAGTATCATAAATGTCTGATGATTTTAATTTAGTCTTATTAAGATATTTAATCTCTACTGATTACATGGCAAATAATAAAATTTTATCTATTCAACACCTGTGACAGGCAAAGTAGGTATTTATTACACAGATTTTAACATTAAGTAAATACATGCAGTAACATCTTGGGGTTTATGTATTTAACACACAATTCTTGCTTTTTATATGCTTTTTCCCAGGTCAAAAACATTAGAGCAGGTATTTCAAACAGCCACATGGTACAGGGTAGGTTAAAGACCAACGGAATACCCAAAATATACTAAGGGAGATTTTGAAGCCATCACACTGATACATATCTGTTATATGGCCACTTATCATCACTAAGTAGTTTATTTAAATATTGTTATTCATGAGTATTTAGCATTCAACATACGGGTGCTGTGTCAATGAAAAATTAAATGCCTTTTCGAGACTGTATTCAGCATAAAGAATTACTACAGTTTTCTTATAGGGTTAGAAACATCTGTGTTAATACAGAGGAGAAACCAATATTGCAAATAACCAGTTATCTTCATCTTGAGCTTTCTCAAATTTACACCAGAAAAGCACTGGTGATTTTAGATGGTTTTAAACAACAACAACAACAAAAAATATCTATGTAAATATACAGTTTGCGTAAACCTCAGTCAAGCATAAATGTTGAATGTGGTTTACTGGATATACCTCTGGCTGAGCAGACCAGCACTCCTTGCAAATGCGGAGAGTAACTAGATTAATATATATCTCGTGTAATTGTCTGAACACCTTGATTTGTCATTTAAAACTTTATGGTTAAAACGTAATGCTCATGCATCGCTTTGTGTTAGTATTCTGGCATGCTGTACATCTAGATAATGTAATATCATGTTTGAGCAACTGAAACCCAATGACCGGAGAACTTGAACAGGAGGACACTTAGTTTATGGGCTCAGAAATAGATTAGCATGATATGTAATCTGTTCAATCCTACTAAAAAAGGACACTACTAGACACTTACAGAAGCACAACTATATGGAACATAAAAAACATGTAAGTCAGAGGGGCTGTTAAAAATTATCAGTATCTACTATTGCATAGAAGTTCATCAATGGCTTTCAGGATTATGATTTAGCAAAATACGTGCAAGGTTAGGAACTCTAGATGCAAATGATGCAAAATGATGAGAAGATCTTCAAATCTGCAAATTTCTGATACAGAGATACTGAGATATCATGCAAGAATCAATGTATTATCTAGCAGAATGGAGCAAACCCTACCCTAGGACTGAAAGGAAAGAACATTGTGTAGAAGAGGTTAGAAAAGGTTAGGAAACAAAAGGCAGAAAGTAAAATCAATGTGCATATGACTTTAACTCTAGTTTGAGTTCCTATGAGTAGTTTTCCTAATAAAAGGCTGGCTGTCCTTACCATATTCCCAATGTTGAATTTGTTCTGTGAGGGCAGCCACAGTTCGGAGCAGGTATCAAACTTTTTCACCAGTGGACTAGTGCAACTGGACATTGTTCTTGTCCTTACTGAATGAACTGTGGGTATTTTCTCACTTTGTCAGGTTTTGGTTGAAGCCAGAATTCACTTGGAGGAAAGTTAGCTCAAGATGAAAGTCGATAAGGCACCATAGTTAAACCAAGAAATTTACCTGGTGTGTCTTTCTGAAAAGCCACATTCACATTTTTTATTGTGTGTGCAGAGAGTAATAAAATTAAAATGTTGAATGTTACAATTGTTCCTTACTCCACTGAACCCTCTGCTTCACAAAACATGAACCTTATCAAGAGGATAAGATTGCAACTTTAGGATTTCTAAAAATCCTCTGAAACAAGAATTCTGTATATGTCAATCCAGATTAGCTGTAGTACATACCAAAACACGACACACTTCATAGAGAATTTAGCTTTCTCAAAATAAAAAATTAGTATATAAATATTTACCATGCATATACAGCATTCCATTTGTTGCCTCATTCTGTAGTATTTTCATTACGTTTGTAGTTTCAGGTATGAAAAAACGTGATGACAGTATTTTGCTTCCCTTTGCCTGCTTATGGCAGTTTTGAGCATGAGAAGACACATGTTTTGATTGTATTGCAAAAGCAAGCTTGTTGGTAAACCAGCTAATGAATTAAAAATAATAGTAAAAGAGGGAACGCAGTAGACTGTCTTGGTTTTATGCAGCTATATAGACATACTGAAGGTGTAATATGACAGAAATTAATATATTTTTGTCCTGAAATTACTTTTGTACTAGCTAGTAGAGTACCAGAACAGAAATGGAGGGGAGAAAAGTGGAAATCCTACAAAGAATGAAATGTATCTGCTCACCACAAATACTTGTGGACAAATACTCCCCTATAAAACACACCATCAGATCAGACCAGCATCTCCTGAAACCCTGTCTTTTGCTTGCATTTTATCACTTACTTTCATTTAATTTAATTTTATCATTTAACTTCATCTCATGCAGTGTCATTTATGATGAAGGATTTGTTTTCTTTGACTCATATTTTAGGTTATTATTTTTAATTTTCTTTTTAAAAATTTTTATCTGTTTTATACTGATTCTGCAAGTCCCAGAACTGTACTCAATATTTGATAAAGACTATTAAATAACAGTGAATTAGTAAATATTTCGCAATTTTCTTATCTCATCACCTATAGAACCTCTCTTGTATTTTGTTGCTAGTGTTCTGAGAGTAGCAGATTGACCTCAGATTTTTTGAGGTCAGTTTTCTGAGATGCCATCCTTTCTCGTGCCATCTCTTCTCTAAGTATCAGATATCAATTCTTATTTTCTGGAAAACAAAGTCCTTTTCCTTTTTTAGAACACTGAGCTTTCATTTACAGATACTAATAAAGAAAACCTCATGACTTCCTTGCTGAAGAGGAGTACTAATCTTTGTATAAGTGAATGTGTTCCCTCAGCTCTCAAGCCATTATGTTTCAGGACTGGGATCAGACTTGGTTGCTTTCCTGGTAGCCCCAGTGCTAATAACGAGTACTTTCACACTTCAGGCCAAAGACAGCGGAGCGCCCATGTGCAACTCTTGTAGGATTAGGTGCTTACAGGACTAGGGGCTAAGAATCCAGCCTGCCTTGATCGAGGCTTGTTAGGGATTCAAAGTAACATTTTAATGGAGTGCTTCATGGTACAGGGTTTTAGGGAAGTGCTTTCAGTTAACTGCCACTTATTTCTTGTTCTCTCCTCTCAGGTATGCTCCTGGCTCAAGGGGGACATCTCTCTTTGATCAGCTATGATAGGTGGCTTATATATCAAGCACAGCATAGGTTAATAAATATGATTTTTGAAATGATTACAAAGTTTCCTGGAGTCTGAAGCCAGAAGGGACCCTCAGATCATCTATATCAGGTCATTAAGTTTTACCAAGGCTTTATTCTAAACTTAAAGGTGTTCATTAGACCAAAGAATTTTAGACCTCATGAGGTTTAACTATGCTATAGGCAAAGACTGGAACTAATCCCTAATGCCCTTGCAATGGTAGGAAATTAATTAGATGAAATATGCCTGGATGATCCTAGAAAATAATCCCACTTACGGTGCTGAGGAAGGTAAAACAAAAAATGAAGGTCCAGCTTCAAGTTCTGTTTTGCTGATTGACTGGATACCAAGCAAAAAGGAACTCCAAATCAACTATAAGAATAAATGCAGTTTATTATATCACAATATAGTAAAGGAAAATAACATGCAATATGATAAAAGGAAACTACTAGTTATTATGCACAGTATGATAAAAGAGCAATAGGAGCAAAGCATCAAATCATTACTGCAAAGCATTACAGAGACTAAGAAAAGGATACATCACCAATTACAACCTCAACATCATCCAGGTCCACACTTTGGCTGGGAAGCCCCATTGCAGCCGGCACCAGGAGTCTGTCGGTAACTGGGAAATTCCTACTCAGTGTGTCCACCCTTAAGTGAGGCTTCTGGCCCCATCCTGGAGCTTGTCTTCCTTTACAGTCAGTGAAAAACAAACACGGTTTACATACCTAGTGTATGTAAACTTTTAAGCTTATTCTAAGTGCAGGCACGCACTGTCTCATGGTTCGTAAGGTTCACACGCACCAGCAACGCTGGCCAGACATCCGAGCATAGTGGAGTTACTGTCATGGCTGCATACAATATTTACTGTCTGCGTGGTCCTGCTCATATCTTGCTTGTTCAAGGGGCTCAGGACAAACACCACCTGCTCATTAAAGCCGTCCTTGAACTCCCTGAGCTCACTGTCCAAGTTAAACAATTCCTAGTCAAAGACAAAGTCTTTCTTATAAGCAGTAATCAATTTAATACATTTTCACCACAACTTCTAATACCTACATTTTTTAATATCTTTAACATCAATGATAGAAAGCTCTCCACTACTAGAAATCTTTTTGTTCTGTAAGTTCCTCTAAACAGTGATCACATTGCCTTAAATTTTTTTTTCTTCTTTTTTTTTTTTTTTACCAGCTGAATACATCAGACTTCTTAGTCTTACATAGCAAAGTTTATTTTCCACTGTCAGGGTCATTTTGGTAACTCCTTTTTAATTTTTTTCTGGGATTTCTACCTGCCTTCTAAACTAGATTTTTGCTGTGATCCTACTACCACCAGTTTAAGTACCTTATTTGATGAAGTTGCATACAAAGGAAATAAAACTTCTTGCTTTGAACCCTATAGTCTTCTCCTCTGTATGTCTTCTTGGATCACATTTGCTGTTTATGTGACAGCATAGTGCAAATGGGTTCATTATCCATGATGATCCCTAAATACATATTCAAGACACAAACTTGGGTAAGCATTTATCTAGGGAAACTTCTTCATTAATAACTTTAAATTCTATAATAAAGGAAACAAACATAATCCTCTCCCTTGCCAGGACAACTGTATTAGTGACAAATGCAGCAACACTAAGCAGCTGACATTTGTAGACACTTTAGAAATCTGCCTGGTTCAATGCATTTTAGTTCTACATTTCTCAGTAGATTTCTTGTTTGATCTGTTCTCATAATTGTTAATGTTCCTTGGGTTTGCATTGCAATTTTCAGTTCAGCTGTCTTCTCCAACTGCCTGAATCTTTGATGTCAGCTACATGTCAATTGATTTCAATATTTGGTAATAATATCTCTTACTTACTGGATTTTCACAATATTATTCAGAATTATAAACAGTATTTTATAGGCTTCGTTATTTTTGTGAATGTGTGGGTGTTCAAATTTTACTGCGGGCTTTCTGTAGACGTCATAAGGATTTTGTCCTTTAATGTAAGCTGTTTTGTTGCCTCTTTCCTTTAATGTTAATTGCATGTTTCATTGTCAATGTTTAAATGGATGCAGTCCTTTCTGTTTCCCACTAATGGTTAGGATCAGAATACATTTCTAAAGATTCAGTCTGTCTTTTGAGATCTTTGTGAAAGGGAGATGTAGAGAGGAGCTGCTGATACTGATACCGAATTGAAACTTTGGAAGAAATTCTGAATAAACCTGAAATGAAGCCAAGGCTGAAACACATTCTAAACACATTCATATGCATGTACCAGGCTCTGAGTATTCTGCAGCAGTCTGAATCTAAGGGCTGGTGCCTTTGTATTTTTCCTTTGTGTGCCACATGTTTACTTGGAGAGACGCCACCAGGAGCAGAATCTCATTTGATCTCCTAAGATAAGCCATATCCAGTTAGGTTGGTGTTTGAAAAGATGGTATCCCTGGGAAATTGCAGATGTTTGTTGAGTGGCATATTTCAGTATGTGCCATTCTTGCTGAAGATTGAACCTGGCTTTGGTCAAATGTTTTAAAAACCTGATCTGAATTTGAGTTGCTAGAGATTTTTATGTCCAGGTGAGTCTCATGGGAGTAGGGATTTTTGTGATGCGTAGTTCTGTGCTCTGTAGGGCAACATCCTGGAGTTGGTTCAGGGAGTGTCAGTGTCAGTCACACTCTGATTGATGCTGGCATTGGATAACTGCATGTGTACCCAATTTTGATTAGCTTTGAAGCAGAATAGAAGGCATACTGCCTTTGATAATCCTTCTAATCCACTCAGACTTCATGTGAGTGACAGGGCAGCTGTTAAGAGTGTGAGAAGCAAACTTGAAATGGTGATAGAAATTTTCTACTGCACCTCGGCCTTTGTTCACTCCAGTCTGGATCCTCACCACTGTGTTCTAACTGCGTTCTTAGTGTTTCCAAGTTGCAGTCCTTTGCAAATGCCACTTGAAGGAGATATTTGGTCAATGAGCCTGTTTGTACAAGCTGGAATTCTTCCCTTTTTGTACTGCAGCCTCTTCCCTTTGACAAGCACAAAAATATTTCTTAAAATAAGGAAGATTCAGCTCCATCCATTTGATTTGTAGAAAAGTTAGTAGCTGTCTGTAAAGCAATACATATATTTCACCACAGGATGGTTCAGCAAGGATCAGGAAGCTCTAAGTTATCAACACAGGTACATAAATTTTATACCACATAGCATGGGTGCTTCAGTGAATAACTTACTGGTTTTGTTTTTTGGGGGTTTTATGCTTCATTAATATCTACAAGTTTCATTAAAACTTTTAGACTGAGAACTATTGGAAACAGCACTCTTTTAAAGAAGATATAAGACTTAGGCACAGTAAAGGGAAATGAGAAGCCCTGAGTCTGTCCCCGTTGGTAGACAAGGGTGAAAAGTAATCTAAGTTCAAGCTCCGAGTGTGAATTTTTTCATCCGTGCTAAAAGAGTCCCATTTTGCCTTTGAATACCAATTCTAGGTCTGTTCTGGCAAGGTGGCTGGCAAAAGATCATGGACATACCGAGTGCAAAAATGCATACTGCATTGCTAAGGTCAACAGACAAAGAAGAGAATCTGATCGCAGTTCTTCCGATCAGAAAACTGTACATTTTATCATGAAGTTTAATTAAATATGGTTGATTAACATAAGGACCTACAGGGAACTGCCACAAAATATGATTGTCGTCCTGGTTTTTGAATCATTCTTCATTCTTTAAAATTGTTAAAAGATGATGTGGTAGTCAAAGAAAAACTGTTAGTCTTACTAGTGAAACATAATTATGTAGGTATCAAAGGTAGAACAATTGTCATCAGTGCCTATAAGTGAAGAGGAAGAGGTTTATATCAGGTGTGCTTTTGGTTGTCTAAAGAGGGAATGGTAAAATAATAGGTGAGGCATTTATGACTTACATCTCAAGTGTGTTTGCAAACCCAAGCAAACTTAATGTGACAATAAACTACCGACTAACAATCTAGTTCCACTTTTACACATCTTCACAATCTTCATAAGCCAGATTTCTGAATCTTCAGTTTCACATTTATGGCTTCAAGAGAAAATGTCAATATAAAAGTGTCTTTACCTCAGGTGGGTGAGCTTTCTGCACCAAGTGAAATAATAGTATGGAATTTCAAGCCTTTGGCAGAGGAAGGGCTTAACCAACTGACTTAATTGCCAATGAAGAAACAATATTTGTAAACAGCTAATGATGCTGAGATAATGCTTTGAGCATATTGCTGCTCTTTGGAGTTTATATAATAAAAACTGTGTATATTTGGAAGTTTGAAAAACAGTTAAATATTCTTACTTCATACTTTGGTTCTTAAGTATAGGTATGCTTCCAGATTATTGTCGTGTTTGAAAGAGCACCCTGAGAATAATAAAATGTGTAAGATCATCCTCTTTGTACAGTTATTCTGTATTTCATTCAAGTAGTGTGGAGATCTTTTCTCCAACATTAATTAATAAACTTGTTGTTCCCTCTTCAGAACCACCGCTCCCTTCATTACCTAACCATAATGGGAATATAGAAAAATTACTTGCACTGTACAGAGCCTTACAAACCGGATCCCATCTTAAGGATTACAACATGGAAATGAGCTATCCATAAATATTAAAAATTATCTGCCTCTCACAGATGTTCCCTCTGCTTATTATCTGCAAAA
The DNA here is from genome assembly GCA_035590275.1 of Ibycter americanus. Classification (NCBI taxonomy): domain Eukaryota; kingdom Metazoa; phylum Chordata; class Aves; order Falconiformes; family Falconidae; genus Ibycter; species Ibycter americanus. Next base: position 21,488,862 of record JAVJGI010000032.1, read on the forward strand.
TTTCTGGATCAAATGTTCAATATGAATATGTTAGTATCCACTAAAGATTGCTTTTGGCAGCATATGTGTTGATATCAGCAGGAAATAAACAGGAAAACATTAAAAGGTATAAAACTTTAAAACAATAGCTTAAAGGTGTTTTATAAACTACAGATGGCTTATATCGTTCAAGTGGATGTCTGGTGTAGAATGAGAAACAGAGAAGACTGGAAAAAAAGTGAAAATGACTGGAAATAATGGGCCCCATGCAATATGTTGTATTTAAAGTAGAGATAAGCAAAATGAAAATTATTGCTCTTTCCTTGTACAGATAGTGAGGCTATGCTAGCGTCTCTGAATAAGATGGGTCCACCATTTTTTAATATAATACTCTATAGAATGAAACCTGTCACTCTGGATCCTCTCCAAAAAAGCAACTCTATCAACAATAGATCAATTATTCTTCTGTGTTCACTCAAAAGTCCTAGTCATTGACTTTATGTGAAGAAAGTGTTCATGTTGTGTAGAACTGACGATCTCTGTAAATAACATGAGAGCTAGATGAAGCAAACTTTCTTTTGTCAGATTATTAGTATCCTTGATAGTGCAAAAGCTACTCTCTGTGTCTAAGCCAAACTGAATAGGCAAAATATTTTTGCAGAAGAACCATTCGGAAGTGTTTGTTCAGAAGCTAAATATGGTTGAACATGGACAGAACTTACAGGTTGCTACATTCCTAAAATGCCCCAGCACTGTGAACTCATCAGTGCAGGCAGTGAGCACGGCAGAGGAATTAGCACAGCCAAAGAAAAGGAGTGTCACTGAAAGAGCTAAGAGGAAGGCAAATCACTGGTGTTTTAACAGGCACACTTGTGTGAGCTGGATGGGAGGGCTGAGCAGTTACAGTGTTGATAACTGACACATACCCAGGACTGCATTAGTAATAGAAACAACAGCTAGAAGTTGTAAAACAAGACATACAGGGTGGTCATGGTCAATAAGACTGTACATTTAAGAAAATATTGTATGATAGTAAGACATTTCACTCTGACAAAACTTGACTGATGTTCCAACAAAAAAAAAAAAAAAATGAGACAAGGGTGGTTTGTGTTGTTTTGTTTTTTGTTTTTTATTGATTAAAGAATATATTCACTTGCTTGGTCATTAAACCTCTGCCATCTATCTAGAGAATGAAGAGCATCTGCCTTTTTCTCCTGGTAAAATTGCAACAAATTAGCATCTTTTCACTTTTTGTTTCCTTTTTTGTAAACTGTTGTGGAGCTTATAACAGCTGCTTTGTTTCACCGTATTAGTGATTATGCAGTGTGTAGCCCACAATTTTTATACAATTACGTTGAATAAAAGGCATTGCAGAGCAGTGAAGTGACCAATAGCTATGAGGACCTTGATGAACATCACTTGAATTGAGCAGTTTGTGTTAGGATTTAATGTGACCTCTGCACCTTAGACATTTTTTTTTTTTCTTCTGTATTTAGAAGGTCAAATACCATTTCCATGGAAGGCATAAATGAAATCTGTCATAGAGTGCAGTAGCAACCATTTTCCATGTTCTTCTCCTCAAGGACCAGGCATTTAATGAACAATCTGTGAAGACCACACTCTTATCTGCTGAGTGCTTCTCCAGTGCAAACAAAAGACAAGAATCTAAGCTGTGGATTTTGATTTTATAACCACTTGCCTGGGACTTCTGAACAAGGTTTTTCCATTTTTTCAGCATTCTTTGAATCCAACCTTACAAGCAGAGGTGTCTCAGTGATGGTGACGTTAGCAGTACTGATTGGATTTACATCTGTAGAAAATCCTCTAGCAGCTGCGCTGAGGCAGAATTTCCTTTAATAGCTGACAATATGTCATGTCTCCTGGTCCCCAGTTGCTACAGAGACAACAGTTTACTTTCTGCACATTAGCAAAGTATTCTGCTTTATTAACAACATATGACATCTAATCAGCCTTTTATACGTGCCAGAGAAGACACTTTTAACCATAATAACCATAACTGTGCATAAGGCCAGTGAAAGAACCTGGAGTCAGTCATTGATGTGCCACTGAGATCTCACTATGCCAACAAAATAGCACTTGCCTTATGTCTAATAGTCACTGTCTGTTGGGAATGAGTCTCACCATAAGACCTCTTCTCAGTGTGCAGGATTACTGAAAAAAACCCAAAACAACGCAGTCTATACTAGTTGCATATATGATGATGATGTGGAGTCCTCACACCCTGGTAAGTGGCTGTTGGGACAGTCTTTTCAGACTGGTGCCTCTTAGTCCAAGGCTTCATCACAGAAATGCCAGAAAGTAACCAAAGCTGCACACTCAACACTGGAGTAACTGTTACTTAGGCATTAACAACCACAAAGGCTCATTTCCCATCTAAATACTCAGATAAAGCTCCCTATATTAGGAATTACATTACAGGTATTTAAGGAGAGACACACTGAGATATACACAGTATACCTAACCTGCTTCTAGAAGACAACCAAAATTGCAGCCTCAAAAAAATAAAAGTGCCCAAAGGCTTTACTTTGGACAGGTGATACAGTTTCAAAGGTGAAATTTTTATTTGCCAGAACCTGTGTCCAAGTGGTAGATTTACTAAATTCCACAGGCAGAAACAGTACAAGCAACACAAATGTTTGTCAATATAAAGCTTTTGCAAATGTTTCTCAGAGAAAGTCCTTTGGGTCAGTTTAGTCAGGCAAAGTAGTCAGCAGATTTGATAGAAAGATGCTAAATCCCACATTTTACCATTGCGGGAAAAACCCCACAACATTTGAGTGTAAGACAAAGGTGCAAATGGGAGATATAGGAAAGAAGTTTCATTTTTTAAGTATTGTAAAAAATGTTGTTAATACTGCTTTGGAAATTACTTTAGGTGGGGAAAGTGCCCCATGCTTGCTTTCAGGAGTCCTAGATTGTTTGGCTGTGACCATATACTGCAAGCCAGGTGCTTGCTAGTAAATTCCAATCCCAATATCCCAATAGTACAAACAAGTAGGCTTGCTTGAGAGCACCATGATGGCTTGCTGGTCTGTATGTCTGCATCCATTGCTGAAGGCAAACCACGGTGTGCTAGGTGGGGAATGGCCTATAACTATGTATCATGGCCCTTTGCAGTTAAAACAGCTGGGATTGCGCACCTGGACCCAGGACCCTATGAGCTCGCTCTGCACTGCTGTTTAGACCAAGTGAATCAAACAGGCACACTTAAAATAACTTTTGTATATTCATAGCTTTTATATAATCCATGAGTGACAAAGTCACTGAATACTACACTCAGCGTTGCACAATGTTTTGTTTTCTCATGCTACTCAAAAAAGAGAATTCTCTACAAGTAAGTGAGCTATAAATATATGGCAAATATACAATATCATAAATGTTCCATTCCTTGTCAAAGGCAAAGTATACAGTAGGCTGGTTAAAAATCAACCTGTGATCTTTGGAATAACAATAATTTTGTACAATTAATAACATTTTCAAAATGCTGAACAAAACAGAGAGTTAACAAAAACTCATGTACAAGTTGCCTCACATTATTTCATTCTCTTAGTAATTTCATGTTTACAGCCAATTCAATGCACCATGCTATATCCTCTGAAATGGTTTCCCTGGAATTCAGTATAAAGTCTTACAGTCATATTGTTTTAATGGCAATTAATGTTATATTATGTGTAGCTTTTTGCTTTTGTCATCTGGGTTCCAGTTTTCTAACTGCAGTTTATACAAGCACAGAATTGTGGCTCTTTAAACCTTACAAAACAAGAAAATAATAATAAAAAAAAAAGTAGAAGGCTTTTATTTAAGTGGAATGAAGGTTAGAAGGATCTATTTCTGTAATAAGAACAAGTGGAGAGTACAGACAATGTAAGCTGACCTTGCTTATTCAGTATGTAGTTAAAGCAGAGACCTGTAGACAAAGAACTAGAGTGTCGTATGGTAAATGCTTCTGTTCTGGGCTTGTTTTTTACTGTCAGTCATTACTTTTCTATTCTCAGATTCAAGGCGCCTTCTGCCTCCAGGCACTTAAGGGAGAATCCTGATGTCCCAGAATCTGTGACCATCATTGACTTCACTATCTCACAAAACACAGTTTAAAACATGACATACATACTTTCTTGTACAGCTTTTGATTCATACTTTAACACAAAGCTTCCTCTTATTTATTGATTGTTAGGACTTTTGGGGACAGATTCTCAACCCTTCTGCTGCCTGCAGCACTGCTTTAGCAGAATAAAGAACGAGGAAAGCTCTCCCTTTTAAACTATAGGGCACAGACCCATCAGAGCTCTGTTTAGCCTCTGAACTGAGCCTGTTTGCAATGTCATTACCCTCCTTGCAGTCAGTGAGGAGATATGGAAGCCTCCAAAGATCCATTCAGATCCAAAGAGCGAGGCATCAGCACTTGGTAACATCTCCATCTGCCTACTGATTTTAGAGGTACACCGTGGCAAATTGACAGCTTAGGAGCCTGAAGTTTAAGGTCTACCTACCTATGTCTAGTATGATGAGATACGAGGGAGAAAACGCCACGGCATGTTAGCTGCAACAGCCTTTGTAGAGCAATTGCAGTCAGTACCATTTGCAATAGCCCTGGATGCTTCATACCCTACAGCATTTCATCACCCAGTCAGATTCAGGAGAGAATTTTAAAATTTCAATATCCTGGAGCACAAATACAACATTTATCACATGATTGTAATTTGATCCTATCTCAGCTATGTGAAGAGGTTAGCATTTCTTTTTGAAATATCACAAAACTTTCATGCAATGTCTTCTAAAAGTTTCCAGTTGAGTTTCTTCACTTTTAGTCATATTAAAACCTTGCCAAAAATAGCTCTGTGCATATTGTAGGTACCATGAAATCTGATAAATCTCATTGTCATGATATTATAACACTGCTATGAAGACAGAGTGGGAACATCTGTGATTATTAAATTGTGTTATTTTTGAAGGCGTTCTGGATAACTTTTACGAGTGTTACAGAACTGCGCCAAATCGAAACACCCTCGAGCTGAAAAATTGATTTCCTTGGAGCTACTGCACAGAAACATGAGACTATAGTACATTAAATGTTGACTTTCATGTATCAGACTGTTTTGCAGGGGTTCAGAGGCTTCTGATAATAGCTGATGGTTCCTTATAAATACACTGAGATTTTTAAAAGGGAACATTTTAAAGGTGATTCTTCATCTGTATTGTAATCAAAGATTGCTTGTGTCCTCCAAAACAAGGTACTCAAAGAAGAGCATTTCACTGCCAAAACATAAACGAAAAAAATGTGTACATAAAACCATCAATTTCACATTTTTTGTATTAATGCACAATTCAGACAACACAGATAGCAACAGGCATTTCAATAGCTTCAAAATCCACTTGAAATTCATATAAATTGGACAAATACTTTACACTGCTCTTATATAAGTGATATTTTTTCTGAATAGAGATGGAATAAAGTACATGTCTTAATATACTCTGAGTAGATGTAAACCCAAGAGTTCAGCTCAATTCTATCTCCTGATCCAGCAGATACCATGCCAAGACAAAATTAAACTAAGCAGCCTATGGTCGTTTTCCAGGCACTGTGCTGCTTTTTCTGATTAAAGTGAAGGTAGAGATTGTTGTGCGGTGAGGTTGCTAAGGAGTCTGATACTTTTGACTGCTAATCCAGTGGGAAGTTTCCCCCCCTAAATTTCAGAATTCCAGGTGAAAATAATAGGCTTTCCCATTAAAAATATCACTTTGTTTCTTGCTTTCTTCATTAAAAATTATATCTGGATATGAAGGTATTTTCCAGACCCATAAGGATTTTTGAGGTCTTGGGTTTTCCTGTCTTGTTAGAACAAAAAGTGGGCCTGAATTTTCTATAAATCATCCAAAAAGCAATTAAAATTACCTCAGTCTAAATACTTCAGATAGTTTAATAATTTCAGTTTACCTTCAATATTTTTAATTTTCTCTTTTTGTCTTGATGCAACACACCTACATTTTTTAAAAAGTCAATTCAATTTAGTTATTTCTTCAACTTATAACAGAAATAAAGCTTTCAAATACTTATAATGCTTCATTTTTCCTCTAAGTAAATTTAAGTACACATGCATAAGGACAGCAAAAAGTTTGATCTTTAAAAATGCAGACTGGGGAAAACCATCATAAGGATATACTGACAGGCTTGACCAATTTTTTTCTAATCCTATAATAAATTGTCAAGTGTTCTTTTGCACTGCTATAGAAATGATGATATCAGAGATGACGACATTTCAACAGCATGAGGGAGATGGTGCTGAACAGTCAGTCTGAAGAATACTCAGTAGATTAAGACATATGCCTTGTGATTAATGTGCTTGTAAAAATGATATTACATTATCTGTGCTTTTCCCATGTTGTTTTGAGTGCAACGTGATATTTTTAAATAATATGCTTCTGCAAGGCAATTCTACTCACTGAAGACACAATTTCTGATAGCAGAATCCAGAGTTACATTAACAGCCCGCAAGGAAAGAACGGCATTGTTGTTACTCCTTCCACAGTGAGGAAAAATTCCCTACTAGTACACTGGTGACTTTAATGATACTGTCCTTAAATTATGCCCTTAAAAATATTCTCAACTCATGTATCTCCAAAATTATTCTTTAATTAAATCAGGAAAAGGAAAGGCATTAGTTACCATTTTCTGCTCCTGCACCGTCTGGATTCATCCCAAGACAGTATTATACAGAGCTGCTGTCCCAATCACATTCTCTAAATGGGTCTTTTTATAACAACTTAAACCTAAACATCTGTTCATCAGTTAGTCTGAAGCGGTGCCTTTGACATGTTTTTGTGCTTTTTGTTAAACAAATGCATTGGGGTCCCCTGCATGCATTGCAGAGACAAGCAGAAACCTTTGCTTTAGTTCTTTCCCATAAGCATTGCCACAAACTGGCAGATTTATGCATCTTTTAATGTATAGAGCAAGAATATTTTAAGCATATGACAAAGAACGTAACTTCCTCTCAGTTTACATTTCCTCCAGTGACGCAAGATACCTATCGTGCCTAGATTCCTTTTGCCTCGTTGGATTTTGATTTGTTTTAGCAAGGCAATAAGGCAATATTCTTGGCTAGAAACACAAACACGTTTTCTATATTGTGTGTCTGTTGAACTGATATGATTCCTTAAATCCTGATATGGAAGAGTTTGGCTGTTTGTATCTGAAGTTCTATAACAGAGAACCATAGAAGCATGGATGTTTCTGGTGGATCAAAACTATATTGATTGCATCTAATTAAGAAATACTACTGACTTTCATCCTGATATTGGGATGTTTTTTCTTTCAATACGTGAAAACGGGACGTATATGCTGTGTGTAGATGAGTGTGAAGGGCAGTAACAGTCACAACACGCAGTGGTGAAAATAATCATGTAAGAAATTACAGAGCATGACATAAAATGTTGCAAATTATTTTCGATTCATCCTAACCTCCTGATGTGCCTTCTGTGTGTTAACTCCATTCCCCTGGAACTTAATTGCAACCTCTTCGCAATTTAGTTACTTTTTAAAGCTATTCAGTCAATGTGTTTCTCCCCCTTTTCTACAAATTCGAAATCTCTTCACAAAATCTGTGCATGTTCAAGGCCAGAAACAGATTATGCTGTGGGATAGTCTAAAGTCTCTTATCTTAAAACCCTGCAGGTTTAAAATAGCATCTTTGCACCTCTGCAAAAGGATCATTACTAGGCTTTCACTGGGGATATTGCACTCGGAAAATTGGCATTTTTGATGCACAGAAGTTATTTTAGATCGCATTTAGAGGGATACTTCAGTGTCTTTTTTCATTATTACTTCTTTACCCTGCTTAAAAGTAGAACAACTCTCATATTAGGGGCCAGGAACTTTAAAAATATGTTTCAGTTCAGATGAAAGCAGCAGGTCCCTTCTCCCTAAAAGGCTAGTGAGAAACCATATTCAAACCATTATCATTACGTTTCATTGGCTTTTATTGCACATATTAAGTATGGTGTTAATTTCGGTTCTTCAGAACAGGTACATGCCAATTAAAATTTGTGTCACAAAAAACCTCTGTATTATTATCTACCAGAGAAATTATAGCTTGTGTATTGGTGATATACTTAACGATAAATTTTGAAATCAGTCATTTGATCAATACTGTTCTATTGTCTATTTTTAATATTTGCAGTCTGCTCAATGTTATTTTCCGAACTAGAGCTCAGAAATGAATGGTGCTTTTGTGGTACTTCATCACTGTCCTTCTTGTGTATTTTTGCATGTTTGGTTATGAAGAGAAAGAATTACATAGTCCCTTAAAGAAGAAAAAGACTGTTCAAATGGAGAATGTTGCTAGAAAAATAGGTGAGGCTACCTAAGTGCAGATTCCTAGAAAGGTACTAATAGCTAATATAAACTTTATTAATGAAGGATTCTATGGCATCACAACCTGAAGATGGAAAATATTATCTGTACATTAGCTTTGAAAATATCTGGCCCTTTGCAGTGGAGTTTGTACTTAATATGAGAATTGCTTAAAATGTGATGTCTGATAGAATATCTGTGGGTGGAGATATTAACATACTTAGGATCAAACTTTCCATATTAAATATGACATTTTAAAAAAATTCAATTCTGTATTACAATGAAATCAAGAAAAGGCAGGAGAAAGAGGGGAGGAGGGCAGGGGGGAAATGATTGTGAACCACAAAATGACAGTTACTCAAAATAATTAGAAAATGCCTGTGGGACATAATGATTCAACGTCTTTTTCTGTTTAAATGAGGAATTGTACTTCAGTTTCTCAGTCCCACATGAGCTGCCCCGCTGCTGTATATCATATACTCTGGTCAAAGTGTAGGGACAGAAAAAGAAGAAAGCATTTCTTCCATTTACGGCTGATAGATATAAATTCATCTAACTTCATACTTGTATGAACACCTTGTGTCAAGGTAGGGGTGTTTTCTACTGAAGAATTCCAAGCAAGGTCTATGCAGGCTTATCCTCAATAAAGTATAATTCAGCAGTTTATCTTAAGGATGGGTGACCTGACTTTTACATTAGTGGTCATATGTCTAAAAACTACACAACAACTTCTTAATGACTCCAATTTAAAGTCAATATTTAGTGGTGCAAAAAGCACAGAAACAAAAGAGATTGGTGGAATGTTACGATAAGACATTACCAACCTACAGGGAAAAGCTGAAAGTGGAAGAACAGTAAAAGTAAGGCAAAAGCTTTTCCAGAAGCCTAATTAGGAAAAAGCTGGGGGGAGGAAAAAAAAAAAAGACAGATGGAGTTCAGTTGGCTAATTTTCTACCTGACTGCCTGGATGAAAAACAGAGATGTACTGACCTTGTCCATCTGTAATTCTTAGAAGTTCAAATAGTCAGTCTGCTCAGGTTAACCAAAAAGCCTAGGTTGAATAGTTACTAAGTGAACCCTAAGCACTCATAAAATGTTTCTTAGTATTACAAAAAGGTCAGAATTGTTCTTTGCAGGTATGTTCTGCTATTCATCCTGAAAATATCACTTGCCATTATCAGATGGCTGAACAGCTTTAGCTAAAATAAGAACAGGATCTAAATTGTCACCAAAAGTTTACAGTAAACCTTTTTTTTTTTTAATTCCCCCACAAATTTCAAAATAGTTTTGTCCCTCATTGACTTGTTTTTAACTTTCGCATTTCATTTCCTACTTCTGGCCAGGACCGAAGCACAAATATGAACATCTTAAGATCAAAGGGTGTCTTTTAAATTAAAATATCTCAATTAAATTAAGCTCTCAGCTCCTCTTGACTACGACTAACCTAAACAGAAAAGAGAATTACTGAAAATATTGTATTTGTAGTTCATGTTTTAATTTTATCACATTTTGATCAAAATTACTCATTCATTATTAATATTTTAAAACATTTTAAGTTCCTCCATCCTTTAAAAGTACTATTAATGGTTTATATAATGCTAACCTTACAAATCTCTCTTGTCCCAATAAAAATTTCTGAATTACAATGGCATTGACAGACTGAGTTGATTAAGGTAACTGGAAATTAATATAGACAGATTGGGTGAATGGTGAACCTAACTTTCCACACAAAGTTCTCTGATGGATTTCCATTTCTATTACACTAAGTATCATTGCAGTCATATAGAAATGTCCATTTTTTATATATTGAGCAAGTTCCCAAAAGGGTCATTTTCTAGAGTTGCTAGTTTATGAATTAGAGCTAAAGGATGGACAGGCAGCTTCCATTTCACATTGGACCCATCAATTCCCAGGTTTTATATTATTTTTTAAAGAGATAGTTGCAAGAATAAATTTCCCTCTCCAAGCCATTTCTTTCTAATGCCAAAGTAAAGTTTACAAGCCCCTTGTTAAGTACCTGCAAAGAGTTTTAATAATGTCATTTGTCACTAAATCAAACACCTATCACGGGTTTGCTTTTGCTTCAGTTCATTCAAGTTACCATACCTTTAGTCACAAGATCAATGATTTACAGAAGAGGTGCCAAGGGTGTTTTTCTGAATCTCAGGTTGATGTGGGACTAGCTGCTGGAAGAGTCAAGTCTTCTTCGTTGCTGTTCATTCCCAAGCTCAGCAGGAGTGGAAGCTCCTGACTTATGAAGAGGAAAGGTACTGCAGATGTGTTATGACACCTCTGAGAGTCACCACTTCATGTCTTCAGATGATGGGGGTTAAATTATAAGTCATTTATAGTAGACATAAACCTGTGATACTCTCCTGTAGCAAATTTCTACATCAGCAAAACTCAAACTATGACAGCTTTTGAAAGTGCCGGGTTTTTTTCTGTTTTTCTTAAATAAAAAACTTGGGGTTTATTCTAATTTGTTTCGGTGAAATGGAAAAGCCCAGACCTTGTACCATGAATATGAGAGATACTCAACCTCAGGAAGTCTCCCTGACTGTGAGTAAGGAAAAAGGAATATTTCTCATAATTTACTTGTTTTTTCCTGCTGTTTGAGTAGTCCTGGCAGTTTTAGTTTCCTCTTTAGTTTCAGTCATGACAGGAAGGCTAACAGTATTGAGATCATTCTTTTACCACATGCTCCTCAAATTGCCACTGTTCTTCTCAGTGCCCTGAATTGCCCGTGCTTGCACGCTGTGCCTTAAATTGTTACATGTCGCTTTGGCAATTGAAGTATTAACCATGTACCTATCACTCTTGCTTTAGAGATTTATTCCTCTGAGCTATTTACATTTTGGATTTATTAAAGGGTTGGGAACAGCCCGATTCCAGCTGCTACTGCTCACTTTCACAATTTGTTTATTTTCTTCTGTGCTTTCCTGTATGGGATTCTTGGCCATCTATTGCAGGGAAGGACAGGTCTATGTGTCTTGGCCACCCATGAAGATATTCCTTGGTTTGCCCCTTGAATAGAATTGGTCTGACTTATGTACTGCCGTATAAATTGTAATGGCATTTCTTTCTACTTCTTTCACCTATTTTTTGCAGTGGTTTTTTATTGGTTTTTTTTTTTATTTGATGCTGTCTAATCCTAATATATATCTTTTAACTTCTCTTAACTTCCAGCTGACACCTTCTCTGCCTTTTTTTATGTTGGCTTTTGCATACGTAATTTTTTTGTGAAATTTCACCAGTTCTTTGCATGTTCTGTGGCATTTCAGAAGGAGCTAATGTACTGAAAGAGTAGAAATGTCACCTTTCTCCAAAAGTAAATGACTGTTCCTGTCATTGCTGCTTTGCTTGACATTTCTGGCATTCAGCAAGTTGATATTACTGATGAAAAGGGGGAATTTGGACAGTCATGACCATGTTATACCTTACTGTGTCTTCTTAATACAGAAGTGATGAGGTCCACAGTGCCTAAACCTGGGAAATGGATTTCTGAGGAATGTAACATTACACATAATGTTGTGACCCCAGCTGAGAAAATGTAACTGCTCTTTGTTGAAAAGTGGGCAACCTACTGCATACCTGAGACAGCCAGTGCCCTAACAGTAAATTCTACCATCCTTAGTGTATGACCACATGTATAGATTCTCCCAATTTATCATATATTGTAAACCAATATTTGCCTTGTCTCTAAGGCAAGACTTCAAAGAAAAAAAAATCCAAGGAAACTGGATGGAATATTTTAAAAGATTTAACACCTTTTTTTCTTCTTTCATTTTTCCCCTTGGTATTTTTAGCCTTATTTCCCTTTGGTCTATCTCTACTTGTGGCAAGCATGACTGATCTGTTTTATTAAAGTCAGTAGGATTGTGCTTAGTATAGGCAGATGATTTAAACTTGTGTCCTTCCTATCTTTTCTGAGACCATTTGGGAGTTCTTAGTCCTGAAATGACTGTGGATCATCACAGCTTACTCTAATGTAGGGAAGGAAGGAAACTCCTAATCAGCATTGCCATTAAAGCTCATGATAGTGAACTGTGAGTTCTTTGAGCATCTTTTTATATAGACTTGAAACTGGCTGATGGCCATTTCTTGAAAAGGCTTTGAAATTGCAAACAAGGGGTTTTATTTTCCATTTCTTTATTGTGAAATGTATATTTGAATTATTTGGAGTAGAAATTAACTTTTAACTTAAAAACACTGTGACAAAATGTTTATAAATGTTAAATCATCACCAGATTTAGTATGCAAATATTTTCAAAATAATACTAAAAGATTCTTTTTGGAGCTGCAAACAAAGACTTCAGAAATACTGCATTAATGCTGATAACAGTGAGATTTTTAGTTCTGCTTGCTGAAAAATGAGTCTTGTGCACTTGTATTATGTTTTTGCCGGCTCTCCTTCAGATTCCCCAATGATTACAGAACTTGCTGGCCGATTTCAATAACGTTTATCAAAGAGCCAAAGTTCATCTTTGAAAGTTCCTACAAGTGAAATATAATGGTAAGCAAGACCCAGATTATTCCTCTGTGGGAAAAGTTGCTCTGTTTGGTGTTCCGGCTAAATCAGTGTTACCCTGATATGTGCATGTTCAGCTTGAAATGAAGCAAAATGTACACTGCCTCTAGTCCAACCAGTAATGAGGAATTACAGAGTACTGCCAGACAGAGAAGAAAGTTGCGATGGAAGATGCTAAGAACAGGGAGAATAAAGTCATTGCAAAATAATTTCTGGGATGCAAGATGTCTGTAAGAAAAGAGACATACATCATTGGTCCTACTGCTCATTGAATAACTCTGTCCCTTCCTTTTTTTCCATTAGTGAAAACCACGCTTGCGTAAGTCCAGTTATTTGTTTTGGATATAACTAACTACTCAATGGACTTAGTAAGTACACTTCAATCAATCTAGAGAAAACACTTTTAAAGCCCCTTTAGATGCTCTGTAAAATCCATCTGTGAAGTATGAAAACTGAACAATCAACACTGATAGAAAACCACTATGATCAAGTCAGTTACTTTAGCAAGCTCTGGAAAGATGTCTTATTAACTACATCCATAACTGAGCCATGTGTATCTAGGGGCATATGCAAAGTAAGTGCAATAGAAACTTCGATGCTATGTGTGAGGCTTGGAACTGTATTAGAAGCCAATCTTTAGGGATTATAGCTAAATATACACACTGAAGCTTTTTAAAACATTATTTTCTTTTCCTTGGTAAACTGGAAGTATAAAACATTCAGCTGAGTGACAAGAAATTGAGTAGTTGTCCAGCTCCCATGAAAATAAATGTGAATTGGTCATCCAAATTCCCTGAGCAACTTTGAGAACATCAAAGCCATTCGTAATTATACAGAAAGTACAGTGGTAGCTACAAAGTATAACTCTTTGAGTTTTAATAGCACCTGGGGCTAAGATGAGCTGAAATTGTTTAAGTACAGTTAAAAGTATGATTTGTTTTTAAAAAAAACAGAAGGAATTTTTACTTTATTTAAATGTCCCAGGAGAAATAATTTTGAAGTATATCGATGCTGTCATAAAGTAGGGCCAGGAACCAGGTAGGTAATGCATTATATATTAACATTTTCATCCTAATTCAAATTACAAGAATCATCTGTATAGTGAAGAAAAAAGGAATCTAGCCAAACTGTTTTCATTAAAACCCTGAGTCATGTTATCTGGCTTAATGTAGATTTCCTGTTGCTGTTTCTCACTGGTTTCACATACAGTTTTCCTGGAGTCATCTGCCAAACTGCTGAAAGCTCTGGAGTCAGTTTTACAGTAAATTCTAATCAGAGCCATGTCAAGGACTGAATCTTTTGCACTTCCCTTGCATTGAATTAATGGGGGAAAAGAAGTGGTTCATGTTTCGTCTGTGAAAGGTACAAGATTCTACAGACTAATTTCATTAAAATCTGTGTCAGCCTGGTGGCATTTTTCTTGGAGTGTTTTCCTCTAGCTACTAAATGTAAATGCAGTAAAAGTGGTGGTTTTTCCCTTTCCCTTTTTCTTCATTTCAACCTTCACTCTTCTCTCTCACAGGGGAGAGGCTGATGAAATGAAGGAAAAAACGTCTTTTTTTTCTTATGCTGAAGGACTGGCATCCAGAGTTTTAATTGATCTGGGACAATGAAAGGAAACTAAAATTAGAGATTAAAAAAATCTCAGGAGATATTTTAAGGTAAACAGAAAAGGGACGTGAAATAGGGAAATATAGCAGTGAAAAATTAGAATTGAAAATAGAAAATTTGGGGTTGATGGAGGACAAGAAAAGACAGGAGACAAAAGGTGGATGGGAGAGAATAAAGGAATATGAAGGAAAGGCAAAATTTGGAGGAAGAAGAGACAAAGAGGTTTAATGGATCATGTTCTTTAATCAAACCATCGCTCCAAACATTCTTGCTAGCTTGGGGAGACCTCAGCAGTTGTTTCATAATGCTGCATGGGTCTGAGCTCCGATGGGAATATCAGTCGTTCAAGTGTCAGAGAGGGTTTAGACTTGCGACTAGTTAATAAATAAGAGAAGGCATTATAATAGTTCTGAACTGTTTTTGGCAACCAACATTCTGGGAGGAACAAGTAAAGGATTTAAAGAATTTATTTTCCACTTTATTAGAAAAGTCTTCTACATGGTCCTCTTCCCTCTGAAAATCTCAAATCAGATTTGCAGCAAATAGGGAAAATATGTTGTGTCTTATCAAAAGAAAAAATTAACAAGTGAGTTGAAGTAAAAGTCAGGTGTAATGAGGAAAATGGATCATGCCAAATAATGAAAGGAAAATTTTGAGAATAAATTGAATACATTTGTAATGAAAAAAATGAAAAATGAGAAAAACTCGGTGTTTTATTTTACCACACATTACTTACTGAAAGTGGATGGAAGCATCAAAGCATAATATCTTGAAGACCTAATTCAAAAAAGACCTTGGAGAAACTGAAATTTTATAAACAGCTACTCAGCATTACTGGAAACTCAGAAAAGTCTTTAAAACCATAAATAGTTGAAGGAAGGAGCCATGCACAGGCTAGAGAATAGCATAGATATAACAGCAGAAATGAGGAAACAGCTTAAGTTCATTTTTGGTTTATTGCATGTAAGATCTGGTGCCAAATAGTTTACAATAAAATGCAGAATGTTTAAATGCAGCATATAAACTTGAGAAGCTGAGTATATGAGACATTTGCTATGTTCTTTTTTGTATGTAGTAAATTACAATTCTGCTGTCCTAGCAGAGCACATGCAGTCACTTCTAAAAATATTTTTAGTACTTTTATATGCTCAGTTTTGTGCATAATTGCGTCAGTGAAAACAATTGCACATCCATTTGCTAATAGAACAAAGATCGTTTCTACTCCGAGACATATTAAAGAAATGCTGTCAACTAATACCTATACCGTTGTCCCATTTAGTGGTCTGTATCCCTACCCAAAGCAATGTGGATTTTCTACCTGAGCAGAAGTGTCTCAGCAGTGAATTACATTAAATTGGTGTGTTTTGTTCAGAGTTCTATTTGGACTTCACACTTGGTGAGTGCAAGAAGCAGATTAGGCCAGAGCAATGTGATCCTGTGGTCTTCCTTCAACTTCTCTGCTTTGAGTCTGCCTTGTACCTGGCTCAGTGCTTAGTTCTCAGTGTGGTGCAGGAAAGGAGAAAGTTAGGATTTTTAAGCTGGCTGTTCCATGGAAGGTCTTTCCTCCCAGTTCCTGTCCTGACAGTCCTCTATAGGAGTTTTGAATTTGTCATAAAGTACTGTAGAACAGGGAGATAGAATCATGTGAAATTATTTTGAGTTGCATTGCAATTATTTTGAAAAATATGTCAATAATCATGCCTCTGAACATTTTTCTGAGAATTAAGTAAAAAAGTAAAATCAAGTAATGTGAACTTACTCTGGCATCTTTAAAAGTAGGTTTTCAGGTTTCTACTTATGCAGTGTTCTGCTAAATTTTGAAAAGTCATAGATGCTGAAAACAAAATAAGTACAGCTCAGTAAAAAAGCAGGAAAGCTTTTTTTTTCATTTAGGAGCCGGCAAAAGAGCAAACAAAAACATCTTGTATCTAACCAACTTTGATTTCTCTTCTTTTTTCTCTTTCTTTTCCCCCTCAGTACATGAAAAAAATGCAACTGCACATACAACAGATGTTATCCATCCAGATGAGTACACAAAATTAAAGAAATCAAAGATATTTCTAGTGGCATTCAGATTTTAGCTAAACTGAAAACAATAACTGTTCTAGCTTTGTTTTTGCTTGATGAGTAAGAACACAATACTAAGAACATGATTCCCTAAGCAGCTGCACCATGCCCCAGAGGGTGCAGGAGCAAAAGGGCAAAAAAGCTTTTAATAGCGTTCTTCAAGGTATAAAGTACCAGTAATACAGTGCTTGCACTGAAGGGAGGAGTTAGTGCCATATTAATTAGTTTCTCTGTAAATACAAAAGTGTATTTGGAGGCAGATCAACCAAAGGTTAAAAATGAGACTCAGTTTCTTGAATTTCACATGGCTATTTCTGTTTTGACCAGATGGATTTTGGTTTTCACCATTACAGTGTTAAAAATCTCTTTTATACATGCATATTCTAATTTTCCCCAGCCTTTTAAGGAAGAGTCATATTACGAAATACCTGAAAATATTAGCTGAGATGCAAGAGAACAATTTGGTTGGAGGGAAATAAATTCAGAGAGGGTGTCTGGAGCACCAGAAAGTTATTCTTTCACCCTGAAGATTTCAAAGCTTTCAATTTTATCTACTGTGGCAACAACATTTGTAATGGCTTTTACAGTTTTGACCTTCTTTGCTTTTTCTGTAGCTTTTCTAGGTTGGGGGTTGTAGCTGGGGTATTTTGGTTCCCTTGCGATATGTTCCTAGGTACCTCATGGAAACAATTTTCCATGTATCCAATGTGTAAAACTTCATCCGACAAAAATAATTCCGTGTAATTATTGCAGAAGACATTGCAGATATAATTTGCTGATTGTGCCTCCTGCTCCCACCTGCCTAGCCACCTTACATCAGTGCCTATTGCCACTCCAGCCAAAGCCAGAAGAACCTAAGGGAACGTTATTGGGCCCTAATTAACAAAGCTGTGATATCTGAGATTGAATCGGTAGGATTTCAAACTCTGTGGTAATCAGGCCATAGAACATGCACTGGCAGTGGAATTGTCCCTTAATGTCATTTTAGAAAAGTCCAATAGGTAGCTAAAAAAAAAAGAAAAAAAGAAGTGTTCTTCAAAGAAATTATGCAATCCAAAATAAATTCACAAGTAAAAAAAAACCACAACTAACCTCTGTATTACCATAGCAGCATGAAACAATTTATACAGACTAGGAAGCTCTCAGGCAAGGGTTGAATGTGCTATGTAAATAAGTAACGGAAAGTACCATTTTCATAATATTGGCTTGATCCCCATTGCAACTAGGATTAAAATTTCAGTCCTAAACTGTGACTTTCATTACTTTTGAGGGTTTGTCTCAGATTATTAACATCATTTTATTGCAGTACTACTATATAAATTATAGAAAACGTGGAATATGCCAGATACTATATAATTATTCCTCCATATTCACAATAAAGCACAACTGAACATATGGCAGACATGGTTAACTGTACTTTATGCTAATCTCTGCATACTATTTAGCTCACCTAATTAACTATACATGGTATACTAGACACTGCCTTGCAGCAGAAAACCAGGGAGGCATCCTCTGGATGAAGCATTAAATGCCTAAGAGGAAAATCAATATCATACTCTATTATGACTTCCCTTCCTCCCAGCTGTCTGTCTCTGTATTTTTAAACATCTATTCTTACTTCAGTAGCCAAGACATAGAAACTTTGGACCAGATCTGGCCTTTTTTTTATCAGTAGAATACTGTCAACTTCTCTAATAATCATATTATTATAGAATGCTCAGGACAAACAGATGTTGAAGTATTTAAACATCCTTATCAGAAGCTCATCCAACAAGTGAACCACAATCAATTCCAATTGACCTATGCATGTAATCAGACCAAATAACTGAAATTTTTTAAAGGTAAAAATCTGTTTTTGAATTAGATTCAAATCTTAACTTTTAAATTGTAGGTTTATTATAGAAAATCATCAAATTCAAAACACATGGTCATTGAAAAATAAAATTCCTCTTTTCTTAATTTTCTTAGATTATAAAGGAGTGAAAATTTGCCAAAAGGATATACCTTCTTTGTTTGAACTTAGACAAAGATCAAATAAAAAGCATTTATTCATAGTCTAAAAACTCTTCGTATGATTATCAATACACAAATAGCAAATAGTACCCAACTGTCCTTAACATGTAAGGCACAACCTGTTACAGGAATGTAGCAGACTCCATGGATAACTGCATACCTGCTGGCCACTCAAATGTGTTACAGAAAAAACTATCTATCAATGATGGACCAAGCTGCCAAAGAGGTGTGCTGGCTAACAGAGACAGATGGTAAAGTAGCTTCAAAACCAGGGAACCTGAGGCAGTGTGGCCCGTTCCCACGTACACAAGCTACTCTTAGCCTGGGCTGCCCCCTGACGCAGGCTCCACAGTATGATTGGGAAAAGAAGATCTCTTTCTGGTAGCCTCCTTCAGGTGATGTTGTTTTAAATTGCCAACAGCCAGTTCAGAGCTCATCGTGAATGAGTTCATGGTCTCATCAAGCATTTGTAACTGTTTGCATTAATTTTATTTTCTTAAGGCTCCAAGCTTAACCTTTATCTATCTAACCTTTATTGCTGCAGTAACACTATTTTTTATGTAGCAAGGCTATCCTCAGCCAGAGAGAGCAATCACAGACCTCTGTCTACATGATAGAACATATATACCGAGTTGCTTGTTGCAGCTATCTCATCTTCCAGTATAACCACCACACCCATAAGGGCAACCTTGATGAGTCAATGACCAATACACCTACACAATTAAAGGAGCAAGTATTGCTTTTACTATTTCCTCCTCTTTTAGGGGATGACTCACCATCTTGTATTAAAACACATGCCAGTGTTGGACCCTTTGGCCGATTCACCAACACTATTTCCTTTAGGAACCTTAAAGAAAATATCAAGCATTCTAGAAACCAGCTGTGCAAAACATTTTGGTAAAAAAATAAAATAAAATAAAATAAAATAAAATAAAATAAAATATTTTGTTCTTGCTTGTTTTGGGTTTTTTGTTTTTTTTCTTTTTGTTGTTGTTGTTGTTGATTTTGTTGGGTTTTTTTTCTATTGGTAGTGTTTATAATTCAGATAAATTTGATTTCTGACATGGAGTTCTAGAACAGTTTTCACAACAACATGGTTGGATACAGGAACCCTTCAACAAACATAGCTTTTGTGTGCTGGTTGCATAATAGCAATAACCTCATGGAAACCTCACGTTACCAAGATACATTATTGTTTGATTTAACAAACAGCTTTTCTTTCCTTTGTTGTCTGTATGCTGAGTACACTTGCTCCTTCATGCACTTTATGCTGCTGCTGTAGAGGGTTATGACTTAATTAAATGTCTTTTTCCTTTTTCTTAAGGTTTTATTTCAGGACCTTTAAAAAAAAAAAAGGCAGTCAACTGCTTGCCTCTGATCCACTTTTATCCCTCTCATTTACAATCTGAGAAAAAATGAGCACACTGGATACCTCCTAGTGAGTGGATGACAACTAAAGATGAGCAAAAACTAGTACTTTGTTATTATCTAGCCTAGAGAAAAGTTTACAGGATAACCAGCTATTGACCTTTCCAAGTAAACATGTTTAAGAATTCAGTGGTTGTGGGGAGCTTAGACAAGCCACAGCATGAACCCTTCAGAAAATGTCCAAATGCTTGTACTTGAAGTTTAAGTGTATCACTGAAACAATTTTTCTTTTTTACAATTTGCCTAACATTTCAGACAAACAGTAGAGCTGAGGTTCCATTTTTTGCATTATATATGTTATAAAGTAGGTTTACAGTTTGAACATTTCTCAAATGGCACAAGAGCACAGTTTATTCAGTACCCTTCACTCCCTAAACTTGCAGGAATGCTGCTGCAGTGCTATCTGACAATATACACCAGTGAGGAAATTACGATCACTTTGAAGTATAACAGCAATAGACCTCACCTAGTCTCCTTCCTTCCTTTCTCTCATTCTTTTTCTTTCTCTCCCTCCCTCTATCTTCTTTCTTGTTTTCTTTTTAAATTTTTTCCCGTTTATCTCCTTTCTCTCTCTTCTTTCTTTTTTTTTCTTTTCTAAAGAGCACTTTCAAATTAACTCATTTAAATTAGGTTACCATTTAACTGACTATAGCCAGGATTAAAGCAGGGTGTTTTTCTTCCAAAATAAAAAAAAGAAAAAAAAAAAAAAAGAAAAAAAGAAGAAGAGCATATTTGTCAATTGCTGCCCATTTGCCATGGTGAGTTCTGTGGCGCATGTTGATATAGAGAGAGCAGGAGATTGTTTTCTGACATGAGTAACCAGAACGGATGAGCTTTTCAAGGTTGTTGCTTGCCTTAACTCTTCAGGAAAAAAAAGGCTGAAAATTCAAACAAATCTCATTAACTGTGAACACATTCTCTTTAAATAAACTTTCATCGGTTGCCTTGAAGTTTTTCCATGCCTTTCTATTCAACTTGTAAATATACATCCAAATTGAGGATACCTACAATTTTTCTTTCTCCCCAAAATGTTGCACTTGAATAGTTCCCTTGTCTTCCTGAGGACGGCAACATGCAATGAGATGTGTTATGTCTGATTACATTGTTTTATGTGTTCTTGTACTCTTTATTCCTGCAGGCTGAGGTTTGGTGTTCTTTTGTTAGGTGGTTTTGGGGTTTTTTTTACTACCTTGTTTATTTTTATGCTAGCTACACTGTAATGTATCATTCCTAGTTAATGTTTGTAAGCTGAAGCATACATGTGTCACAAATCCTGACAGTAAATAATTAAAGTATTTAAATAAGCGTGTGTCTGTATGGTAGTTTTGTGGTTGTACAAATTTGTAGAGCAAGATCTTATACTGATCTATAATTATAACTGCCACTGACTAGCATGATCCTTACTGAGTCAGATTAATTTACACATTAAGCAGCCATCTGTAGAAATTTTCATAGTACCTTGTTTGCAATGCCAGGGCTCACATGGGGATTCAAAAACTAACTTGGCCTCTAGGGATTCTTTTTTTTAGCATTGCTATTGGATACATTTGCTGTGAACAAATTATTCTAGACCCTGACACCTTGCACCCTTTCTCAATGTTTTATATCATGATCGGCAGAGGCATTTTAATATTTTGCATACATAACAACATAACAATTGGTAAAGTAAGAACAGTATTTTATATATACATATATGTATATGTATATTTTTTAAAGTCCTTGACTCTGTGTTAAAAATCTTTGCAATGCTTCTGAACCAGAACAGATTTGTCATCATCTGTAGTCATAAAAGATAAAAACACAACATATTTTGGCTACAGTAACAAACATATTGCAAGCCTGTTGATCTTAATTCTCTAAAAAAAAGGATAACAACTGCAATGTGCTGTGTAAGAGTCGTCTTATGCGTAAGTGTTTTGTAAGTAAGCACAACTTGTGGGCTATAAAGAGCAGATAACAAAACCCACTTTACCTGATACAAAAATAAATTGTAAAAACTAAGTATAAACACAGTTTGTAAACCCAGTTTTCCAAGATGAACAGTGTGTTTTTCAGTTATCGTCAATCAAATGGGTGAACAGGAGAGCAGATGGAGTTAGAAAATGAAGGTTATAATCCCCGTTTCTATCATCAACATGCTCTGTAATGGGGAGGAAGCCACTTCATTGCTCTGCTATGTTTTTTCCTTTCTCACTTTTGTCTGTTTTACCTGTTCAGACCACCAGCATTTTCAGACAGAAAAGAGTCTTCTAGTTCTGCTAAAGCACCTAGCACCATGGGGCTTTAATCCACATGGGGGCTCTGAGCATTATTGTAATACTAGTAAAAATAACTGTAATGAAACAGCAAAAGCACAATCACCTGCCAAATTCAGTCACAAAAATGGGCTCTCTAATATGTAGAGTGTTCTAGTATGCAATAAAATATTCATGATACTGAGGCCAAGAAAGTCATGGATATTCATGGAATAGATCCAACAATAATATATTAAGTCACTTTCCATCTTGGAACAGGGCTTTTAAACAGAGCTAGAATGATTTAGGGTAAACCTATAATATTTAAGATGTTCTAACTCATGGCAAAACAGAATCCAGTATGCCCATTTTCTGACTCAACAGTATATGAAAAATGGTAGCAGGAGTCCATCCAAGCTAATTAAATCTGATTAGCAAATACACTGGAAGAAATCAAGCTAATTTGTACACACATGCACACACAAAAGAGCTTAACGCCAGTGAATAATTGGCTAGCTTTTGCTAGTATTTCTTGTAAACACAAGATAATCGCAAACCCAAGGATAGTAACAGAGATCCCAGTTACTAGAGTGAGTAGGAGGATCAGACCAAATCAACCAGCAGCTTTTTCTCAGCCAGTGGTGGTCAGATGCAGATTCTTAGGAAAGACATCTGAGAAGAAGGCAAATGGACCACCCCACAGCAGAGCTTTCTGGGTTGTGATTCAGTGGTTCAGTCTTTCTAAGCCTCCCATCCAATGTGTTTTGCAGTAACCAGTAGGGTTTTCCTTCAAAATCATTCACACCTCTTTCTGAATTGATTTTACTCTTGATATGTACAGCAGCCTGTATTAGTGAGATCCACAATGACTAGCTGTGTGAAGGAGTACTTATTTTGTTGGTTTCTTATGTTTGTTTAAAAATCTATCATCTGATAATTTAATTAGAATACTTCAATTCTTATTTCATTAGAAACATTGAATAATATTATTTCCTACTCATTTTCTCCCCATCTATGGTCATATGGGCATCTCAGTCATATTTTACAGAATGAATTCTAAAACTAATATTTTTTCTGATTTTCCCCTCATACAGAGACCAACCCAGCCCTTCAACAGTTCTTTCCTTTAACCAAACATTCTTCCATTCCCCCATGTTCTTTAGGCAGCTAGCATGGCCAGAATGGCACATGGCATTTTAGAGCAGTAACACAAACCTGTAAAATGGCATGACCATCTTTTCTGTTTTGTAGCCTTCCAAAAACTCATAACCACCCAATAATTCTTAACATTATGTTTTCCATTCAGATTTCTCATAAGCACAGCCATGAAATCTTTGGAGGACTATCCACACCATTGACCACTTCAGATTGTTTTATTCCTATATGAACTGTATGCTTTGCTGGCCGCCAGTTTTCAAAGTAAATTTTCTGAATAATGCGATCAGGAAAACTTTTTTTTTTACATGACTATTCACCCACCTTCCCAGATCATGTAGAAATTTGTTGCATAACTCATATTCCAGTACCAGTCCCTACAGGATCCTCCTAGGAAACTCTCTCCACTGTTAAAAGGATTCCTGTGCCTTGTTTCTCCCCTTTGAACCAGTATATATGAAAACATTTCTTCCTATTTTATAACAGCTTATTTTCTTTAGGAAGCTCTGGTGAGAGAACTATTGTGAAGAGAATGAGAAGGTCATTCCTTTTCTTACTGATTCTCAATTATTTCTGCCTAGGTACATAAAGCAGCATTTTCTCTGTTGGTCTTCCTTGATTTACTATCTCTGGTATTTGCTTTGAAACAAAAAATCAGATATAACTGACAAATCTGTAGTTTTACAAGTCACATCTGAAACATAGATACTGACAATGTTTGACACTTTCAATTTCTGCAACACCAGCATTGAAACATTGATTTAAGCAGCAGGTTAGGCACCACAGTTTACTGAGTGGTTATCTCATATTTGTAGCTCCTGAAGAAAATCTAGAAATGTGCTACCATTTGTTTTAATGGTTTATTCTTAAAATTCTTCCTCTGGTGCTTCATTTTGAAGCTCAGTCTCTCCTTACCATTCTCCCTTCTTTATTGTCCCATTTCCTTGAGCTCCATTTTTTATTCAGTCATGTATAAAGACTGATAAGCATTCCATAAAATTTTCTTTGTACTCATATTAGTCATGTTAATGTTTGGTCTGTGTTATTTATTACTTTCCTCATCTGGCCGTTACTTTCACTTTTGATTTCTAAGAAATTCTACCATGAAGAAATTCCTTTACTCTGCAGTTTAACCAGTTTGGGTTTATATTTTCCTTCAATCTTTTTTTTTTTTCTTCTTCTCTCTTTGTAGTGATGTACTTTAGTCTCAGCTACTTGACGCTGAAAACTATGAAATAAAGTTGGTGAACAGAAGAGGCCTCTTGCAATATAACATGCTGAGGATTATGACCTGATAATGTCATGAAGCCTTCAGAACTCTGCTTCATAATCATAAAGTGATACTACAGAAACACTTACCAGAGAGTGTGGTGCTGGCTAATAGCACTGTCATCTGTGTTTTGCATATTCTAGGCTCAGCAGATTTTCTGTGCCTTGTGATGCTGGAGAGGCTTCCCTCCCATATAGTTCCCTCCATACCTCAACATCGTGGTTGTAACTGAACAAAATTTTTTGTTTGCTTGCACCAATCCTACTCACAAATCTCAGCAGGATCTTTGAGGAAATCTCCCTATAAGACTAAATAGAATGTTTGTGATAATTTTGAGATTCACATCAAGATTTAGTGAGTGTCCTAGGATCTCATAATTTTTTTGAAGTATTCAATCTATTCCAAGGCAGTTTGCCATATTATTCTTCTTGTATGAGATGATGACAGTGCATGTTAAATGTGATGCTAATTTAGAAACAGATTGAGACTAAACAAAGAAACTAAGGTTCATAAGGATAATATTTACAGGTTACTATTATAATTTTAAATTGAGTAGATTATTATGAAATATATAGCATATATTCCTTGAAAATCAACTTCTTACAGAATATCTCCTTTGGAAATTGTTTAAAAGGTCTTCTCATCAAATATCATATGATATGCCTCTTTGGGCTGGCCATAGGGAATGGTAAACAGATATAAGATAAGAAGTGCAATGTGAAAGAAGTTCTGTCCCTGATTATAAGAACAATTGGCTGGCAAAGGAGAGCTTTATTCCAATTCAAAGATTATTTGGGACAAAAACTTAGAGATTATATAAAAACTTTTATTGGACCCTTTACTTCTGCCCAAGTCCATGAGTTAAGATACAATATAGGGAGGGTGTGTGAGATCACCTTTTCTTTATGGGAAGAGCTATGAGGTGAAGATTAAAATAGCTACTATGAATACGGAACATAGCAAACTTCAGCGTAGTGATCTGACAAGACCGATTTTCTTAACAGTAAGTGTGGTATGCAATTCCAAATAATTTAGGGAAGGTTAAATGCTCTTGTGATACAGGCATGTGTAAGTTTAACATACAAAAATACTTGCTGTCATTACAATACTGACAATTACCATCACACAACACAATTTCCAAAAATTCTACACTAATTCCAGCAATAGGAATAATACCACTACTGGGTATTCCTACTATTTGATAGTGCTATTCTGCACTGCTGGTCTGCTATGCTCTCCATGAGGATTTCAAAATACTTATGTACATGCTCTAATCATGTATTTCTACACTTGAACAAAAGAATGCTAATAATAATGTGCACAGTAACATGACAAGCTTAACAGTTGCCTGGAGTATTAAGGAAGACTTTTCCAAATGTATATTACCCTTTGCTTAGGCTGCTTTCCTAAAATACAACTTGTCATGCAAGATTCAGAGGAGCCATAGTTTGCAAGACCTTCTTTTATGGTATGGAATAACTATTTACATAATCCTCAGTCCAAAATTATCAATGGTTTAGTCTCAGATTTCTCAGAAGAAATAAGTGCTGGCAGGATCAAGCAATCGACCCAGGAACAGAACAGGATTTAAGTTCATCTAAAATTACAGCCCCCAAGACCTGTGCTCCAACCCACCTCACCTAAGAAATACCTAAAATTTGCTATGTGCCCACTTAGGGCATTGCATCAAAGCATGCCTTCTGGATTCAACTGTCGTGCTTCAGGAATGACTGTCAGAGTTTGGCGCCTCACTGCAAAAGCAGGGTAGATCTGTACCTCTACATGGGCAAACCTGCAGGCATCACAAGAACTTGCAAGACAAATGCATAGTATTAGGGAGTTCAAGTGCTGCGTAGACATTTTGCTGAAGTTTTTCCATTGCTATATTGAACTTACACACCCAGCATCTTGGTTTTGCTGAGGGTATCCTTTCTTTCAATCTGATCTTAAGGCAGACTCTGCTTACTGGAATCCCTGAAAACTCAAAAGCAGGTTTGCACAAGTCTGACCCCAAACAGCTACTTAAATACAGAACAGTAGAGTTTATAGTGTTACCTATATTAAGTATGGTCAAGAGCAAGGAAATATTGTAGATGCAAGTGAGTTACCCTCTATCTGGAGGAAAATTAGCAAGATTTGAAAGGCCAATTCTGTGCTTCTTTGCCTGGCAAATAACTTCCATGTGATAATATTTGAAATCCTAGTTTCAGGTTTATTAACCACTTTGTATGCCAGTAAGCATTACTTTTACTGAAAAGTTAAAATGTAGGGAATGTTTGAAGAGTAAAACCAGAAAAGGTGGTCCTAATCTAGGTAAATTGGGAGGACAAACTGAAATTTTAAAATCTATACAATCTGCAAACCAGATGGCTCAGAGGGGAATTTAATTGTAATACATAAAATATAATATGCTGCACACACAGTCAATCCAGGTTACTATTTTTCCCCTAAAACAAATATTGCAGCAAGAGGACATACTGTAAATTGAAATTACAGAAGAACTCTAAGACACGGGGAAGCAATTTTTTCCTTAACTAAGAAATATTCTGCAAGACAAATGTACAGAAAAAACCCCCGCTGCAGTCTTCCAGAAACAATCAAATGTTATTATACAGGAAAGCTGGGATAGTAAAGTATGCCTTAATTTGTCAGCTGTTTTGCATTAAATCCAAACTTTTTAGGCCATTATATTTTTTCATACTGTGCATACAGGTAAACAGAAGTTCAATTGTGTGACAGTTTGGAGACATGATAAAGAATTGCAATAAAAAGAGAAAATTTAAAAGATTTTGTGAGGCAGATGATATTTATTTTCTGGAAAAAAAATATTTGAGGAATCTAGGAGTATGGCTACATGGAAATGTGAAGCCTGCCACATCCTTATGCAGCCTGTGCTCTAAGCTAGCTGGGAACATGCCAGATTTGGTCCAGCGCAGTATAACCATCTCTTATGTCCAAGGTAAAAAGTTCTGCTGCGAGGTCAGTCTGCATCCACCTTTGCAGACATGCCCTAAGTAAAAAACAGAAAAGAAAAAAGTCTCAGTTTGCATGTGCCCTGTGAAAAATTCCTAGAGCTTGGCAACTAAACTCTCCAAGGATTCCTCTGCATCAAACAAGCGCTATTCTTGGGCTAAGCAGGATTCACTGCGATTTTCTCCACAGTTGTTCCATCTACCATCTAGAGGCAGGGAAAACACTCCTTCAGGGAACCTGCAGTCTATCTGCTGCCTGGTGTTTGAGGAAGGATAAAAAAAGCGTGCCGAACCCAGACCTGTTGGTGACAGAGGGACGAGGCACACGTGAGAGCCTGGAGACCAAAGCTGCTGTGAGCACGTTAGCTGCGGAGAGCAGGAAGGCTGCATCCAGCATGGCACAGCAGCGGAGGCACCCAGCCAGACACCACACACCCCAGGAGCTGCGGCTGCCACAGTGCTGCGCAGGGGGCCCAGTCCAGACTCTGGCTCTGAAACTTCCTCACATGTGTGGACTTTCTCCCCCTTGCCCCCTGTGCCGGGCAGGTGATGGCATTACCCGGCTCATAGCTGTTCTCACTGTGTAGAACATGGTGTTATTGCAGGGCCCTGAGGGCACTCACAGGCCTTACAGTCCCTGCCTGGCCTGCCCTGGGGCTCCCCTGACCCTGCCCACAGTCCAGGACACCATTTCAGCCCCCCTGGGGTTGCCTGTCTCGGCTATGCCACAGCACAGCCAGCCGGCATTGGACCCTGCCAGGCCACGGCCCGCCGTGCCGGGCCTGTGTGTGGGCCCGCAGCCTGGCCTGGCCTGGCCTTGGCCAAGCCCCATCCCCAGGGAGATGCCCGAGGCCTGGGAGGGGGGGCTGCGCCCAGCCTGCCTGCTGCCTGGCTGGGGCATGGGACAGGCCCTGCCTGCGGGCCCTGCCCTACCCTGCCCCAGGGACGTCATGTGTCCCCAGCCCCGAGAGAACAGCCAGCGGCACCATGGCTGTTCTGTGCATCGGGAGGTTTTGAGTGTGACACCTCTGCACATTGACCTTGCCCACAGTAAGATCTTTTTTTCAGAAGGATCCTAGCACTGGTCAGGTACTCGCAGCATCTTGTTAGTGGGAGCTGCAGCTTTTCAGCACTTTTGGATGTGCTTGGTGCACTCTGCCATTTAAGCGGGCACCCAGGGTCATAGGTGCTCACCAGCTGCCCTGTAAATCCTTCAGCCAGTCCTAAGCAGCAGCCTTGGCTGGGTGCAGGGCGTCCAACCACAGTGGCACCATTGCCATAGGTACAACAGCCGTGGATTTCCACCAGCACTGTGGTGAAGCAGCAGGCGTGGGTGCAGTGATTAAATCTGTTTTCCACTGACACTGTATAAGGAAACATAAATAGCAAGTAAATGCCTCACTTTTCAGTGTTCATCTCTATTGATGTAATTTCTAAGAATCACAGTCATTGCTCATAAAAGAAATAAAAAAAGACCAAACTTTAAAGACTGTAAACCCTTTGTAGCATCATCCATCCACTACTGTTTATGAAGATGAGGCTCTGTTGAAATAATAAACTTATTTAAAAAACAGATGAGGTCAGATGGTTGTCTGTTCTTCAAAACTCTATAGAAAGGACATGTTTTTTCAACTATTTTTTCATCTATTCAATTTATGGAAATTTATTGTTAAAATTTGCTAAGTAGAAATTTGGCAGAAGTTTCCATTTAACTATTTGTCCTAAATCTCTCATGGACTACTGTCTGAGGAACAACATACATGGAAAATCATTCAAGAAGCACCTGGAAGAAAAGAGCAAAGACCTAAGTTTTTACTCAGGTGGCTCAGGAAGAAGGGATTGAGAAACACCATTTTCAAGTCCATTTGTGGACACCCAGCAAAAATTTAAAAAGTCTGTTCAAGAAATGGTCTGCAGTAATAATAATGATAGTTCCTAAAGGGTCACAAACTAAAACAAGGACACATGTGAGATATAAAGGGATTCAAATTAATCCTGTCAACCTGTAGCAAAACTGCATCTTTTCTTGTCCTCTTTCTCTTGAATTGTTTAGCTATGACAAATGTCAAATCAGCATGCTTCAACATTAGTAGAAAGGGAATCTGAGCTTTTGAGTCCATACGCACAGATGTTTAATTTTTTACTTAGGTGACTATCCCCACTGTCTATGAGTGGGATAAATCTATGGAAGTATAGATCTTGGCTGCTCTACTTTTGCAAACAGAGCTGTCATCTGCCACATGGACATGCACAACAGTCCAAATTTAGCTAGACTAGATTCCTGTACCTGTGTTTCCTGCTAGCTGCTTGGAGGCCTTCAGGGGCACCTAGCCAGTGGGAAACATCAGATTAAGGAACTTCTGTGGAACTGAAACCATCCGAATCTGGGCCAATGTCTCATCATTATGGCATCTGTAGAAGTGCTTCTCAGGAAATTCATTCTACCTATTCATTTTATTCAGCTATTTTCATTATTTATGTGCACTAGTTCATTCCCTGAATTGCTAATAATATGTAACAATCACAAAGGCAGCATGGTAAATCGCAGCAATGTAGCACAGCTCGTCTTCAAAACAAATTCCTGCACATTCATTAAAAATCTTGACAGTATGTTCCACGAAGCTGGTAAAGCCAGTAAGGTGGTGCTGTTTATAGCAACATGGCTAATCAATGCACACGCATCTTTTCCTGCAAGGTTGCTCAAAGTAATTAGTAACAGTGATACAGGGAATTAGAAAGCAAAACTGAAAAATAGTGGGTATCAGCTACAAACCACTCAAACATAAGGACAGCAGGGTACAGAAAATTCTTGGCTAGAAGATACTTTCTTCATGGGGGATTTTAGCTGCTCATAAATCTGTTGGGAAACAGATATATCCAAGCATACTGTGTCAAAGAGAGAATTTCATCATTTGCAGAAAAAGGCAAAACTGCCCTAGATCTAATTCTTACTGAGAGGATGGAGTTGCCTGAGGATATGAAAATAAAGGAACATCCTGGAGCCAAGGACCATAAGCTGTTTATATTTACTATGGCAAGTGATGGATCCATTGCAAAGTACAAAGACAAACGAGCAAAATTACATTAAGACATCTAAGCTAAGTCCTTGGCCATTTCAAAGTCAGCATCAATGTTGTCTTTGACTCCAGGGGGTCCAGAATTTCATTTCTGGTTAATAAAATGCATGGCTGACGCATTAATAAAATGACTGAGGAAAGATATTAAAATCTTCCTCTTTTCTACTGCTCTTAAACAAAGAAGCAGCCAATGTTGCTTCACAAGAGAAGAGCCTGAATTTTGGTAAAATAAATACAAAACTCTACTGAAATTAGAAGATAACCAAATTAGATTACTTTATAGCCAACAGAGTACCCTATATCACTGTAGGATAAAAGTTGTAAAAGAAAAGAGTAAAAAAGAAATGTTTAGGTGATGTGAGAACAAAAAAGATTTAAAGTGTTCCTAAAATTCTTAATGAGAAAGTCCTTTCAATAGAAAAGGAAAATTACATTAGTAGCAATTCAGAATTATAAAGATGATGAACTATTATTTAAAAATACACCCTTAACAATAATAAAAAAGAAAAAAGAATGGAAGACAGTAAAGATAAATGTGAAAAATTGACAAAGAGGGCTTTGTATTAATTGACTCTTACAAAAAAGCAGATAAGAGCACGTTTCACAGATTTGAGCGCTGCTGAGGCAGTCCTCCTTAATGTTACTGGCCTCTGATATTAAGAGATTCTACAAACATGTTTTGCACCATTGACAAATATTTGCTGAAAAGCTACTGGAAGGAGGAAGTTTGCCTACAAGAAAATTGCAGGAAGCCTAGCAATTACCTTCTACTTAGATTAATCACTGAAGTCTTTGTCCTGGAAGTCATGGCTCAGTTTAGGTATTCAGAGACACATATACATCTTTCTGAGAGGCCAGCTGTCCCAGTTTTGGCTGGGATAGTTAATTTTCTTCTTAGCAGCTAGTGCTGTGCTGTGTTTTGGCTTCGGTGTGAGAACAATGTTGATAACATACTGATGGTTTTAGTTGTTGCTGGGTAATATTTATACTAAGTCAAGGACTTTTTGGTTTCTCAGGCCCTGCCAGTGAGAAGCCTGGAGTGGCACAAGAAATGGGGAGGGGACACAGCTGGGGCAGCTCACCCAAATTAGCCAAAGAGGTGTGTGATACCATGGGACATCATGCTCGGTATATAAACTGGGGTGGGGAGTTGGCCAGGGCTGCTGATTGCTGCTCAGGGACTGGCTGGGCATCAGTCAGTGCGGGGGGTGAGCACTTGTATTGTGCATCTCTTGTTTTCTTTCCTCCCCTTGAGATTTTATTCCTCTCCCTCCTTTTCATTATAACTGTTACTGTTGTTATTATTATTGTTCTTTCATTTTTATTTTATTTCAATTATTGAATTGTTCTTCTCTCAACCCTCGAGTTTTACATTCCCTTCTGATTCTCCTCCCTGTCCCTCTGGGTGAGGGAGGAGTGAGCAAGCAGCTGTGTGGCACTTAACTACCAGCCAGGGTTAAACCACAACACCAGCCTACTGAAAAAATAAAACCAACAATAAATAAACCTCTTATCCAGGCAGGAACAGTTAAGAGAATGACTGTAAGGAATAAAACTTGCCTAAGTACTCAGTATAAGTTAGAATTGCTATATATCTTGGTGTGTTAAATTTAGGATCAAAGAGAATGCTACTGCAAAAAAAGAGTAAAATTTTGAAGGAAAGTAGATAATTCCTAGAAACTGGATATTTCAGGAGAATCCTTTAAATAGAGTTCAATAACAAAGCATGATGCCATCATTTACATGATGATGATGAAAGCTTCATTCTCTGCTGTCGTTCCAGCATTTTAACAACAGGAACTGCTGCTTGCCTTGTTTTCTAACAACCTCTCCTTTCTTACTGCTTTAGGCGTTAACAGTCAGAAATCTGTTAATCTGCAGAGCATGATTTAGCTTGATTAACGTTAACAATGTATCTCTTTTTCTTTACTGGTTGACTTCCTAAGAGGGAAATTTAATGAACTCTTCACCTGGCTTTGTCATCCACCTTTTGTCTCAGTTTAAAATGTAATGAAAAGCACACAACAGGCTCTTCCACTTACACAGATGAGGAGGTTCCTTAGCTCAGCGTGATCAGATGCCACTGCCACAGGAGCAACGCTGAACTGAAATGGCAGCAGCTCCCAGCCTTGAGAAAAGCCACCACAGACACCAAAGGGGCTATGCTTTCTGTGCCCAGCTCATCCTCCTCCCCAAGGCCGTAACAGGACTGTAACTGTGTGACATGCTAAGAGACAGGTATCCATGTATGTATTAGCATATGTTATGGAGACACCTACTCTCTTCTCTTGCATTCCTCCACCCCAGTAGCTCTTCCAGTGGTACCAGTAATCAAGCTCTTCATTTGGGAACCCCTGCTATAATTTCGCTGCAGATGGAGCAGAAAGAAACACTCAATCAACCTGAATTTTGTAAACATTTTGGTCTGAAAACACAGCAAGCAATTCTGACAGATTCTTAGTCCTCTTCAAGCCAAGTTCATCGAATCCAAACTGTAATTAGATGTAGCCAGAAAAGTCATACTGTACCCATATTAACTTGGACCAATCTTGCAAAACAGTTCTCATAGAAACACAAATGCTCAGTGTGTTGGTTTATATTATGATGTGCAGGACTGCTGATAAATAACACTGGGACTCAAGTAAAGCTTCTCCAGAAATAATCTACAATATGACAAAATGAAGGCTACAGAGTCATTGAGATATTAAATATGAAAGACCTTTCCGATTTACTTACAGCATTCAGTATAACGGATTTATTAGTAGTTCCTATCTTTATGGTAAATGATGCATAAATGATGGCAAAGGTGTACAAGAGAACTGTACATAGACTCTTGCAGAGTGAATAAATTGGTTGAGTGCCAGCTTTTCTAAGGGTGAATGGTTCCACTGACTTGTTTAGGGCATATCATGCAATGATGGATGTAAAATTACAACATTTTAGAATGCCAGCAGTTCAAGGGAAGATTCCAAATTTATGAGGGACAACAATCTTATTCTAATAAACCAAACACGTGGCCTCAGTCTCTCCCTGCAGGAGAATCATTTTTCTATTCCAAGGCAGGAGAGGTGGAACAAAGCACCTTGTATGCACAAGAGTTCAATTTCACTGTATAAAGCTGAAGCTCAGCTGAAGACCAGACAAAGACTTATTTTTTTGTTTTGTTTTCATAGTTGTACCTGGTGTATTTTTAAAGCAATCATTTCCACATGTAATAATGTCATGTTGAAATAAGATCAGCATTCCAGTGAGCCTTCTGCAAAATTCCTGGCTTCTTTTGCACCCTAGTCCATTGGCATTTCCACAGGGCTTTTAGAATATACATAGGGGAAATGTCAATTCCAATTCAAAGACAGAGAATACCTTTTCTGATGAAGCATCCTGTATATCATGTACTAGCTGGAGGTGTTCTCTGCTGTTTGACAGGGAACAATGACATGACAAGCAGGGAGAGAAGGAGCTTTTAACCAGTTTAATGTGCAGAGAGCTGGCACTCACTGAAAAGTCATTTGCCTGTTTGGTATGTTTTTTTAAGTATGTCTCTTTCCTTCGACTTGTCATTACTCCTGTAATATACGATTTTGTCTTCTGTTTGTAATTTTCTGCTGCAATGATTCCAAAGGTTCAAAGTAATCTCTTTCTATCTTACTAGAAACAAGATATGGGAATGTGTATCTAAATAGTTTGCTTATTCCAGAACCTAAATGAGACCCTGTTTAGTATACCTTTCACTGCTATACTTTTCTTACTGCTGCTGCAGAGGCCTTACATGGGTGTTACAGTGCTTGCGCTCTATACTTTTCATACTTCCTGGGAGTGATTTGGGCCAAAGACATTTTTCATAAAAGAAAATGGTCAAGATTTGTTCTAAATGACAATCTGTTAAGCACTGTTCTGTGGACAGAAAAAGCCAGTAAGTCATTGCCCTTTTCTTCTGGGAGAGAGAATTAGTCTACTAAATGCAAGGCAGCACAGAATTCTACTCGAAGCTAAATAACATATTTTGAGCTGTTATCTGGCACATTACATGACATTAAAGATAAAATTTAAGAATCAGTAGAGTTTCTACCTTTCTTGCATGCCGTTTATTTTTCAAGTTAAGCTTTCAAATATTGAAAGTTCACATTCAGTGCCTTGATCAAAAATGATAAATGAACTACTGAATTAGAAGAAGATGCTGCTATTATTTTAACCAGTAAACTAACTCAGGGTTAATCTGGGTGTTATTTAGCCTATTGAAAGTGTTTTGAGTGAACATATGGTTTCTATTGTGAAATCAAGGCACAGTTTTAACTATGAATATAGATAATTACCCTTTGGACTTTAAACATTTATATGTGTCACGTTATGTTGGAGCATTTTTCATGGTCAATAGGTTGAAAGGTTATAGAGTCGAAAATGTAAATTGAGTGTGTTTGAGTAAAACTAGCCAGTGTAATGATAGTACAATTCACTACTGCTCTCTCTTGGAAAGAGGTAGTAATAACACTCAGAGAGTATGAGCAATGTAACAGTCTATTTATTTAAATACGGATTGTTATGGTAAAAGATTTTAATATGAGAATTACAGGAATTCAACCATAGTATATATTGCTAGAAAATCCCTGGTTACTGGAGCTTAATTTGATATATATACACAGTATATTTGGGGGCCTAATTATAATGCTAACAATAAAACCTTTAAATAAACTACATGTGTGTGCACGCGCGCACCTTAGAGCCAGTATTGCTATATCCCCACCTATATATTCTGCTCTTGATTTAGGCTTGAGAGGGTGTTTAGTTTTACTCCCTAAGTGTAGCCTGTGGCAACATCCTCTTCCAAGGAGCCAGACTTTATGTCTGCACTGAGGATGGCTGAAGGACCCAGTGGGTATGTGTGAGGACTACTAATGTTCTGACTGTGCAGTGCCTGACTCACAGCAGCCCCACCACCATGCATCTGCCAGGGCAACCCCATAGCCCAGGATAACACCCCATCAGGCGTTCTAACAGCCTCTTGATAAGGTAGTTCATAGTGAGAGAAAGCTAAAAGTGCTTCTGGTCCCTGGCCTAATGAGGCACATTTTCACCCTGCCTTAGTGACTGGAGGCATTCTGGGGGAGGTGAGCCACTTCTCGCTTTATTGTTGTGGATTGCTGAGATGCTGAGTGCTGGGGTACATCTCTCAGCAAGACAACTCCCGAACCTGAGGTTAGTGCTGCAGGGCTAGCGTGCATGTCTTTGAACACCAGTGTGCACCCCAATATGGATGTACCCTAGTGCTGACTGTAGAATGCCTGTGTTATTTCTGTTGAACTTCCAGCCATTGACAAACTGGGAAATACATAAGCCAAACCAGCTTTAATCACAATTAGTTAATTATTTATTAATAATTTGGGAGTATTTAATGTGCATTAATAAACACAGAGTAAGTGATTAGACCACAAAGAGTTGCTACAAGAAAACCAGGGACTCCCAAAAAACCCCACAAACCAAACGTTTACTGTTGTGATTACTCTTCTATGTGCATTAATTTTCTTTTATTGTGTTTTAAATACATATTTCTATGCATTGTATCAGATTTTGCAAGGGAATACAGTCTTTCTCTATGCACACTAAAGAACAATGAAATCCCTTTTTACCCCGCCCACATGTGCTCTGTGTAATGGCAGCCATTTTAATTATAACACGTCTCTATTCCTGCTATTTCCCATTTTCAGAAGCACACACCAAAACAGTAATTTTTAGTTATTTCTGGATGTATAAACGTTCAAAATATCCTTTGGTTACTCTTTGTGCCATTGAACCACATCCACAACTACTTCATTTTCCATGGCAACCTGTTTTTTAGCACTTTCCAACAATGTTTTCTAACTTCCGAAGAATTATTTCTTTCCTTCCTTCCCTTCCGTCGTAGGTGGTCACTCCCTGTCACTGTCAGTCTAGGAACCACACAGTGAGGTTATTGCTAATATCTAGTAACTGTTCCTCAGTAATGGCAATTAGCAAAAAGTTATTGTTCTATGAAAAACACCAAATACATTTTGGGGTGTTATCTTGAAGCAGGATAAAATGTTGAACTATTATTTTTTTCATAGATTTTTAAAAGTTGGGATATTTTTTTCATTTGAAAATGTGGGGTTTTTCAGCATTGTCACTTAAATATGTGATTTTATTTGTTTCAAGTCAGCTCAATATTAAACTGTGTGGCCCTATAGTAGTTGCTGTTTTGGTGTCTAACAGACTCTTTAGCTGGACTTCAACTTGCAATATGCCCCAGCTGCTGAGTGCCCAATGGATCATCCTATTTAAAAGATAAAATCCCATGAATCCATGTGCAGTTTATGAGAAGTTTTGGATCAGTTCAGGTAGCAAGCACTTCTATTTTAGATGAACTGAGATGAAACATGATATTTTTTTCCAGTTTTCCTGATTGAAAAATAGAATGTCATTGGCCTAGTTGAACTGTGTCAGTGTCACAGAAATGCCATTTGCTGTTAAAAATGTTAAGGTGAAAAATCATTGAGCAGCTTTCCCAACTAGTACCATTAAGGCACTTTACTGTTTGTGCTACACTAATATTAAGAGGCACAAGCTCAGAGCAAGACTCTATTTTGTTAGACATTGTAAAAAATATATAATAGGAGGTCTTTCCCAAGAGAGTTTAGAATATCTGTGGATAAGATAAGATTGAGGAGGGGGACCAGAAGAAACTGAAGGCTGGGGCAGTCCAATGGCAGAACCAGAAATAGAAAACTTTCGTTTTATTTTTAAACCTCAATTGATTATTCCCTGCAAATCAGCCTTTTTCACCTCTTTTTAAAATTGTTTATTGCCTTTCTCTGTGACACTGCCTTCTTCTTGTTCCTCATTTCCTTCTTTTCCTTTCTCCTTCCTTTCTCAACTACTTAGAAAACAATTTTCCTAGCACATTCAGTTGTACCAGCTCATTTAATCTATTCTGTTTAGGTTTTTACATCAACTCTTGGACCAGTGTAAATGCGTCCTCTCCAAGGAAGTCTTGTCTTTGTTATTCTACTCCTATATAAAGTTTTCAGTTTTGCCTGCTGTTTTTATCTTTATTGTTTGTGTGCAGGCAGGACTTTTAGATTCCTTGATTAGAGATGTGCAAACTCTAGGGGAAATAATAAAAAAAATCCCAGAAGATTTTATAACCCAATGATGGAGAAAACAAATTACCATGCTTTTCTTTTAATGGGTAAAGGAAAGAAAGGAGCTACCAGCACTCTCCAGAAGTTGTGCCTTCCCACCAGCTGGTGTTGGAGGTGAGCCTAGAAAGAGGTGACAACCACATTTTGTCTCTGCACTTTGAATGGGACTTCTGGTGAATACTGCATTTACATAGAAACAACTGCTGCATGGAAATATACTTTCAAGTATGCAGGAAACCTTTTGTGCTTGTAGATTTTCAAATTACTTAAGTAACCACCATATTTTAGATTCCACCAGAATAGAAAGTCTCCCAGAGGCTGGCCTTGGCCTGCCTGTCACTGTTTGTGTCTCTCTGTGAGGCCTCAAGCTGCAGCTGAAAAAATACGGAAAATGGGGCCACTACATGTTTTTAATCCCCTCTTTTCCTCCCACCAAAAAGATCGACGTTTTTGCCATGCAAAGATTCATTCCTATTTCTCTCCTAATAAGCTTGTCTGGCTGATAGTTTGACTAAGCTCACGTTCTATTCAAAACTCAGTTTCCTAATTAAAGTCCAATTCCAGCATTCCTCCTTAGATATTCAGTGCTTCTGCACACTGTGAAGAAAGATATTTTTAGAAAATATGGGCCACTTAATTCCCGTTAAGTTTTCTGTAACAGATGGTATAGTTATTTGATTTATGCATTCACCTTCACGTGGCCCTGCTGACTGCCAGGTTTTTTTAAACCTCCAAAATCCTTTTTTTTTTTTTTTTACACACTGAAACTTCACCCCTTCCACTGCATGAAATATTAGTTTTACTTAGAAAATCTAACTGCGTGCAATTTTCATGTTACTGAAATTGTGCACGGTCTGGTGATTAATTGTATTGTCTTGATCACAGCCTCAGCCTGATGTTCAGGGCTCATTACAGCGGGAGGAATTCAGCAGAACACGAATCTTAACCAGGTGTGGCTTATTAAAGTGGCAGTGCCCAATTTAAAGACCATAAAGGATTTGTATCAAAATTGATGCTTTTAGCTACTTTTCCCTCCCAGGATCGTAGAGATGTAATACAAAAAGGACAATGTAGCTTGCTCATGAAAATCACTCGCATCCATCATGTGAAAAAGCAGCTCAGATCTGTTCCTCCCTTGAGTGGGAAGAGTTGCAATATACCTTTAGTACAGCACATTCATTCCAAACATCTTCAAACTTTCCTTAGTTTGACACAGATTACAGTTTCTAACGCAGTTTGCATTATGTACTGAATCATGTATTTCTCATCTCTCAGGAAAATGTTTTTCTTTCCTCTGAACATGCCCTTACAGCATCAGTACAAATGCTGAGGAGAGGTAAATCTTGTAGGAAGCTATCGACAGCGTTTATCTTGAATTCAACCCAGACTTCATATTTCCATTCCATATGTTATGCAGTCTAATCTGATATGGAGGAAAACAGCAGGGGGGGGTAGGAAAGAAAACTTTTTACTACCAGGTGAGCTTATCTTCGTCCCAGGGTGAGTGCTGGTCCCTCACAGCTGATGCTAATACGCTGGTGGTAGTTGTCAGGTGGACAGCAAGGCTCATTACCTACCAGAGAAGCAAGGCAGCTTGCTGTTTGTTCAAATTTTGGGAAGATTTCAGAACAAAGATTTAAGTGGGATTGTTGCCCCGCTCTTAAGCTTTGGATGAGCTGTGTGAGTTGGGTGTGCTTTTGTTGTTACTGTTGTAAGGAACCACATCTTGACACTTCTGTGCTTCAGAAATGTGAGTAAAACTTTACACCTTCTCACAGCTATAGAAGACAAAGTCTAGGTGAAGGGGCTAAATTTGAAATTGTAGTTTGCTACCATTTCATAGTGCTCTGTTGGTGTCGGGTGAAAGTATCAAATGCAGCTGTGCATTCGTCAGTTATAGTGTTTAAAGTAGCTGCTCCTTGCAGGTCAGTGTTGGTTTGTGCTTCCTTAAACCTAACAAGTATTTTCCTGCCAGTAAGAATGGGATTGGGCATGTTGTAAATCTTACCAAAGTAAAAAAAAAAAAAAAAGTCTGTAACTTGTGACTGCAAAGGATTTGATCTGGTGACTTGATACCCATTTTCTCATAGTATGCACCTCTGAAGTGCTTACAAGCAGAAAACAGTATGGGAACTCAAGCACTTTAGTGTAAATATTGAGTGTTTAAAGATAGTGACTAATATAAGACTAGCTTCGTTGTTATTAAGGAAAGCGAGGAAAGAAGCAAAATATCTTTGAAATGTGATGGAAGCTTAATCCTCAGCAAATCTGCAACTTTATGCAAGGTGATGCTTTCCTTTTTTCATATTCTGCGTGCTTTAGCACTAGCCCTAAATGAGCTGTAGAGAAGCAAAGAGGACTACCTTGTTCCACAACCACAGGAAGAGTAATCTTGATATGCTTTCAGTAGTTATTGAAGGGGAAGAAGATGGTAATGAGAAGCATTTAATGACAAGAAAGCCATTGGAAACATAGGTTATCATTTCAATGCCTTCTTGCCTTTACTTTCATAAGGATTGTATTTAAATTCTCCTTAATACTTAAAAATTATGGATGGGTATATTTTTTTGAAAGAGGTTCATTCCTCAGGTTGTGTGTGTGACAAATGCTTTGATCCACTAATTACATGCAGCTGACCAAGAAATTTGGCAGTGGATACTCCTTCTCTGAAAAGGAGTAAGCCAATGAGTGAAAATCAGTCTTGCCAATGGTTGTTGTTAGGGGAAGCTCAAATAAGTAAGAAGGAGAAGGACAGCACCTGCTGAGAACAGCGAGTCTGACGTGGGCTGGTGAGAAAGGGAATTCCTAGGCAGCAAAGGCTGAAACAAAAGGAAGGTATGTGTCCTGGAAGGCTTTAAATAAAGGAGAGTATACTTGAAAGCTTACACAGCTTCGGTCAAAGCAAGGCCTAAGGAATTAGTCAGCCAGTCCAAAAGAGATCCCACAGGAAAAGCAGCATTGCTTCAAAGCGTAAGAGTATTATCTCAGCGGGCAGGAAGAGGGAAATGCTGGCAAGGTTGCATGGTGAACCGCCTTTAGGCACAGCAATGCACTGCGCGCATGTGTTACGCTGCTGGGCTCCCGGATGGAGTTACCAACAGTACAGTAAGATTACCCATCCTGCTCCCAAGCTTATCGCTCCTAATTTTTGTATGGGCTGTTCTCTTTACTGCCTCTTAGTGGCTGTGGAAATCTAGACTGTGGCTGGTGGTGTGGTATATGTTTCTTTAAGAAGGTGCTCTATAGAGATATCTTAGAATTAGCATGTGTATCATGAGACATAGAGGTTGCCATGGTAAGTACACATTTTTTAATTGAATAGCAGACTAATAGGCACATAAAACCTCCATAACTTGTTGGCACATAAATTACCTCTCCTGGGGCTGTAGGCAATTAAACATACTTCTTTTCTGAAATTCTTTCCAAGTCTTTTTCTCTGTTTTTGTTTAGATCAGACCCTCTCATATTTCTTTCCCTTTTTCCCTCAACAATGCTTCCTGGTTTTCTTTTGTCCTTTTTAGATTACTCTATCTGTCTCTCTCTCCTCCCTTCTCTTGCATGTCATACACTTCACAGAGCAGGGTAATAAAGAGGATACCAAGCTATAAAAGGGGTCTGGTTGCTTTTTAAAATTATTATTTAAAAAGCATAATTTGCTAAATTTGGTATTCATGGAATTCTGAGAGCAAAACAGTGTGTGAGGCTTATACAATATTACTCACCTGTTTGGACAAATAAATAAAAATCGTCATTAAATCCCCAAAGGTAAGTTCAAAGCAAATATATGCATTAATATACTACAATCTAAGTAGGTGTTTTAATAATCACCTTTATGCAGCTCCCCTAAGGCCACCTGTTCTCCCCAGAACATAAGTTTATGACAGTTTGTAACTTTAGAAAACAGAGTAATGCTGCTGTAAATCTTGTTTGTTTCTTTTGCTTCGTTTGAGCTATTCTGATTTGAACTGGCTGGCCCAGAGATCTTTTGATGTTATTCTTTCCTGACAATACTTTCCTCACTGGGCATGTTTTATTTTGCTCTTCCAGTGGTGTAATGAATACATCATTTGCCTATGTGCATTGTTTCAAAAGTGGGCATTGTCTCTAATCTCTTCAGTGATATAATAAATCACAAGCTGAGGCGATGCCTTCTCATTCCAGTTTTTAAAGACTTTTTTCTTTTTTCCGGTTACATGGTTGTTACAGAGAAGCAAATTGAGAGAAGGTTATTTGTACTTGCTCATACCTCAGCTATTTTTAGAGCCCATATTGACAAATTTTCAACTAAACATTGTATTTCGTAAAGAGCGCTGCCCTGAAATCACTGTGGCTTGAACAATAAGAAAATTCAGGACTCCAGGAGGCCAACACAACAGGATATCCATAAGTAACAACGCCTACTTATCAACAAGGGGTGAGCTTAACAGTCTTGTTCCTGGCTGTGACAAACAGTGAGCAGAATTCCTAGTGAGCCAGAGAGCAGCAAATAAATGCACAAGGTAACTCTGAAGAAAGATTAGGAGCGGCTGACTTGGTCTGTTCCTTCACACAAATCAAGAGCAATTTAAAGCAATAATGACTGATAGATTTCTATAGATGTCCTGACTTTTATCCTATTGTAGTACAGAGTTCATCCACCTTTGGTTTTTATTTTGATTTTGGTGTTCATTTTTTATGATCATTTTTTATGATGAAAGTGGTCTTGTCTTGAAGGAACAGATGAGTAGTCTTTTTTTCTTTCTTTTTTTTTTTTTCTTTCCCCTGCGTAGTTCAAAGATACCTTTAACGGCTCAGGGAAAAAAAAGGAAATTATTGTACAGATCAAGGGATTACAAAGCAATGTTTTTACAGATTTAAAATAAAATATAAACAG
Organism: Ibycter americanus; assembly: GCA_035590275.1. Classification (NCBI taxonomy): domain Eukaryota; kingdom Metazoa; phylum Chordata; class Aves; order Falconiformes; family Falconidae; genus Ibycter; species Ibycter americanus. Next base: position 21,531,594 of record JAVJGI010000032.1, read on the forward strand.
CTGTTGAGAAATGAATGGCACAGAGACAGTTGTTGCCAATTCATTAATAATACCAACACAAATCCACTCTGTTTAATACGTTTTTAACCCATGTTTGTCAATAGGGAAAACAGTCATAATTTGAACTTGTAAAAATAATGAATGTATACCAGATAGGTTCAGTGTAGAGATCTGAGAATACCAGCATGACTAGTGTTTGCCATCTGTGTCTGTGTAATCAATATTTTCTAACAGTGTAATGAGAAATAGCTCATTTATATCCTTGCCCCTTTGGCCCAAACAATTAATTGCTGTTTGTAGCCTTGTAGGTTTGCCTGCATTAGGAAGGGAATGGAGAATATCAGCAGTCACGTGTATTAGTGCAACTTGTCTCTAGTTGGAAGGAATTTACACAAAGTCTGTTTCCTTGAATCTGACAGAAACAAACACGTTGCCAGCCCTCCCTGGGCATGGAAAGCTTTGAGGCAGAGCTCAGTCGCTCTGCTCTTTCTCTGGACTATACGCTCAACTACTTCCCTCCTTGATGCTTGCTCTTCTAGTTGTATTCAGCCTGCCGAAGTGTCCCTCCCCATCACTGTTTGAGTATGGAGCTCCCTGACCACCTCGGTGGCTCCTGCAGCCCGTTGCTTTGGGTGGCAACTTCATGTCTTTGTGTTCCCTCCTGACAAGTGCTCCTCCCAGCAGTCCGAAGGAGGGGTGTTTAACAATCACACAGGTGTAACCAGACCTGTGTCATTCAGTAGGAAGTTTGATAGCTTCTATTAACACTTTACCATAGCAGAATTTCTTTGATGTAGACTATAGAGCACACTAGAAGTACTTCTTTCTTATGGAGCAATAACAGAGCGTGGCAATGGTGACCAGGCTTGAGTCATATGACAAGTGCGAAGAGAAGGGACCTGAGACAAGCAGGGATAATGCTTCCTCATCTCTTGCTAAGGGCATTGGCATTGCATAAAAACCTGTAGCTAAACAGAAGTTCCTGTGGGACTTTGAATATAAGATAACAGATTTGGTAATGGAGTGGTAAACTACATCAGGCCCTAATCTCACAGCTGTGTAACAGCTCTCTCCCATGGAAAACACTTAATTTCAGCGTATGTTTATAGCAGTTTTCAGGCTATAAACTGCAGGAGTTAGTCTCTCAAATAGAGGAGAATTTTTGTAATTTTTTTTTTTCCATGAAAATCTTGCTGTTTCTCTGTACCTGTAAGGTATATAAGAAATTGATAAACTACATCTGAGAATGGTAAGTACAGTAGATAATAGTCCACTCTGCAAAGAGTATTTTTCTCTTTGGAAAAAGCTTTCTATAATCGAATAGACTTGTATGAAGTTTTCTATAGAATTTCTAAACTGTCCATCACTGTATACTAGAGAATAACAGCTTCCAGTTTGGGACAATCAATTCTGAAATTTTTTCAGTTTTTATTGACTAAAGGTGAAGTCATATAGGTGTTTAGGTTTTAGTAAGCAAAGGTTTAGGCTGATGTTAATTTTGTCTGCTGCTCTTTTTCTAAAATGCCATTGAACCAATTTATATATTCTGCAAATAGTCTCTGAAGCATCAGTGTTCTTATTTCTTGAAAGGATATTTACCAGATATGATATTTAAGGGATCCAACAACATGAGAAAGCTAGGCAAATGCACTGGGGGTTTTGTTTGTTTTAAATATCTTGTCAATATTAAGAGCATCTTCCTGGGGGAGCCTTATTGAGTTTTGAACACTTGTTGCTGGCTCTCAGGTACTTTCATTGTGGGCAGCAGCCAGCACAAAGGTAGTACAGGCTACTCTCTTTCATGCAGGTTTACGTGGTGGAGATGAGAGCTACTTCCCAACATGCCTCTGAGGGCAATACACTAACTCTCGAAAGGCTTTCGTTTAATGACACTCTTGTGGTGCATCCTCTCTGCCCCTTGCTCCTCTGTCAGGACTCCTTGAAATACCAGTGTGTTATCGTAGATGGGTGCTGCACCGGCCAGTTTGCTTTGGATGAGATGTTAAACCATGTTCCTTCTCTAACCACTGCCGTTCTTTAGCTAACGAAGTGCAGGCAAAACTTGGACATTACTATTGTGACTGCTTTTGTTCTGGTTGAAAGAAACCTATTTACACTTTTTCCCCATCTTTCAAATTCATACATTTTTCATGTTTAATATGTAGCTTTAAATCATAAATTCTTTTTGAATATGCAAGGACTAATCCTGATGTCTTATTTGATTTGAGTCCTATTCAGTATAAGCTTGCTTACTTTCTATCCAGAATGAGAATATGGCTCCTATCACCTCTCGAGAGGAATGTAGTCAGTGAAAACTGGATATATTCAAGTTGAGCTAGTTTGTTCAGGACTGATGATAGGGTGGTATGTATGCACACCATGTACGTATGCGAGCATAAGGCATGAACTGCAGATTCCTATCAAGGAAACTCTGATGTCAGTGCTGAACTTTCTAAACAGATGCAAGAAGGAACATTAACAGTTTAAATGTGAACAAAATCTTGCTGCACAAATAGATCAAGAAACTTGTATCAAGACTCTCTAGACACCAAAGGACGATGCTCATCTCTGTTTAGAATGAGATAATACAGAGGGAAAGTGTAGAAAGAGGCAGCTAATACTTACTAAGCTAGATGATGTATTTATTTATTTACAAAATATTCCAGGTCTTATACTGTTGCTACTCATACTCTTAACAGTTTCTTTTCTGTGAGTAATTCTGTTGTCCCCAGTGAAAGAGGACAGTAAATAGATCTTGAGTGCTTCATCAAAATTCCCTTTCTATCACCACCAGCACTTCACCTGACTTAAATAAGCCGAATTAATGTGCCATGGGAGACTTAAAAAGCAGTTTTCTCCCCCTGCCCCCAGGTGTTTCTTCTGCTATAAAATAATTTAGTCATGTTTTATCAGCAACATTAATAGCAAATGCTTACTTGGTAATCCTTCCTGGGAGCATACATTTAGTATATCTACTAGTGTGCAATTATGACTCTGATGGAAAGGTAGGTTTCCCTGATAAGATACCTGAGAAAGCCAAAATGTTGCTCTTGCTTTTATGGTGGCCTAAAATCCTCTATATCTGTTAAGATGGGATAAATTTACAGAAAACTTGTGCTTGGACACAAGTGCTTAGTATAACTTCTTTCACTTAAAACAATGACATATAAAAGTGCCTTGTTTTTGCAGTATTTATTAAGACCTATTAAATGGACTTGATTTATGGAAAATACAGAACATCCATCTCCAGAAACCTACATCCCCTCAAAATGCTTTATTTCAGATACCAAAATAGTCTCTTCAAATTTTTCCTCTTTCGGAAGCCTAAGCCACTTCCAGAGTATAATAACTGTTGCATGAACCAGAGTTGTGTGACTGTTTCTTCTGCTGTGCCAGAGGTGGGCATTTGTAACCTTGTAACGTTTTTACCCGGCAAGTACCAGAAGGACAGGTCCAAAAAATTGTGGACACATCTAGTTTTCCATTGTAATGCAAGGACAATGGTTTGCAAAGACTCAGATTAATTTCATTGGGCTTGTATCTATATGCTTTTCTGCTTCATACAGTGAACTTTTGTTTCAGATACCAAAGCATAAACATCAAACAGCAGCAAAAATAATAATAATAAATGTATATGTGCTCTCAGCTTTCTGGGTGTTTTCCCAGATTCAGTATTTAAATGTTGTTTTGGATGCTGGATTTCTCTAGGCAGTTTTTGGGAGTTTGGCGGTTTTTTTAGAATAATTAATTGTGAAATGTCTCTGTTGCATAACTACACCAAAGGATATGTTTGTGTCATCTCCTGCACTTGCTGCTGATTCGTTCTGAAGTGTGTGATTAAAAGTTGCTGTTCAGGAGTGCAGGAAATCTTAGAGCTGAATTTAAGATAGCGCAAATAATTTTGGGGGAAAGTTTACCATAGTGACTGTAGCCCAGTATGTGATTTGTGTGTAGTCTGGTATCTTCTGAACCCAGACATATTACAGTACCAAAATTTCTACAGCAGAAGCTGAAGAAACTGATCTTTAGTATAACGGGCAGTTAGCGTTCCTCCATCATGGAAAAGTGATGGGGATGATACAGAGGCTCTTCAGGTGGTGTAAAGCCTGGTGTATGAATGACTGTCAGGCAGCAGAACAACCCTGCTGGACCTTGCACATCGAGGTCGTGCTAGGTTAGTACTTGGGCAGCTACTTACCAGTTGCCCAGCTGCCTACAAACCATGCAGTTTCTGCCTCATAGTGTCTCTTTCCAGGCACTTTAAGCCCCTTTAAACTCCTTTCACCCCTACCATTTGTGAAATTATCCCAGAGAGGGGCAGAGAGTTGTGGGGGCGGGGTGGCATTGGGTTTCACTTTTCTAGCCCTCTAAATGCTTTGGGCTTTTAAGAAGCTCAAAAATATCGTGTTCAACACAGTCACCACCAGTGTTTTATGTAATATGACTCCTAGTCTGTCAGTTTGTCATAAAGTGACAAATATGACAAATACTTGCCCTAAATATTTTTAATAGAATTAATTTAAGCATGTTAGGATAATGCAGTTTCATAACAAATTACATTTATTGATAGCAAGTGAAAATTTATAGCATTTGATGCAAAATGACAAGCCTTGTCATATAGTCACTGATTAATATTTGTAACAAGGTTTATGTTGCTTGAAATATTCACTGCTCAAATAGAACACATAATCTTCTGACACTGATAGTTTGTCTATTTTAAAGCAACTTTTATTCCAAGCTAATAAACATATAGCTTTTTGATGTATTTCAAGCACAGAACTGAGTCCTGCTCTCTAACGAGCTCTTTGCCATCCCTTTTAAGAGCTTAGTGCATTGAACTATGGCAGTGCAGTATTGTGGCTGTATGTCTTTACGGGGGCTTAGGTCTTTGTCCTTTCTCTGCATATATGAATAGCATCTAATACAATGAAAGTACTAGCACAAACCTCAGGGGGTTGTAAAATGCAATATAATTGCCAGTTCCAGAGGTAAGATTGCCCAGAGGGGAAGGTGTGGGTGACAGCCACACATGTCGTGGTGATCCCAGGTGTCCACTCCAAAAACAAGAAAAGGAAGGAACCCACCATCTGCTCTCCCCTGAAGGAGCGCATTATATCTCTGATATGTTGTAAAAGTATGTAATTAAGTCCCAGTACTTCTGAGGGTTGCTTGCTTGAGGCTCCTTAACCAAGCTGACTGTTCTTACTTTGTATTATCCAAGTGATTTTAAGACCTTATATGCAACATCAAGCACATGTTGTGTCCAGTGCCACACTCCGAGAAGTACAACACTGGGTACATATTGTGACATGTCAGACAACTTAAATTGCACAAATTGGTCAACAGCTGCTTTAAAGACTCTTGATGGTACACCTGGGTCTGTGTATTTCCACTCCTCCAAAACTTCCAGGATTAAGACAGATCCTCATTCTGCAGTGACTCCTTTAATGGCATAGTTGTAGGCAACGTCTCTGGCTACAGTTTTTGCACATCTGGTGCGTGACTCTCCTGGGCTTCAATCCCTCTTAAGCACAAGATAATCCTTTTTCTTGTGACAGGTTTCTCATTTCAGGTGATTTCAGCATAACAGCCCAGAATTTCTCTCTTGCCATCTTTTGAATCAATAACTTTAAAATAATATTGCTGCTCCAATCTGAATGCAGGTCTGAAACTGCAATCCACTGTAAGACGAATATCCAGGAGAAAAAACGGAAAAAAAGACTTAACTGTCATCAGATTAGTTCACTGAAATTGTAACCTGGACTTCTTTTGTTACCATTTTAAAACGCAGCCAAATATACAGTACAATCATTGCTATACAAGAGGTATTAAAGAAGGCAGAAAGGAGGAGAAATTTTTTTTTGTCTGGAGACTTATAGAAGCCTATTTCTTAATTTGCTGCTTAGCCTTCCCTTTTTTGGGGTGATGTCTTCATTTAGGGGCATGTTGTGCAGATTCATTAAAAAGGAAGGGGCGGGGGGTGTGGGGGGGTGTGTGGAAATCCAGGTAGTTTAACTTCACAGCCAGCTCTTACTGTCGTGGGCTCAAGACGCTGTGCTCTTAAAAATGGCAAACTGCTGTCATCACACTTAGAAGCAGTTTCAGAGGTGACATTCTCCTGGCAAAGGTCATCTGCTGTTGTGCAAGACAGGTTAGTACATCATTTTTTGTGAGATTGGAGTGCAGAGCACATCAGCAAAGCTCTCTGAAACACATCAAGGTATATTATCTTTTCAGTAAAGCAAGGAGGATAACAGGTTTCCAGGTTCTGGCATGGCTGATGAGAGTCAATGTCCATCACCAGTAATGCTCTGCATAAATGTTTACACCACACAATGCAGAAAGCTTTTTGTAGGGAATAGTCCCCAGAAAAGCACCATATTTCACAATAATTTTTGCCTGAATTCATAACCTGTTCAGGACAAAACACATGGTTGCAGAGAGTTATAATTTCAGAGCAGTACTTGACTTTTTCTCATAAACTGTAGATTACTATTATTGGGATCTCAGCAGACAGATACTAAATGTGGATTAAATACCGTTGCCTATGATAATGCACCATTTGTGTTTGTGTGCATATACATATTATGGATATATATATTTACTGCTTTCTGTTGTCTACAGAAAAATCCTGCTGCCTGGTCGCTGCCCTTTAGCAGTCAATTCCTCCCAGTTAGGCAGAAGACAAAGTGGGATGAGGAATGACAGAGAGGAACAGTTTTGTTTGGAATTATGAAAGATAATGCTGCTAAGCACCTCTCACCCTGAAAAGACAGAATTTAGTAATACTCTTTCTTTACTTAATCTCTTACTCAAAAAGTAGCTGTAAAACCACTTTTCATTTTACAGTTTTATGTGGTCATATTATGATTTTTCACTGTATTGGTAACTGTATTTTTTTCCAGTTGTCCTTGTTCATCATCCATGCAAATTCAACTGTCATACAAATGCTATCACAGGTTAGCGCGTGCCTTGTGTCAGCATTAACCATGACCCTTGGAGGTATTTTAAAAGTAGTGCTGAGTAAATACAGTCATATCAGATACTGTTGGGGGTGAGAGGAATGTTTTAGTGAAAACAAATATGGATTTTCTTTTTTAAGAGTTGTAGGACAAGAGTAAGAGGGAGAAAAATCTTTCCTTCACCAAAAAAGAATGTTTTGTTGGGCATTGTGTCGCATGCTCTTATGTTTTACCTTTAAAGTTTTAATTTGGAACCTTTTCTTTTTAAACAATAAAAATGACATTTTGAAAGTGAAAACTCAGTATTTATTAAAGTAAATAATCTGACAATGCAGTGATTTGACACTTCTTAATTTTTCTTCCAACAATTTTTTTTTTTTTTTTGAGAAAGCACCTAATGAAACTTAAATACTGTGATTTTCCCTCCAATTCTTCTTTTTTTTCTTTTTTCTTAAAAGGAACAGCTAAGCTAAAACTAGAAATTGTAGGGAAGGTGAATCTTAGTGTTTCAAGTTAGAGAATTTTCTTATGATGACACATAAGAAGTATTTCGTTGATTGATTTCGATAGATCCAACAGTTTAGTAGAAATATCCATTAAACCTGCAGTATGACTTAAGGACAGGAAATCCCACGATGTTGTTTTCCCACTAGTGAATGATTAAGGCCACATTAATATGCCCTTGGTATTGAGGGGGGAAAAGGAGTATGGTGCAGTAGAAGTGGGTGTTGTGGTGAAATAAAAAAATTAAAAAAGTAAGGGAGAAGTAATATTTTCTTCTAAAGCATCTTGCATTTGTGCGTGAAACTGCAGTAATTATATGAATAGATAAACAGTAACGCTGAGATTTGAAATCTCTTCAAAACCGGAATATTTTCAGTAAATACACCTGTGAACAACATCCTCTTGAAAAATTGTTCTGTTTGTGTGTGCTTTTAGAGCTTTTTGGACAGGGAGAAGGGGAAAAAGCTAGAAGGGAAAAGATTCTCCCCTGATATATGGGTGTCTTTCAACTGAAGTCAATGGAGTTTGGTTACTTCAACTGAACAATTGACCCTCATGCCGTAACTGGAAGGTTTAGCTGTGATATTTGTAGGGCTATCATCTCATGTATCTATTGATGAGAGAGATTGAGACAGACAGCACGCTAAAAATCTCTGTGTTATGTGGCCTTGTCTTTATTGAGACATCTGGGAGAAAGCTGTCTGAAGATGAGGGATGGAGTTAGCCACAGCAATGAATCAAAATTCTTTGAATCATGGTGTCTAGCCTTCATTTGTGCAATATCTATGTACTGCGCTGCCCTGTCTGGCAGCTCTTTGCTCTTGTTACAGGGATAGGATGCAAGGCCACAGTGCCAGAGCATGAGCAGGTTTGCAAGAGACCAGAAAGTAGCCAAAATTTCAGCTAGTCAGGCTGTCATTCAATATAGAAAAAATATCTGCTGTTCATTGGACCGTACCTATAATTTGGGTAAAGTATGACCCCTTTTGAGGGGTTTCATGCCTTTTTAACATAAAGGCTATTAAGAGCTGGTTCTGGTCCCAATGCCTGGGGGGTGGGGCTGTGGCCATCACTTCTGCACTGCCTGTCCCTAAGGATGCTCAGGGCTGGGACAGGTATAGGCACTGGTGAGAGTAGCTAACGACAGCCAAAACGCAGTAATATTTCAGATAAATCTTTGGTCTACTCTAGTAGCAGTTCTGCATATGATGTACCTGTGGGCAGGAGGGTGGCATGCAGCCAGGTATGCCAGCATTATACCCACTAGGGATTTCTCTGTATCAAAGTTTCTCAGGTGTGAGAGGTTTACATCCATTCTGCATCACTGGAGAGATCAGTATCTGTCCTAAAATGTACCCTTGCTGTTACAAAAGGCAAATAAGTTACTGCAAAGTGATGTTCCGTTAATTAAAAGAATATAATTACCTGTTCCTAAAATGTAGCTTTAAGTTTTAGCTTATTTCAGATTAACTGGTTTAGCTCTGTACTTTCCAGGCCATTAGAGGAAAGCAGCAATTTACAGCAGTAGAGTGTAACCAAATATCATTCTCCAAATTACTCTTATTACACGCAGTTGGGCCACAGGTTAGTGGAGAGAGAGAGAAATGAGTTTACAATGGTAAAGTTTATAGAAATGTGGAACCCCTTCTGTGCAGAAAAAAAGTGAAGCATATGCTTTTAATTACAAGTCTTCCAGATAGTAAATTATAGTAAGATGTGACATCCAAGGGAAAAAAAGCTGACTGCTACTACAGCTGAAATACAGGCCGTGCCACTGAACTGCATCTTGTTACAGGAGATATAATTTCATACAACCGTATCCCAGAATCCTGTAACTGATTATATTTGGTCATGTTTTCTCATAAATGAAGGGGGACAAGATTAGTGATGGGTGAACCTCCAATAGTTTAGAGGTTTGGATCAGGAAAGCTTAATCCTGAAATGTCTTACTGCATACTTGAACCCTTTGATGTATTTTTTCTTCTGTCTCTGTGCAGTGCCCTCTACAAATCTGAGCCTTTGCCCTTCCTTTCTACTCATCCAGCCTAATCCTCCTATCCATCAGTTTCATTGTTTCCAGCTTCTTACAGCAAACATTATCTGCCCACCTGCATTTCCAAACCAAGGTGTGAGCCCTGTTTGCTGCTCCCACCTGTACTGTTTTTTTCTTTCTTTCTTTTGGTCTTTTGTACGGTGGTTTCAGAGGGTCTGGACTGATCTTCCCAGCTGTCTCCCTGGCAATTTCTGAGCCAAGGAAGGTGCTACAGCTGATCAAGATTATGGTGCATAGAAAGGACCCAGCTCTAAGACCCCTTTTTTTGGGTGGAAAACATTGGCCAAGAGAAGCAAAAAGTGGATAGCGCTGGAAAAGCGAAAGAGGAAATAGAGTGGAGACAGAAAAGAATGGATGTATAGAGAGATCAGTAGGGAAAAGAGGAGGAAGAATGTCTGAGGCACAGGCAATGAAATGCTGTCCAAGCACAGGTGATCTTACTGTATGAACTAGAAAGGGATCAATTATCGAAGTAACATGTAGGCCATGTTGGACAGTTACATTTGTGGTTTTAATGTGGAAATACTTTGGTTTAAAGTAATACAAATGTTAGCAGTTCTGGTAAAAACAAGTGACTTGCATCTGCAGGGAAAGTTATATTTTGTTAGACCATAGAGTGTAGATCTGAAGTTCTCAAACTACAACATTCCTAATTTATACTGTGACCACAATTCTCTACACAAAGTACAGTTCATCAGTTTAATGATATAAAGTTTCTCCTAGCCAGTGCCTGGGATGAAGGCAGTCAGTCTGTAATGCTGACACAGCAATGTTAATCCTTCTATACCATGACATGTTATAACCACACTTACAGTTTGGGAAGGATTCCTTTGAGCTTGGGAGTTTTGTTTGCTTGTTTGCTTTTTCTTTTGCTGTTGTAACAGAGAAGCTGAGACTTTGACCAATGTGGTATGACAAGTATTTGTTATCACATTTCACTGCCCTGCTGAATGGTAGTTCAAATAAAATCCAGATTTTGCATGCTCAGCCCATCCAGGCTGAACATTTCCATCTGCAACATCCTTCCACCATAGCCTGTGTGACATGTTAGGATAGTTAGGATGAAGAGCCAGGTTTTTGCAAGGGAGTCTTGGATTTTCCAGTTAAGGGTGTCTGAAACTCCCCAAAGTTACTGACCTGTCCATGACCACACCATGGTACACCGCTGTTCAAAGCCTAACTCAAACACAAACAAACTTTGTCGAATCCAAATATTTGTGATGGTTAACCAAGTTTTTTTTGTTTTCTGTTTTTATTTCTCAGTCACAAGCAAAGAATGATTGCTACGTGACAGGTAGTCTCACTAGCAGAAACACAATAAGAAATATTAAAGAAAAGTTTTGGTTGTCTGTCAGCATGCCCCCTTAGGAAAAACTGCTACATAATAGTTGACGCTTGTCCAGGCTCCACACGTTTATGCCATTTGATTTGATGTGAAGCACAGTGAGATGCAGCTGGCAGATATTATTGCAATATTGAAGTGTTTTACAGAGTAATGGTACATACAGGCAGCATGGCATATTTCTAACAGTCTCTGTGTACTTTCAGTTCAACGGTACAGTTGTGCATACAGATACTGAAGTTCTCTCTGCATTTAATTGACAAGATCTGTACAGTGATACAGCATGTTATTTTCCTTACCGCTGCTCAGGTAAACTGACAGTAGAAGTATAATGAGTATAAGTTAGTTATAGATCACATGGGCCATATCAAAACCTTCAGAAGTGTGTGGAGTAAGATTAGAAGCCTGAAATTTCATGAGAGGATGTTTCTGTAAGTTTTCAGAGCAGGTTGTGCAGGTATTCTGCTTGCAGCCCATTCCTCAGTATTTCAGCTTTCAGTTTTGGAAGAAAGCAGAGACTGTGAAGCCGAAGAACAATGAAGTTGAACAAACCCCGTGTTGCTTCAACCCTTGGTTCCTAGTGTACCTTATTGTAAACTGTTAGACTTGGACTTAAACATTTTTCTTTCTTTTAAATCTGGAACACAGCTAAGTTGCTCCCCAATGGTGGTCAGCAGTATAGACCTTTTTCCTTTTACTAAGTGTTTTAATAGAGTATTTGACATCTCCCAGCTCAATCTAAGACTTTCATTGCATAAATCTGAAAAAGCTGACTGGTTGAAGTCCTTCAGAATATTTGAGAAAGTTACTTCAAAATGTGACTTAGCATTGTAGTTTAAGATGCTTTTTCTTTGAACTGTACTTATAATGCTCAGAACAGCCTATTTTGTTGCTCAGAGCAGACAGCATCATGTGCTGCAAATGGGCCTTGCTATGGAGGAAGTATTTGCTCAAGATAAGTCAAGTATTGTGACTTTCAAAGGTCAAACTTTTAATGGAGCTTATTCTGTTCTACTGTTTGAAAACAGAAATAAAATACAGCTATGATTGACATCCAACATTTAATCAGATGCTGTTCTCTCAGCATTCATGCAGTGTTTGTTTTGGTAAGCTACTTGCCAAGTCTGAAAGATGGAAAACCTGTGAAAGAAAAGAGAGGAAGGAGGAATTGAGAGATTACAGAAAGGTCAATAATACTTTTTATCTTAAGAGGCTATGGGAGCTGGACACTTTCCGTGTTTGTGGAGGAGTAGATGGGGAGGAATTAGAAAGAAATTATCTATTTGTGTCATTCTGAAGACTCAGAGTTTTGAATTTTTCATAAGCCCAGAAGTATATTAGAGGAACTTCGTAGTCAAGTGCAAGTATGCATTGCTAGCTTGGGCAGGATGAAATAATATCCAAGCATCAGACTGTTTCTTAGGGCACAGACACACAGTGTCCCCTGATCTTGTATGGACTGAATGGATGTTAATGTGGGAGAAGGGGTGAGAGCTGCTGAGGAATCTCTCTGTTGGCTTCCAGCAGGTTACAGCAGCACCAGGAGGCCTCAGGGCAGAGTGGAATGGCCTGTCCACAGGAGCTGATGATACTAGAAAAAGATTTCACTTCACCCTAAGAAAGAAGGAATGTTGAAATGTTAATGTTCGGGTCCATTACAAAACTTTAAAAAAAGAATTTGAAACGCTTCACTTGATATCAACTCAATGTAACAATTCTTACATCAAAACAAGTTGAAATACTACCTCAGCAAGTCCTTTCAATAATGAGCCATCAAAAATTTAGAAGTAGTCAATGCACAGATGTGAAAAGTTTCAATTTTATCAAATCATCATTTTCTGGTGGAAAAACTGTTCCACTGGAAAAAGTTCTGCAGGCTTCAGTAGAAAAGTCCCTGGACAATTATGCAGTCCGATAGCTCAGCAAGAGTGTCTCTCCTGCCATTTTATATTCTTTTGATGAAAGCTTCTACCTCCTATGGTTTTTGCAGTTTATTCTTCTACTTTTTCCATGTATTTATTCAAAAGAAGAACTGCTCTATCCAAACAGAAGAGAATATTCCAGAAAAAGAACTCTATGGGTATCTGTTTTAATTGTACATGAAGTCTCCTTGGGATAACACCTTTCTTTGTGTTATCCTATGGGAAGGCAAGTTTTAAGGCCAAGCGTTCATGCAAAGGAAGTTTGTAAATTACATGGGAGCGTGCCTAGAGGAAGAGTATGGATTCACTTGCTTCCTCACTGAATAGAATAGACTCCCCTGACACAGCTGAACAACCACAGCTAATCAATGTCATTGAGATTCTATATATATTATCATATTTTTGAGTAAATAGTTTGCTATTAGACTGTAGAAAGGGGAAAAATAACTTGAATAAATCAAGGCAAACTGTCTCAGAATGTAGGGGGAAAAAACAACTAAATTTCACAGGTAAATAAATCATTACGAACTACTAGCTAACATATGGAGTTTTTATAAATGTGAAGTGTTTATTAAGGATGTTCAGACTTTATAGAGCCAAACTTATATAGAAATTAGTAGTTTAATCACAATGTCACTTGTAGACCTTTGTCTATAATCTGCCAAGTGCAGGTGTGCCACCTTTCTAAAGAAAAAGATTCCTTGATTCGTTTACTAGGAAACAAAAGCAGTTAATGATTTTATTCATTAATTGTTCAATTGATTCATCTGTACATCTGCAGAGGAAAGGTAGTCTTTTAAATGCAGCATTTTTGTCGAATTATCTCTTCCAAATATCCTTTAAATATGCATCAATTCATCTAACTTTTTTCAACAAAAGTGAATCTTCCATTGAATATGAAAATTTATTTTAGAAACGACTCCTGGAAAAAAAGTGACAGAAGTGGGAAAAAGTTCAAATATCAGAAGCTCTTTTCTTGGACTGACAGAGAAAAACAGCATCAAGCAGGGTACATCTGTCATGCAGATGTCACAAGCTCTAGGCTTAGGTCTGCACAATTCTGGAGAGGGGTTTTAATTTCATTCTCAGTACCTCGGGATAGTTTTTTTGTTCCATTTCAGCTTCCGTAGATAACTAGCTGTTGCAGAAGAAATTAAGGGAGAAACTGACCCTGCAGCCATACTTGGGTGCTCTTCTGTGATGTGGAAGACCTTGCTCAAGCCTTTAGATGCAGGAAGTGTTCATACAGAGCAGATGCTTCCTCCCAGCAAGTGAAACCTGCTCACTTGCTAGGTCCCACTGCTTTAGGGAAAGTCAAGTGTCAGGCTCGCAAGCGCAGAGCTACTGAGCTGCTAAGCCAGGATGCTGAGGGACCCTTACTCAGACAAAACAGGACAGGCAACCTGGGGCACCATCGCATTGTCTTAAAGAAGTGGGAGCAATGGGAAAGCTTTGAGACCAGTGGGTAGCGTGTCATATAACATCGAGTCTCACCAGCCTCTGAGCAGGCCGAAGAAACAAAAATTAAACCCCTACCAGTAAACACAGTCCTGCCAAAGAAGAGATCAGCCTGGCCTTGGGCTATGGGGTGTACAGCAAGGACGCAGAGACAATATGGATTTCTCAGGGCCTTCCTCCCAGCTGTGCTGTAGGATGGAGGGATCTTCAGCTACACAGTGTATATCACCTGACAGTTTGTTGTGACCATTTCCTATGTAACAGCACTATTTATCAAGAGGAAAGATGGCAGGTGCTCTGAGACTGGGGGGAAATTCAGGGGGATGGTAGGTTCAAGATGTCAAGTCCTTTGAAGGTATACAGCATCAGCATTGTGCAACCGAAACCAAGAACCTCAAGGCTGCTCCTGTAAGCAGTAACAAGCACAGAAAAGTCATCCGGAAGGATAACTACCAAGCACCAGGGCAAAGTCTTGGAAATGGCAGCAATTGCAAGGAAATACCTTCTGGAGGCCATGTACTATATCTGAGAACTGTCTGACGTACATAGGGATAAGGAGCCTGGATGTGGTTGAACAGAAAACTACATTTTCTCAAATTAATTATTAACCCCAGGTTATTCATTTAACTAAACTAAAGGTAACAATTACCTTTCTAAAGCTGTGTGAGCCCCTAATCAGCTGCTTACAAAGCAAGAAAAGGTTTGAATAAGCAGGAGAAAGTTAAAAAATTGTCTTCAGTCTTCACAGCAGCATATACATCTGCTTCCTTGATTCCCGAATGAATAAAGCATTTGTTATGTGCATGTCTTACGATTTGCTATTTGATCAGATAATATTCACGCTGAACACTTCTATACCCATCCTGATGTACTGCTGTCTTAAAATTTCAAGGAGCGTATAAGCTTAGTATACTTGAACTGAAAAATATAGTTAATAATGCAATATGTAGTAGCCTATCTTTTCTATCTTATCTCATTCTATCTATCTATATTTTCTTATTCTACTACTTATGCTTGGATTCATGGCAATGGTACACACATGTGCTGCTGCCTCCATAAATACTGACCTGGCTTGTGCTTCTGTGAGACTAACTATAAAACAGGCAGTACAGTTTTGACAGCAGTGCAAGACACACTGTACAATGAGTTAAAGGACACATCACAGCTAATTCCACATATTGACTTCACATTCCTCTATCCTTCCCAGATACCATCTAATTGGTTTTGAATTATCATATTTAACCTCAACAAGCTGTGTTGATCGTGCAGGTTCACTGTGCTGCGGTTGGGCTTATGACAGGGAAGGGCAGGTGGGGAGAAAAAAAACAAAAAAACCCAGAATAAAACCACCTTTGCCTTATAAAGTGAGGATGTGAGTGGATGTACTAGGCAGCCCCATGCCAGAGTTGTTAGTTGTGCTGCTTACTCTTCCGCACCAGGCAGACTGTCCCCAGTTTACATTATACTTTATAGGTGCATAAGAAGAGACAGCCCTTGTCCTGTAGAAAAAACAAAAGCAGGGGAATTTCTTTTGAATTGTTCTTCTGACAATAGTTATAATAATAAACTCTGAGAGGACTCAATCTTTTTGATAAGAGAAATGACATTAATAGCTGGTATGTGTGTTATATGCAGCTACGAAATTATTGATATTTCCAATCTTTTAAGGTGAGTTATCCTGTAGGGTTTAGTTCAGTTTCTTTTAGAGGTACTCGTGCAATAATGTCTTGCAACAAAAGTCTATGTCTTGTGTTTGAAGCCCCAGGAAAGCTCCTGTTGTGTCTCCTGTCTGGGAGATTGTGTGCCTTGCTAGAATCTCTGAATGATCTGTGGGGCAAGTATTTCTGTCAGATTACCTCATACATCTAGTGAAATGAACACATGAGAAGAGAGAAATAATTTCTGATTTCTTCATTTCCACACCAGCCTATGGCCATTAATCCTCACCTCCAGCCTGCTTATTGTGGGTCCTCCACATGTGCTGGTCTGAGGACAGAGTAAGCCAAATCCTATTTTAAAAACGGATGACCAGAACCATATACTTAATAAAATATTAAGTAGGAGTCAGTATGAATCCACCATTCCAACAGCTTTACCTTTTAACTCTCCCTGGACCTCTCTCTCCTTTTGTCATGGTTTAACCCCAGCTGGCAACTAAGAACCAGGCAGCTGCTCGCTCACTCCCCACCCCACCCCCCGCAGGACGGGGAGGAGAATCAGGGAAAAGGTAAAACCCATGAGTTTTGTTAAGAACAATTTAATAAATGAAGTAAAATAAAATAAAAATAATAATAACAATTTGAACAAAAAGGAGAGAGAAAGGGAGGGGAATAAAATCCAAAGGGAAGGGAAAAAAACCCAAGTGATGCACAATACAAGTGCTCACCACCCGCTGACTGATGCCCAGCTGCTCCCCAAGCAGGGATCAGCTGGCCCTGGCCAACTCCCTCTGGTTTCTATACTGAGCATGAAGCTCTATGGTATGGAATATCCTTTTGGCTAGCTTGGGTCAGCTGTCCTGGCTGTGTCCCCTTCCTACTCCTTGTGCCCCTCCAGGCTTCTTGCTGGCAGGGCCTGAGAAACTGAGAAGTCCTTGAGTTAGTATGAGCATCACCCAGCAACAACTAAAACCACACGTGTGTTACCAAGGTTGCTCTCACACAAATCTAAAACTACACCAGCTACTAAGAAGAAAATTAACTCTACCCCAGCCCGGCCCAGGACACCTGGATATACTGCATTGCATGTGTTTTGAGTGCTCTCCGGGCAGTCCTAACTGTCCCTCTTTCCCGCCTTTTCAAAACACCTTGTTGAATTAGAAGCTTTTTGCTACATCTGCAACCTGAGCAGTCTTCTCCAGAAGAGATCATCCCGCCTAATTTTCAGTGCTGAAATGCTGATATCGCTGAGGTAGCTAACTAGACTCCACTTCAAACCAGAATGAGTAAGCATTTCTAAGATTAAAAATTAGCTTATCTGGAGGGCAAGTTAGTCATAAACTTAAGACAGTCGTTGAACTGCTAATTTCTGTCCTTTGACTCTAATGGCCTCTGGGTAAATAGTTCAGATATAGGTGGCCACGCTTTATAGGGAAATACCATCCAGCAATTGTACTAATTTATAGCTATTGGGGAAGAACGCTTTTATGTGTAGACTTTAAAGATGTTTATAAATGTTATTTCAGATCCTTTGTATGGGTAAAGTCTGTAGTCTTACAATCCCTGCAGAAAAGTCAGTCCATCTCATCTGCTTTATCTACTGTGGTTTCTCTTCTCACTACTTCTTTTTTCAAACTTTTTTGCTTTTAGTCATATTCAGATTTTACAACTGTCAGCAAGAAGGAAAAAAAAAAAAAAAGAGAGTGTGTGTATGAAATAAAATGATCTAGAGGAAAGCTAAGAGTGAAATACTTGCTAATAGTGACTTGGCAGCTCTGGAGCCAAAAAACATCAGTCTAAACACCAGCAAATAGCATGTCTGTAAACATAGGAGGTAGGGACCTGAAAGAAAAAGAGGGACCCAGTCATGGCAGCAAAGAAAAGAACAGAATGATAGTGCTAACTTAATATTTTTTTGTCTTGTGTTTAAAAAGCTTGTCTTGAGCTAGAAAATGCAATTTCTTTCTTAGCACTTCTGTCCTTCATTCAGTGAATATTTTGGCTGGCTGCCCTGTATCTGCTTCTCTCTTCAGTATCAGACACCTCACTCACCCATCAGATGACATTTATGTCACAAGTTTTGGGGAGCTCAGATTCAGGGGATGCTTTTACAAGAAAGAGGCAGATAATATTCATTCCACTTCTGACTTTACCACTCGTTTTTGTAGGTAGATATTTAAAACTAGCCTTTGTGCAGAGGAGAGGGCCTTTTGTTATGAAAATGGACTGATGAAAGTGTGTCCACTTAACATGAGCAATCTGACAGTCCCCTTTGCATGTTAACTGGGCTCTGCTGAGGGTGTGATATCAGTGTCTGTAACAATGCAGTAAGAAAAAATATCATCAGAGTGATGTGATGGATTTGGTTGTTGAAATAGATACGCTTGCCTTGATTTATCACACGATTGCCTAAACCTCCTGTGATGCTGCTGCCCAGCTCAAATCCCTCTTGAAAACTAATCTGCTATCAAAGTGAGTACATTCTAAGCAGCCTGTGTGTCACATACCAGGGCTCACTCTTTGGGGCTTGCACACAGCAGTAAGAGCTGGCCAAGTCTCTGTACAGTTGAACAGACTGAAAAACCTTTCCTAGGAAAAGGGGGAAAAAATGTCATCAAATGTTTAAAGAACTATGAGAGCGATCCTAGGAGAAGAAACATTTAGAATGTAAACCTAGTATGCAAAAGTGAAACTAGCACAGGTACCATCTTAATGGTTTTGCCTCTGTATCATGCAGAAATGGGGGCAGAAAGACCCAATTTTTGTGCTAGCACACCATGACAGATACAATTAAAAGCAGAAAGGAGAATTATGACTGAAGTGCAGTGAATGCTAAGAAGTGGGGATTTTTAATTGAAATTGTTTTCCTCTGTAATTCAGGGAAGTGGCATTTCTCTGCGAAAAATGGGACTGTGCTGAAATCTTGATTTATCATTAGATAAATTGATATGTTGTTTCAAGCTAATAATTCAAATTTGTCTAAAATCAGGAAAAAAAGCAACAACCAAACAACAAAAAGAAACAGTTTTGGTTATGTTGACACAGATGGCTGTCAGCCTGAGCCACCACAGTATCTTGTGTAGATTAAACTGTAAAACTTTACTGTTACCATTTTTGTATATCGTTTCTTGGTCAATCATCCTGAGAAAGGAAAATGGAATAATAAAGCCATAGTTTGCTGCTGATGTGTGTAGCACTTCACAGTGGCACAGACTTGCACTGAAAGGACCCCATTTTGCTTAGCTTAATTGACTCATAACATTTCAATACTGGAATATCACGTTTTGGTAAAAAAAAAAACCAACAAAAAACAAATGAAAAAAACCCAACAAAAAACCACAAACATTGCTTCTGAATTTCTGTTTTTCGTTCTAAACAGAAATAACTTTAAGAAAGAAAATTTTCATCCTGATTCAGGGAGAAAAATAAAAAATTTCCCATGAGGCAGAAATTGGGATTTTTATTAATATTTGTCTTTGAGCATCATGAGTCAAGATCTGCTTCTTGCCAGATAATACAATGGATAAATATCTGCATTGCTTTTACATAGTGGATTCAGTGTTAAGTCATTTGAGGGGTTTGGTTGGTTTGGTTTTGCTCAGTGTTGTGTCTTGGGGGGAGGGTATTTTAACATAAATGATGATACTTTTCGTTTCTAACACTTTTAGTTGTGAATGACTGAATCAGACCTTGAAGGGTTATTACTCTGGAGGAGATAAGATTGTGATATGCCTTCTCTAGGCCACCTAGACACCTATAATGTGTGCATTATAGAACACTCTTCTTATTCCTCTACCTCTAACCTCACTGCTACATCCAGATTACCCCCTTTTTACTACTCAAAAAAGCCAGGAAGTTTGAAGAAAAGTAGCTGATAACCATCTCAAATGTTGTTAAAAGTGAGCACTTATTAATATTTTAAATAACTGAATATACTGCAAGTTCTGAAGAATTAAAATTAGTTTTAAAGGCTCTATAGATCAAATTAATTTCTTGGGCAGAACTAGAAATGTCCCTTTCAGGATAAGAAGCCACTGGAAAATCTCCTTGATACTTTTTCTAATTCTCCTCAATACTTCTCTTATTCTTCTCTTTCATTAAAGGAGATTTATCTTTTATTTAAATAGCACTAGATATATTTCACATAGAAAACTAACTTCAAAAGTATGGACCTTTCTTCTTACCATTAATTATTAGAGCTCTCCAGGTGTTTAGGCTTCCACAAAATTACAGAGAACTTCTTAGGTTTTTGACAGATTCAGGAGGGGTTATATAGCCAAAAAATTCACCTTCAACCTAAAAAAGACCTATCTGCTCATAGCAATCTGAGGTATTTTTTTTAACTCTCCTCCTCCTTTGAGGCTTATAATCCCTATATATTTGTAAACTAGGAATTTATTCAGGATTCTGTAAAAATCTCAACAAGGAGCATATTGACTTACTTTCCTGAAATCATGTCATGATGTAAAGCTCTTGCAAATGGCAAATGCGAGGGATTTCATGGCAATCGTTAAAGGGAAGAGGCGGTGGGATACGCTGCCCGCATTGCGACCAGGCTTCGGGAATGGCTGATGCCCACCGCTCACCCGAGGACAGCCTGGCCAAACACTGCGGGCATAAATACAGGTGGTTTCTGAGAGATGAGGGCTTGTAGCATCGCTGTAGACACAACACCTCTGAAAATCAATTTAGACTTGTGTTCCTTCTATTCTATTTCTTTCTGAGATTTATTTCAGCTGAATGGTTGCCAGTGCTCTCTTTGTTACCGTCTCTTGGAGCCTACAGCTGCTTTAGCCAACCAGCCCTGTCTAACTCTGTCTTCAGCACTTTGAAGTTGTTTTGGCTGAAGGAGGAACCAGTGACTGTAGAAAAAGCCTCTTTTTCTCCAAGCCATTGCCGGGCTTTAAATTTTCTAACACTGGAAACAGATCAGAAAAGAGGAGGGGAGGAAAGCCCCCAAAGCCCTTCCCTAGGACTGCTCTGCTTCCACACTCAGGACAGGCTATCTGGGAAGATCAGGTCACATCCAAGGCACAGCAACTTCTCAACACATGCCAGCAGAATCCACAGAGCCCTGGCAGAAGCATGCTAATGTCTTTAGGGTAGTTACTTTATGTTCATTTAAAATGCAATTAAACAGAACAAATACTGTGAGGAAATGGACAAGATTTTACATTTGCATACAAAAATTAGGGGGAAGATCTTTTCACCACATTATAAATTTTATATAAACATTTTGGAAGGGAAATAATATGTGGCAATAATATAGATATAATGAAATAACTGGAATAATGGTACTGTCGTCCATAGGGTCAAAAATTGTTCCCAGAAAAGAATTAATAATTTATGGAAGTGTTTATCCCTGTAATTAAATACTGGAACTGGGAGCCACATCCTGCCTAGTTGTTTAAAGTCTGCAAAAATTAGTCCTAAACTCTAGAAACAGAAACTTGCATGAAAAAGAGTACCTTCAGAAGGTTATTGTATTTTCTGTCTGAAAGAAAAAAAAAGAAAGGGGGGCTCTTTTGCTCTGATTTAGAATGGGATAAGCTGTATTTTTAAAGAAAATTCTGAATGCAGGCAAGGGAAACCATGGGATTTGTCGTGGAAAGGGAATTGGAAATGAGGAACAAATCAATGCTTTTGTACTTCTAACGTAGTTGTATTTAATGGTAACAACATATTTCTTAACAAGTTTAAGGTCTGTAGTGCCAGACGTTGTCAGCTGGAGCACACCTACCTGGCCATTGATGCACATGACAAAGCTCCTGGTCAACTCTTCTCTGAGCTTGAATGAGGCATCTTCTGCATAAGGTCACAGAACTAAAATTGTAATAAAGCAGTAATATTGAACAGTACTTTTCTAGGAGCAACTTCTGAGCCGGTATCCCTTATACAGCTCTTTAAATACGCCAGGAGTTTAATTCTAATCCAGAGTAAAGGGATGAATCCCCATTTCAATGAACTCTACTGGATGAATGCAAAAGCAAAAGCTTTTGGCAGGCTACCTCCCATATTTTTTCTGTCTAAAGCTAATATCAAACTCATTAACATGATATAACTACTGCATTTTGTGTCTAACCTGACTAATTAAAAAAAAAAAAAAAAAAAAGAACAAAAGAAAAAAGCTGGAGACAGAGGGAAATGGGGGAAACAGGAAAATGGCTTGAAATACAATCTGCCCTGGTTTCAACTCTTAGGTACTAACATTTCTTGGCAAGCTGAATACACTGAATTTGTTTGTGCTGCTGAATGTGTAGCACAGAGCCCAGGTAAGTGGGGGAAAAACACTAATTCCCGCTTGTCCTTGAACAATTGGCCAAGCAGATCAGCCCTACGATTCATTATGCCTCATAAATCCACACAAAGGTAGGCACAGGGGAGGGTGGCTTCTCTAAATAGCCGAGAAATATTACTAGCAAGAGGGCTTGAAAACACTGTGCGCCTATGGGAGCAATGAAGAAATGCTAAAGGACTGAATCCCTCATGCTGCCTCTGGGTTTGGAAGACCATGAGGTTGAATATGATACTGGAGGAGCCACACTTACTCAGATAATATCTGCGTAGATCACCAATATGCTCAGGTCCTCAACAGGCTTGGTAGTAAGTCACGTCCTTCCTCATTACCACCACAGAAACACACGATTACAAGTGCCACAACCAGTATTAAAAAAAATCTCTTTTTGCCCGGTGAGCACTAAGATGCAGCTTGGGGTCATCATACAAAAGCAATCCATTATTTTGATTAGTGTAACACTTAAAGGCCAGCTTGCACATTAACTATTTTAATTGTCAAGTACAACAGCACTGTGGTGTAACATTAAAGGTGTTCTAAAGTTTGCTGTTTGCTGACTGTGCATGACAGTTCTGCAGACCATAACACTTTCAAAATGCTCTGCGGCAGGCAATATATATATATATATATATGTATATTCTTTTTTTTTTTTTCCTGTGTAGATTAAATTAACATGAGTTTGTCTGAGAGCAGTCCAGATGGCTGGATTGTTATTAGTCACCCACATATACCGTTCTCTTGTAGAAAGAATGAAAATGTAAGTTCTGAAAAATAAGGATGAGGTTGTTTTGTGTTTGTGTTTTGTTTTGTTTTTTTGTTGGTTTTTTTTCTTTTTTAATTCTGATTCCATCAGTTTCTTGATTAAAATGTTATTTTTCTTTGTTTTGAATGAAATCCCAGGGAAGCTGCTTTAGCTTTATTTAGTAATTGACCAGACCCCTTCCCCAGAAACAGTCATATGTTTGCTGTCACTCTCCTCAGCTGCCTTTTGGATGTTCTCCTGAATAAGTTTTATATTTTGATATTCCCTTAACCCTTAAAGGTTAGAGAGAATTTGCTGAGGAGCCTCTTGCTTGTTTTCTTGCCCTCAGGCACTGATCTGCCTCTGACTCCTGTATCTTCCTGCATCACCACCTGGGACAACATGAAGTGCCCTTGTTTCCTTAAAGCACTGAGTAAATCCTAACGATGGATTTTTCTCTCTGAATCCCACCAGTGTCCTCTGGGGTAGCCATCCTCCCTCGGGTCTCCTTCATCCAACTTTTGCAAGCCTATAAATTTTTGTTGTTGTTGTTTTAAACATCATTACGAGGTCAAACAGCCCAGTCAGTATCTGCTGGGGCTGCCAGCTGCTTCTGCAGTTGAATCTAGCCTTCTGATGCCACATATCCTATAAACCTTTTTTTTCATCAATGAGAGTATTTGAATTCGCAGTTTATTCTGCAGTTTTTTAGTCTTGATGACATTATGGAAGAGACTTTTCAAAGGCATAAACGAGACTTATATGTCCAAACCCCACTGGCTTTCAGTGGGAATGGTCGGTGCCAGAAGTGTTTTATGCCCTTGACAATCTTCCCTTATTTCTTAAACAAAGACGGTACAAATAAAAGGCTCTTTCATTTTGGAGGAATTTGTAGAGATCATAAATTAAGGCTTAGATAGATAAACAATTTAAATCCAGTATGCTTTGTAGTGGAACTATGCCCCAGAGTGCACTGTGTACCAAGACCAGAGCATGCTTAATGCAATGGTAGTCAGGGTCTTTGCTGATTTACTGCCAAATGTGCCTGACCCAGGAGGACCCCCTAATGTGGGGAGAGCGGCTGAGCACGGAGCTTGCTGGGGTGGGACAGAGGGAACCGACGAGGGACTGAGAGGTGGCAGGTGTCCAGCGTAAGGAAATGGAATGTTTGTGGAGGAACCAGATGGAGTGAGGGTCTCTGTTCCTATCTTGCTTCTCTCTTAATTTGGGGGAGTCTTTCTCTGCATTGCCACATGACACAAAATTTGGCAGTTGTGGTGATTACTATGTGAGGAGACTGCTAAAAATATCAGCTTCCAGCAGATGAAAAAGCAATAGGATATGAGTTCCCTAATCAGCTTTCTGCACCTCTCACCTCCACTGATCGAAGTACTTAACTGTATACTGTTCATTAAGTAAAATCCCACTGCTGATTTCTGTTTACCAGGTAAAGAAACTTTTTTTTTTTGGCCCTGTTCCAATTAAATGGTGTTTCCTGTGCACACGGAAAGAATCACTAAGCTCTGATTCATTGTATCAAGTCCCCTGCTGTTGCGGATAATAGCAGAGTGGGGGTGGGCATGGCTGACTAATATGCCTTTAAATTCCATTTAGGTTATAAGCTCTTGGGGTATAATGATTTTTTAGGTACTCTGTCATGTGTCACATCACATAGGGTAAATATGACTCATGTAATCCAGTTTGATACATTGCCAATGAAATATGCTGAAGAGCTTTTTTTGTGTGCAGTGAAATACCCCCTGTGAAGTGTTTTTTCCCCTGCATTTTAGTGTTTCCAGTGGGAATGTTTGCAGCAGTGCAACCAATCCTTCCCATTTAGCCTCAGACAGAAGAATCTCAAGAGCCTCTTCAGATTCCTTTGACATGGCTGAGTATGGCACGGTTAAAATGTCTACTGAAAGCAGTGTGAAAGTGGCAAGCTTTGACCCTCAGGAAGACAAAAATATGGCTATTTTAAGAGAGAGAACCTCTGAAATCCCTCTGGTATACAGCAGGAGTTGCAGTCTGTCAGTGTCTCGAAGTCTGAAATCTGCTGAACCATTTGGCACTGCCTCAGAGCTGGAAATGTTTTTTCTTCTTCATATGATAGCGGGAGAAGGGGAGATTTTGTTGGGGTACTTGGCTTTTGATGGTTTGTTTTTTCCTTTGTGTTTTCTATTTTTGTTTTGTATTTAATGTCAAGGAGACACCTCGCAGTGGTAAGAAACTGTCCCATATGGACACTTTTTCCACTTTCACTTGCCAGGTAAACACAGCAGTGATTTGTTGTTCTAGCTAACAGGAGGTAAATAGGGAAATAAGGAGAAATTTCAGCAACAGGTCACTGCTATCTCTTACGTGTAGTGGCTAAATTAAAGTGGAAAAAAAAAATGTCTTGCATAAAATCCTGGAACAATAGATTGCTATTTCCTCATGGGTTTTGGTGGGGGCGGAGTGGCTGAGATGGAGCCGATTACCCCAGCTGCAGGGCAGCGTGGCATTGCACAAATAGCAGAGCACAGGCTGTGCTTTCCAAGGAGAGAGCCTTTGGATTGTCTGGAGTCCACCAGGAAGTCAACTCTGCCCTGGTTTCCGATGCGATTCAATAGGCTATTTTCCAGAGATGTCTGGAGCCAGAATAAAACCCATCTGATAGGGCCGTCGAGAATATTCCCATGATTATAAAACCACGGGGGGACAACTTGTTTTGGGAGGTGCGCTGACAACTGATGACAAAACAGTGTACGCATTATCGAGCAGATATTGTATTCTTGAATAAAGGACTGATAATGCCTGGGCACACAGGGCTGCTTTCTGCTCACAGCCATAAACAGACTACTCCTACTGACTTCAAATAGCTGCGTGTAACTCGGAGGCAAAACTCAAAGTTTTTCCTCTGAGGTGTACTTTATTCATTATTAATTGTCTCTGGGCCCTCCACGTTTCAAAACTGCGTTCACTTCTTTGAGCTGGGCTTGTAGCCTCATGCACCTCCAAGAAGGGGTACGGTGTGAGGAGCTTTGGCTTCTGAACTATTATCTGAGCCGCTACAGGAGGGAGGACGGTGCTTGTCTTTGTGGCACCAGGCTTCCCCGCTAACGGTGCGAGAAGCTGGCGAGGCACCACTGCTCTGCACCCTGCCCCTTCTCACAAACTTCTTTGTCACACAGGGTGGTCACAGCCTCCCCTCTCACTTGCTGTCCTGTTCTGTCCTGCCCTGGAAATTCATACTGACCTGAATATCTGGGATACTCAGCTGAGCTTTTCTTCTTTCAGTCTATAATGCTTCCTGCCAGCTACTTGTTATTGCAGTCAAAAAAGCCTTTCAGATATGAATACTCCAGCCCTTGCCTGCAGTGAACTTTTACTAGCCATTGTCATGGAGGCATCTGGACGTGAATAGATCCATCTGACTCAAGTGCGGCAGTTTCAGTCCCTTTTGCTTGGTTCACCTATGTAGCTCCACTGACTGCCGCTCAGTAAGTGCTCCTCCGTTGGACTGAGGCCAAGTATGTAATGCATTTTCCTTGTGGAGGTATTGGTGTATCCTGAAATCCTACTCCTTCCCTCCTTGGGCACAAAAGAACTTAACAGAAGTATTTTGGTTCTTCTGTACATGATGGCTGAGAGAAGGACAGGGATACAGGGGCACTTAGTAACATGCTATCCTGAGAATAGTATTCCATGGTATTTTGCAATGATGCCGAACAGGAAGAACAGGTTATTCAGTTCATCTGGTTATTTTGGAGACAGATTTCCTTGTAGTGGGATGGACCAGGACTGCTTAGGTAGCTGGAATGTGAATTAGTGTCCATGAAATAACTTGAGAAACTATTGAAACTATTCCAAGTTTCAAGACTTGTCAAGGACAGATGCACGACTCCCACTCTGCATAGTGGTTATAGAAAGAAAATAAGGATCTAGATAAAGCACTCACGTTCTTCGTTGTTCACGATGCAGAACACAGGGCAAAGAAAAAATCCTGCACCAGCTAAAGCAAACGAAGCGATACTGATAGACTCGCTGGAGATGATGGTGTACTCACTGTTTAACATTTTCTTATCTTCTATCCTTTTTACCAAATCACTTCGCAGCAAAATGTTATGCTGTTTCACACTGTCAGTTTTTAATTGGGAGAAATTGATCAGCATTAGTATTAGTTCCAAGAACTGTTGATGGGAGTTTAAAAACTTGTCTGCTGCTCTGCCAAGTACTTTTTACAGTGCGGAGAGGGAACCTGTTTCTGCTTTCAGTGAGAGCAGTGGAAATCGCAGTTCTGAAATCAACTTACTGTCTGTTGCAAAGATGATCAGCAGCAGAGCAAGAGTGGCTTTTAAAAAGACTGCTGGCATATGAGCAGCACAAAGTAAGCTGCACATTGTGGCGCTCCTAAAGAAAAAGAGGTGAGAGATTCAGTGGTTGCTTTACGGATCTCACAGCTGGACCGCTAAGGTAGGAAACATAAGCAAGCTATCATGTCGCTTATAGGAGTGGAGAAAAGATGCTTTTCTCCTTGCATAGAGAAGCTGAGATGCTGCAGTACTTTTTCTAATCCATGCACATCATGTATGGTGTTTGTGAGTTTGCAGCTTAAAATAAAACCACAAAAATGTAGTGTGCTGCAGTGTATGTGTGTTTGTGTTTGGATTACAAAAGAATTTTAGATGTGTACTTTCTGCCAGCACAACCTAGCTGCTGTGCAGCTTGACTGACTTCAGAGTATTTAAAGGGGAAAAATAAAAAGGTTGCTTAAGGGTTTAAAGATTAATAAGCATGGCAAAATCTTCCATAACTAGGCAACAGTTTCAGGCCTTGGTGCTCACATGTCTCTTCCGATTTTTTTTGGTAATCTTATTTCACTGCAGATGGGTGTGGGGTGGAACAACAGTGTATGATGTCAGGACAGAGATTATCAGTAGAAATTAGTCAAACTTTCTGTGTTCTCACAAGGTAATCATATCCATGCTTCAACAGAAGAGTCCTTTACTGTTATTTCCATGGCACAATGATGAGTAATCCCAGCTGTGCTGTTCTGAGTGATGGAGATATACAAACTCTAGCTGAAAAATACCACTTTTTTTTTTTACTTTTTTTTTTTTTTTTTCCCCAGGAGGTTTTGGGATAAGCAGCGTGTTCCAAATGCTTTAGTGAGAGGTATTACTTGGATCTTGTGTTATTTGAGAAAAGACTCTTTCCCTTTATCAGTTGTATGTATGGGCTTGCATAGACACACAAACACATGTATACACTGTCTCCTACACTTGCCGACCCATCATGCAGTCTGCAATTAAAATGTTTCACTTCTAAATTACTGGATGTCACTTCGACAGTCTTCTAGCAAATCTCTGTTTTCATTCAGAAGAGCAATAATGCCTTAAAACTGTCAAAACCAAACTAGCTGACATTTATGATTTTCTGTTTTGAATTAGGGAACTATTTGCTAAAATTCAGATGTGCTTTTGATCTTCTTTCATGAAAATACAAAATTTGTAAAATAGAAAAATTATTTTAAACGTTGCCTCAAACCATCCCTCATGGCATGTCTTTCAGAGTTTTGTATTTGAGGTTCACTTTTATTAAACAAATACAAAAAGCCACATTGAAAAGGAGTAATACCAGTACTCAGTTTGTGTCTCTGAATGCTAAAATTAATTCTTTCCAGGATTTAACAAACATCCACCTTCAAAGATATCGGTCTGCTTGAACTCAATTTAATCTATAGTAGGTTTACAGGGCTGATGCATATGGGAGAAATGGCTGCGCTTCTCCATATCTAAAATGGTATAATACACAAAGGCTCAGTAGCTTTTATGTTGGCCAATATTTTGAAATATCAGTTGCCAATCAAAAATGTCACAGAAATCGTATCCTAAAGAGATCTAAGTCTTTGCAGTTAGTTGAACTCAAGATACTGAATGGGAGGCGTAATTTTTTGATCTGGCCAGAGTTAGGTATAGGCTCATGTTGGAAATATGTACACTAAAGTACTCTTAAAAAGAAAAAAGTGAACACGTCTTGAAGGTTAAATGAAAAGCAACGGTGTTAATTTCTCTCAGACTGACCTTAAAGGTGTGTGAGAAGGCTATATAAAGCCTCCTAATGCAGGCAATTGTTGCACAGGGTGATTAGGAGAAGGAAATTAAAGGTGATGTGGAAGGGTGAATGAGCTAAACAACATCCGAAAGAAAGACAATGATTTTACACATATTTATAGTTTTACAGAACATGTTCTTTTAGAATCCCTTTGGATTAATAAATTTGCTAAACTGAGGCAAATAGGGTCTGTTCTACCAAAATAATACTATTTAGGTAAAAAAAAATAAAAATCATCAGGATGATTAAGCCAAATCCTGACATTATCCCATCCAGTGTACTTCTGTGTGCCCTGACAGAACAACTGCATTCAGGCTCTTGTATTTGAGCATACATTGTGATTAAATTCTTTGGGTTGGGCAAAATATGTGGCATAACCACTGAAAAGCCCATGCAGAAGAGAGAAAAAGATCTCTGATTTCATGAAGAAGGTGGGCATGAAAGTATTGTTTTATGCAGAAGAAGGTGTGAAAAATGATCTTTTGTGGGAGTGGTGCCCAGGAGAAGGTGGGGTAGGAAGCGGAGCTGCAGACAGAGGCAGGATGCCTTGCAGTTAGTGCCAAATTCCCTGCAGGTCCCGTGGAGGTGCAACGGGATTCCACAGCAGCCTGAGCAACTTTTACAACCTTTTCTGTTTAATGCAAGATTATTTTATGTAGAGATTTTTACCGGCTCCTTTCATCAACTTACATACCTATTAGATTAGGTTCAAGTTTCACTTGCATCCATACCGTATCCAGATGGCATGGATAAACTGTCCAAGCCTACATCCTGTTCTGCACGTTAATTAAGATCCATAGCAGCTTAGCTGAGCATGCTGGTTGCCTGGCTTCTAGTTCCTAGCCCTTTCTCAGCTTTACTATCTAGCCATAAAGGGGAACAGCTCTACTGAAAGGTAGCTTTCCCTAATTGAGGGTGAAGTGTCCCAGCCACAAAGGAAGGATGCCACTGTGCAGAGGCTCTGTCTCCAGAGCTAGATTATTCAGCAGAGCATTGGTCCCTAGATAATTTTTCTTTTTTTTTTTAAACTTTGAAATCCTGCACTTATTCAAGAAGCTCAAAGTATTAGGAAAATGCTTCATGTTTCAGCAAATGTACAAGAGTTTCAGGGAACTGGCTACCACATTAAACAGTTACCCTGTGGCCTGCACTGTAAATGAAGAGGAATAACAGCAGTTATTGAAACATGTTCTACTTTATCACAGAGCTACTAGAGCTGCCTGAGCAGCATTGCTTGCTTTTTGGAAACCCCGGAGGAGAATATGACCTAGGAACAATCATACCTTTGTACTCCAATTGTTCCCATGCCTGGAAAAAAAAAAAAAAAAAAAGAAAAAAAGTGAAAGGAAAAAGTGATCAGGGTAGCAATATTGTACAATGTGGCTAGGTTTTCAAGTTACTTGGAAATTCTATATACCGTTACATTGCTTTCAGACACAATAAAATGCCAGTTATTAATCCTGCAATTACCCGGCCTTATCACTGCTATCCACACAGGCTGACTGTGGCTGGACTTCTAGATGATATTGTTTTCATTACAGTGACCAAAGAAAAATTTAATTAGAGACCCATCTCTCAAATGGACAAGTGAAAAATACAAGGATTAGGAAATTAATCCTAATACTTAATTACATTAAGATATTTTGCCATTCTGGATGGGGGATTTTGGATATTCTGGGCAAGTCCTTTCTATCCATTCACTCTTCAGTGGCTGCAAAGCATGATTAGGGGGATGGGGGGAAATGCTGTTCATGACATTAAAAAGCATATCCTTCCTGTCAGCTCTGAGCATGGAACAGGAATATCTAATCAAAAGGGTTTGCTCTGGATCATATCAGTTCCTGACTGCAAACTCTAAATCCACATTATAGGAGCAAGGCAAAATGATCTACAGGTAACAGAAATGGAAAAAATGAATTGATAGGGAGATCAGACTGTGACTAAATGGAAGCAGGGAGACTGAAAGGCAGCATTTTAATAAGAAAGGCTTTTGTACGGTTTTCAGGTACGATTGAGCAGATTTGTATAAAACATAATTTCATCCTGGAGACCATTTAAATTTCATTGATAAGAATGCACTTCATTGCTTCATTTAGAAACTTCCACTATGGCTTTTTTTTCCCCCCATTTGTATAAAAATAAGAACCATCTGTAAGAAAAAGAAAAAAAAAAACAACAAACCAGCCCTCAACTTGTTTGTGTGACTGTTTTGCTGTTGTTGTTTAGATTTCTAGGAAACAGATGCATGTTTTTCATTTGGGGAAAGCATACATCTGTTCTGCCGAATTCTCTCCAGAAATCCCTAATTTTCCAGTAAGAGCTTATTCAATTACATTTGAAAATAAGAAACTTTCCCTCCATCATCTGTGTACACACAGACATGTGTTACAAGGAAAAATGGTCGGTTTGACACAGCGAGGAATTGTTTTCTCAGCAAATCCATAAGAGTTTGCAAAATGCTATATAATAATTTAGGTTAGAAGAAGAAAAGAGAAGGTAGCAAAAAATTACTTCTGTTTTCTGTGAAAGCGTATCTGCACAGTTGGAGCTGGAAAAGTCTCATATTGAAGAGTGGCATACAATTTAGCAAGGTTGAAACTAGTAAGATTGTATAGAAATTCCTGTGTAAGGTGTGATAAAGATGTAATTCCTGACTACAAATTGTTTAAACAATTCAGTGGAATTCTATAACAGGGACATTATTCTTCCTTGTATTCTATGGGATGGTTTAAATATTTTATAGGGAGGTTATTGTTCTCTGCTAATCTTACAGATCTTCTCCAGAAGGGGTGAAGGGGAAGTCATTTTATGCATTCTGAATGTTAGTCTGCTTTGGGACTTATTTCAAAAAAATTACATGGTATATTTTTCAATTGCTTCTTGTTTTGAAAAGAAGCAAGTACTACAACAGCACTTGTAATAGCATGTGACTCACATTCATATGTGTCCGTTTCAGGGTTTGGATTAAAGTATCTTCCATTAAGGTATCTTCCTTTGGCTAGGGGGTTTTTATCTTCAGCTTAGAAATAGAAGATGAAAAAAATGCATAGTCAGTAGTTCAAATCTTAGTGCAGAAGGAATCTAAGAGTACATCAAGAAGAGTAAACCTATTAACTTGTTCCCCTTCAGGGAGAAGATCCTACACTAGTGATGCATTTTGGAAATAAATTTGAAGCAGGTGGACAGAGCAGCAGGAGGGCAGTATCAGGCTAATACAGCAGGAGGGCAACACCAGCCAGTTAGAAAAAAAGGAATTGCACGGGCTGTAGGGGACTGCATATTAGAATTGCCAAGCTGAATATTTCCTAAATAAATTAGACCTGCACAGAAATATGGGCAATGATAGCTCCCCACATGGCACAAATGGCAATGGAAATGAAATCTGCCCATGCGTGCTCCGGTAAAGCTCTGAATGTTCAGGTGGGGCATCACTTCAGTCCCATTTAAACCTGTCACCATGAGCTGGGCCTGTGGATAGATGTAAATGTCCCCATCAGTATTTTTTCATTATATTGTTGGTATTCTCTATGTAGCGTTGTATTTCTTTCACTGTGACAAATACAGCTCCCTCTGTTTTATATTCCTCTCTAAAGCCAGCACTGCTGCTGAGTGGTGGTGGTGTGAGGCTGGTAGGAGATGAGAGTCCAACAGGAAGGTCAGGGCTTCCTGAAGGAGCGGCGGGGAGGGAGAGATGTTCCCAGTTCAACTGAAGAGTGGGAGAGCTGTGCTGAGCTCCTACCACAGCGTGTCCAGCCAAGTCCACCTGCAGCCTCCAGACATCCTTACCCAGGTTGTGACAGGGACTCTGCTTTCCCTGGAGCAGCAGATACAAGCAGTTGCCTTGAGTTAAAAGTGAGCACCCAAATGGCAATACAGGACTGGGAACATTTGTGCAGTGCCAACCTAACCACTAACTTTTCAGAAAGGGGTAGAAGAGGCAGATTTGAGAAGCCGCTTTGCTATGGACTTCACATACCCTGACCTTGAGCATACTGCCCGAGATGCCACCTGGAGCAGGATAGAATAGTTTCAGCATCCTCAAACTTTGTCTTGCCAGAATATACCCCAGCTCCCTTGATTTGTCATGCTAGCTAGTGCGTGGCTGCTTGCATTAAAGTGCATTAGTTTGTTCATTTTTCCATGCCTCTGCTGCTCTGCTTCTGGAGGTCTGTGATGTTGGCTGGTTCTCCGTGGGCAGCCGTTGGCAGTAATTCTGCCTGGATGTTGCCCACCTGCTTGTCTGTCCATGGATGCCTGATATTTTGCCTGCTGTCACTCTGGCTATATCTTTTCTTTCTTCTGTGGCAGCTGGCCTGGTTGTGGGTTGATTTGTTGCATGCATACCTTAGGCTACAAATTACACTCTGAATTTTCCATTCCACAAGGGTTCAAAGCAAAGCCTGTTGAACACAGCACAAATCTCCTGCTGACTTCAATGGGACACTGAATCATATCCTAAATCACTAATGCCATAGGGCTCACCATAGAGTTTACATCTTTGCTTAAAACACCGCACATCTAGGAATAGTTTCCAGGGAATTATATTTTCCTAAAAGTATCTCTGCTCCCTTATTGAGATTTCTTAATATTTCTGTTTCTAGGCCTCGCCTCCTTTTCTTTTAAGCACCACTCTTGAGAATGTGTCTAACAATTTCAGCCTGACAAATGTTCCTACTCATAAAGTGTCTTGGTCTGCATTTCACTTTGCTGTTTTTTCCAGTGCAAACACTTTCCCGCTGCTGAAGAAAGTACCCTGCCAAGGAAGACATCCTCCCTTTAGTTTCCTGGGAATGGATCTGAATTTTTGAAAGAGCAAACTTCTCTTTTGGACCTTTTAAGAGTCACTGGAGTTTCCAGGCATCCCTGGGGCTCCTTTCTGTCCTCCCAGCAGGTTCCACAAACCAATGAGGCACTCTGTGTTTTTTGGTCTCTTTATTTCACTGCCTCACAGAGGAGCTTGAGATATTGGGAGAGTCTGCCCACAACTGAGTCCCCAGTGGGCAGAGGTCCCTTAACAGTAGTTCTTAAATAATTACAGGGTTCTGTTACACAGTCTTCTATCATGTGTGCCTTTTGTAGTGATCTTCTTGTGAAATCCTTTCTGCTTTAATTAGTGGAGTTTCAACATTTGTCTTTTAATTGTGGCTCTAGAATAGGCTTAAGACTAAGCTATAAAACATCATCTGAAAAATGACAGGCATTTTAGTCTAGAACCGTATTTCTAAAACTTTGGTATAATAAGTTTGCTGTGACTAGAGTAGAGGAGGAAGCAATAGAGGCATCATACACATTTAGGTGTTTGTTTTCTGTTTCAAGAAAGAAAAGAATATATGACAAAAGTTAATCCATTATAACACCAACCTTGGAGCTTTTGGGATGGGTCCTGTCAAGGCTGGAGGAGGGCAGAAATAAGATGCCAGGATGGAGCCTCAGGACATGTGTGCTGGGGGCTACCCAGCCAAATAGGTAGGGTAGAGCAGTTTTGTGATGATGCTGCCATGCACAGATCCCAGCTTCTCCCACCTTGCAGCACCACAGGCCATGCAGAAAGCAAAAACACTTGCAGAATTGATGGTATTATGTTTTACTCTCAATTATGAGGACATTGCTTCCCAGAAGTCTTCATTTTCAGATCACCTAAGCAATAAAATAACTTGCCTAACTAGAAAAAGGCAAATCTCATTTGCAAATAATTGTAATGAAGTTTGAGACTTTCAAGAAAATATCTAGCAATTGAACATAACAGAGGTGGTCTATGCTAATTCAATTTTATATTCACAAAAGCTATTCAAGGATGCTTAACATTAACCTTCCAGCAAAAAATGACATGGACTTTTGGCCTCTCTTCCACTATTTGGTTTTTTTTTTTTCTTATGGGATACACACCTTGCCTCAGAGTCATGATTTTTAAAGATTTTCAAGGGACTGGTGCTGATCATCATTCATGAGATCTGGTTGCAAAAATGTCCTGAATGTGTCAATATTAATTTAATTATTATGATGCTAAAATAGATGAGGGTTGGGTTGGGTTGGGTTTTTGTGGGTTTTTGATTTGGGGTTTTGGTTTTTGTTGGTGGTTTTTTTTGGTTTGGTGGTTTGGGGTTTTTTTTTGGTTGAGTGATTGATTTGAGGTGGTTTTTGCACTGCAAGGTTTTGCTGATATGTTATATTTACCGACTTAAAAACTGTGGTGGTGAATATAGTGACAGGTAACAGTCTTAGCCACTATCCTCTTTTAAAGATAGGAAGCACATAAAAAAATGAAGCTTCCACAGCTGGGCGATTATGAAGCTGGTCTAGAAAGTAAAGTACCTATAAGTTGGATTTGCTGTTGCTCACTACCTAACAAATGGACACGCATTTTGTACAATTACAGGAGGTTCTGCAGAGTGTGTGACTTCTTTCACAGGTTAAACAATTTGAATATATTGCCTCACGAGCAAAGGGTCAGCTCTGCCAGTTTTGTGAAAGGCAGCTGCTGGGAATCCTGTGGACACAAGTTGTAGTTCACCCATGCCAGCCAACAGAGAAATTTGGTGGTGCTCTCCCAATACCAGTCTAAGGAAATAGGATGAAGATGAAGGAGTTAAAAACAGAACTTACCAAGTTAAAAACAACAAAAACCCCAAACAGGTTAGATTGGATCTATTCTTTTTCAAAGAGCTGCTAAAATGTAACGGGTGATTAAGGGATAGAGAACCAAAGCCCCTTTCTTCAGCCACGGCTTGACTTTTTATCACTTGAAAAATCTATAAATTTCAATGTAATTACAGTCAAGTTAAAGATGTTTGATATGTGTATGCTAGTATGGAAATCAAGCTTTCTGAATCTATTATTTTTAAAAAACAAAACTCCTCCAAAAACATTAATGCAATACTTTAGGAAAAATACGGAATTCTAAAAAGGTAAACAACTTCAAAGGCTGTTTTAACCAGCGGGGTTAGATATTCCCCTTGTTTTCTGGATATTCTCACAATGACAAGAGAAGAAAACAGAGGTGCAGTACAATCGCTGATGAATGAGGAAGAAAATCAGAAGTAGGGCAACAAGTCTTATACACAATTGATGAAAAATTTACCTGCTTCACCTGACACTTCACTATTGACTTTATATAATGTGGAAAACAATCATAACAGAAATACTAATACACAGTATCAGTAACTGAAAGCAGACCAAATTGAGTGCAAACAACAAGAAAAGAGAAAGTCACCAGTCCAGTTAGTCAATAAGGATCACAATTTTCAAGGACCATGCCTGAATCACTGTTATTAATCAGGCTCCCAATTTACAACAGATGATATTGTGCAGTCGGTGATTGATAATCCTTTCGGGCGTAATGTCGGTTCTTCCTTGAACCATGAAGACACAGTTTGTGTGTGTTTGAGAACTCATAGATTGGTGAGCTCTACAGTTCACCAGCTGCCCAAATTACTTTCTATTGCAAAAAATGCTTTTATTTGGGGGATGGGAGGAACCAATTCGTAATATTTCTCTCTTCTGTTCTTTCTTTCTTTTCTCCTTTTTCTTTTTTTTTTCTTTTTTTTTTTTTTTAAGGTATGTAGGTGAATTTGCAACACATTGAACATAATCGCAAAAGCTATTAGAAGCAATTGTTCTATAATAAAACATAATGTTGCTAGAGCACAAACATCTGTCACTCACGCAGACATCATCCTGTAAACCCATCTAACTAACTCCATTTTCCCTTCTGATTGTATCAGGGTAGCTTGCGGCATGACAGTGATTTAAGTGACAGGCGTCCAACCTGGAACAGTGCTATGCATACTTATGTTTGTTTACAGGGCCTCTTCACTGCTGAAAGATGTAAATTTTAAAATTTGCTTTTATTGAGGAAAAGAATGATGAGGAAAAAGTTGTTACCTTGGAACACAGAATCAAAGTTATTGTAGGGCTCTGGCTTTCATAAAAATTTTACCAAGTTTTTAAATTGACTTTTTGGTTTTCTAATGAAAAAGAACATGAATAATTTAAATGTAGACCGCATTTTCTTATTAGAACCAGACTATGCCAATACAACAGAAGAGACAACACTCAAGACACAGCTTAACTTAATCCTTTTCCTTCCATACTTTGATTACAATCTTTAAAATAGTTATAGAACCTCTATATTAAAGGCAGGTTTTCCCTATCTTCCTATTAAATTATTGTTAGATTTCTGGAATGCAACCTTAGTAAGTTTAATAAATGAGATTTTAATTTTTGTATGTCACCTCAGCACCATAAAGAACGTTGGCTAATTATTTAAAACTTCTAGATACAGAGCACTGAAGTCTCTTGCATTTGAAGATATTAAAACCCCTTTCTATGTAAAATGTTTTTCAACTTTTCTGCTATGCATCTATAACAAATCAGTTCCCAATTCTGACATGCCTGTGAAGAACCAGACAGTTTTGTTTGTGGTATGGGCATGACAATCCAAATACTTGCACTTTCATTTCAGTCCTGTTTGACCATATCTGTAGATTCTTTGTAGTGTACCAGATGTAAGGAGTCACATATCCTCTATAAACAAAACTTTCTGCCCTGAGATCTGCAATGTGGGCAAAATATGGTCCCTCACCAATCAGACCATGTTCTCTAATGATACCAATCTGTAAGTTGGCATTTTGCATTATGTGCTTATTTGTCAAGCAGTAAATTGATTTGTTCGACTGAGAAAGAGAACAATGTGCAACCCAATAACCTTGAACTACTGTAGTGTATGACAAAAAGGTTTAGGTGCTTATTTTCCAAAGGCCGCACTCTCATTTCAAATCTGTGCTCTTTGACCTGAAATTAAAAAATAAAAAAATAAAAATTCTACCTGATCACTCTTTCCTTATCCTGGGTCCTCTAATTTGGTGTCCATCAGGCAATCGGCGGAGTCATCTAACTTCTTTCAAAGCCGCACCCATTTTCTCTTTCTTGCCTGTGGCTTTCTATAGAGGTAGCCTGTGAAGACCAGAGAAAGGCAGGTGAAGTGACAGTGGATATCTTGGGAAGGATCTCTGGATGGACTTTTTTGCAAGGCAGGAGAGAAAGCTGTTTCCATTAAAATTACTAGGGAAAAAGTTAACCGAATGATAATAATGTTCAATTGACATTAACAATTAGTTCCAAATTAGAGATGCGATCTTTATATGATGAGCCAGAATATTTCATCTTAAACATTTGTCCAGGATACAGGACCAACAAATATTCATAACTATATCTGACTGTACTTTTTTTGTGATAACCACTGATTCTGTGATAACAGTGCTCCTTTTCACAGAAATAAAAAGCTTCTGTCTTGAACACTTTTACATTTTGAAGCCTGTGTTACCTTAAATCAGGTACTAAATGGCTAGTGTCTGATTTTCCCATAGTAATAATAAAGCAGCCTTCCCCAGTGGCTTCTTCCTCTCCCGATCTCACTGATTTATGGCCAATTCTGGAGCACAGGTTTCTGTCATGTCTATTACTTATTTTATTCCTTTTGTATTATTGTTACTGTTGTGATAGAGCATGGAATATCTTGTTGCGAACCTATGGGCACCTGTTAAAAAAAGAAAAGACCGTCCTTTCCTTAGCAAGTTTAAAATTACTCCATCTGAAGATAGAAACTGTGAAAAAAAAAATAAACCATTGCAAGAAATAACAATGTAATGGTGAAATGATTATGCTTCCCATCAGAGACGTAGTCCAAAATGTGAAAATGTTATCAAGTATCTTGGGAAAGACATTTTTTGAAATTACAGCCAGATCTGCACTTCAGTGAACAGAACTGGCAGAATGAGATGTACTCTGACTCTTTGTACAGAGACAAATGGAGGTCTCTTAAATATCTGCTAGTCTGAGGGGGAAACTATGGAACTGCAATTTTGTGATTGAATTAAACTATTCCATTTCCTAATTTTATTACAGGCTTTGTCAGAGGAATGGCTAAATGTCTGCTTATTAGTCTTGATCTCAATCTTTATCTCGGGAGACTTTTATCATAATGAGTGTTAATTCTATGAAATTAATTGAGAGGTTGTTATTTTCATCTCTAAATGGTGTGTATTTTTGATTGACTGGTCAATGACAAGTCTCTTCTCATTTTCCACTGTAATAAGGCTATGAAAAGGA
The DNA here is from genome assembly GCA_035590275.1 of Ibycter americanus. NCBI lineage: Eukaryota > Metazoa > Chordata > Aves > Falconiformes > Falconidae > Ibycter > Ibycter americanus. Next base: position 21,570,730 of record JAVJGI010000032.1, read on the forward strand.
AAAGAAGTGGAATAGTTGGCCAATTAAGTTATACGATAATGACAAGGTCAGGCCAAAGAGAGTACATTGTGGTAGTTTACAAATTACGAAGACATTTGGGTTTTTCATGTTCCTGACAGAAATTGTAATGCAAATAGAAAGTGACACATGAATCCATTAACATGACAGCACAATAAAAGGGAGGAGAAATAACTTTAAGCGTACAAGTATACATCAAAATAATTTGAAGGGATCAGAGACAAACCACAAGAAAATTCCGACTTTTTCCAAAATAAGATGGTACACCACAGAAAATATACATTTCTCATTTCCTCCTAAATCCATGTCTTTCGCAGGTAGCTTCCTGTATTTCAGGAAAGTTTTTCCTTGTTTTATCTCTTCGATCTGCCCCATCTCTGAGTAAGAGCTTTGAGCCATGCAAAGATGGTTCTATTCATTGAAATCTTGCGATGTTGGTGTAATGAATGTGCATTGCTTTGCCAAGGAAAGAGCAGCTCTCATCATCAAAAATGTGCGAAACTCTGCCAGTAAAAAGTGACATCTTTATAAATAAGGAACAATGTAGTCATATTGAACCTATGCCTGCACACATCCTGCGTATTACACCATTCTGGTTGAACTGCTTTACCCAATAGTCTTATAGGACTTAATTGTTGAAAAAGAAAGAGCAGAGCTGGTGTCTTAAAGTTTAGCAGAAATAAAAAAGCTTGGAGGAGGAGTTTTTTACAACTAGCTGTTTCCAGTGTTTCCTTTGGCTAAGGTACAGTCACATATTTTGTTAAACAGTTGTGAAGGATTTGTTCTGTTTCACCTTTATAAAATAGCAAAAAAAAAAATATTACTTCATCTGAACACGTTATCAACGTTGTATACAACTTCTTCAAACACCTGGGGTACTCCGGGTTTTCTAACAGTAGAATTAGTATTGTCTGTTAATTATCTGTACAGTGTCTGCACTGTCATATCTACAGTGAATGGATGACAATGATCTGGCCATAATGCATTAAGTGCATGGTCAAAGAAGGAAAAAAGTGGGCTGCATGCTGACTTCCCCTGAGATCCTTGCTTCAAAGGAAGATGATCCCTAAAACACATAGGGAAGCTAAGGGATCTTTTAAAGTATGCTGCATGGGAGAGATCCTTCCAAGCCCGCAGTGCTACACCAGCACAGTTCACTCGGCACCTACCCAAAGCCTTTCTTTCAGGCCCACCCTGTGCTGTTCCCAATGACTGTGGGTGGCATAGCACTGTCTACATCAAAGAAATCTCCAGCTGTCCTGTTAAAATAGCTCTTCATTCTCTCGGCACTGATGGCACAGTACAAAGGAGACAGCCAGGGTCAAACTTCAGTACTGCATTCAAGAATATTCTCGCACTGATGCTCAGTTTGTACAAGTACAGCAGCCTTGCCCAAGGTTGTTTTGCAAAAACAGAGCAAAACAAACGGTTTTATTTGCGGATCTTGACTCCACCTGATGCAACTATGTGCTGCCCAAGGTCGAGTTCCCAAAGAAGGGATCTCTCATGTCTGTTCTGGCCAGGGAATCTGTATAGTCTTGCACACAGCATGGCTGCTGCGCCAGCAACCAGTTCTTTTTTGAGTACTCGACTAATATAATCATTTCCTCAGCACCATTGCTCTCTTTTGGTGCCTTATGGAAATGTGATGAATTAGTCTTGCTGCTACTGTTGCAGTATTTTGAAATAATAGGATAGTATTTAAAATAATGGGATACACAGCTTTCTGCAAGCTGAGCCTGTAACAGGTCCCGCAGAAGCTGAGGCGTCAGGGTGTCAGGATTCAGGCTGTTCAGTTCTCTCCTCTTCTGGTGATAGCAAATTTTGTGGGATTTTGACACCTTGTCTTTCAGCATCTCTCTCACTCTTATACTTTCTTGCCTTGTGGGAATGAAGAAGAAACTTTCCATCCTGTGTCTCTAAGCAGATCACAGCAGATCTCAGTTGTTCCCTCAAGACAGCTCAAGAGTTCTCTGACAAAGGAAGAGTGAATTAGTGTGGATTTTTTTCCTCATTTAATACTAAAAAGGCAATGCATCTATTTATGTATAATCAGCAAAATTCATTGTCTTCATCCAGATTTTGTGTCTTTTCACTGAACACAGTTGGTATCCCCAAACAGTATTTGATAAATCTGTTCTTCCAGGAGATGCTATTATCTCTAAGAAAAGGATATTAATGTGCTGTCTTTCTGATTCTGAATTTGAGGACCTGATCAGGGTAAAGACCATCAGCATCAGAAAAGTTTACAGCTGCAATAAATCTAATTTTATTTTCACCTAGGAAATTTCTGGGGAGGTTTTAAAAATTGAATGGTAAGCTCTGGCCTCTGGATCATATAATAGTTGAGGTGGGCAAGGACCTCTGGAGATCATCTAGTAAAAAAGCCTGCCCAATGCAAAGTCAGCTAAAGCAGGTTGCTCAGGGTATGGTCAGTTGGATTTTGCATATCTGCAGGGATGGAGACTCCTAACCCTTTCAGGGCAACCTGTTTCTACATTTGATCACCTGTACAGGTGAAAAAAGAAGTTTTCTTATGGTGGAATGGTATTTCCAGTATTTCAGTTCAGGCCCATCGCCTCTTGTCCTCTCATTGATCGCCACTGAGAAAAGTCTGGCTACATCATCTTTACTCCCGCCCATCAGGTGTTTATACGCAATGGTTAGATCCCCCTGAGCCACCTCTCCTCCGTGCTGAACAGTCCCAGATCTCAGTGTCTCTTTGTATGGCAGATACCCCAGTGCATCAATTGGCTTCATGGCTCTTTGCTGATACTTACTAATGTTAGGGATCTATGTGTTACCAAATTAGAGACCACTGAAGATCACATACCAGGCAAGTTTTAGGTCTTTCTGCGGAGAAAAAGGGACATCCCTGGAGGTTTTCAGATTGCAGAGGATGGAATTTCTACATTGGAATGGGGAAGCTTTTTCTGCTGCCAATTTCGATGTAAATGCTGTTCTCAGAAAACCATGATCTATACCCTGATAAATGAATTCACCCATGCTTCCCCCAGAGTAAAGAGGCACAGACTAGGTAATATTTTTACCAATACCTTATTTGATTGTATCTTAGAAGTGAGAAAGTACTTTTCCCTCCAAACAGTAAAAGAAGAGATGGATCGCAAAGTCAGCTTGCAGGGGTAAAATATGCTTCAGCTGACAAAAGAGTTTGTTTGCAGTGTTCCTATCTAAGTCATATACTGATGGCAATAATGATCTGTCACAACATGTATCTTCAGAGTAATTTCTCCCCATACTCAATACAAATGTCAGGAACCTAACACACAAAGGGAACATATGAGTAGAACAGTAGATAACAGAATCACTTACACGACCCAAGCTTTCTGACCCTTAGTCTTACTGCTGAACACTGTCCTCTTCTAGGCAATCTTTGAATTATTTTTTTGTAAATAATGTTAGTTAGATGCTTACTGAATACTCAATTGTGTTTTCAGAGCTGCTGGACTGCAGTAAAGAATATTCTTTCTCCCAGGCAAGGCTAATAAAGAATGCAAAAAGGCAACACATCTTAATTCTCTGTCACTGCTGGCTTCTTGAGCATGAGCTGACACACACCATGGACTTTGAAGATAAGATGATTGAATCTGTGCAGAGTGGAGGGAAAAGACATTGGAATTCTATAACCTAACATTGTCCTTAGCAGTGACTAATATAGGACATTAAAATTCACCATGAATGAGAACTCATGCTTAAATGTGTTAGAGTTCTTTTTTCTCTAAAATGTGTTTTATAGGATTTTGTTTCTAAATAATAACAGAATACAGCATAAAACAATGTCACAAGCCAGTGTCACTGTACAGTGTGAAGTATAATTGATGCACTGTGACAGAAAAGGCAAAAAGTACGCCCGAGGATAAATTTCTCACTAAATTGACTAAGAGGACAGCAAAAGCCATGGAAAAAACTGGAAGCACCGCTTACGATAGATGTTTTATTTATATTCAAATATGGTGCCACTTTTGTACTCTCACTGAGCCTACCATACACAATATTTGCAAAAACAACGTTTCTCCCATCCTTCAGCTCAGTATTCTTCATTGCTGCTTTCTTGTCCCCCATACAATCAGTAATTTTAATTATTTCCATTATCATGTACTCAACTGAGAGTTTAGTTTCAGCAGATCAGACTGAATTCAGTTTGCTTTCATTATTTTCTATTTGTTCCACTTATTGCAAATTGTTCTCATTGGTTGTTATTATTTTCCATTAAGTTCTTTGAATTCTATGAATCCTTTCTTGGAATACCCAGCAATGCACATATTTAAACTAGGTCTGTTTTCACTAGTTTTCTATGCCTTCAGTTTTCATTGCAAAAAAACCCATGACCCAAACAGCAACGTGATTTAATTCCTCTATTCTCAAAACTAATACCCGGTAGGTATTTTCCCTAAACCTCCCTGGAGGGGAGGGAGCTGACTACCTTTCTCACGCAACTGTTCCACCATAATACATTTTCCTTCTTCTCTGCTACAATATGATTTCTTAGTATTGGAGACGATGCTGCCTTTTTTTAACCTCCTCACGCAAAGTTTATGTATGTGTTTCCCACCTTTTGCTTACGATGTAGTGAGGAGAAATTCATCTGGTTCCCTTAGCAAGTATGCGAGATACATAAACCTTTGTGGCTGTCCGTGGCTGTCCTTCTCCCTTAGGTGGCTGTTTTCTGAGTGCTGGTAGCTAAATGGCAGTGTCCATATAGCCTGTTCCATCTGCTCCGGAGGTACAGCGGGCCTCTATGCACCTGCTGCCTACCTGCAAAAGTCTCTGCCAGCAAACTGATTTCTAGAGCTTGATGTCTCGCCTTCTTGTAGTGCAAGACAAGGGTCCTGGCAGTCCCTCTGCATAGCAAAATGCAGCCATAGCTCACAGCCCAAGCAGGAGTCTCTCCAGACCAGGCTGCATTCACATGAGAGCTGGCCGCTCACATCAGACATCTATAAACAAGTTACCCCACTAACTATTGCAGCTCCCTTGCCAATCTTATAAAAGATCAAAATTCCCAGTTTAGCTGCCAGGGTTTTTTCTTGGCATAACTGATTTCTTTCAGTCTATTGCAAGTTCACGTCTATTATGTAAAACAGAACTTAAAGGACACTGGTTATTTGCTTATAAAATAAGTTTTGCAAAGATGGATCCAGGAAGGCTTTGGTGCTACGTGCTGGGTCATTGCTTATTCCCAGTGTCCGCGCACTGAAACCTTCTGTGAGGTATGGCGTGCATTGCCACAGCTGTCACGGATTTCTGGCATCCCGTATAATAGTAATTTTGTATCTGTAACAAGAAATAAGAGGAAAAGCTGTACTGTATGTAGGCCTAGTCAAAAACTGCTCAGAAATAATTGGTTTAAGCGATTAAAGAAGTTGAAAGAGTGCAATAGTGCTGCGTCCCTTTATCTTGCTTCGGAGCAGAGACAGCATTGGCTGGGGTTAGCACAGCACAAGTCATCTCAGGTAGATAAATAATGAATGTCCCCATTAAAAAATTATCTTCTGTGTGACAGTCAACAAAGTATGAATGAAAATTCAGTGTAATAAAAATGGGAGAGAGCGAGAGGCATTTCCATGCAGATATTGCTAATATTTTGATGTGAGGTAATTTCAAGCAACAAGTACTAGGTGTGCCAGTAAAGATTTAACTTGGTCCTTTTCCTATCATGCTGCAAAATAAGGTTATTGGAAGCAAGGAATGGACAAATGACAAAATTTCTCTGCAAATGCCAGTGAATCTTGAATATACTTTCAGCTCAAGGCACAGCCAAACTTCTGGATGGGCCAAGTCCTTGCAGGCAGCGAGGCTGCCACAGGCGTGCGCAGAACTGCCCAGCAGCTGCTGTGAGGGGTACAGGGGAAAGCATCACATTCCACACATCAGCATTTTGTTAATGCATGTGCAAAGATACACATTTTAATACCTGTTTGAGATATCTTAGCATTGCATTCATATCCAGTAACTGATGTTAAGAAGAATCTCTAAAATTTGGGAAGTGTTCTTTTTCAGATGTAATACTTTGCTTGTTCAAAAACACAAATTATTTTTTCGGATCCTATTTTTCCTCCCTGAAGGCCTGCTGTTACTCTTTTGTTATCTTTTCAATTGTCTGCATCTGTTGGCTTAAAAGCTGAGCTTGTAGAGCATTGGTCTTTAAGCGTACAATATCTAACATCAAAATTCACACTAATTGCAACAGAACAATAGCATAATCATAACATAGCAAGAACAGGCAAATTTGCATTAATCAGATCAGGTCAGTGCTATATAGCTGTAAGCAAAACTGTCTCACAAACTCGCGTCGCTTCTCCCAGGAATGACTATTTTTTGGCAGCAGCTTGCACACAAGAAAAGCTGATCGGTAGAGCTTTGTTTCGGCCAGGCTTGCCATGGCACTGCAGTACAGGGTGCTGGTGAGGAGAAGTAGATGGGTCAGTGTTGTGTGAAGGACCAGGCGTAAACATTAACCTGCAAATTCCCCAACTGAGTCAAAACAGCTTGTGATGGGCTAATTTACAAATGTGAGTTTCTGACAAGACGTTCCATTTATGTCCCAGAAACTGTGCCACTTGGCAAGAATAGAAATAGATGAGAAAGGACAGGAGGGAGTATTTAAGTTTCCATGTCTCTTTAAAGGGGAGGAAAGGGCAATTTAACTTTGAGAGTGAGCTAAGAGGGTTAATTCAGGAGAAGTTCTGCAATTTATTCTCGTTCTCAGTAATGTTGGACCTTAGGGCTTAATGTAATGGAATGTGATTTAGAGTTCTGAATGTGCTAATTTTGTAATTCAGGTGTCCTGTGGAGAGGCTGTGTTCATGCCAGCTGTCTGGGGAATTAAATGCAGCTGATTTGTGTTGGGGAAAATGTGTGGTTTGCTTCAGGCCAAAATTGTTGTAAAATTTAAACCAATGTATTTTTCTCTCTCCTTAATTTAAAGTATGGGATACAGGTGGGCCTGAGGGGAATTACCAAGGGCTCCCAAATACTTCCCGGTGTTTAGTATAGAAAATTCTCATATTGTTAAATTACAGCTCTTGATAACCAGCGTAAACCAGTTTTATTTATAACACTGCTCTTCTATTTTCCTTTGCTTTTGCCCTGCTTTGGGTGTTCCATCTTCATCAAACACTAATTACAGTAGGATTTTGTGTCTCATGCTCTCTGCAAGCATGAGATGTCAATCTAATGGCCAATTTCTTCAGGAGAAACTCTTGTGTTAAGTATCAATTTGATTTTCTTTCATGATAGAGATCCGGGGTGGGAAAATGGTTTCCATAATATTCTCGAGTCAAACTGAAGATTTGTCGGTATTGCTGTGAAATTGTGAACGAGCAGCGCCTGCCTACCATAAGGGGTATGCTGGAGTGTTAGCTCAACAAAGCAAGCAGAGTTTGTAAGGTGAATAACACAGCCCTGAATTATTTATTTATTTCAAAATGTATCCTCTGGATATTACAAAATGTGGTTCTGAGAAATAAAGGACCATCTCTTCGGCTTATGTAAATCAGAGTTGCTCCATTTGCTTCAGTGAAACTGTGCTGATTTATGCCAGCTAAAGAGCTGGACCACTGTTCCTTAGGCTATAAAAATGCTTGTTGCTTTACAAATGACTCTGCATCTAAATGGCATTATCACACCATAACACCTGACCTGAGAGGTGAAATTGGTTACTTTTACTGAAATCAAAACAATTATATTTCTGTCTTTACTGGTTTCCTTCAGCTGCCTTGGGAAAACATTTTAAGAAAGCAGGAAGGCGAAGTTGTCTTTTTACACATTCTTGCAAGAGTACTGCTTTTTTGAAATACAGCGAAAAACTCTTAAATAGAAATGCTGATGAATAGCAAATGAAAGGTGCCTGGCTTGTTTTTTCCTTAGTCCCTTTACTACGTCTTCTCGGAGATAAGTGTAGCTAAATTAGTTCAAGTCTTTTAAGATTAAAAACAAAATGCTGGGAGGACAGAAAATGTAAAGATGCTAACAGCAAAGCACATTGAATAAAAGGATTTACCCAAACCAGCTTATGGAAGTACGTCAATTCAGCCGTTCAACACATGACACCTACGTCCATCAGACACAACACGTTATGATCCATGTGCTTTTGGGTAACAATATTTTGTATTTGTTGGTTTTGGCAGAGGGGAGATGGACTTTGCAGAAAATCCCAGGGAAACAGTGTGCGGAAGTGATGCATGTTCTTCAAAGTAAAGTTAAAAATCCATTTCTGTTATACACAGAATAGAAACAAGCTGGTTTTATTTTGTTCTATTTAAGCACGGCTTAAAATATTTGCCTTACAAAATCAGTTGGAGAATGCTAGTATGCATGTGGTTTGAGACTGTGGGTACATACTAATATTCCACTAAAATCTGACAGATACAATTTCATTTCTAAAAGGGCAATGCCTGACACCATGATACAAACAGCTTGTTTCAGAGTGGATAAAATAGAAGATGAAAGTTGTTCTTAATGGAGACCAAAATTGTTTAAAATTGCAAAATTATTGCTCTCTGACTTGACCATACTTCAAAGCTTTGCATGTTGATACATATAGTTCCTGCCTTTATTTTTATGTCAAGTTCAAAAAGCTTGTGATAATTCACCTGCTTCCTTCTATATGGCCCATGACTGTTGAACTTCATATTGATTTAAAGTAATCTGGATGTAATCCTCCTGTTGCTGCTTCCTAGTTAAATTATCCAGTTAATACATAAAGCAGGTAACTGGTGCGAGCCTTGCGCATTCTTATGGGCACTTCTTTCACAACCTGGAGGTGCACACTTTCCTTTTTTGCCTAAAACATTTTTCAGGTTCAACCCAAATATTTGGCAAAATCTTTTTCTTTGTTCAGAGAAGTGGATAATTCTAAGAAAGCTGCATCATTTCACTTTGACTTATAAAATAAAATATGTCACTGTTCTGTAGGGAAAAAAAGTCTATATTAAAAAAAATATCAGAATAAGAAATACTATTTGAACAAAATCAAAATGTTTTGTTCACTCTGTAGCGATTTATTTGACTTTTTGCTAGTAAATACATGGGCTTGGCCAATAAAATAAAGATTTTCTGGTTTGTTTGTTGGGGTTTTTTATTAGTAAGAAAAAACAGTTCTTTCCAAAGCTTTACCATAAACATAACCAAACTTTCTTCACTTGTCACATTTGTAATGAACTCCTTTCTGTGTTTGTAAATTGTCATTGAAACCCTTTCCCAGAAGTGAGAAGACTGTCAATCAACTGCCATTGGATACAGCCTATCTACGTGATTACCAGAAAATTAATCTGAATTAGCCATTAAAATAGTGGAGCTAAATCACTTTAAGAACTTATTGTGAGCACTTCTATTCAAAATTAAATTGGTGTTAATTTGATTTTATTTCCTTCACTTCACAACATGGTAACACTTTGTTACACCACTTTCTACTGTAATCTTATCAGACCTTCCAAAAGGGCAAAGAAATATACTGTAGGAAGTGGTCCTGGTTATTCAAAGAGCATCATTTCAATATTTGTTATCATTAAATTAAAGATGCAGGAAAGTATTTGGGGTAATAAGCTCTTGAATATGAATCTTAATGAACACCATAAAATTGAGGTCTTGGCCACTTTGTGTAAAAGTAAGTATGTCCAGACTGTATCTCCTAACTATTATCGCTGTTTCCACTGGAAAATAATCTTCCCTCCTGATTACATTTCAGTGGGTAGTTTCTGAGTTTCACACCAGGGACAGTTTTATTTCTGTTTGCAATTATTCATTCTTCATTTGTTTGAACAAGTGAAGCAAAGTTTGTAAGTCATTCTGGTGTCTTCAGAAGAAAGCAGCTATAGAAGTGAAAATTCTTATTTATCTTCTTCCAAGGCAAGCATCCTGGCTTGTATCCAAAACAGCATGGCCAGCAGGACCAGGGCAGTGATCGTCCCCCTGTACTTGGCACTGGTGAGGCTGCACCTCGAATCCTGTGTTCAGTTTTGGGCCCCTCACTACAAGAGGGACGTAGAGGTGCTGGAGTGTGTCCAGAGGACAACGAAGCTGGTGAAGGGTCTGGAGCGCAAGTCTTATGAGGAGTAGCTGAAGGAACTGGGGTTGTTTAGTCTGGAGAAGAGGAGACTCTGGGGGAATCCTACTGCTCTTTACAGCTCCCTGAAAGGAGGCTGTGGGCAGGTGGTGGTCAGGCTCTTCTCCCAGATAACAAGTGACAGGACAAGAGGAAATGGCCTCAAGTTGTGCCAGGGGAGCTTTAGATTGCATACTAGGGAAAATGTCTTCATTTAAAGGGCAGTCAGGCATTGCCCTGGAAGTGTTTGAAAAACATGAGATGCGGTGCTTAGGGACATGATTTAGTGGTGGACTTGGCAGTGCTGGGTTAATGGATGGACTTGATGATCTCAAAGGTCTTTTCCAACCCAAAGGATTCTGTGATTCTAAGACGGATGCTGGGTGTCATGACAAAACAATCTGGTAAAAGAAAAGATGGCCTGTTTCTGACATGTGAGTTCATCAGAATATAATTGTGTTAGATGCTTCATCTGCAAATCAGATCATCAACTTAATCCAAGCCTTTTTATAAGAACTAACACATTTTGCCTTGAGTCAGAAATTTGCTGTTGCTACTGTTGGTTATGCCCAAGGATTATTAATATTTGGCATCAAGTTCAATTTTATTCGGTGACTGTAACAGAGATCAACCTTGTTTGATCCCTTGCTTTTTCTTTGGGGAAATTAATTCCAAATGATGCAGCCGGATTGAAGAACTGAGAATTTAAATTTATCTTCTCTGCCGGGTGAAGGAGGGATGCATATTTATGACACGAATAGCAAACTCTCTACGTCCTGGCTTCCCATATATTATTACTTGCTACCAGTAGCAAAACTTCATGCTCTCATTAACAGCATTTCTAGAGGTAGTGGTTTGTTGTTTGGTTGGTTTTTTTATATATACTCTCATATCCAAGAGGTAATAGTCCAGTCACAGAATTTGATAAGGGAATATTCTCCTGTTTTTGTAAATTAGTTTAATTGTTATCTTGAATTGTGTCATAAATGGGTGAGAAAGAAATGCATCTTTTGTTCCCCATTATTTCTCTCTGCTCTTCTTGTCTTGTTCAAAGCATGGCTGGGCTCTTCAAGTGTAGTTCATGCACTGTTTCTTTGCTTTGTCGGTATGTCAGGTATTGATACAGACCTCCTTTGTAAATCTCTTTGAAAGCTAGTAATGAAAAAAGACAACAATGAAAATTAGTTGGCAATATCAGTATCACCTCATTTGGCCTGAAATATCAAGGCTAATTTGTTCAAGGCTTTGCACAACCCCCTCCACTAGAGAACATTTTCTACTTGTGAGCTGTATCAGTTTGCTTTGGGTTAGTCTGATAGGATCTTCCACTCACTGCTGCCTTCAGCCACAGGGAGCCACCACATTTGCTTGCCTGTTAAGATAGAGTCATACAGAGCAGAGTGCATATACTCAGCCTCCTATGTTAGGTTAAGTAGCTACCTTACTTTTTTGCTTCTCTTTCATCAATGTTTTTTTTTATTCACCCACTAGTCCCTGGTTAGGCATACAATAAGCATCACTCTCCTACCTTTACGTCACCTCTCCTACAAACACAACTTTTGGAAACATCCTGGAAATGTGCCTGGTGAGAGGTAATCAGGAAAAAACTGTCCAGCAGCTCGGGTGGGAACATAGAAAGAATGCAAAAAAACCCCTTCCTTCTGGTCCATCTAGACTTGTATTTTCTTTCCCACAATGACTCCCAAGCTCGAAGTAGGATTAGCTGTAGAGGTGTATAGCAGAAAACAAAGTTCCCAGCTCAATGGCACAGGGGTGCCTTGAGCATCTCCTGGGCATGATGGTTCTGCACAGGTCCCTAGCCACAGGTGACAAGTATAGCTGGCAGATAGAGGGCATAATTCCTACAGGAAAGTTTGTCCACCTGGAAACAGAAAGAAGAAAGCCATCACCCTGATGTGTGCTAGAAGTTGGTGAAGGGATTGTGTTCACCACCAGCTCCCTCAGCTTTCCTTTGCTTTCATCCCAAATTCAGCCAACGCGATGTTGTGTCCTGTCCTGACTTTACATAATTAGCTGGGCCAGCAACTGATACCAGTAATGAATTTAGGGACAAAGTTGTTACTATCGATTAGAATACTTTTTGCCACCTTCCCTGTCTTGGCAGCAGCATGGGGAGGAATGCATGGTTATTCCAAGGCCTCTTGTCACTGGGCTTCTACAAACCACTCAGGCATTCTGAGCAACTGACCCAAATTGCCCCTTTTTTCTGCTTACGGGGCCTGTTTTGGTCAGAACTACAAAACATTTAAAAAGCCTATAAAATTGATAGGACATTAAAATGACATGTTTCCAGGGTGTCTTTTTATTACTGCACTGTGTCGGCCGTGGCCATGCCCACTGAGTTATAGAACTGTTCAACAGATCTGCCCAGATGATGATGATGCTTTTTCAAAAAGCACTTTGGATTTAGAATAATAACCACAATCTGCTACAAGACAAATGTTGATGAAAAGAGGATGCCAGCAACAGAAAATGTGACAGAACTGGAATTTCTAACAGCAAAGCTGTGTGCAGCAGTGTTATTCACACTTCGAAGTGCAATCTCCCTCGGATAGCACTGCCTTCTGATATGCAATATGGGCCTGATCCAAAGCCTATTTAAGTCAGTGGACTGATTCCCAATGACTTTAATGGGCTTTGGATTACACCCTAATTGCACTGATGTTCCCTTTACTAAAGCTCTTAGTTATAATGAAGCTCAACAATGCTCTGTTTGTTTTCCCCTCATTTCCAGGTGTTAATATTTTCTCTGTCTCTCCATGAAGCCTCAGTTATTGGAGGGGAGAGGACAAAGCCCACATCTTTCACCAGCTGCAGTGATCTGCTGCACACAGATCCCTAATGCTCGGTGCTGAGTCACAGCGACCAAGCCGATGATCACCAGGTAAAGGCGCTTAATAAAAGCAAAAGCGCAGTGGCATTTCAAGCCTGATTTGGCAATAAATGTCTCCATGCATGAATGGCCCAGTCTAGTGAGAGAACCAAAAGCACCTATGAAATACAAAACTATGGAATATCAAATGGGACCAGAGTTCAGTGGGAGGAAAGGTCTGAAGTGAATCAGTGAGAGAATTTCTCTTTTGCTGTAAAAACATAAAGAAAACAACACATAGTTCATAGGGACATTGACAGTTTCTAGAACTTTTCTCTAAAAAGTACAAACAGCAAAAAAAGCCTGCCCAGGTATGCCTTTTTTGAGCAGGCCTTGCAAATGCTGGAGTAAACTGTCCTTCCCTCTCCGGTGGGCAGACCCCACAAGGACATGACTATCCTTTCGCTATAAGCAAAAGGTAGGAACACTGTCCTGTGCCTATTCCCATGATGTAAAGCAGGATCTCTGACAAAATATGAACATTTACATCATCAAATTCTCATCCCATCTAAACTAAAAATCATCTTCCCACTAGTCCCTGGCTGCCTTGGCTTCTTTATAAGATGGGACACTCCTGTGACAGCTACTTGCTAACTAAACATATTGACAGAAGCTGCCTATAAATTAATTAACTGCTTAAGCAAATTAAACAGATGGAAAATGGGGAATCAGCTATGAGGGCGGGATAGATGGACAGTCAGGGACACACACATGCACACTGCCGATGACAGCATTGCCTTTCTCTCCCTACAGTCTTCCCCTTTTTAAACACAGAATACAGAGGTTCCTGAGTTTTGCTCATTCAGTACGCACTCTGGTCCAGCTGAAGTAAACTGATAGAGCCCAGTGAAAGTGAGTGGACTGTAGTATTTATTTTAGGATCTGACTATAACTGAGTATGCCACAGACTTAACAACAAACTAAAAATTATAGAAAAAGTATAGCTCCAGGAATAGTGAAGTTGAAAAATATTACTTTTATGTTTTCTTTAAGATAAGCAAAAAATTTCTTTTCTTTTACCCCAAGCAAAATATTCTGCCCTTCCTTCCAGTTTATTTAACCCATTTTCATTTAGGTCTGCTTCAAATGAAAAATTAAGTTAAAAATAAAACCTCAGAAAGGTTCACTTAGAAAATGTCAAAGTGAAAGCTTTTGGTATTTCCAAAATTGAACATTTCAGTTTCAAAAGATGTCAAAACAAAATGTTTCATTTTTTGGCTGAAACTATTTGCATAAGTCAGCCTGAATTTGCTAATAGGATGTCTCCTCCCATTCAAGAAGGGGTTTTTGTTTCTTTGGTTGTTTTTTAAGCAAATTTATTATTCAACACTTTTTTTTTTTTTTCCCCCAACTCCAGATTTCATTCCATGTGTGTGGGTTTTGGTGGGGAAAATATTATTTTACTTAACACTGTCACATGGTAGGAAGCTTGATCTGTAGAAGAAAATAGGTGAGACGGGCTAATGAAATTATTTGATTATTAAAGTATGAGAAACCATCTTACATATGCTGCCAAACAACTAACTCTTTGATAAGTTTGAATCTCTGTCTCTCAGTAGTTCAAAATTTGCCCACAAAAGATACATATATTCTGTACGCTATTTCTGCCCCACAGATTCTACTGCATGCTAATGCTTCTGTGCACAAAAGAAAAACAGAAGTTCCAGAATTTGGAAAACATTAGAAAAATATAAAATCTCCTTAAAGTATGAATTACTCCAAATTGTCTGAGACTTAAAAAGTTTCATGAACATGTACATCTTCAAAATACTCGTGGGGGGAAAAAATAGCAGTAAATGATGTTTCAGCAGCTGAGCACCTCTTTACATGACTTTAAGCCTCTGGTATTATTTTGTTACTGTTCTTATTGAGAGAAGATGCAACATCTGATGTGAAGTCCTTTCTAGTATTTTGGGATTCCCACTTACCTGTTTTCAGCTGTGTGAAATGCCTGTATTTAACTGACAGTTTTTCTGGTTCAGCTCAGGAATTGTATAACATTGAATATCTAATAGTCAGTTTTTCAGGTTACAGGTTAACACAGTTGTTCTTGTAAAACAAACGAAATGTTTATCATTAATATTGTATAAGACTATGAAGAAAGATATCTAAAAACTTGTTTAGTTTTTAGGTACTTTAGAAGACCACCCTGTTTTTCATAGGTAATTTCCTGTCTTCTTCTAGCTTCTACTTCTTTGCTGTACATACTATGCAATAGCTGGGGAAGCTATGCACATCTTAATGAAATGCTCTTCAGGCTCTAAAATCCCACATATAACTCACCTTGGTCTCTTAAATTCATATTATTTACCTGCTTGTGTATGCCACACCCTTTATGGCCCTAATCCTTCAAATATTAAGACAACTATGCAACATCTGTTCATTTTAGCTGTCTCTCTGGTATGTGATGCAGGAAGGGAATTTAATTGTGAGCCTTTACCTAAGCAAAGGCGTCAAGACAAAGCTATAGTGCAGTTTCTGTTGGAGCCATAATAATTTTCAAATGTTTCCATCAAAAAAATTTAAATTAAGTTACCATGGAATATTTGTTTACAGTCCTGGGTCTAAATATTCATTGCTTCAGTTGTCTGCTACTTTAGCTATGCTATATCATCAGGCTTTTTTCTGACAGTCACTTGCTTTCCCTTCCACGACCCGCAGCGCTTCATTGTCACTTACGCTCACGTGAAGTGCACCAGCAGCGCCTCTCGTGCAGCCGGTTAGGGCTCCCGGATGGATAATTTACACGTGTTACTCATTTGGTCTATGTTTGGCCTGGCAGCTTTTCTCTTTAAATGCTATTGTATCAGTGGAAACTACGATGAATAATCAAAGGCTTTCTAGATTACAGATAACCGATATCTTAAAATTTCTATTTGATTTTAAAAGCACGAAAATATTTAGGTTAGTTAACATTGATAAGCTACATTTCCAGTAACACTGAAATGAGTAAAGGGCCCATGGTGAATCATACACTGTTAGTGTGGGTTTTGTTTGATCTTGGTCATAGATGTATTATTTTCTTCTGAAGTCTGAGTGTAATTTATTTGTCAGGTTGAATGGTCAGAGAGAAAGTTGTTCATTGACCTGAAGAAATGTATGGTGTCTTCATGATGACGGAGAACATAAAAGAGTCTCCTTCTTGGGAAATATTAGAGTTGATAGGGAGTGTTTGAAGAAGAATGTGTCAAAGAGACTGACAGCAACATGAACAAAAGGAGGAAGGGAAATAGAAGATGAGAGGCTGAATTTGTTCTCTTTGGGATTTCACATTTAGGAATTTTAACAAAGAAAGGGTCATTATCTGGGCAGCATAACTTCCTGAACCCAGCTTTTATCTCTTCTTGTCCTTTTATGTAATTGAAAAAAAGGGTCTTTCACACAGAAGATCGGCGGAGGAACTGGAGGAAACATGATGGACACAGGAGAAAATCCCTCCAGCACACGGCTTTTCAGTGCTGCTTCTCATGGGGCGGGATGCAGCACCTCTCACTTGCACCCTAGGTTCACTGCGCTGCGGGGGCTGGCTGTCTCCCTCTGAAGTCAGGAGCTATTTGTTGTGCTCTTTAAACGGTCTCTCATTTTTTGCTAGCTGTTACACTTCTCAAGAACTGTGTTAATTCTTTCCACAAACTGATCTGACTCTACTCCTTTACTAATCCAGCTCTACTTAATCAAGAGAAATTCCACCCTTCATTCATAATCCAATCGTAATATTATACATTAAGCTAAATATTTGCTATACTGTATGAAGTCCATACAGGTTTGTTGTTTGCTTTCTTTTCCATGGATGTGGTTATTAGATTGTACATCCCAGTAATGCAAGCTGTGAAAGGCAAATAAGCCCTGAAGTTACCTAATATTCTGCTGGCATTTGATTTATTATTTCTCTCCTTGCCCTCATCCTTAACCCTCCCCACCTTAAACCTTAGATTTCTTAACCTAGTCTAACCCAAATCCTCACTTCTTGCCTGGCTTGAGTCTGATGAGTCTCTTCTGGCTGAGTAAGAAGGAAATAACTTGCATCAGAGTGCTGAAGCCTGTTGGACTGGGGCTGTCCTGCAGCCGGGAGTTTGGCCATTGGCATAAAAAAGGGGAATAAATAGAGGAGTTATGAGCCTAACAGCAGGTCTGCAAAGAAAAGCTTCAGAGCAGGAATGATGAACTACTTAATTGACTCAGATTTTATCCGATTTCACAAGCCACTTTTCCAGTCCTTATGATTAGCTGTGGGTCAGTTCTCTAATTCTGTCACCTTGCTATGCATCTCTACAACAAAACACCTTGCTATGCCTCTCTGCAACAAAACAGAGTGATCTTTTCCCATAACTGTTATGATTGTGCCATTTTTATGGATCAAAGTATGCAATCATTAAAAATCCATTATTGTAACAGCAAACTTTAGTGCAAAAATAATAATATATATGTGATCGGCTGCCTGGCTCCACACACGAAAAAAAAGAAAAAAAGGACTTGTGAACCCAAGGGATGAGGGACTCATCTTCATCAGCCCAAGAGCCTGGATGAAGGGTCTCCTCTACATACAGCTCCAGTAAGTTGTTTGTTTTAGCAGAATGGCAGTTTGTGCTTAATTCTCAGAATATCTAGAATGGTCTATGTTAAGAGTAAGTTACCAGGTAAAAGATACATGAAGAGATGTAAGGTGAGTACATGCACACGTGTGCACTTAGGTATTTGTGAAGTTTGCTGGGCTTGATAACTGTAAAACCCAAGAAAAGGAGACACAAAAGAAAAGCTGTTTCCTTTGCATCTTTCCTTTGCAAATATTTAATAACTGTGGAGTAAATATTTACTAAAGAAAATAATGAGGAAAATTCCCCTCTGAAGTTTACTATGCCAAATTTAGAGACTGCTCAACCATTAAAGTCTGAAACAAGGGGATTTCAGCCTTGATTTAAATGCGAATCTCAAGCCAATCTTAACTCGGGAGCCATTAGCGACATGCCATTATAAAAGAAACCATTCAGTGTATTTACAGTGCTCAGTTTTCCTGCCATCCTTCTTCCCTCAGCGTACCATTCGCCAGGAAGGAGAGCTTTCTACTTGATAAGGCACTGGATAAAAGATGCTACTGGCCAAAATCCAGTCCTATCATTTATACAGGTTTTACGTGAAACTTACCTGTTTCTTCTGATAGATATCTTTTTAACTGCTGTATTTGCCTGATAATATAATTCATGATGGCAGGTATGTTGCATTTATACCTACTGTGTACCTTTAGAATTGCCAATATTTATGAGAAAGCAACACACTTCTTTGTGTGAAATGCAAGCTGGTTTTGCTGTAACATGTCAAGAGTTCAGAAGTGCTCACAACAGATGCTTAGCTGTTTCTTTTGTCTGAGATTTTGGGCACGGATTGTTTTAGGGCAATATTTCAATGTTTTGCTGAATATTTAAATTCAGCTCCACAGTGCTGAGGAATACGCACATTTCAGTTTTCTGCTCCAGGTAAACAAGATGTGTAAGAATTCCCCTGACTTTTGAAATTGCACTTACAGATCATTTTTCTCAGCTGATCATTGAAGCGCAAACTCCTCTGACTGATTGCAACTTTCCATTTATACAATGGTCCATCACAACATTTCTGAGGGTCTTGACTATTTGCTATAGGTCAGTCCAGTTGTAAAGCCACCTTGCATGAAGGCAAGACTTTAAACATAAATTCTTCAGTTTAATGTCCAATCAATTTCATATGACAGTCTAATGGACTCTGCTATAATTTTTAGTGGATAGAGGAGCAGTTGCAAAGACTGTTCATGAAATAAAAGAGAAATTAATTTATGAGAGAAAGGGACTTGCTCAGCAAGCTACCCATTCCAGCCCTGATCTGATGTACATGAATGCTCAAAGGTCTTCCATGAAAGTGCTTTTAGGGCTTAAATATCTCTTATAAGGAGCTAAATAGGGTATTAAAGTGGGATGGTCCCAGGCAAGACAGGTGTAAGCACTTAACCTCACTCAGTTTAAGTCCTGGGATCCAGCTCTTTATGAGTACAGAAATACCATTCATCGAAAACAGGAGGTAATTCAGTCTCTCAGGCTACCGGGTTGAGGTTTGAATCAGAGTTCAGTTTTCAGAAGAAACACCAGTACTAGTATGCATCTGTCATGTAACACACATCTATCTATATCTATCTATCTATGCACATATATAAGGGAAAAAGAATGAAAGGGGTGTATTGTTAATTCAGTGTGAGCGAGAATAGCTGTCAGCAGAGTTAAATAGAAACTTAAGGTAAACGTTTGTGTTCCTCATACATTGCCTGCACTGAAATGTAGATTTTGGCTTCTTTTATAGTCAGATTCATTATTTTAACATATTTATTCATTTTTAATAAGTGTGCTTCATTTTAAAATAGCTTTGTACTTCCCCTCCATGCCAACACTTTATACTTTATTTAAAAGTGAATGATAGAAGTGAATATCTGATTATGGAAACCCACTGCAAAACACTGCCTGCCTACTCATTGTAAAAACAAATCAAACATCCAAACATGATTTTTAATACAAGTTTGAGATCAAAGGACGAAGCGGCTATGTTCTTTGGAAAACAGCAAAGAATCCTTATTTTAATGTATTTTGAATAGGGCAGGTGGCACTAGCAAATTACATTACAGTCCCTGGGTAATGCAACAAGGAAAATAAGCAATAAAATACACCTTATTTGAACTCACTGCTACAGTGAATACTTGGTTTTGTTTTAAAAAGCTCTGTCTTTGTCACTGTACTGTCATTAAAGACAAACATTTCTTGGCACCTGCTCACATCTTATGACCTTTTCTTTTCAAATAAGGATCCTGTTTCTTTGATCCCAACCTTAGTTTCGGCAAGGAACCAACACACAGCTGTATCTTAGCTAAATCATACTTAAACTGTTGCATGCGGGAGGCTGCCCACTTCGCAAGGCATCCAGGTAGTAAGTAGGTAATAGGTACTTACTCCTTATGGGCCCCTGAATTGATTTAGAGTGTGAATGTTGATACCTTGAGCTCTAGACAGTTTAGGATATGTCTAAGGGGATGTGCAATCCACCACAGCCATCGCTGTGGTCAGTGGCAGCTCACCACCTGCACCCCCAGATGTTCCGAGAGGGGACAGCTGTGAGTGCACTCGGCTTCAGACAAGCGGCGCAGGGCACAGTCCCACCGGGTCACAGGCAGCCTGGGGCGCTGGTCTTGACAAGGTGCAAGTAGGAAATCTGGGGAAAGGACAGAAAGTACAGCAGTATGTGCAGAGAGATAAACTTATTAGGGTTAGATTCATGATAGGGTAGGAAATCATGTTCGTTTTGGTTTAGGCAGAGCTCTGTTGGGGGGCTGAAGTAAAAGACTAAATTATTTCTGATCTGCTTGTGCCAGGACTCAAGAGTCTCTGTGCATTGGAGAGACGATGGATCCAAATAATTGCCATAAATCACTGCTGGTTGCTGGGGCGTGGGGAGGGGAGGGGAGGAAGGCATGTCAGAGTTTCATAGCATTTCTATAGCTTATAGTGAAAATACTAATGCATATGACTTATATAAAACTCACTCGCGTACACAAAATAAAAATGTGCTGCAAAAACACTGGGCCGTAAAAATAAATAAATAAATAGAAGTCAGTAAAATTGTGTTTGATAAAATGAACTAAAGCCAGAAAAATCTAACTTGACTCAGAGCCAAAGCACTTCTTTTCTTTGGATTTGGCTTCTAATTGAAGATGAAAATAAAACAGATGCTGAAAATGTCAATTAAACACATTTTTCAATCTGTTTTTTATAATCTCTAGCTCTTTATACGCAGACAGACTTCTGTTTTTCAAATCATTACTGGTCCTTATTTTTATTTTTTTAGGAAAGGAATTATGTTGCTTCCATGGAGCATGACTCAGTGTATATATGGTTCGTACGTTCTTATAAGCCTGTTTTGCCTGCCATTTCCCAGCATTTAGTAATTTCTCTCGTTTAATAATAAGAGAATGTTGCAATTAGAATTTGTATTTCCACAACAGCTAGTGCAACTTATTATGACCTTTACTGATCACTTACTTGTTCCTGTTTTATAAATACGAATGATGGAGTTGGACCCTGTAAGGTCTAGCTATGCAGACTCGTTGTAAGATGAGAACCTGAGGAAGTTATATCCGAGAGACTTCAGAAATGTCATTTACTTTTCACTGTTTATTCTGTTTGTTTCCAGTTATCTAGCACTAAACAATATGACCTGGGAGGTCTGGTTTATTGTTTACTTCCCTGTTACGCGTGCTTTGTGAGAAAGTTTTGCCAGAGTTTTCTCAGGAATTTATACATCAAAACCTTAGAAAATATATACAAATTGTTCTTTTGTTTTTTTTTTTTTAAAAAAAGGACTTTTGCAAAGCATCAGTCAGGAACTGTATTTGATCTTTTCATTTACCTAAAGGAAAAGTTTACTTCTTTGGTAGAATGGTTTGAAAGGTTTGATATTCAACATTTTTGCAATCTGGCAGCTGGCTGTTTAAAGGTGAAGCTGAATTTGGCACTTCCCTGCCATGTGATGGGAGCTGTGCACGGTCTGGGGTGCTAAAGGGAGGGGAGGAGAGGCTGCACCTCCTTCCTTTCACCACTGCTGTGGGGAAAATGTATTGCAGAGCCACATAGTGATCCACTACAGTATGTTGTAGCTCTGGGGAAAATTGGCCTGGACCCTCAAACTGTTATTTGCAACTTGACTATTCACAGCTGGAATAGCTATGGGTTTGTTATTTGTAAAACATCCATGAATTTCACCACAGGCCTTTCTAGCAATATTGAAGCATCTGTGAATCAAACTGTTCCCCAGCTGTTCATTCGCTACCTGCCGACTCCTCCAGCACCGCAGCCCTATTAATGCTGATGGTTACACCGCCCTCCCGGGGAGCTCCTGCCACACGGCTCCGCTCGCACCGCAGCTACAGGCGTGTTAACTCCCAACCAGGAGACCAGTGTTATTTCTTTCAATAAAAAGTTCTTGCCGATGGTTGGCTTCCTTGCCAATGTTTACTGGAAGCTATTGATACCGGCATTTCAACCAGTTTTTGGTCTAGTCTTTGTGAACCGGTCAGAAAGACTCAAGGTGATTTTCTACCTTAAAAAAAGAAAAAAGAAAAAAAGGATTTCTATTAGGAAGGGGGAAAATTAACTTGAGGTTGTGGAGAATATAATGAATATCCAACAAATATTGTTCAGAGCTTATCTTCAAAAGGAGCAGATCAGCTCAGAAGTCCTTAATAAATGGCCTTATCAATAAACCTCAGAAACTGTAATTTCTTTTTACAATGAGGATGTATTTTAGGTTTTATTTAAAAGCTTTCAGTGATAGCTAAATCGTCATCATCAGTTACTTATTTTTAAGAAACACATCACACTTACAGATTGGTGAAAACTGCTCGAACCGTTATTTAGTTGGTTCTTTGTTAGATGAGGGCACTGGAAAAATATCAGACTAACCAGGGTCTTCACACTTGGAGCGAATTCCTTGGCTTTTCAAGAATACAGTGTCATTTTAAGCTACTAACACGTATCTGAAGATTGTGATACTCAGATAGGAATTCAGAGGCTTAGGAGCTTTCCCAGGTTTCATTGGTGTCTAAGGCCAAATGTTACTGTGAAATGTCCGCCATGTTTGTATGCTTCATCCTGAAAGACACAGGGAAGTTCTTCTATTTTAGAAAGCTTAAACAAAATTCATTAATCTGTTCTGTTGATCAGGGAAATATATGGTCTTCCTCTGTGTGATGGCAAAGGTCTAGTGCCTCCATGCATTGGAGTAGAAACTTGTAATTCTATGATGAGAACAGCCATGCCTGTTAGGTAATGGGTTCTCACTGACTTTAAGGGAAATTTTGCGTTTGACCATGATGGAGTCATCATTTTCTTTATTCTTAGAAGATCTGGAGATTTTTTTCAAGGAAGGACCTCACACCCTATATGCTAATTCATGATTAGACTTCTCAGGTGACAGCAAAAGTGTAAAAGCAATTAGTGAATTGAAAGAAGGTGGAATTGCTTTTTCATAATTTTTTTTTAATCTTGTTTTCTACCAAGGTGATTTTGTCATGGGAGGTAGCAGCATCCTCTTGCTATTCATCTGTCTGCCTGGGTGGGGGGGGAAAGCTGAGATGACATATACATCTTGTCTGATACAGCCTTTGAAGCAAGCCATCAAATACTAGTGATGTGCACCCTCTGGCAGACGTGGTTGCCTGGAATCCAAAGCAAAATGGGACTGATACATGTCCAAACACTTCACTGGAACTTAGCTGGGAAAGACATTTAGCTCTGTTTTACAGAGAAACTGTGCCACTGATGTGAGGAGTTAGAATTTCCTACTGAAGGTGTGTGACTCTCTTCTTTTTGTATGTGACTGAATCTATTTATTATTATTATTACTACGATTACAAAGACAACAAAGACATTTTTTACTAACCCTTACTCTGGGGGGATAAGTTCACAAAAATACTATGCCAATCATTTTATTCTGGGCAATGATCTTCAAGCTCTCATTAAGGGAATTCCACACAGTCTTCACAGATTACACTGGATGTGTTGGTTCTTTACTTCTTCAGATAGGTCCCCAAGTATTTTCTCTATGAATGTTTGATATCATCAGGAAGCACCATTGTTTTTTTTTAAAAAAAAGAAAAAAATCCTCTATGTCACTTTTTTTGGTGACATTCCCAGTGACAGCATATGACCCAAGAAGAGGTTTCAGTCCTTAAAATTCCAAGAGAGAGCTGACCAGCTGTGCAAGATCTGCCATAGTTTCATTTTTGTTTGAATTAAAAAAAAAAAAAAACAAAAAAAACAAACAGAAAAAAACCTCACCCAATGCTTATTATTTTATTCTAGTTTTGCTGTAATTTGTTTGTAGTGTTAGGATACTTAGATTGATCGGATCATTTCAGACCATATAACAGTGAAGTGTATCTATTTATTTATTTTGTAGTGGTCATTTATTTCCTTTTCTTTTCCAGACCTTCAGGTTTATGTTCTGACCTTCCACAGCTAAAGGTGCTGAATGGTTTAGCTTAAGTTCTCTGAGGAATTTTTTGTATCAGAAGCAATACCAGAGAATGCAATCACTTCACTTTTATTTCAAAGACTTTTAACAAGCTAAAATATTACAGACATATGAGAACACTTGGCATTCATGTATTTTTTCCCTCTCTGTAACATTTCTTCTATGCTGATATAATGAAGATGTACTGTAAACAAGGGAAGATACTTTTTTGTCCTGTTGTCTTGCAGTGCACTTTGATGTATAGATTTAGTAGAGAAAATGTGTACAGAACAGCTAGGTGGTGGTAGCCATGCTTTTTACCATATAGCAAAGTACATTTGTGCAGGTTTTGTCCATGGCTGCCTGGCATCCCAGCCCTGATGCTGCACCCCCACCCACAAAGTGCTGCTGGACCAGCTCTGGTCGCTGCAACATGCACCAAAGCCCCTCTCCAGGCTCAGCTAACAATTATTAATGAATATGCTCATCTGCGTGTCTGCAGTTCTTGTCTTAAGATAGTATCTTGGAAAAGTTTTTCATTTGTCTCAGTGAATTAGTGATCGTTTCTGTTCACTCCATTTAGAAGCTAAAGATTAAGAGGAACATCATACTGCAGGTATTATTAGACAAAAACAATGGATATTAAGCCATTATTTGAACATTAGCAAGTTTTCCCCAGGTAGGTTTTATCATTTCAAGACATTTTGTGTTGTGTTGTTCTTCTTTTTTTTTGTCTAATCACCTCTAAAATTATGAACACTCCAAGAATAAAACATCCTGCATAGCAAAGCAGCTTGAAATATTCATAACTAAGAATGCAACTGGTAATGCTCATAAACAAAGTTGTTTGGAGACCCCTTTATTAATTTTTAATTTATTTTCAGTCAATTCCTTATTACTTCCAAATTCCTGTAGGGGATTCTGTTAATTAGTCATGTGTAAAATATTCATTAAAAACAGCTTCCTATTTTCTTCTTTTATTGCAAATTTACATTTCTAATCTTATAACCAAAATAAATGCCATTGGGTAGAGAGACCACATTAATTTTGAGCAACCCTTGAAATAAAAACCCAGAGAACAAAAGCTATGGTAATAAAATCATAGTTACATTGCGATTCCAACTCACTAGAAACAGGTATGCATATTTCAAACTGTTGTCTACTTGAGATATAAACAACAGACATTTTAGAGTATTTTAGGAATTATTTTTAGGGGAGAGAAAAAAGCAACAAACAAGCAAATGAGCAGAAAATCAGTCTTCCATTGGCATTTTCCATGGGCATTTACCCTTCTGAATTTGATAGGTCTAGGTATAGAAAAAAGATGTTACTTTTGAAATTTGAACCCAAGATGGAAGCAAAAATGTTTCCAAACAAACTGAAGTTAAGTTTTTCTTCAATCGCAGTTTTTATCTAATGATTAAATAGAGGAAATGTGCTTGTGTGATTTAGTTGGACGACTGGGTCTCAGAGGTCTGAATTCAATCTTACTTCTGATATATAGTCACTTCCTGGCAACTCACTTAATCCCTTTGGACCCCAGTTCTCTCTGTGTAAGCCCTGACTCATATTTCTGGCCTTGTGAATTCTTTAGTCTTATACTCAACTTTAAATATGTGATGAGGCCAGTGGAAAAGATTCATTACTATTCGTAGTAGAAGTTAAACATGTGCACAAGTGTTTCTGGGGTCAGATTCTTTTGATCGTCTATTCTAATGGGTAAGAAAAGAGATGTTTCTGCCATTCATCTGTATCAAGAAGCGTGGAATGTCACCATGTTTTGGACCACAATCTCGTGCCATTTTGTTCATATTATGTTATTCCATTTTTGTTGCTACATTATATTACTTAATAGGTCCCTTCTATGGAGGTGAGGCTAAAGCAATGTTTCTTCTTTTTCTCATTTGCTTTGGTATGTATCAGCATAAGCATAGAGGAAAAGTTCTGACAAACCTGTAAACATCAATAGCAGATCAGAAGCCAAGTCCATAGCCTGCCAAAGATCTCCATAAAATCAGGGGCTATTCTTTTCTCGCAACAGGGCGCATCTCCCACTGATGTCAGGCATGTGGTTAATTTGTTAAAATAAAGCCAGCTTGGTTTCCTTCCCTTTTGTTGTAGGATGGCTGACACTCCAAAAGAAAATGTTGTTCTTCGATTTCCTGGAGAAAAGACAATAAAAAAACAGGGAGAAATACTCTGGAAATAGTACCTACTGTTGAGTAGCATTCTCTAAGAATATAAGTCATGGCAAAATATTGGCCAAAGCCACAATCTTTATTCTTTAATCTCTTTTTAGCGTAAATACAAAGACGTTGATGTGGTTTTCCGCCAGGCAGAGGAAAGCGGAAAAAGTAAAACCACATCCTATTAGAGGGACGGGAATACAAAATTTTGTATATACAAAGGAAAAATCAAGACAACATTGCACAAAAAAAATTAGTATTCCAGTTCCAGCAGATGTGGATTGGAACCAGAATGACTGATTCTGAGGCAAATCAGCATAACTTCGCTACCAGCAGCATGTCAGGTTTTGAAGGGGTTTTCCCCATCAAACTGATCCAGTTGTAAGAAGGCAGGGCTGGTTCAGAGTATTCGTATGGTGATCAGTCTGCTATAAGCTGTTATCTGCTGTGCTGGGGGTACCCTGCACACCAGAAAGGTGACCAGCATAGCAAATGGTAAGACGAACAGTCCAGGAGGTTTTTCCCTACCTGGGGGAGAAGCATCTGAAACCCACCACAGCAGTAACTGTCAGGGTGTTGCAAGAAGCACCACTGAACCTTCCTCTTACACAAGTGCGAAAATAATCATTTCACTCTCCAAGTAGCAATACACTTTGTTCTTCCCTAAATCCCAGCCTGGGCATTATAGTGGAGGATAAAGGATGGGGCTATGTGGAATGGTGTTATTGGCAGGCAAAGCAGAGTTTCTGTAGGGCTGTTGTGGAGAAGAAAGGCTCAATTCCATCTCAACTACAGAAATTTGCATTTCATGTTAAATTTCCATTTCATGAACTGCTTCTCCTTTTGTGATGCCATTCACAAAAAGATCCACTTGGACCTAAAATGCATAGTTTGTGGTATTCTAAATATAATTGAAGCAATTTAGAATTGCTTCTTGCTGGATCAGGAATGTTGCTGACCTGAATTCTCCCACTCAGTATCACAAGCAGTCTGTCATGCTCCTGAAAGTGGTGAGAAACTGCAGGCGTTCCTGCTTGGTGGCATTTTGTACACAGCTCATGCAGGTACGCATTACTATGCAATAAGCATCGCTTATGTCCCCACGTATTCATCCCGGGAGAAAAATGGCTTTTCAATGGCCTTTTCATATGTATTCTTCCCCTACTTTATCCACTGCTTTCCCCCCGTCACTATCTCTGCAATCACTTTTTAAATAACACTTAAAAAATGGATTTATAAATTGTGACTCACCACCTCTTCCATTCCTTGACATAAGAGCTCATAACTGCTGCTCTGTCAAGAGCCAGAATCCTCATCAGACACATTTAACGTATATAACATCAACTCTAAGGAAATAATTATTTATTGCTGCTCCCAATTCCAACAACAGATTTGATCAAGACCAAATTAATCACTGCCTTAAAAATCATTAGAGATTATGTCATACAGTGCTGGCTGAGCTGAGCCATCACTCAGCCCAATAATACTCTATCTGAAAACTAATCACCATCCACCATATCATCGTCTTGAGCCAGCAATTCATCTCCATTATCTCAGTGGCTCTTCTGATTGCAACTAGATCAAAACATCTTGCTGAAGTCCAGATTAATTTTGCCTCATCCGTTTTTTGCCCAATTTACTATGTGGAAAAAGTCGATCGGTAATGTTAGCCTGAGTTCAGCAAACCCAGGCCGACTCTGCTGAGACGCTTTCCACTCCATCAGTTCTCATAAATTAATTCCTCTGTGATCCTTTCAAGTTCTTCACCTGGAACAAAAGCCAGGTTAAAAGTTTACATGTCCTGGTCGCTCATCTGTTCCTCTCTGTTTAAACTCGAGCACTACATTTTGTACAACTTTTGGGTAGTACAGCCTGGTCTACAAAACCTATCAGGCGCCCCCTGCTAACATCTCTGCTAGTTCCTTGTCCCCAAGGAGCAAAGCCCTTCAGATCTTCTTCGGTTAGCTTTTCTTAAGTATACGTTTACATTCCCTTTACTGAAGATCAGTTTTACTTTTTCCCTTTGGTTTTGTGGGTTTTGTTCCCAATACATCTCTGCTTCTGATTCTTTCCTGTTAAAAGTATGAAGAGAAGCATTTACACAGGAATTTTGTTATGCCTAAGTCCTTGGTGGTTGTTTCCCCTTCTCTGTTATTCAGAAATCTTACTTAGCCTTTTGTTTTTGTTTCCCCTGGACATTCTTGAAAATTCTGTTCTTTATTACTACAAGACACAAGAGTTCATTGTATTTTGAAGCATCTCATTTTCCTCCTTCAGTTCTTGACTGCTAGCATGTATTTCAGGTGTGTTAGGGGGCGATTTTTAATCGCACTCTCTCACTTAAGAAGTCTTATGCAAATCTGTTCTGTACCTAATACACTTCTGTTCTGAAGGAGAAGGGTTTTAATGTTTCAGCTGAAATTCTTCAAATACAAAATCCACAATACCAAAATGTAAAATAATGAAAAGTGTGACTTCACATCAGAGCGAAAGTTTTAACGGGGGACTTCCATAGGTCTCAATGAAACAATGAATAAAGGAATCATGAAATACATTATTCCTATGGCAAACTTACAAAGCACATCTCTGTTGAGGCATTGTGTATGTATTTGTACGGGAACCGAGATAATTTCCAATTAGGCTTATAGTTTGATTCTTTTGCTCTGTTCATCCAGTCAACCAGTATAGGGGCAAGTTGGTAGGGTTAAGTGCGGGAATGGCTGCTTTAATCCTCTGGCTGGGGTTTGGGGGAGATTTTCCAGTTTTAATGTTTCCTGCGTACTGCTGATTCCTTTTGCCTACCTCTTTATTTATTACTGATTTCATGCTAGTGTACTAGGAGGATAATTGTGCTAGGAATTGTATACAAAATACATGTTAATTTTTTTCAAAGATATTGTGCATACGCTGTAGGCTATAATTGTTTTGGAAGATTGCACTGCATTAGACAGAGTACTTAGATTCAAAATGAGACGATATTGTGCCCTCTAGGACTCCCCAGATGTATATTTAGATCCTGCCTTGACAAAGACTCCCTTCATAACCTTGGCATGTCCCCTCACCTCTCTGTCCTTCAGGTTCCCAGCTACCCAGCCAGGACAGCAATACTCCCTTTCTTTTATCTTTTTGGGCTAGATCATGGTATATTTATGTGTTTTGCTTGCTTTTTCCCTGGAACAGCCACCTTGATTTTAGTGGGATAACTTCAGTGCATGAAAACTCTCAAATGCATATTTTTTTTTCCTAGCACTAGAGCTCACCAGCTGTTTAAGAGGTATATAGAGCTTTACCCAAAATAATTTTAATGCTGTATGAATTATGTGGTCTTCAAGAAACCACCAAACATTTTTCTAAATAGCATGTCCTAATTACAAAGCTGGAATTGAATGACATTGTGCTCTGAAAAGAAAACTATCTGACAATATTTTATACTTTTTACTAAGGTCATACAATTTGAACTTTTCCCCCTGTAAACTTAATTCCCTTCATCTAGCCCATAAGATCACTGCCCAGTTGTTTTTGCTCAAAACTGTATTTCCCAGTTATGAGAAGGCATGTTATTTTTATCCGAAGTGCTCAGTATGCCATATTGTAAAAACTTTCCCAAAAGAATCAATCTTCAGCCTTAAAGGTTATTTCACTTTAGTGTGCAATATACCACAGTTTCTGCTGTGTTTGATCCATTGGAGCTGTGGAGTTGGTAAGATTATACATGGTTTAAACTGCACGGATTTTTAATGTTTCACACATTTGCTTTTAAAAATTGCCTTCATATTCCCTATATTGACTTTTGTGGGTCCCAACATACGGCACCCAGTGAATGGCTTTGCCAAACTCTCCTGATGAAAAGATGATATGGGAATCCTCAGCAGGGACAAAGACAACCCTGGATTAAAAAAAACAGCATCCAGTTGACCAGTTTTCTTAAGCCTCATTGTAAAGCTTTTTTTTTTTTCTTTTTATGATGGCATGCACAGTATAACTGCCTAAGGGCACGCTTATTATAGACTGTATTTTAAAGCTGATTAAAAATAAATTCTCCATGCCTGTCTGAAACTTATTCCACAGAGAATCTTGTTTCATATCGGACGAGTAAAAGGATCTGTTGCTTAGTTAACTAGGTTCACCTTTTACCTCAGCACACATTTAAAAACTCCTATCAGATTTCCATTACACTTCATTTATTATCCAGTCTTTCTACTTTCATCAGAGAGAGCATTATAATGAGTGTGACTTTGAAAAGTTTTATAACTAATGCGTGCGTGCGCGTATATATATTGTTATATTATTATATTTTGTTTATACTCCATATAAAAATTAGACTATGAAGCCTGACAGAAAGATCTTGGTACCATAATAAACAGGCTTGTCTTCGCGATCACTCTGCAGCACATGGGGCTTGGCAGCCTGTCAGATGGCAGGATGAAGAGGTAAAGCGCAGAATCTGCAGATTCTGGCCATGCACGTGGGAATAGGTTCTGGGCTTTCCAAGAACTTGTAGAGAAAATGAAACTTGGCAGGATCCATGTGGAAATTCATTTCATCTGTTTTCATTTTACACTGTCTGTCATCTAGTTTTTGATCACTAAATGAAAAAGAAAAATGAAATTCTGCCATATGCATTCTATAAATTTCAATTTAGCTATCAGGTGTCACACCTGCCACAATTTTGCTTTTTGCTGCATTTCAGACAACAGACATAATCGTTTGTTTGTGTTACTGATGTTGGTTTGGGAAAGTTTGTTTATGGTCGTATTTGCAGTAAATCTGCTCATTTCCAACCATGGCTGTATAAACCTACCCCTCGAAATACAGACAGTTATGTCAGCTTGTATAGGAAACATATTGTATAATATTAATTAAATGGCAATATTTATGCTCTCTGCTCCTCTGCTGAAGTGCTCCGAGCCCTGGAAATGTGGCTGCTGTGACATTTTGCACAACGTTACACTATGCAAGACTCAGGCCCGGATTCCCCTAAACGAGGAGGCATGGTTTACATTTCACGTTTCTGCTTTGCGTGCCCCTGCCCAGCGTGCGTTGGCTGCGGGGATGGGTGTGCAGCCAGGTTTGCTGCCCACAGCCTCCCCGTGGGACTCATTTTCGCTGACCACGAAGGGTTCGCTTGAGTGAGGCCAGTGATGGGCTTTTGGGTACATGGCTGTTCAGAAGCGTCATGTTGCTGCAGTTTCTTCGGCCATGAAACGCTGGCTAGGGCCAGCACCTTATCACCCACCCTTGGGTGCCGCAGCCCCACCGCGGCTTAGAGCTTGGGTCCGCAGGACGTTGCCCACACCTTACCCACACCCGCAGAGCCTAATGCACCTGCACGGGGACAAGTCATTCACTTTCTACTTAATCTTTCCAAACCTAACTCTTCGTACCCTCAGGAGGAGGACTCTGTGCAGGGTAAATTTATGCTGTTATTAGCCAGCAGGATTAATGGCAGCAAGTTATCTCTCCGTGAGCTGTCAAATATATTTATGCTGGCACTTCCTCTCAATCATGGTTGTTTTTTTCTAGAAAAACATAGAAAATAAACTTGAAAAATTCATAAATAAATTAATGTCCTTGCCAAGTATCAGGAGAAAGCTGACCTAGAGGTAGGTCAAATTTTGTTGGAAAGAACTGATCGGATGGCAATGAATTTTTCCTTGATTCCATTTCAATTTCTCTGAATTGTTTAAGTCAAGAAGAGATGGATGGAAATTTAAATACAAACTGAAACAGAACTTAAAATGCTTTGCTCTGATTCAATATCTTGATATTTCAGTATTTTAAATTCAAAGGATTTTCTCTACTTGAAGATTTTTTTCTTTACTATTTTAATTTTTAATATTATATGTTATGTTTTCAGGCAGTTCATTCTTTCTCGTTTTGACTCAGTGTTTTTGGAATTGTTTCAGGCTTTTTGGAATTGCTTGAAAATCAGAAAAGCTTCATGTGGTTATACACAGAGTAGAAATATAAGCCTATTGATTTACCTTTTTTATTTCCTCTCTTCATATTATCTTCTTTAAAGAATAAATCTCTGAGCTTGAATGTGAGACCAGGTTTGCAACACAAAATGCGAGCAAGATCTATTAAATATTATTCCAGTAATAAAACACAAGTCATATAGCAGTCATATTAATGAAACAGCATGATACCATACATCGTGCTACATACCGGAGTTCATGAAGTCGTTTTTGGGGTTTTTTTTTCAGTTGGGGGTTGGAGGGAAGATTAACAAATGCATTCCAGTTTAGCTTTAATTTATACCATAATTTTTAATGACACTTCATTGCAGGATTTCATACTTGCCCTTGGATAAGTAAGGATTTTACAGGCTTCCCATTAATTACAGTAATTTTGAAAATTTCCGATTCATGCTCTGATAAATGTTGGTCCAGGATTTGAGAAAAATATAATTCTCTTTGAGGAAATAAGAGAAAGAATTCATAGGGTGAAAGTGAACATCTGTAGAGTGACTTACTGGATATATGATTTTTAAACTAACCCATGTGAGTTATAATGAGAAAGCAGCTGTGGGGGATGCTGTCCCATTGCATATCCATAAGCATCGTGCAGATGGGCCAAAGTTCTCCTTGCACACATGAACCTATACACTCTGTCATACCCAGCCAAAGGTGAATGCATCGCCTAGCATGTGGTTCATAAATTTCCTGGCCTCTTAGAGCAGAAAACTGGAAAAATATCATCATATTAGTCCTAAAACTTATTTGGCAATTGAATTAAAACAACAGCTAGTCTAAGGTAGTGGGTGGGGTTTTTTTCTTTCTTTTTGATTTCCTGATATTTCACAAGCTTATGTATAATACAGTTTATTGTGATTTCTCACATGGAACAATGGCAAACCTCTGTACTTTAACGATATTCAGTCTCTGCCAACCCCACCTCTTGCTGTGGTACACCTCTGCTGCCTCAACAGTTCAGCTGGTGACGGCAGTGCCAGTGCCCATTGCCAGGCACATTCCAGCTCACCTTGTGAATCAGACTTTTCCTTGTGTGCCTTTTATAGGAAATCCACTTCAGTGTAAAAATATACAGACTATTACACCTGCATCTCTGAGGAACCTGAAGCACCATATACCTATTAATAAAATGGTTGAGAGTCAAGTATATCAGAGCATGTATCTCCTGCTTTTTTAGAAACTTGACAGATTTAATCAATTAAACTCCAATGCTCTATTCATAGCTCAGGGTTTTTATGGTACAAAGATTTGCATTCCAATTAGCACTCACAAAGAAAGTTTTCATGTTAACCTGATCAGTAGTATTTCCCCCTCCTCTGTGTCTATCTTATTCCATTGAGACTGCAGCGATGTGTCAGGAAGAGCATCTCTGTTACCTTCTGATTGAACAAAACTCTCTTAGGCTTCCTTTGAAATCTTGAGGGCTTGTCACTTGAGGTGTTATTTTTTTAAGCATGAACAAATCTTGTCAGCCTAAGCTGAGAAATCAGCTGTATTTTATCAGCACTTTGGGATCAAACTTCACATTCAGTACGCAGCACCGGGTGCTGTATGTGAGACAAAACTAGAGGTTACAGTCTGCTTTAGGAAGACCATCTCTGGTGGCAGGGGGGAGGATCAGTTTCTTACTCTTAACACAATACGTTTACAAAAAAATAACTCAGATACTTCCATTTGTGTGATATATAAAGCGCTTAATGTCTTGTAACACTTGCTTATTTATGTAGGCACATTATGTTGAATTAACTACAGTTTCTTTGACTTAAAGTGCCTTGAATCCACACACAACTTTTTAAAGAGAATTAATTGGCATCATAGGTCTTTTGTAATTAATCCTCCTTAAGGCTGAGGTAACGCTGCTTTGCAGCAGGTCTATCACTTACCCAATTACACACTGATTGCTGTGCTCCCTAGTCGTCCATCTGGACATCTGCAGAGCTCAGGGACTCAAAGAGCTGCATGCTCAGGTCCATCTGGAGAAGTGTCACAAAAGCAAACATCTACAAATGTTGGAGTAAATAAAACCGAGATGGTAATTCCTGTTCCTGCTCCCAGTGCCAAGTCAAAGGAAAAATGCCCTGTGATAGTGACTGAGGAGGGGACAGGACCACGCCTCAGTCAGTGCTCCCCACGTCTGCCTGTTTCCTTGGGAAAGGGGGAGCGCTTTGGCAAGCCTTTCAACCAGTGCACCCATACAGTGTGTTTACCAGCACACTGGAAAGTTTCTCTCAAATTGCTGTAACCCAACAGGCACCCAAGAAAAGGTGACAGGCTCCCAAGATACTGTAAAGGGAAAAAACCCACCCTAGCTACATACATCCTGAGGTCTGACCAGGAGGAGACTTTTAGCAGTGATCACAAATTACATGACTTGGCGGACAAGTGAGAGCTATTTGTGCATGGTCACATCCGAGTCTGTGCTGTGGAGCTTGTGGAAGCCAGGAATGGAAGCTGGCTCCCAAGGCTGAGCTGTGTGTTAGTGGGAATGGAAGCTGGCTCCCACGACTGAGCTGTACGTTAGCACTATAGTGCGGAGAAAGCATCGGGGCTGAAATGCTGCATGGCATCCACAAATCAGAATGTATAGGTGTGCGCATTGATGGGCTAAGGTTTGAACTAGGAACACTTCTTAAGAAATTTTAATATTTTTTAAAACATTCTTAGTACTGTGGGTGCAAAGCGAGATGTGTGGATGAGGGTGTCATAGAGGACAGCTGATGGCAAAGCAGATGGTTTATTTTAGCACGCTCATTTCAAGACAGGTTTTATCCTTAGAACAGTCCTGCTAACCAGGTCTGCTTCCATTTCTGAGGCAGTCATTTCTCGCCCAGTGGCAGCACTGTATATTACAGACCTAGCTGAACTTGCTTAACGCCCGTAGGAAACATCCAAACTACCCAGTACATTCCCTGCTTGTTGCGGCTGCCTTTACAGTTTTTCCTTCTTTGGGATTGTAGGCAACAAAGGTATCCCACTGCTTTAAATTTGGGGGAGAAAAAGGGATTTAATGTGGATATTCTGTCACTTCAAATGAGCACCAAAGTGCTTAGTAGGATCATCACCTTCTCCAGCATAAAATTCTTCAGCACTGCCTTTCCTCCCAGGATTGCATCCTACCAGGCATTCACAGCTCGCCAAGTAAAGCAGCAATGTTGCACTTTGTGAAAGCATTTGTAGAGAAATGCCTCCAAGGGAAAAAAAAAATTCCAAACCACATACTGCTTTTTACTTCATCCTCCAGATTTCCTTCTCCTGAAACCATAATGCTACTCCTCCAAAGCTACAAAGCCAAATCCATCTGACTGTGTGAGTGCCAATACAAGACATTATCCTGTTTATATTAAAGACTGCTGTAAGTGAGCAGTGTGTCTTCCAGGCTGCTCTCGTGGCAGTTTAGAAATGGAGCTGGCAAAACACAGCTGAGTTATGGGAGAAGCACTGTGGCAGTTTAACACAGCAAGTCTCAGGCCTCCTGCCAGTTCTAGGAGGCATCTCATAAAGCACGGTGAGAAAAATCACAGAGCTGACATGCAAAAGTTTGCACTGGGTTCCTTGCCAAAATTGCCAGCTATGAAGTCAAACAAACAGAACCTGTAAATGAAATGGTTAACATGGGAATTCCTGTAAATCAGCTTTAGGAAGTAGTGTGGAAGCCCTTGCTTCCGTTTAACATAGTCTAGCACTGACTTCTTTTCCTCGTTTTGAAATTCCCATGTAGACAAGCCTAATATGCTAATAAAACATCAAGATAGCTTAAAGTTTAGAAGACTTTATTTTTATCCAGAGTAGCATAAATCAGCTTCTTTTGGCCTTTTATGTCTTACATCAGAGAGCATGAAACATTAAACATTTTTTATTTCGCCTAGCATCTTGAGCACACACGTAAATATACATTTTAGATAAATGCTTAAAACACCTTTTTCTTATAATGTAGACCAGTGTGAGAACCCTGAGAAAAGAATAAATTGCAAGCATGCATAACAAGCACACGTCAGTTTAAAAACCGTGCAATAGCTAAGCATGAAGGGGATAGTTAAGGGATTATGTGTGGAAGCACTAACTCTAAAATTTGTATTATTCTAGGTTTAAATCCCACCATTATCATTACTTTTAATGGTGTTTTTATGTGATGCTGAGTAATAGTTTGTCCACATCCTGGATTTTATCGAAGGAACTGCTTGTGCAGTCCTTGTGCTGGCAATAACCTCTAATACAGTTATGGTCACTTAATTAAACAATTTGGAAGTTTACTTTAGGTGACATTTGAGGCTGAAATTTCAGGTATGTTATTTTACCGTGCTCTTTTTTGGTATTGTTCAGTAAAATGCTGTATTCAAGGAAATCCATGAAATTACAAATCAAAGACTGTGATAAGAATGGATTAGTTTTGTACCATTTTTAGCTCTCATTACAATTTTTGTTGCAAGACTAAGTCTACAGATTGAGTATAAAGTATATCAGGCTTTAAATTCAGTGATAAGTCATTGTTAGGACAGAGAATTTTGTGATAACAGAGGCAGCAGATTAATCCACTCTGATGACAGCCTTGCAAGTCTATGAGGAACAGAACACAGAGCAAGATTTATCCATCGCATTGACAAGGACAGTAAGGGGAATGGGAAATGGAACAAAATGAGTCCATTTGCATGACAACCTAAGACTATAATCATATGGTTCCACTCAAATCCTACAGTAATGGACCATAAAGAAAAAAGCATAAACAAGGCACATCATTTAAAACTATATTGTACTCATCAACCTTTCCAGTGTCTGTAGAAAACATAATCAGGGAAGAAAAAGTAATTTCAGTCTGCTAAATTACACTGTAAATGCAGAGGGGATACAACAGAATTGTTCAAACAAAGTTATTCATGTGGCTTTCATAAGTTTGAATAAATTCATTCTGCTCTGTATTCACAAAGATGAGACTATCAAACTAGATCCTCAGCTTGCATAAAACAGCATAGTTCCCTTGACTTCACTGAGCTCAAAATCTTCTCAACATCTCCAAGGAAACCCTCTTCTTGATAGGGAGGCTTTGAAAATACTGAAATAAAAGATAATTCGAGATACCTAGGGGAGAATTTTAAGGAATGGAGATTGGCAAACAACGTGAAATATAGAATAGCAAATGTACACGTGCATCTTCCACATCCCGGCAGTTCCCTGAAACATGCTGGAACTTCTCACACACATCCATTTGTGTGCCCAGATGTTTCTGGGATCATGGCTGTAGGGAAGGGATCTGTGAGCTGAAGTCCAGCATATCACCATTTGAATTAAAGCAGCTGTGATGAGTGTTAGGGTTATAACGTATACAGTATATCACGCATATACTATAACTCTATAGTTGTTTTATTCTTTAAGTAATAAAAACAATGCAAACCAAGGCATAAGCACCAAGTAAATATGATGTCATTTTTGGAAAGTTCTGTCTAAAGGTCAAAATCAGGATTACATTAATTTAGTCATGAACCTTTGTACTCTCTCATCTAAACAATGGAATCTCATTTTAATTTCCTTTCCCTTTAAATACAGGCATTTCTGTGAAGGAAGTTGCATATGAATATCTGCACGTCTCTTTTCCTGCAACCTTATGAAAAAAAGCTGTATCATATGGTATAATCAGCACTGACTATGCCATATACATATAGCAGCAGTGTATTTTGAAAATGTTTAAAATAGTTAATCTGAAAACATCTGAATTAGTAAGGGAAGACCTCAGTGTACCTGTTCAAGCAGTACGTGAATAGACTCATTCTATTTCAGTTTTTTTAAAGGACAACTCCTATAGCCATGCATAACCAAAATTTCCACAAACTTTAGCTTGCAGGCAGGAATTGATTCAGGAACTGCCTGCCATACCTGGGTGTTCACATACTGAACTATATATGACTGAGACAAATACATATTTCTTGCTGCTTTTTGAGCATTGCGGACTATATTCCATTCTGGTTTTGTCATTATACTGATGTGCAGAACAGACCTTAAAACAATTTAGGCTAATCACCCAAAACGCCAAATGGTCCTCTGTGAGTGTGCATGTCAGAACTTTGACATTGTGTTCACGTGGAGCTGAATGTGGAGCATAGATCTGTATTTACTGAACAGACTCTTGTCCTTATATGCGCACTTAATAAAGTATCAATGCTACTTAAAAGTAATAAGGACCAAGGGATGGGGGGAATCAAACTAAACTGCTCACCAGCTACCTCCATTCAACCTCTTCTTAGTGTAAGGAAGCCAAATCAATTTAATCTCTCTGCTACAGCCATGTTCCTTATGCTCTGTGTCACAGTATTGCAAATTCCCTGCCTCATTCACAGGCTTCGCTTCTCTGTTTTCCCTTTCTAGCATCTATGTGGATTTCAAAGATAACCTTGATCTAGGTTAGCGCTGCTGTGCAATGCGTAACAGAAGTGGTAACAGACTGGATGGGTTCTTAACTGCTATTATAAAATATCTCATTCTTTTATGATCTTGATTTATGACATATCTCATGACATTGTTTTAGAAACATGCAGGGTAACATTCAAAAAGAAGCTGTGCCTTATGTAAGCAGTGCACTCTCTGCTGTACGGGTGAGGGAGACTGTTACTTCTTGAAATGGCTAAGGTCAACAAGGTCCCACAAAGCCTGGTTACCTGCCTGGGGCTTCATCTGGATGCGCAGCTGCAGACAGCAGAGATGTCACGGCTGGAACTCTGTTAGCAGGAGCTGCGAAAGGCTCAGCTGACCAGTACCAGCTAGCACCTGTACGACCAAATCTTCTGGGAGTCCATAATCCCCTACCAGATGGGACCAAACCAGAATGCCAGGATGCATGGAACAGCCAATCCATTAGCCAAAACAGTTGGAAATACAGGATTGGTCAGGAGCCAGTGCAGATGGCAATGGAGCGCTGGTCAGGACTGCGTCTTTGCTTGGCATTGGGTGGGCGCTGATACAGATGGTGAATGGGATGTGTCAGAATGCAGTTCCCTCCTTACTTGTCTTGTGTCAGATTGACTCTGCGTGAAAAAGGGAAAGGTCTTCCCAGACATACTCTTAGCTATTGGGACTCTGTTCCCTCTCTGGAGATATCCCCCCTACCCCTGAAATGTGAGATTTGCCTGGTGACATGCAAATTGAATTTTGGTTGGAGGGATTATTTGTATATGGGAGACAAATGTGAATTTCCAGCATGCATTTGCACTAGTAAATCTTTAGCACCCAACTGTTTGCAGAAAGTGAACAAGGACTAGTCACGAATGCTGTCAAAATGGAATTTGCTTTTAACTTCAAATGAATATTCATGAATAATTTCCTCCGCTATTTGCTCACCACTCATATTTAATGATATGTGAAATAGGAGGAATAACAAGGTGCTGAAATTTGCTGACAATACACAATTATTTAAGTTAATATAAACCAAGGAGCAAAGTAAGGAATATCAGGAGGAGCTAATACAACCTGAGTGACTGAATAACAAGATACCAGATGAAGTTCAATGCAGACAAGTACAAGATAATGAACACTGGAAGAAATCATTTGAACTACTTGTACGTATTGATGGGGCACGAATTAGTTCTAACCTCACTGGGTTAGGATGGACATACTGTCCAGCAGCAGTGAGGAAGGAAAAAAGGCTGTAATCCAGGGGAAGGGTGAGTCCGGATCAGAAAGATCTCTTCGGTCCTCCTTCAGCCATAAGGAGGGATAATGTAAGACAGAAATAGTGACCCCTAGACCTCTGTGCAGGAGTCCAAGCTGGGGAAAAAGTCACCAGATTTATTTTTTTATCATTAATTTCTCATACCGGGGATGGAATTACACCGGTTTAAGCTAAAAGGCAGCTCTGAAAGGCCATAGTCAACTCCAGAGGAAAGGGCAGACATAGGTGAAAAGTGGTTTGAAGGATGCAAGTTAGTTTACTTTCAGAGTCAAAAGAGCATCAGCATCATACAAAATAATATGCAATTTTCTGATGGCGTATTTTGAGTTTCTTCAAGACATGCCACAATCCAGCAGCTAGTGTTAGAGAACAAACAGAAAAGTTTAGCAATGAGTAATTAGGTTTAAATTAAGATGCTAAGCTTTTCATTGAGGCAACTGAGATAAATCATTGTAGTGGTAGTCTCTAGCAGGGGGTCAAACCAGCATCCTACAGGCTTTAATTTCAAACTGCTTCAACAGGACTTGCCAGAGCTCAGCCATCAGTTCCCTAACACCACAGGAACAGGAGCCTCTAGCAGGAAGGAGTGAGTGAGAATATGGCTCCAAGTCACTGTCCCAGGCAGTAGCAAAGCCTGAACTTCTCTGTAGC
This sequence comes from Ibycter americanus, assembly GCA_035590275.1. Taxonomy (NCBI): domain Eukaryota; kingdom Metazoa; phylum Chordata; class Aves; order Falconiformes; family Falconidae; genus Ibycter; species Ibycter americanus. Next base: position 21,611,192 of record JAVJGI010000032.1, read on the forward strand.
TGCTATGAACTCTCTGCTGTGTAGTACTGGGGTCCAGAGGAAGCTCTTTCTGGAGTCAGTCCACACTAACAACATGGTTTGCCAAGTGACTGAGATGCTAGAAAAGCGATCAGATACAAGTGGGGATGCCTGAGGACCTGTCCCTCCTATTCCTTCTGCTCTTCTCTCTGTGAAAGCACTGTCCATGCTGTCATTGAGTGGGACGGACTTCACTTGTGCTCTGTGGGCTACTGCCAACTTCCCAAACTTTACAACTTCCTAGTGGACTACCGTGTTCCTGAAACCTTGAGTGAAGGAGGTGATATCACAGAGAAAGAGTATTACAGAATAATTGGTTTCTTGGCCCATGCCTCTCAGAGAAACTTCTGCCTAGGAAGGGATAATGCAAAAAGTCCGTGATGATACAATAGCTGCTTTAAATGCAGGTGCTTTGTTTTGACTTGCAGTACTCTTGGCAGTTCATAGCATGAACTTTCCACTCTAAATCATAAATGATCATCCAGTATTTTTCTCTTCTGAGTATTATTTTGTTCCCCGCCATGGTCCTCAAGCATTTTTCCTTCTGTAAGAGTTCTCAGATAGGAAATGCACAAATTCCTGAGGAGTCACTAGGAGAAAGGAGGAAGGGACACAGCTGGGGGGAGGTGGTGAGGAAGGAACAGGGCAGGGGGAAGGAGGCTCTGGCCATGGCAGGACACTGAGAAGGGGGGCAGAGCACAAAAGTAGCAGAGAGCCAGTGCTTCTAGGAGCTGTTAACCAGGACATTTGTAACCGTGAGGGACCCAGAGGATGGAGAAGAGCGTCTTCTACTCCAGTGTTGTGTATATCTCACCTGACCACAGTCCTTTCCATCCCAGTGGCCACATCTAGCTGGTGACACCTCCTCTTCTGCTCCCTTTGGGCCTTCATCTCTGCACGATACAACCCCAAGGCAGCTGGAGGTTCCTGGGAAGGGTAGGACCAAATCCTTAGATCCTCACTTAGGTTCTAGTCATTCCTCAACAGACAAGGAAGTTAATTAGGTAAGAACCCAAACCTATGTCATAATTTAACCATTTTCAACCTGTTACCTGAGAAGAAAAAAATCCATGATGGCTTTGTGGGGTGTTGGCCTGCTGGAATATTGACTGGAGTGTTGCGAGGGTAAACACCCAGACGGGTTAGGACAGTGGCTGCCAGTACTTCAAGTCTGAGACTGTATGATAGACAAACGAGAAGTGTCAGAACTCTTTTCCCATGTGGGTAAAACAAAGGAGAGGTAATTGTGGTCTTCTAGGAGATAGTCTGGTTATCCTGTGGTTACTACATTAGCACTGCACTGTAAGAGCCCTTCGCTTCTAATGCTCTGGTATAAAATGAGTGTGGATTAAAAGCAACTGGTAATCTGGCATTTCGTCGGTGTAATTATTCATGGGGTTCACTCTATTCCTCCTGCAGAGATGTGACTATCATTGCAACTACCGTAGCATGACCAGTCCCAGGAGAACATAGACGTGGAAACTGAATTACTTTATCCCTTTTAGCTGTGAGGATCTTTATACTCAGTCTATACATTTCTTCTGTATTATAGCAGATGCGGAAACAGAGCCCAATTTCAGGGCAGTTAATCTGGCTTTCAGAAACATTGCATTCACTTTAAATTCCTTCATTTCATGACTTCATCCAAGGTAAAGCAAAAAGCAGAAAGAAGCTGGCTCTGAACACTGAAATGTGCAATTTCTTTCAGATGGACATAGCTACGCAGATTTAGTAGGATGTGTGCATGCATACGTTTATGTGTGTTTGTGTGTTTATTGCTTCAGAATTGCCTGGAGTTACATCATCCCAAGAGATACATTCAGCTGTGTATGCTCAGATGGAATATGATGTTTGCACATAAAATGATAAGGATTCGTGAGGCACTCAGGCAGGACAGTGAGGTGAGGAAGTTATAAAGCAGATGCTAACACTACTTTTGGGCTAGAGTCCTCTGAGGTAAGCTGCTCTATGATAGACTAGTCTGTGTTCAAAAAATGTTTTCCCTGGATTTTTATTTTAAAATCATTTTAACCAACCCTGGAAATTCATTGTTTTGTCCTGACATTTGAGTACTTTTTCAATTGTATCCAGATTTTATTGACTAGGAAAAAAACCTAAAATTGCTTTAGTGACTAGCATAAAGGTAGCATTTCTGAAGTAGTATAAAGACCATCTAAACTCGTGATAGGATTTGGTTTGAAAAGAATAAATTAATATGATATTTTAAAAAAACAGCAAACATCAGAGAAAAATCTTTATCCAAGGATGTGTCAGAATGCAGTTCCCTCCTTACTTGTCCATCCTCAGTCTGTTCTACATCCCATTTTCCTTCTGTCAGCAAACTCGGTGATTCAAGTGAACAGTCATTTGTCAAAAAAAGCAAAGGCTGAAAGGAAAGGTCATGATCATGTTTTTATTATTGGCATTAAATATTTATCAGCCCAATTCAGTAACAGACACATATACATGCTTATGTGATAGAGATGAATGTGTGAGTACATGCATGCATGTGCATGTGGGCTGTTCTGCACATAGAGAGTGGATTACATTGGAGCACACTATTGGTGGGTTAGGTATCGGAGTCTGAGGGTGCTGAATATACATGGAACTCAGCAGGAAGGAGGCTGAAGATGTACGAACCCTACCTGGAGTGTTCAGGATCTCTCAGTCTGATACACACTCACCACTCACTCTCAGGATGATCCATACTGGTCTGAAAGTGGAGTTCGCAGGTAGATTTGTTAAGATGCGCATCAGGCAACGTCTTTTGGCTCTTCCTAAGTATTTACTGGCATACTTAATCCATAATTTGAGAAAGAAATATATATCCTGATATACTACACTTGGTTTTCCCCACTGTAATATAAAATTGCAAATGTGGTGACACTCATTGGTATATACCCAGCTAGCAATCCAAATTTGATTACACCAAAGGCATAAGTATCTTTAGTACAGTAGATCATGCTTATGCTCATTTAAAAGAAACACCTCTGATACTAACTCTGTTCAGGTTTTGGTCTTTTGTTGGTACTATAGGCGGTTTCTGGAATGAAAGCAGTTGCTCTATATTTACCTATATTTATCTTTTGAAAGCTACCCAAGACTGAGCTCTAAGAAGTGTTAACTTCCTTCCCTCATCAGCTTTGGGTGTTAGTTTCATAGCATTGTCTGCACAATCAGTATCCCAATTATCTTCAAACCCACTGTGAATAAATACATTTCTTCATGATGCAAAGCTTGGAAAATATCCAGTAATTTCTAAGAGCGGGCTGATGTCTTCCTATCAGTTCACGAGCAGAAAAAGCAACTTGAGAATTCTAGTGTCACACATAAGATATTGTAATCACAGTGATCAGTAATCAAAAATCTGTGGTTTGAAGTCAAGCATGTTAACCTGTGTATATTCATTTACTTATGCCCTCCTAACTCGGTCTTGCAAAGATAAATGAGCCCATTTATAAAATGAACAACATGTTTAAGTACAGAACTGGGGCTTTGCTTCCAATATGTAAGAACAGAAAGGCTGTCTTTTGGAGTGTTTCCACAAACCATTTATTTTTAATGCTTCTTTGTTTTGAGACAGGCAGGGATGGATTCTGTAGTACTGACATTCCACATTCTTGTACTCTTTTTACTGAGTTTAGACATACTCTGCAGTCTTCCAGGAATATGCATGTATGTGCAAGTCCCTCCTTTCTGCCTAAAAGACAGGTACCCATCAATACTTCAGTTTTGTGACACCTCAATATTTTCTTCTCAACCTATTTTGAAAATTTTGACAGCACAAATTTGAAAGTGTCTGCTTTCTCATGTGTTCACCTGCTGATCTCCACTTGTTTAACTCCTTATCCTTACATGCCAATAGATATTATCAGTAAATCCTCCTGGTTTAATCTCCAAAATGTCTCAGAAATTTCCCCTTTCCTCTTCATTCTCCCCAGAAAATCTTTGTCAAGTCCATCCTTCTCCACATCCACGCCTACTGCGACCTTGCTGTCTTCAGCCTCTAAATGACACTCACATTAGCCAGTTTTTAAAGTAGTCTAATGCAAAAGTAATCCACTGCTCCCAGTATTGAGATCTCATTAAGATATTCCTAAATCCCTCTTCTTCACTGTCTCCCTATTGCCTTCTAAATCTGATCGAAGCTCCTTTTATCACCCAGAGTTCCTCTTGACCTAACCTTCCTTCTTCTGTCCTTGCTCTGTTCTTCCACATCTTTCTTCTTTTATGTGCTCCCTCCTCATCCATTTCTGGTCACAATGTAAACCATTTGCCAATTACACCTACGCTTTTGGTGTTGTCCACTACACCTGTAGTTCAGCAACACTATTCCAGATGGAAAGTACCCTGATGTGATTGGCATAGTCCCCTTGATAAGTCTGAACAATTGACTACCAAAAAGGAAGTTATCCTGTGCTTTTCTAGCAAAAAGAAAGGAGACATTTGTCTTCTTATAGTGATATTATGTTTATTTTCTGAGTCATTCACAATTCCACCTGTGTACTTAGGCCTTGAATCAGAAAAGGAATTAGCATTTTTACTACAAATTTACCATCACTATGATTCATGAAATTTCTCTCCAACCAGTCTATCTGAACATGACTTGCAGAAAGCTGATGTCTAAATGAAATAGAAATTTACATCTCTGACTTTTCAAAAGTATGTTTTCAGCTCTTAAGACCTGAATTTTAGGTTGTAACTTCTTGCTCTCTCCACTTGCTTACTATTAAACATCTCTTAGCTTGATTTTGGGGACTAAAAAGACACAAGGCAGTAAGATATATCTTCTGCATTATACACTTTACTAACCCAGCCCTTATTAGTGCACTGAAAATTAGCAGCCAGATCTGTGTTAGTTCAGACAAGGCAAGCTTACAATACAGCGCATGTCAGCATGAAGGACAGGACACGCAGATCAAAGCTTCCCTCAGTTCATCTGACTTTATGTTCCTGTGTCTCCGAGCACTAGATTATGGGAAAACTTAACAAAACAAACTAATTCCTAGTCCCTTCCTCTCTTCCCCTTTAAGTGCTCCCCCCCTCACAAAATCAAACAGGAGAAAAACAGTCTTCCGACACCTGGACCCTTTGTTCATTATTCTGCAGTTCATCAAAAATTAACATCCGGTTACTGGAGCTTCCTCTCCCTCTGCCAAGGTGCTACAGAAGTACTTTGTGCCAGCCAGACACCTACGTGCTATTTCTACATGCTTCACACCTCCCTGGCCTGAGTAGACTTTAACCCGTAGAACCCCAGCCAGCAGTGACCATGAAGGTGGAAAGTGATGGTAAGCAAATAGTTCCGAAGAAGTTTAGAAAAAATGTTGCCACATCCACAGATAATTCCTCAAAGCAGGATGATGCTTTCTGATCAGCTCCCTACCACAGTCTGAACATCAAAACTTTCTAGTCAGACTTAAGCTACTTTGTCACGATGGCATTCTACAGCCTCATGTCCATTTTATTTAGTTTAGAGACATTCTCCGCTTTTCTAGTAGCATGGCTATTTGTGCATGTCCCTCGGCTTCCACCTATAAAGACAGGCATACATCTGTGCTTCAGTTTTACAATACTTCAGTATGTGAGTCGTCATTTCCAAGAAGCTGGGAAATGATGGTATGCGCAACATCCGTAACAAGATTAGAGAAAATATTGCCACATCCACGCATAAGTACATGCTGAACTCTCATCGATTAGGATGCTATAACAAGGATAGAACTACTCTCATGTTTAACACAAAGACATGCCAAATGCTTTACCAAATTGGCTATATTGAATATGTCCTATTAGACAACACCCTTTTTTAGTCCCAAAAACTCATAGAAACTTGGGTTCCTTTGGTTCTTGAGATTCCTGGCCATACAATTGCCTTCCTGCATTTTGCCTCCCTGCCTATACGTCTTTGTTTTCCTCTGAAAGCGGAGTTCAGTGGATTTCCTGTGCCTCCTCACAGGCCTTTATCCTTAAAGCAACACTGCTTGTCTGCAATAAGGATATATCTCAATATCGAAGCAATAGAAAGGACGACTGCAGTCATCCAAGACTGCCTCCAAAACAATGGGTCTTGGGGCTCACATATACCCAGCTCACCAGGAAAAGGTGGAAGGAAGCATGTAAACCGTTACCTCTGAGCTTTTAAACCCTGAGCTAGTTACTAATCTACTCCGCCTCTTCCTCACCCTCCCTGATCTGCTCCACCATTCTTCTGCTGCTCCTTTACTCCTTCTGCCAGCAGGCTGCAGTTCACCCCTTCCATCTTCATCCTCGCCCTGCCCCAGGCACTCTCCCAAGCAGCTCCTTTAACCCCTGCTCCTCTAACCCACTCACCCCTGCATCACCTCTGATATACTCTGCAAGACCCAGGCTCCTGCTTCTCTTTTACTTTCTCATTTACTCCCTACTTGCCAGAAGAGGAGTTCCTCAGCCCCTCCTGACCCTTCCTGTCCTGCCTGTGAGTCTCAGGAGCTTTTGGAAACGTGGAGTTTGGACAGAGAGCAGTGTCAGGGCTGTGCCTGCACCAGGACGTCGCTTTTCTGATAGGCATGTGTGTGCATTTTGCACATGATCATACGTTTTAAGGCAGGGAGGTTTTTTCTGTGACCCAGGGACTCTGCACCAGGCACTGCACAGCAACAGCATCACCAATGAAACTGCTTCCATTCCTAGGTAGGTGAAAGCTACGCACTCAGGGAGCGAGTGACAGGTGGGAAGGGAGTGGGGACTGGCAGGGAGAAATGAGTGTGTTGGAGGTGGTGGAAAGCTGCTGGGTACATGGGACTGAAAGTCCCCATATCTTTGATCAGAGCTGCTACTGGATTCGGTAATTGCATGGTTAGGATCATCCCAAAACCAAATCCCACAAATGCCGGTCTTTATCTCACTGTGGGTTTTGTTCTGTAAAAACCAGAAACATCGCGGGTTACCGTGGGTTTGGTTTGCTTTGGTTTAGTTTTTTTCTCTCTCTCCATCTGCTTGGGAGGTTTTTAGATTTCACATGCTATGGACAGTAAAACAGCAACAGAATCCCACAGGTTTCTGTTTTAAGCTCTGGAAGATGGTCTCCTCTCTCAAAAACAGAGGGAAAAGACAGAACTTGGTAATACCCAAACTGATTTGGATTATATATAATTGTTAAAAAATTATGTGGCATTTTTAAGCTTTTGAATTTTTTATGAAATTTTAATTTGTCCAAGAAAACAACACCTCAGTGAGATTTCCTGAAGCAACAAAACTTGTAATTATAACACTAGGTTAGTGAATATCCAGAATAATATCTGGGAAGGGAAAAGCAGAATTGCAGGAGAAGACAGCATCTAAAAGGGTCTTTGTGTTCCACAACTCTCACTATGTCCTGCTAACAATTATTAAAGTACAAAGTAAAAAACTTACTTTCCGTTCCGAGTTAACTGCCTCTTTTCTAACCTGTTGCAGGGTGTGTATAATTATTGAGTGAGCTGTGAGTTTTCTCAAAGGGAGTGATTCCTTTTTTCTTTGTGTTGAAAACTATATGCATTCATACAATGGGAAAGTAGTTACACCATTTAGGAATCATCCAGTAAATGGAAAAAAGAAGACAATGCTTCCATAGCATGGATATGGTATTTTAAGAGATTAAATAATTTGGATAAGTTTTTAAACCTTAATCTCTTAATGCTGTAAATACTGAGATATTTCATTTCATTCTCTCGACCACGTATATGTGTTAGCTACACAAGTATGAAAGTGCTTATAAAATTAAAACCCTCATCGGGGGAACCCTCTTTGGTATTTTCACTTGATATGTGTAGGGCAGTTTGGATTACACTCAATATATAATTCAGGGTGCAAATAGATGTCTGTGCTTTCCTGGAAAGTACTAGAGAGCTTTGAAAGCCTTTCAAAGGTTTTCCTCAGATCACTGAGTAACTTCTGCGCTGCTTACCAGTTTTATACTGGTTGAGCACATACACAAGTTCTTAATCTACAGTGTCTGCTGTTTCTAGCACGTGGGTAGTTTTACCAAAGAAGTCCCTGTAGTTAGTGGTCCTTGTCCCATCCTGTGATATAACTGAGTCTGGAATACACCAATTTTGTCGATACCTTTTGCCCAGATCTGGTTTTAGAGCTCGGAATGAAGTTCTTCAGATAAAGAAACAAGTCTGATTTTCCTTTGTTCCAGTTCTGATTTCCAGTCTGCTGGACTATGGATGCACTTCTGCAAGCTGCAACATGACGTGCCACAAAGATGCTCGGTGTGAAGTTCAGGGTGGGACGACAGGCTGCTATTGCTCCCAAGGATATACGGGAAATGGCATTACGTTCTGTTACGGTAAACAGATTTTACCTATATGCATTGCTTTTATGTTCTCACTCGAAAAACACTCAAAAGCCCATTAGCTCAAGGATTAAATTTTACATCACAACACCTTACGCTAACATGCCCTCAAAGTGAAAGAAATTATCCGTTTCTGAGAAATCCTACAAGTTACTTTCAGCTTACTATTTCGATATATCATAGTGTACATCTCAGTTGAGTATGACCTGTTTTCCAGCTTTCCTTTTCCATGAGGCATGCTGATGTATCTTCTCTGATTTAGCTTCAGCAATTTCCCTTGTGACTCAGGACTTCTGAAGCTTGGAGTTGGCATGGCTGCTACTTTACAGCCCTCACATCTCACCCACACACGCATAGCACTAGGCCACTCTTCTCAGCAGCTGATCGTGATCAAATACAGCTCCTGGGCTACTCTAGAAGACTGAGGAGGTGTATGTGCCACAGAGACATGCCTGCATGTGAGGCCAATGTTAATTTTTCCACTACAGCAGCTTGCAAGGGAAATATGCCAGAAATTCTACAGAGGGGTCTGCCTCTGGATGCCTCTATCTTCCATCCAAAGAAAAGGATATTTTCCCTACCTTCATTTTTGAGTTGTCCTCAACTATGAATAGCTCTACTACTTATTTCTGTCGTTAGATATAGCTATGCCCAGCTGCAGGCAGGCTGAAATTGATATGAATCTTGTCAGTTTTCGGTGTCCTGAGAAGTAGTTATAAATATTAACCATCTGTTTGGTCAGCTTTTGTGTTTCTTGCATCTTGGGAAATTTAGCAGCAACAGAGGCGCTTCAGTCTGGTGTGAGCACAGATGAGCGGCCGACGTTTAGTTTGGATTTTTATAGCTCATTTGCCACGGTACATTTGGAAGTGCGCTTGTTTTAGGAAAATTTAGAATGCAAAGACCTTTTTCCTAAGAAAACCGCCTACCCTTTTATAAAGTGGGAATGCTTGGAGAGAAATACAGCTGGCTAAACTAATGAACAATAAGGAATCATAAAAATCATAGAATAATTTAGATTGGAAGAGACCTCTGACAGTCATCTGGTCCATCTCCCCTCTCAGAGAAGGCCCAACTTAAAGAAGGTTGCCCAGGACCCTGTCAAGCCAAGTTTTGAGTATCTCCAAAGATGAAGACCGCACACCTTTCTGGGCCCCTGCCGCAGTGTCTGGCTACTATAACTTTGAAAACTTTTTTTTCTGATATCTAGTTGCGGTTTCTCTTGTTGCAGCTTGTAACTTTTGCCTCTCACATGCACTTACCATTGTACATTTATAATAATAGTTTAGCTGCTTCTCCTCTGTAAAGCTCTGTGACACACACAGCCCCCGCATCAGGTAGCTGTAGACAGCAATATGATCTCCCCCTTGACTTCTCTTCTTAAGCCTGAACAAATCCTGTTCTCTCAGCCTCTTCTTTGCATCATGTGTCACATCGTCACTAAACATATTCCTTGAATTTAATGCCGACCTTGCCCTGAATACAGGTCAATCGTTATTTGTCTATTGAGCTGGTCAAAAGAAAATAAGACGGAATGGCCTTCACCACACTAGTATTGTATTTGCACTAATTCGATTTTACTACCATGAGCAAGCTGGCTGATTTGAAAGTTAAGTGCACATTATGTTTGCAGAGTCAAGGGCCTGCGCTTGTGAACAATGCAGAGGAAGAAACAAAACAAGTCAATTTTTAGCAATACTGCCTGAAACAAATCAAACCAGCATTTACTTATCTGCCATGATCTGGTATCCACTACGTTGTCTGTACTTTTCTAGAAAGTTGTGCTTATGAATCATCAATTAAACTTACAGTAAAGACACCTGCTGTTCTTTACTGACACTGCTGTCATTTTTAAATCCATCCACTATATATGTATCCATTATGGCATTATTGCATCCATTTGGTGTGAGGATGGATTTATCTTACCTTCCTTGTCCTTTTTTCTCATGCAGTATCTTTTTCTTACTTTATCTTTTGCCTGTATTTTCTTCGTGAAATCCAGATACAAAATTCATAAAAACGTTTATTGAGCACTTAAAGAAAATTCAGTACATAGAAATACATATTCACAAATCTTATGAAACAGTTGTTTATTATGAATTATACTAAGTGTTTGGAAACAGCCTTTAAAACAAAATTTCCAATGTCAGTCCAGGCAAACCAGCTGCTAGAGGTGTTTGTGGTGTTTTGCAGTTAAGTGGCAATGGTTTGAAGCAAGGCTCATGTCAGGAGACCTGTGTTTTCTCCGGTAAAATACCTCAATAGTCCCCAAAGTCACTTACCCTCCAGCTAAGCGGCAAAGCTTGTATCAGCACTGTGGGGCTGTTGCCCCTGAAAGAGAGATGGCGTTTCTCTAGGGCAGCATGTTACACGGTGCATTATTAATATTGTGCAGGAGTCCTCTAACAGAGTAAACAAGTAACCTGAATTTTAATTGGGTAGGTTCTAAAGAGGATTAGAAATATAGGCTAAACCCTACCATGAATAGTTTAAAGCTACGAAAATGTAAAGCAAAACCTCAGTTCTTTAATGATGTATTAGATCTCACTGTTCTGTGGGGTGAAAGTAGCTAGTGTATCTGCTGTCCTAGAGGTAGCTACCCATTTTTCTTCAGTTAATAATCTTAGGCTTTTACAATGATAGTACAGTCACCTTCAAAGGAGATCATGAATTATGTGCTAATACAGGCATTTTCTAAAGAGCATATATGGTACATTGTGTTTACATATTTGCCCTTTTAGTTAGGTAGGTAGGTTGCGAGAGTCGTAATTACTGTCAACAACTTTAGTGATTTTGCATAGCAATGAACCAACTTCTTCACTGCGCTTATCCTGGTAGACAATTAAACCAGAACAGTTGTCGTTTTGAGGGCTTAATCTGGAACATACAATTCAGATTCTTTCTCCTTGTAAAAATGTTGAACAACAAAAAACACTAGTTTTTACATTAGTCCTCTTAAGCTTGTGTAGCTGGAAAACTGTCCCTTTGTATTTATACATACATCCTCAATGTTTTTAAAAGGTTTACATTTGTTTGTCTTTCACTTGCTTGTAACACCCCTTAAATACTAGTAAAAGTTATTTCTTTGCAAGCTCTGTGTTTTCAATGTGATACACTTAGACATTTTCCCTTGAGTTTACTGTACTGCAAAAGGCAATAATGCCCTGTTACATTTATTTCTTAGCACTGTTATTGATGAATCATGAATCACTGATGTCAGCATACCTTAGGAATGGGGTTTGTTAGTTTTTACTTTGCTCCCTTTGCCAGCTGGCTAAGTGACTGCAGAGAGCTCAAGATTATTGGATTTGCTGTGTATAGATAAAGACATATAGATATGAATTTAATTTCCTGGTGTCAAAGTCATGGCTTTTAAAATAATTATCCTCTTACGATCTTTCCCACAAGATTTCAACCACTTTAAATTAGGTCATGTTTTAGACTTTCCAAAGGCATACTTTGGCCAGTCTAACAAAAAGCTAATCCTCTTCATAATCTCATTGTCTGCAGTAAGAATATGTGCAGAGATGCACATAATCAGGAGAATAACTGATTGTAGGAGCTGGCGTCTTTTGTATATTGGAATTATATCTTACGTAGCAATAAATTCCTTCTGTACAGTATCTTCCAGAGAGCCATAAATGAGTCACCTTGTCAAGTTTTACACCTTTGAAGTACAAAACACTGTCCCATTCTTCTTACTTCTTCTTTTGTATTTATATTACTTGCTTTATGTAGTATTAGATGAGAGGGAATGGCCTCTGAAAATACAACCATGTGCCTTTTAGGGCTCAGTTCTTGGGCAGATGTGTCTTTTGAATGTAATGCATGAGGCTTTAGCTTCACATTACCATACACCTAATTGAAGTAGCACAGTTAGAGCTCTTGGCATAAAAATAAAAATATATACAGATAAGACTGATTCATAGACAAGTTAACTTCCTCTTGTGCAAAAATGCCATGGATGTTTTTACAGATAAATAGCATATATTTGCCACTTCTGTAAATCCATTTCTCTGTATAGAGAGTCAGCCATATAAATTAGGTGTTGCTCATAATTCCAGCTTTCTTCCAAAAGAAAATTAAAGGAAACAAACAAAATTTCAGATCCTTTAGAGAAGATTGGGGTGGAAGTAAAACTTCATAGAAGCCAATATTTTATTTTTAAAACAGAGGGAAAAATGAGTTGGCATCATCGATGCTTTCCTAAGCAGCTCTGCTGTTTCAATACTGGCTGCTTCTTGATTGCTGACTGCCAATTTGCTGCTTTGCTGGCACACTGCAGGAAATTAAAGTAAACAGTGTGATCACAGTGTTTACTTTAACTTTGTAAAATACGGAAGGAAAATGAAGCAGTGCTGTTTGTTCCAGGAGGGTAGGCAGGCAAGCAGGAAAAGTCTGAACACAATATCCCTCCCAGATATCCCTGCACAATATTCCCTTGTAAATGTCACTTGCAAATTATACTGCAAAATTAATCAGTCTTATTTGTAAAATAGTTACAGCTCTTCCAGAAACACTGATCATGGACTTATGCTATCAGGGAAACTTTGTACTGAAACAAGGCACTGGATCTTTTTCTGAAGTCCAGTAGAGGAGGATTTACCATTTTCCAGAGGCAAGAAATACATCAGTGCAAAGTGGTATTTTATATCAAAATACAGAATCCCTGTTAGAACACAGATCAATTTGTGTAAACTCAGCTGAATCAAATTGAAAACCCACTCAATATCTGAACACAAACATATTTTCTTGTTTTACTGAGGGTCATATCATGAACTGTCTGGCTTTTGCCAGCTGTAAAAAGGAGCTTTCCTGTGAGACATCAGCTCCTTGCTCTAAGGTGATGTCGCTGTGTCCCACCATCAACCTTTATTGCAGTCACTGAATTTCTTCTGATTCACTGGTGTCACCGCTGCCATTCTGCAGCACCCAATTGCTGTACAGTTTCAAGGGAATTTTTACCTTTCAAATTAGCATGACCCTGTAAAAACCACTGTGTATAATCATTTCATTCTATCCAGAAGTGTCCTTCAATAGAAAATGATCTAATCCCAATGCCAGTTCACCAGAAGAGATTTTTTTTTGTTGTTTGGTTTTTTGGGTTTGGTTGGTTTTTTTTTTGTTTACCAGCAGGCATACATCACTGGATGTCACTTCTGTGTTTACCAAATAGTCTGAAATCACTGATACGGAAGATCCAATCCACACACTTCCTAAATTCATTTCACTGCTATCAGTTACCACAAGCTATAAAAAGGCAAATTGCAGCTGCTCTAGCATAGCACAGCAGGAGAAAGATATGCCTTAGCCAAACACAAATAACAGAGCTCAACACAATGGGTGACAGCTTGGAAAACTTGGGACGTGCTACATAGGAGGCCAAAGCAGACCACTGATTCCCAGCCCTTTTGACGTGCTCCTCATAGCCTCTGGGCTCACCTCTCACTCTCCTGTACCCTTTTCTCCACCTCTTCCTGTGTCTCCCAATCTCTCCTGCTTTGCCTCCAAATTCTGCTGGATCTTTTACACAGTTTCAGGGTGGAGCATGGAAAAAAACAGAACACAAGCTATGTGAAAGGGCAGAAGCCATCTTCAAATTCAGAATTCCTACTCAACATTTAAGTGTCTGGCTTTTTGGTGATCCCAAGAAGTGTTAGGAGGCACCATCCTGTTTGTTGCATATGTAGGCATCATATTTAATTAAGCCCATACCTTCAGGGTTCCTCTCCAGGACACTGAAAGTTCTCTTCCCTTCCATGTCTTCATTGGTCATAATGTAGTTGAGTGTTTTCCACCTTTTTTGAAGTGCAGAAACTGACTGCCGAGCTGTGCAGTGTTACCCAGCTGAGGTATCTTGATCACACATTGAAGTGCCTGGACAGATTAGCCAGGAGGATTTGATATTCTGGTGCATGACGGTCTGCTTGCCTGGGAAAGTGCAGATGTTAATGTACAGGTTAGCATAGCACATTCCTGGCCATTTGGGGACCTGCGGCTTTATGTATGGCTTTTGCCTTTTCATGTGCAAGATGTTACACTTTTCTGTGAATTTGGGAAGGGTTTGATGGCTGTGATGTATGTAGACTGCTGGGGACTAACCAGCTGTTGCATGGTTGCCTTCCAGTAGCAAAAGACAGAAGAGTTATATTTATGTTCCTGAAAATAGTCATACCCTTGGCTAACACTGTTAGACAAGACAGTATTTGTAGAGTTGACTTTGCTTTTTAAAACTGAAATTGCTTACTGTAACTAGCTACTATTGAAAATATATTTCAGTTGAAGCTTTTAAGAGCAAATCCGGAATGTGAAAGGGGATAGTGGCGTGTTACAACAGTGCCTGGTGATGCATGTGAACATTAGTCGGATGGAAAACAGTGCAGGATGTTTGAAATAACAGCACAATCCTGCTGAATAAGACACAGTGGAGGCTGTCTTGCTCCAATTGTCTTACCTCTGGAAATGGCTGAGTCCATAAAATTTTGACTCAAAGTGTTTCATACATTCAAAGTGCCACATCCAGTTTTCCCTCTCATATGAAAAACTCCCTGCCAGTTTCTCACTTGAATGAGATAAAGAGAAATCTTCAGAGAATTAGCTCTCCTTCTTACCACCAGAAAACACAGTTCACCTGGGTCAGCCCGCTATAACCGTTTGTAAGACGGACCCTGACTTTAACAAGCCTTGGACCAAGCTCATGATAGATTCGTTATAGTCACAGATTTGAGCCAAAAAAAACAACAAAAAAAAAGGCAGCTCTATCCTTTTTTTCCACAGTTTTTGTTTACATTTTCTTGAAACGGTACTTTGAGCATGACTAAAATATAGTAATGCATTTTTTTATAATGGTCCAGGAAGAAACAATCTTCCTCTTGTTACACCTTTAATCGTATCCAGTCTCTCTTTTAAATTAGTCCTGTTTGCATCTAAAAAGAGTTTTAAAAACGTGTGTAAATGATGTGGTAGAAAAGAGTTATTTGTCTCAAAAATGTACCCAAACTTTCTAGCTGATCAGCTGCACATGGATGGTTTCTTTTTTGTTTAATTCAAAATGTGTTTTAACCCTTGCCAAATAATGCTGATTTCCTTTCTTGAGAAAATACTCTTTTCATCGTGCTTTATGGTACTAAGAATCAATCAATATAGTACATGTTTAGAGGATGTGGGAAAATTCATTTAAGGAGCTTTAAACTTATTATTTCAGAGCCTGCTTACTTTGTGTTTACCAGAGGTATGATTCACTTCCTGTATCTCCAGCATCTGAAGTGGTCCCAAAAGGTCCAACAGTAACAATACATCCTTCTCACTTGCTGGTTTGAAGTAAAAGGGTGGAAGATATTTCCAGAACATGTATACTCATACATGTATATTAAATACACACAGGGACCTATATATAAGTAGGTATGTGACTAAAAAGCAACCTTTTCTATGAAAAAATGGAAAGCGATCTCAAAATTGTCAGTTATTCTGAGGTTGTACAGTTGAAATTAGCTTTTGTTAAGAAATGACCGGGATTTATTGGAAAGAATTTGCTTTCATAAATCCCGCTTCCTTGAGACACCTTCTGTACCTGCACCACCTACCTGCCCGCGGCAGAGCCCGCTGCAGCCGCCAGATCCTGCAGCTGCCTTTGGGGCTACGAGGGTTGCATTACCCACGTAACAAAGGAAGTATCATCAGGAATTACACACATAACAGACAACGATGTCATTTCTGCACAGCTACGTTGATTTACTTATAATATCCCACCCATCTGGCATACTCATTTCACTTTTGTCTTTGTTTAGTAACTCTTAGAGTTCGATAGTAGAAAAGTGTTCTCTTTGTCCTAAGGAGGACGAAGCACAACAGCGGTTTTGCTTTTTTAGTTTGTTTGTTTGTTTGTTTGTTTGTTTTCCTCTTCCAGAATAAACTGACCAGGAGTGGTGAGGTTGTCTGTAACCTCATTTGAAATGTGTAATTTATCTAGGATGATATGCTGGTGCACAGTTTTTCTGTGTATGACTGTGAAAAATTGCCGACTGAGCTGCTGGCAGACAGAATATCAAACCCCGTTCAGCCCTGCGTATATGAAAGAGTTTAAGAAGGTAATTGACACTTTGGGCCTCTATTTGCCAAAGAAAGAGATAATGACGTTCTCCAAGAAGATTAGAATCTAACCAAACATTGTGCTCTAAATATAGAGCACAAAGCCAGGTGATGTTTGTGAAAATGCTGCTGGGCCGCAGGAGGAGGGGGCTGAAGGACTGCAGTTTTGCACTGTATATTTTTTAGGTACACAGATTTAATTTAGAGATTATGGCTTGAAAATGAAATTTACAGTATGTGTGTTTTTTGGCGATAAGAAATTGATTTTGTGACCTTGGTACACACTAATTGAAATATCTGGCGCTGTGTTTTGCTGAGGTTAAAGGAAGCCCTATGCGCCTGGAACCGCATTCTTCTTTCACCTTGAACTGCGCCGTTAATCACAACCGCAGTCGCTGGCAGGAAGGAAGCTGCTGTTTTGCTGCGGTACAAGGAAGCTGAATAATCTCTGGTCATTGTCTAATGGATAGGCTGTTGTGCGATTACTTCAGGCGGAGTTTAAGAGATTCGCGATAACTTCAAAATGGAGGCTTCTGGTGGAATTAACATTCACTGAGTACCGGGGGCCGGAGCTTCACCTGCTGCCAGGCAGCGGAGGGAGCGAGCAGGCCAGTCTGCACGGCGGAGACGCGAGGGAGTCTCCTTTCATCTCCCCACCACAAGTGTGGCTGCTCTTTGAGGGCTGAGACAGCTCTGGCCTCTGCTCTTTGCCTCTGTGCCAGGAGATGATACAGGGAAAAGGCTCCCTGGCTGTGCTCTGCGTGCTGTTCCAGTGGCGGGGAGGAGAGAGCAGCGCACGAGCTGCTGTGCCCTTGGACCGTTATTCCTGTGCATCTTCCCTCTTGAAAGGCCGGTTCTAGTGTTTAGGAAGAGCAGCTATGCCCCAGGGGACTCCGCTGGTGGGGTTTTGATTTAATACGTCTGCTTTATTTAACCAGGTTTCTGTCTTAACTTAGACTTGTACAACTGTGACAGCCTAAAGTTGTCTATAAACCAGTGTGGCAGGGTGTCCTATTATTTTGCTTATTACTTAATGTTACACATTTACTAGGTTGGCACAGGATCATGTTTTTCAAAAAGGAAAATGAAAGCTCCTGAAAAGCCTTGACAATAAATGGTTATTTGTTCAAAAACAGCCAAGTCCAATCTCTGTTTATGTTAGTAGGCTTCATGTAATAGTGTTGCAATAAAGAAAAATAGCTCTTCAGGATATGCATTGGCTTTTATGTTTTATTTGTAATGAAAGCTATGCACATAGGCAGCAATCTACATAAGTTACAGTGAGGGAGAACATAAGCATAGATGGTGACTTGCATGTTTATATATTTAATATTTATTTGTGGCAAAGTGTCTGAATCTCAGTTTTAAAGAATGTGAAATTAGGCTGAGGTATTGCAGTTTTCATTCTCAGAATTTTACCGAAGACTAAGAGAAGAGGTGAATTCATCCCACACCAGGAGACCGCTGCTCCTCTCCTGCCCCATCCATGCAGAGGAGCTGCAGGTCCGTTCCCACAGCCGTTGCCCTGCCTTTTCATGTTCAGTCCCAGGCTGGCAGAGGGTACAGTGACCCTCACTGCCCTCCTAATGTTGTAATGGTTTCTGGGTATCCCCCAAGTTCAAATGGGCTGAGCAGCACAGCCCTGGATCACAGCTGGTGTCAGGGGTGTCGGGGGAGGCAGGGAGTTATTGCAGCAGGGATCTCTGCATCACATGAAGGTCTTCATCACTGATCTCGGTAACATCAGAGGCCCTAAAAAAACCGCCAGAGAAACTCTACGGGATGTTGGTACGAATTGAAAGAGTTCAGTTAAGCTCTGCGGGCCTAAATAGGAGCTCTGAGCCTTGCGTGTGTTAGTTCTTTGTGGTGATGGGAAAGGAATAGGTCGAAAACCGTACTACAGCAGAAACTTTGCCTTACTTTTTGTCTTGAATAAATCATTTTGCTCGGTAGCATTGATCCTGAGGAAGCTCTACCATTTCAAAATCAGCCTGTAAGAAGTTCAGAAGGAAGATCAGTGGAAGCTGGAGGTACTCAGACAAACAGGTTTGGGCCCTTTGTACCTATCCAAAACGTTTCATTATTTAGAGCAATGATGAAGCATGCGTCAATTCATAAATACAACCCACTGTGCAATATAAAAACATCAATATTTCTGTCCCATTGTGTAAGGGATATCTGGTGCATACAGAAAGAATTTCATCTCCTTAACTACCACAGAGAAAATGGGAAAGGCAAATAGCCTTCAAAAGTGATTTGACTTGAAAGCAGAGATGAGGAGAAGTTTCTAAAACTTAACACAACTTTTCATCTGGGCCAATCAAAATAGAAACTATGTGGGGTAGCAGTTGTAAACGATGCAGGGCTGCGATTTGGCTGCTTTTTTAGGCTTGTGATGCAAATCTTGGTACGTTGATTCCACAAAGCTTTCATCATACTCAGCTCCATGGTTAAAATTTAGGAAATTCTTAGTAAAGCTGTCTTTAGAAAACGAGGTCGCTTCAGGGGTATGCCATACAGTGTCACTGCTCTTACAGGAGAGGCTAGATATTCAGACCTAGGTGTGTCAGGACACAGTGGTGGGCTACAGAATTGTTCAGCTCCATTTGTATCATTTTGCACACGAGGTCTGAGGCTTAGACAGATGTCAAAGGAGAGGCTGGGACAATATTTACACAGCTGTGGGCTGCAAAGAAGCGAACTGTTAACTGAACTTTTTCTACAACCTCTTGAATAAACAGGTAGTATGCTAATACCACAAAATGCTTCTTGTTGGAGGGAAGGGATGTGCTAAAAGGCCTCTGGGCTGTATTCTCCGTTCCCAGAGAAAGCTATTGCAGCTTTTATTAGCTGTAAAGCGCTTCTGAATTATTACTCAAGTTTTGCCCTTAGACTGATGAACATTCAGAAAACCTTTAACCTGACAATGGCACATTACCCTCAAGGAATGCCGTGCAGACAGCAGCATGCAAATTTGAACTTGATATTCAAACAAGTAAGGGGTCTATGCTGCAATACAGACATACAGGTTTGAGTGCTGCAACAGAAATCCAAGTGCAGGGCTATTGCTGCTTTCACTGGCAGCGTGGTAGAAATAGTCTCTTGATATACCTGCTGCCTCTGTTCTTGTTGCAGTAAGCAATGGCGAGAGCACGGATGAGTACAGTAATGTATTTTATTATAGTTTCCTACAGAAGGGGTGATGCTGATGTCTTTCCTCCAACAGGGAGGTGACTTATGATTGACTTTTGCAAGCCACAATGGCTGTAGGACACAAAGCCACAGTTAGGGGTGGATTTTCCATAGAAATATATGTTGAGCACTTTTGAACTGCCTGGCTCTATCCTAGGCGCCTAAAGGAGGACTGAGTTGTTTCAAAAGAATAATCCCAGTTGTGGGTGCTGAGCAATTGAAAATCTGTCCCTGAAGTGCTTTTTTTTTTTCCCTATCATCTGTTGGCAGTTTGGGCTTTTGATTGATTTATTACTTTATTTTTAACTGCAAAGACCCTTTAATTAGGGAGGGGAGCTATGTGAATGAGTTGGAGCTGCTGGTGGTAGCAGCTCCTTGCCGTTGGAGATTCAGTAATTAAATAAGTAGATAATATCCTCCTTATTGAGAAGATTTAGAAAATCATAAGGACTTTGCATTATTACAGTGTTTAACATCCGCAAATGGAGGAAAAAACCACCATAATGGCAATTGTCATTAGCTGCAATGCATGTGGAGGGCTCTTTTTCTTTCTTTGAACACGCAAACACTAAACAATTCCTGAATCCCTCCTTGTTACTTATGTTTTCTTCTTGGTGGTTAAAAACCCCATAAAGCAGAAATTGAAGACTTGCTATTAAAATACTTGCTGACAGCTCCATTCAAAACATCCTTTCAAATAGCGCTATCACATCATGATTCATCTGCTATTCTGATATAGTTGCTTTAACAACAAGTACCTTCCTTCTTGGTCAGGGCCCATCTCTTTTCATTGGAAAATTCTTCCTTTAGACACTTTATTGAATCTCCGCTGTAAACAAGTCTTTCCCTGGTGTGGTACTGTTTGTGTTACAGAATGCATTGTAACCCCCCAAAAAGGACACTAACAGGCTCACTGGGGATGAAAAATGACAGGTGGTCACAGCACCAGAAAGAAACGCTAGTGTTTTTCACCTCCTCACCTGGAGTATATGGGTGCAAGCGCCCTGTGCAATTAGCACAACCAGTCAGGGTTTCTGGCTCGGCGTAATGACCCCACATGCCCCTGTACCCAGCCAGAGCATGGCTGTGGAGCCAGCAGGTGACACCGCGCTCCTGTGCACTGACTCTACCAGGGCCAGTTCCCCACCGAGTGTAAAGCAGCACAGCGCTACCCATTACGGCAGCCTTATGTACCTCCCACCACCTGAAGACCAAACCCAGGAAGATCCTGGGGATTAAGTGGTCCCCGGTGAAGCAGGGTGAATTTTGAAGCTTGAAGTTAGAATTATTTACAGTCACTTTAACAGGACAACAGCTGCTCTTTACCTAGCAATGAGCCAACAGCACTGAAAGAATTTGGATCTGAATTGCAGATGGATGGATTTCAATTTGATTCAAGTAGCTGGACTGCACGATTCCGTACTGTAAGCTCTCAAAGTCAGAGCTTGAGAGAAAAATCATTAATTTGGAAGCTGATACTCTGAAAGACTTTTATGAAGCAATATATTTTCATAGCAGACACAGATCAATTTAAAAGTAGTAATCAAGGGCCATGTGCTACGTGTTCACGGACAGAAAATATAGAGAATCTAGCCAGAGCCAGACACTTAACATTCAGAGCATTCAGACTAGCACCGAGGATATTGCCTCTATGGAAAATAGTATGGTTCAGAATTATAAAGTATTGTGAATTTGTGAGATAATCACCATGCTGTGCAGATATAAAGCTGCTGCCAGATTGCTGCCAGAAACAAGCTCAACATAACTTTTCCAGGCAAATTTGGGTTTAACTTCTGCACAAATTTTGGTGGGAGGAAAAGTCTCTGCAAATATTCCACAGAAAAGATGTGTCCAATTCTTGAGACAAAAGAGAAAATTATAATGGAACCCATGGAAATGACTTTTTATCATCTTTGAAAGGCATTCTCTAAATTCAAAGTAACTACACCAGTTTTCATCAAATGAAATTCAGGTCCAGGCATCTTTCCCTTCCCAGTCCTAAGAATTTTATGAGATGTAACATTCCCTTAAAAAATAAAGCATCCACACGCTACTGGTTTATGTCATGCAAGTAATAGCACTGTACAAACCCAAAATTTATACTTACTTGGATACTACTACAACTAAACTCCTCCTGGAAATTTTAATCTTGCTCCCTTAGTAGTCTCTTTGGGGATACTTATATGAAAAAAAATAATGGCCACTGACAGTGACAGATATTTCAAAAGGCTGATTCATTTCATCTCTTACAGCAGTCATGGATGGACTGTGCTCTGTGCCATGCTGTGTCTGAAATCAGATCCTCAGGCATTCAGGATTTGTACTTGGAGCCAGACACGGTTTTCACTCCTTTGCTGAGGTCCTCCTCTGTCATGACTTGAAGCAACCTGAAGGCACCTCCTTGTGCACCACTCTTAGGTTGTTTTTTCTCCAGTTTCCCATATCAGTCTTTACCAGCCAGGAATGAAAGTAGGGAATAATGAATTCTTTAACAAGTGGCTTTATTTTAGCTGATGTGTTAAGGTTTAACCCCAGCCTGCAACTGAATCCCAGGCAGCTGCTCACTCACTCCCCCCAGGTTGGGGTGGGGGAGAGAATCAGAAGAGTAAAAGTGAGAAAACTCATGGGTTGAGATAAAGACAATTGAAGAGGTAAATCAAAAGCCGTGTGCACAAGCAACGCAAAACAAGGAATTCATTCACTGTTTCCCATGGGCAGGCAGGTGCTCAGCCATCTCCAGGAAAGCTGGGCTCCATCACATTTAACAGTTACTTGGGAAGACAAATGCCGTCACTTCAAACATCCCCCCTCTTCCTTCTTCTTCCCCCAGTTTTATATACTGAGCATGACATCATATGGTATGGAATATCCCTTTGATCAGGTGGGGTCAGCTGTCCCGGCTGTGTCCCCTCCCAGCTTGTTGTGCCCCCCCAGCCTGCTCGCTGGTGGGGTGGGGTGAGAAGCAGCAAAGCCCTTGATGCTGTGTGAGCGCTGCTCAGCAGTGTCTAAAACATCCCTGTGTTATCAACACTGTTTCCAGCACAAATCCAAAAAAGATGAAAAATCATAGGAAGCCAGGTCTCAGCAGTTACAGGTCTTGTAGAATGTCTTGTTTACTGCAAGTATTCAGAAGCATTTTTATGCGAAATGTTCCTATCTATTTTGTGTCACTTCATTTTGAGTAAATTGAGGCAAAATTTTACTTGGGCTGGAGAGTTTAGTTAGACCTAGAGTCTATTTACGTTTTTCTACTCCTTGAGCTATAAAGTAATACGGAAAGACTCTTTATAAATACACATATGTATATAGCCCATACTGTCTACGTACATTTAAAAGGCACTGAAACTATCTAGATTCCTTTTAAATTAATTCCTTTAATTTCTGAATTCCTGAATTCCTTTAATTCCTTTTAAAAATTCCTTTTAAAAATTCCTTTTAAATTCCTTTTCCTATATAAAATGTCCAAAACCTTAATTCACAAATTTTAGAACTACATCCAATTCATCAAATAAATGTGGTCTATAAACAAATTAGAAATAAATAAAAATATTTTGTAGTTAAGCACTCTGTGCATAGTTCAACTAAAATAGATTAGGACAATGGAATACTTTCACAGGTTTTTCCATAGCACACAGAACATAGTACTTGGAAAAAAAATCTTCTTTTTTTTCATTCTGTAATGTGGGATCTATTAGGCAGCTGCTGCAAATAGCTAGAGATTTTTTTTTTATTTTTTTTTTGCTTTTACACCGCTAAGCAGATTCGATTTGGGTGGGTTGAGTTGCTTGTGGAGAGTGAAATTCCTGAAAGAGCTTATTACCTCTGTGTCGGTTTTTACTACATCAGTTTTCTTCATGTTAATAGTATAAGTAAGCAAGGTATACAAAGAAAATGGCAAGGTTTTTACCACTGATTTCTCCTTAGAAAAGCGACATAACATAGCGGTGTAAAGACAAATGACTTTGTATTACATTGCTATATGCTACTCTATCGCGTGCAACTAGACAAAATCCTAGAAAACCCCAAATGTTGAAATTTAGTGAGACTAAAAAATGAGAATGAAACCTTCTCTGGGATCTTTTGGAGAAATGTTATAATTAATAATTATCTCCTAGCTGATTTTGGTTTTATTTCTCTGCTCCGGTCTTTGACAGACCAGATGTAAACTGCTTTTGGCTGGTCTGTCAGTGGGCTCCCATTATTATCAGTTGGGACATAAAACCCTCCCTCACATATTTGTATAGGTAAAGCTGGTCACTGACTCTTCCCACCCCCATTCTTTCTGCTTTCCCTCGATATAATATCTCTGTCTTGATTGGTATTAACAACATCTAGTAATTTAGTATCATCTGTGAATTTAGTTCTCAGGCTGTTCATCTCTTTTTCCAGAGCATTAATAAATATGTAAAATAAAACTGGGCTTAACACCAACTCCTGTGGCAACCCAACTGGATACCTCTTCACAGCTCAGCGCAGTGCTGTTTGTCATGACTCATTATCCTTTGTTTACATTCCTTCAGCCAGTTTTCAATCCACATGACAGCACTCTTGTCCAAGACATTATAAATTATTTTTCTAATAAGATTTTGTGAGCCACTGTATCAAATGCTATGCTACAGCCCAGATATATTGCAGCCACTCTGTTCCTTCTGTACGCTAACCCAGAAAATGGGGAAGAAGAAATTACATTTGTCTGGCATGATCTGTTCTTTGAAAATACAAACTATTTATTGGTCATGGTTCCCTTGTTGTTCCAGATGATTTTTACGCTCATAATATTTATTCCATTATTTTAGAAGAGATTCAGAGCAATCAGACCAGAAGGTAACTGCAGGCTCACTCTGCCGCTCTTCCCTTTTATCTTGGAAGACTTTCAGCCATGGCTGAGATTCACACCGGGGGTTTTAAGGCAAAGGGGGCAGGGTATCCCCCATGCGTACCCTTCAGCAACAGGGCATCACATGGGAGGAGTACCACCAGAGCACGAGGAATGGCAGAGAGATGGGACTGGCTATAAGCTAGGTGATGCAGTCAGAGAGAAAGGACAGAAAGGCATGGCATGTCTGTTAGGCGGGGGAGGACGACTGCCAGGATGGTCTGAACAGAAGAAAGGAGAAGGGGAAGTCAGAGAGTCTCAAAACTGGGACTCAATTTGACAGGGGAATTCTGGAGCTGTGAGCTCTAGGGGAGGATCCCCAAGCGGTCATTCATTCAGTGATTTTGTCCGGTGCTTTCCAAACCAGAAGCCATGCCTTGCTCTTTCACAGCAATTCTCATGCTGCTGTTTGCATCACCTGCCACTTGGGACTTTGGAAAGCAATAAAAAAAAAAATCCAGTTTCTCTGTATGAATTCAGATGTAGGCATCATGTTTGTGCACTGTGCAGTTTGTATCTGCAGTCCATCTCTTCTCGTGCCATCTGGGCCATGTGGATTATTGGGGAATGGAGCTTTTGCTCTCGTAACCACGTTTGGGGCTTGTTACTTACTCAAAACGGAAATATGCGGACAGACCTTGCACTGGCTTTAACAAGAGCTATTCCTGCCTGAGAACAGCAGGATCACACCAAGGATCAAATCCTCTTTGTGGAGGGATTACACTTCGTGCCAAATATGTGACATGGTTCAGTTTCAAGCACATACAGAATAAATCTGTGACAAGACAGACATTTAACAGTGGCTTAGTATCCAGGACTGTCATGGGAGACAGCTCTCAGCATCTGATCTGGAAAGATCTTCTGGTCAATGTCTGCATGACCTTGGGATCCACCTCTCAAATAATTTCTAGGTACAGTGTCTAATGAAGTTTTAATACTAATTTATACATACTGCACAAGTGTGGATTTGTACAGTTAACTTATAGTGGGACATGACCCCTGAGAAGCCACTTCTAAAGAAAATAGTTTTCCCTTCTGCCAGTGCTTGTCACTGCTCTGCAAATCTTCAGTCTTCTTTGTGTCACTTACCCACGCTTATCCTTGGACTTTAAAATGCATTCATCAAAGAGATAACAGGTTTCATTTTGTATATCACTACGGATTATCCTGTGAAAACAATGCTACTGAAAATATGTGATGGCTGACTTGTATGGAATCTGTGGATACTTTGTACGTATTACAAAAATTTCAGTCCAGCTCCTGGAAAAAAACCCCAACATAAACTTGCTGAAGAGGTCCCTGTTCCTTGCAGTGCTGAGTGTCTGCTCTGAGTGCTCCCCAAAGCCAAATGTCCTGTGCTGGGCAGAATCAGAGGCAGAGGCTGTCACATCCACCCTGGAAACTAACCGCTAATGCACTTAATACCCTGCTCAGACTACTCACTTAGGAAGATATAGGTAATAGTAGAATGAGATTTTTCCTTATACAACTATGCAAAAACAAAAGAAGAAAGAAAAAAAAATGTATAAGAAGTTTTAAACCAGATATGACAGCCTTAAACATTTTGCACCGCTTTCCTGCTCTGGAATTAGAGAATGCTTAAAGCAGACTAACCTGGGGTATGTCAGCATGGCTATATGATCCCAGAATCCAACCCATACTTCAAGATTGTACCTATTGGAATAATGCTCTCATGAATAAAATAATGCAGGATAAAGTGTTGTTTATGATTTCTTTTCTCAGCAGATTAGCTATGTACATCTTGTAACACAGGCTGGCTCTGTGGAATATCAAGCACGGCAAGAGACCTGTTAGAAAATGAATTACATTATCCAGCCAAAGCAATATCAGAAATGTCCCAGAGTCTACACTATCTTAATGTTGATTTAAAATCATATATTCATATTACCTTTTTATGTCTAGTAAAGCAATGTGATGGAGCCTTTCTTTTGCCAAAGTTGTATTATCCCATTTCTCTGAGTTAGGTAAACTGTAATGTGTCTGCTTTACAGATGGGTAAACTTAGCATAAAGAGAGGGAAGCCATTGTTTTCAGTCAAGAATGCCTAAATGTAAGCACTTTCATCTATATTGGCCATCCGTAGTGGCAGCGGCTCTGAAAATAAGCCTCTTTCCATTCATTTATATGACAGATTATTTTACTTAAACAATTCTTGGATAAAATACATTAGGCATCCCTAGGGCAGGAACTTGAAATCAAGACTCCAGCATGAAGACATTACCTGCCCAGCTGGAGCGATGCGCTCATGGGCTCGGGGTGATTGAATTGCTTTTGCCAACGGGAGCAGCTTCAGTGGGAGGGGTGGGGGGTGCTCCTGCTCAGGCGCTGCCTGAGGCTGGGTGATTAGGGTGCTCTTCAGGACCAGAAGAAAGCAAGTTTGTTTAGGACTGCCTTTAAACTCCCATGTGCTAAACCCCTGCTTATGAAGAGGACGTTGCCACTACCTCCTCCTCTTTCTGTCTTTCTTCTTCCCATGTTTGAATAAAAGTGACTTCAGCTGCACTGAATGCAGCACAGGTTCCCACAGGTGTGTTAGGCACATTATGTTTACAGACCCTCATTCCCTTGGCAAAGGGTTCCCAGTGGAATTGAGGCATCGCTATAAAATAGAGACTGGGCTGCTTATCAGTGGCAGGGTCAAGGCAGTCCTGAGCATATCAAGGAGCACAACACAGGCATTTGTCAAGGTCCTGCTTTTGGTGCCAAAATCCTTTTGTCAAGTTGTAACTAAAGAAGTAAGTAGCCACAGAGCAAGGAATTAAGAGTACCCCAGTCAGCAGCCAGTCTTTTCCAGCTGGCATTTTGATAAATGTTGTATAAATTATAGTATAGTATAAATTATAGGCATATAAATTACAACTAGTAGCATAGGATATTGGGCCTGCTGGGGGTTTTAGCCTGCATGTATGGCATAACCAACATACTGTTTCCATCATTTTAATAACCTTTGTAGAGCAGGTGGCTGATGCAGTTAATGCTGCTATCATTTTTCTTTCCTTGTGTGATTTGCTGTGATGACAGTTCCGTCATTTCATTTTAAGTATTTAAGGCTATTAGGAAGCATTTTTAGGCAATCATCTAGTACAGGCATTTTCAAGCATGCCTAAAGCATATAGGGAGTCACCCCCTTTCACACTGCATATTTCTAAATAAGTATATGACATGTTCTGTGTTAATCTGAGGAAAAACTATGGACAAGATCACCAGCTGT
The DNA here is from genome assembly GCA_035590275.1 of Ibycter americanus. Lineage (NCBI taxonomy): Eukaryota > Metazoa > Chordata > Aves > Falconiformes > Falconidae > Ibycter > Ibycter americanus. The sequence continues at coordinate 21,638,915 of JAVJGI010000032.1, forward strand.
GATAAACTGCCTAGCTTAATTTAGTTAGACAGAGTTATGCCCTTATGTTCCAGATGGGGATCAAGCCCAACACCTTACAATTGCAAAGATTTCAAAGATGTGAAACATTTCTAAGATCATTGAAATATATATTTTGCATTTCAAAGATAAAATACAGAAACCAGTATGTCATCAAACCATTTAATTTTCTTCCAAGTTTGAGAGTAAATTGACAAGAGATCAGCAATTGGCAGGAGAACAAATGAAACATATTGAAAGAGCCAATTTGCTAGTATCGAGGGAGGCAGATGCGTCAGTTTTACATCTGCTCAAGCAAAGTACTTGTTGCTGGTTTTTCCCCTCCTCCTTTTAAAAAAATATTTCATTATCTAAACGTTTAATTACTAGATAATTGAATAATCCTTTATCAGTGACCAAGGAGCTCTCTGTTCATTGAAGAACCCCGTTCATCACACTGCCGTGATTCTGGCAGTTGCAGTTTGTTTATGGAAGCTCATGATTTTTTTTCCCAGAACTCGTCACACCTGACACACACCAGATTTCAATTGCAGCTGAGTAGTTTCCTGGGCCCCAATACTCCAGATGCCAATTTACTACCTCTTTCCTGAACTAGCTATTAAAAGGGAAGGAAGTGGAAACAGCACTGAGATTTCCACTGACAGCCTGCTTCAGGATTTAGGCAGACATCATGGCAATAAGCAGCAGAAGGAAAAGAAAAAAAAAGGAGAAAAAAAAAAAAGCAGGTAAGGGTAAGTGCTTCTATGTTTTTAAATACAGACAGCAAGGTGGGACCCTTACATAGTTACTCCCTCTGTGAAGCAGGTAGACAGGCATGAGTTAAGTCTCTCAATAGGTGTTAGACAGAGCTGTAAGTCTGAAGCGCGGCAGCAGCTGCTGTTTGAAGGAATATGTACAGATAATGAAATGAGTAATTCTCTGCCCTTGACTTTCTCAGTAATGATTTGCTAGTCTCCATTCTCTTTATTGTTACCTTATCATCTGTCACATTCTTGTGAGGAGGATTTTAAAAATGTGTCAAGAAAATGAGGTAGCACAGTTATGTATTTCTTAATATTTTATTAACTTTCAAGGAGTCTGATATATGGTATACCCAGGGTGTATAAGCAAAATTGGAAAACCAAAGAATTTCATGAGAGAAGTGGTAGGACCGCTGGATTTGCAGAAGCTTTCTTGCCAAGTTAAATATCTGTGCATCTGATATCATGTATGCATGTACCCTGCTATCCAGGAAACTGAAAACATGGAAATATGTGATTTTCTTTTATGCAGAATAGATGTTTTCTGTTGCTAGGAGTTTGATACTTGGGTTTGGTTTTGTCTTGTATAACCTTTGAGTATTAGAGTTGTTAATGTGACCTCAGGAGTTAAAGGTTGAAGTAAAACAATACTGAATATAATGAAAGTATTCATTTTGTATATTGAAGGCACTTCTAAAGCTCTGAACATTGTAGCCTTGAGGTACCCATTGATGCTTTCAAATAACAAGCAATTCTGCTCAAAATAGGCTATCACAACCCTCTTCTTTGGCCACAATTTTTATGTTAAATTCCGTGCTAGAAATTTTTTTCCACAGGAGAAGAAGCTTTGCTTTAGGGAAGGGTTTGGTCTGCTTAACAGGGATGTGTTACTCAGCTAGTGCAAGGAGGGCATTGCTGACTGGGCTGGAGTGCCTCCCCTCTGTGTCTCCAGACCATCTCCAGTGCTCAGCAGTGGAAAGAACTGCACAGGGCTTAGAAAAAAGTACGTGCAGTGCATAACCTCTCTGCAACATCAAAAGGGTATTCAAGGCTAAATTTCCCAACCACATGAATCCATGACAGAATTTCCCTCTTGGCTCTGCTTGCTCGTGGGGAAACAGGGTACCTTTCTAAGTATGCAACTTATTCTTGCACCATCTTTCACTCTAAATAAAAACATTGTGGAGAGCAGTGCCTGAAAGGAAGTTTCAGTTTGTTTTATTTCTTAGGATTCATTATTTGGCTTAAGCTTACCCAAACAAGATCAAGGTGCCAAATGAGTTCATATTGCTATTGAAGCACATGTGACCTTCAGGAGTTTGAGTCTGTTTTGGTTAAATCAAAACAGACAAGGTAAAAGAAAGGATTTTGTAGATGGGGAACTGATACGAAGGCAGGTTAAATGATTCCCCAGGCTTCCACTCACACTCCATAGCAAAATCAATAAATGAAAATGAAACTTGTAAGTCTCTCAAGGTCACATCTTCAAGGATGCATCCAGTTCACAACCTCCACTTGTGGAGATGGCTTCAGGAACATGGATGGAGGTGGGAAATCAGGAAAGGAGACTACTGTGTAAAGGAAGGAGCAGGATCTGTCTTGCAGGAGAAGAAAGAGCAATATAGAGCTGGGAAAATGTGGCAGAACCTGCCTTTTGCATCTGGGAATTACTTGGGCGGGAATGTGTGTGTGCATGTTACATCAGGGCTCCTAGATTCAGCACCAATGAAAATGTCTTTTGACTCTCTAGAGGCATATTGTATGTGTAGAACTGTGAAGGTCAACAGAGATGCCTGTATCTGCTGGAACAGTTTACACTTGCCTACTTTGCCCTTTGTTATCAGGGGCAACTTCTTGCTGAGTAGCCACCAGAGATGAGATTTCCTGCTGGGCTGATGACTTCTAATTGTGCTGTTCCCATTACCATCCCAACAACATCCCTCAGCAGAAATCTGTGCGCTAGAGCACTGCTGACATAAAAGATGTGGACAGTATTTGTCATGCAGTCCATTGGAGAGTCCACAGCCCTCTCTGTGCTTAGTATAGATGGGAAGCCTTCAGCAGCAGCTGGCAAATGTTGAATTATTAAATTGTGTCTACAGCACTTCATATAATTATTGCCCAAGTGATAGTACAGTGAGATAAGCCTGGTGTCGACAAGCAGACTTTTCCACCTTCGGAGTCTGGTTAACAGGCTTACTGTTTTGAAATTCAAGAAAAGTCTACTCTGTCAGGAAGGATTTAAATAGAAAATTAAATGGGTTTGCATATTGCTCTGCATGACAGGTTTTTTGTAAACCTTCAAAGTCTGCATGATCTAACCAAGCATGTGGAAGTAAGATATGTATTTCCGAGTGCTATAATAGTGGTAGTTATTGTGGAGAAGCATTAAATATAAGTAGTTACCCCAAACGTTATTTTAATCCGCTAAATATACTATATGTGGAAGCAGGAGAAGAGGGATGGCTGAAATAATTTTTGGGTGGCTTCTCAACTGGACATCTGTTCAGAGGGAATTCACTGCCCAGTGATCTTTCCTTCCTCGAGGAAACAAATGTAGACAAGAGTTGACTCCACATTTATGTCTTGACTAGAAGTAACTGCAGCAGCAATCCATCTGCTTTTCCCATTTCTTTCTGATAAAGTGTAATTAGTACACCCCTTGCCTCTTTCTGTGAGATGTTTGTAGGCAGTGTTACTGTGAAGGAACACAAGCTGCCCCCACAGCTGTTCTTTAAACATGCAGTTGAAAACGACAGCTCTGCTATGGTGACAGAAAACATCAAAGGAACAAAACACACTATTTTATCTGATGGGGGTAACAATATCTCAGCTAATAAAATGGCTGTCATCCCTGCCCATTGTATAGATAAGCAAGCTGAGGATGTTTGGATGCTCTTTGTTGGTATGCCAAGTTGCAATTATCCTATGACAGAGCTCTTCTGGGCTATGATTGATGAAACATTTCGAGGGGGAAAGCGCTTCAATAAGTGAATTTCATTGGATTTGATGATGACATCACTCGCACAATGGTCGGCAAAAGCAAAAACATTTTAAGTAGAACTAGGAAAATGTCGCCTTATTTAATCTGCCTGGGATGTCCTTGCTACATTCATTTGTATTGTATGTTGGATGTAAACAAGTCTAATTTTGAAGTTCTTGTGTCGACCTTTTCTGGCATTGAGATCAAAGTACTGACTGCAATAAAGATGAGAAGACTTGAAAGACATCAGTGGCTTGTCAGAGTAGGGTATGTTTAAACATAAAATAATGCAACAGTGCAGCCTTTGGCTAAAACAGGCACCAAATGAAATTCTAAAGAAATCTGTTGCTCCTCAAGAAACCCATCATTATCCTGCAGTTTAATGGCCTAAAAGTGAACCTGCTTAGAAAACAATTTTTCCTTCTTTGCTGGGCCTTAATTCACAGGGTGACTGTGCCACCTGCTTCTAAAATGTTGCCAGTTAAGAGGAAACGAATGCCCTTCCCTTACTCAAATTCCTGGGTGGATTTGAGGGCTGGTAAAGCCCTCCTCTGAACAATAGACAGCCCTCTGTAAAATGTCAGCCTTTCCAAAGCACAGCATTACCCTTTCTGAACAGTCTATGCTGCTGTCCCATCCCCAACGTGCCCTTTTCCTTGGCTCCAGCTACCCCCTATCCCAGATCTTTCAGTGGGTCTCTGGAGGAGATCCTGGAGGTTGAGTTTATGGTGCTTAATCTGGAGCCAAGGCAGCTGGAGTAAGAATTTAAACTCTAATCCAGTATTTTCATATTTAACAGCTTGACTATTTGAAAATAAATGTCTTTTAACCACTGCTTTTCTCTGTGCATAGTCTGTCCTTAGATTTGAGATGTAAACCTACTCCACTTGACTGAATAAACAAAAGAAAAGTTTAATGCTTACCGTAACATAAGGTTTGCAACAAATCCAAGCACAGAATACCTTTCCCCAGAAACTATTCTGGGATCTTCAGTGTCTTGACTGAGCTGAAACTTTTGAAGCAAAACTAAGGATATCCTATAGAACTGTCTGTGCTGGTACATCCAGAGATGCGTGCAGAGGACAAAAGGCAATGACTTTTTTTTTTAATGAACAATACACTTGATACATGATGTAATAGTTTTCCTGGATTAAAAATAATTAGTGTTGCTTTTTGCTAAGCCAGTTTCTTGTCCAACACTCTCAGAAAAGAAGCTTGCAGCACTTCTCCACAAATCTAATAAACGACCCAATTTTCAGGGATACTTAACATGCTGTAAAAATCTACCCAATGCTTCTGCAAGTTCAGTCTCTTTGATAATCAAGATGTTTATCTTGATTATGTTTGCTTGAACTTAGGTTTAAGCACTTACGTTGAGAAGTTTATTTCAGTAAATGAAGGGAAGCTCCTTTTTTTTTTTTCTTTCTTGTTTTTTTTTTTTTTTTTTTTTTGAGTGATTTACTGCGGAAACAAGTTTGTAGCATTTGCAGCTGAGTAGTACTTACAAAAATACCAGTGCAGGTTTCTGCAGTGCCTCCCTCTCTGACAGATCCCCAGCATGGCAATCTGTGGAAATCTGTTATGTTTTACATGCATTTATTCCGTACCTTATGACAATCCTCCTTTTCTGTCGCTTCTGCTGCCTTAGTATGTAAATTATACCCCTTGCTTTAATCAGTGGCAGCAGCGTTTTCTCTGTGTTCTGTAATTGGGACTTTGTCTCCAAGTGTCTGCTGAGCTGACAAAGCGTAGTACTGGATAAACTAAGCCGAGCAGGAGCAAGCAGCATGGCTGTGCAGCACAGTGCTATGTCCAGGCTAATAGAGACTGTGTTTAAAGGGCTAATTAGCCTGGCTAGAGAGCAGCACTAACATAGCATTGCTGCTTGTGATGTGACCAGCCTCTGAGCTCCGTGCAGCCCTCCATTGTGGCACATGGGCATATCTGTGGTTGCCGAAAGATACACGGCGTTTATACAACATACCTACACCCTCTCGCCTGTCAGTACTCCCAGGCATAAAATGCACATAATAACACTTTATGTGGCAGGTTGTATTATGGTAGGTAAACTTGAAAGTGTTTTCTGTTCTGACTTGTGCCACGTTTCAGCATTATTCCCTATTATAACTATTACATCTGTCCAAACTGTAGATATGTTTTTAATGGAACTTTTATATTTTTGTCTACTAAGTGTGTTTTGTATCTTGGAGATGATAAAGTCTCTAGCCCCTGTATCTAAGAATAAACACCCTCACTAGAAAATGACAAAGTTATGTAGACAACAGTGATTATGAATACACAGACTACTTCAACCTAGTGCGTAATAACGATTGAAGAGCAGAGTTGTTGGTGCAAGGGAAAAGTCACTTTAGATTGAATTAGCATGTTATATACTCCCCTCACATTTGAAATTCATTAAGGGACCTGAGTAGGTTAACTCATTCTGCCATTTGACATGGAGCTCAAATTTTCCGGATTGTATGCCTAAGAAAGAAAGATCCAGAAAGAGTTATCAAGACTATGTGGCGTGAGGAGACCATAGGCTTCATCGCTTCAAAGCTGTAGGGTTCAGGAGGGACTGATGAAAAAGAAAATCTGGGCTGGCCTTTAGAGCAGTCCAGTGTTTGGAGGAGGATGATCCAGAAAGGAGGAGGGCGATATGATTCTCAAATGAGCAAACTCCACGAAGATGATATTTGGCTATTATATGGGAAAATGACTACAATTACCAAAAAATTCGCAGCCCTTTAACTGAGCCTGAATAGTATCATAGACCTAACTTCTCCTGAGTTTTATAACCTCTAATTCTACTTGCATCATTACATTTAGCTTTAATTCACATCAGAAGCAAAAGAGGAGCAGGGTGTGGGTGACACACCAAACCCTATATGTTTTAATAGTGACTTTTGTTATCAGAAATGAACTGCTGGGGTCAGTCTCTGAGAATATCACTGTCAGTAGTTAAGATATTTTCACCATGGAGTTAATACTTACAGCATTGACAGTAGCTCGAAATACTTCAGTGGTTATTGTTGAAGTCATTAGTCTAGCTGAAGTAGTGCTGGCATGTTTTCCCTCTGGGTAGAATTCCTCAGTCTAATTGCCTCCTCCTTGCCAGGCCATATTTGATATCTTCAGGTTTGGAGACTGGATGTTTTCCAGTCATTAATGGCTTTTCTCACTTATAGATTGAAATTATTTCCTTTTGTGAATTAGTCTGTTATCCAGTAGTGAAGATACTGAATTCCAGAGCATTTAAATGGGATAACTTACAAATAGAGCTAATATAAAAAACAGTCACCAAGCCACTTGAAAGCTACGTGGGCCACTGTAGAAGATGCTTAAGTTCACATGTAATTTTTGATAAGAACAAAACAGTATTGACTTTAAAAATAAGAAAATAATAGACTTTTTTAAAAATTTATTTTTCTATTGTTTTCTTCTAATGACCTAGCATTAGGTCATCTCCTGAATAGTACTGGCAATCAGATTACATCAAGCTACTCTTGAGTACTGTAACGGGAGTTTGACAAAAGTACATCATAAACTCAATGTCTCTGATGCCCGGACTAGACTCCTTAAAGTACTTTGTCCACTCTAAGTGTAATTGGCCTGTGGTTTCAGAAATCAATGAATACTGTTCCACAACGGAAAAAAATAGCTTCTGTAGCCTTTGTTTTATGGCCTTCCATGTTATTTGAGCTATCACTTCTCAAAGCAATTTTATTACATCGTTTATTGTATTCTGTTTTTTAAATCCTAAATGGAACATATTACAGATCTCAAAGCCAAAAGCAAGAAATGTTTTTAATACTATTTCAGATATGTTACAGCAAATTATTTTTCAAAGGACAAAATTTATTGAAGATAATGTAGTACCATGACACCTGCACTTCATAATGTATCAACTATTTTTAAGTTGCAGATTCAAAAGCATGAAGAGAAACTTCTAGCTAAACACTGGTGAGCCCCGTTGTCCTTTCTACATACGGATCTGTCCTTGTTGCCCAAACGAAGAGTTCTTACTAAAGCCCTTAAATCATGTTATATCATGATTTAGCAAAAACCTTTTCAGTAGAGTTCAGGGGTTTTTTTCCCTTGCAAAAATGCTGCTAAAGTGGTAAATGTAAGCTGACAGAGTTTATCTCCCCAGGGCCAGGGAGGTAGTCTGGAAATGTGAGATGTAGGAACTCGTGGTCACCCTGACTTCCAGGCTTGTGTTTCACTTGCCATCAGGTGAGACACCGTTGAAGAAGCCAGAGAGATCACAACCTCTGAGCAATGACTCTTGTGTAACTGGCTGTAGGAGGCATTCATCTAGTAGCTGTTGGAGATTAGATACGGACAGAGTGATTCTGATATGGTTATACTTTCTCTAGGTGCATTTAACATCTGTTGGACGCAGTTCAGATGGATCCCAAGATCTGGTGCATGGTAGTGTGCAATCTCTTTGCAGCTACTGGAGAACTGTTTCCTCTATAAGAAGAGTTTACAGATTCTGATGTAGTGTGCAAAAGAAAGTTTGGATTTAGATGAATACCAGAACATGCCATGCTGAGTTTATGTATTTTCGTTCAGAAAGTTCTGCAAACACTTTTCAGAAATTAGTGTTGGAAATAACAAGGACCAGGTGCATTGGGAACCGAACAATAACTTTGAGTCTTATTTTCCTGAATGTTATTATACAGTGGCTACCGGAGTGTTGGAGGGATATGCATATCCAGCATAAATAAATCATGGCATTTATTTATATAAGCTGCAGAAAGGGTTAAACAATGTAATCAAGATTTCAGCCTCACATTCTGATACATCTGCTTTCATGGTCCTGATTCTATGCCAGTGTTAAGGTAAATGGAAAACGCAATGGGAGTCTGCAAGAAATTACAATGCAGATACTGTCTGGCTATAGGTTGTTTGGGTTTTGCGTGGTTTTTGTTTTTTAAATACAATTCTAGTTGCAGTGCTGAAACAGAACTTCTACTTTGGTTGCCCATTCAGTTCTGCAGGGGGCATAGTTATCCACTGGCAAACCCCTCTCAGTGAGGGACTGCTGTGCTGCTCGCTTTCCTTTAAGCAAAAATATTCTGATTGTGCTTGTCCTGTTTTACGTCTTGGTTAGAGGATGAGTTTCAGTGAAAACAAGCAAGTTAGCAAGAAAAGTGAAAGTTGGTTTGGGAATGAAGTAATATAATAACAAGGAAGTTTCTATAACCCTTTTGCTGGTAGCATTCAGAAAAACATTTGACACCTGCACGCTGCTGGCAGTTTGAAACCAGCATATTCCCATTCAACTGTGTTTCACCTTGTTTTAATCCCATGTTTTTGAAGGAGGCAAACCAAGAAACTGATGATGTGTTTCAATTACATTCTGTCTAATCCTTGAGCAGTAAGCTTGGCACAGGGTGTCTGCCAGGATGTTGAGGTTGGGTCTTGGTAATGAGATCTGCGTGGGTGAGCAAAGGAAGAGTGACGTGGCCCTCGTTCCTGACTTCTGCTCTCAGCAGGTTTTGCCCCTTTGGTTCTATAAAAGAAAAGATGTAGGTCAATGGGAGCTACTCCTTGGACATTAGTGAGTTTGAGGTCAGGCTTCTTTATAGAAGCAGACTTTTCACACACTTGAACCAAACACGAGCATGTTGTTCTGTTCACTTGGAAATAGATGCAGAAAAAGTCCTTCTGTCTCAGAGCCTGCCACAAGGAGTGACAGAGCAGGTCAGCTGGGGGAAAGCCTTCTTCAGAGTTCGAGATGAACCTGAGCTTGCCCTTTAGTTCAAACATACCTGTCTGCCCGCTCTAGGAAGGAATTCAGCAACTGGATCTTAATTTCTGGCTCCCCAATGTATAACATGAACAACCCCAAACACCATCACAGTCAATGATTCCAATCAACGCCAACTAAAAGTGTCTTTAATATACCACTAGCTCTGTGCCTGGAGAGTTACTTTATAGATCGTTACAGAGCTCCATGCACTTTCTCAGTTGTGCCCACCACCATGTGCCATCAGTGCAATGAACTCTTGCGCATCACAGTGTCACCAGCATCAAATATTTGGAACCGCCCGCCGTGCCCTGCGGAGGGCTCCCAGAGCAGCACAGCAGCCCCTCCATGAGCACCCGGGTGCTTCCAGCTCCGGCTCCTCGGCACAGTGGGAATGCAGCGCTGCTGTTGCTACACAGTGTTCGAGGCCCCAGGACTTAGTCCTCTGTGGCTGAAGGTTAAGCCCACAGCCTGACAGTGAACAGCGCTATTTCTTATCACGCCCTTTGCCGCATGCTTGTAGCAAGTTTAATAGATCTCATCAGATAATGCTTAATGTTCTTCTGGCTCATTCAGGCTGTGTTGTCTCTCACCTCCTTTTTCACATCTTGCTTACCCATACCATGCTGGCGCCACAGTGGTTTTCATATATAAGCTGTAAAGTGGTGATGCATTTCCCGGCTGTGTTTTCTTAATAAATATCTTTCTTTTTTTGTTTTGAAATTTGGAAAAGCGCTGCCTGGAAGTTTTTCTTTCCCCTTAATCAAGTGTTTTGCTAAGCTGTTTTCCTTCTGTCTTATCTCTTGCTTGGGACCAAAATGTTTAGATTTCAGTGGTGACGTCTCACTCGTTTGCATCCTGTCAGATGGGAGCCTTGGGTTGTTTGAGTTCATGGTATGGCTGACCAGAGCTCTGTGTGACTGGGATTGAAAATGGGGTTATTGTTTTATCCCCTCCCATTCAGTGTCGGTGGCTCAGTTTTCCAGAGAATTCATCCAGTCGTCACTCCTCATCTCCAAAGCCAGTCTAAGAACTCCAGCAGACCATCTTCAACCTGGATTTTTTCCTGTTTTATTGTCTCTGACGTTACTTGGCTACAGTCTGTCTCCTTCAGTTTTGCTTTTTAACAGCTCATTAGGCCAGGTGCTCAGCTGGTGAATTAATGCCACATTCCTGGGAGGAAGGCAGAAGGAGACCGTGGCATGCTCCAGGTGCAAGGAGGTCACGGTCTGCTTCCCTGAACAGTGAGTGGCAGCTCCGGGTCCCTTGTGCCCAAGCTGTGATGTGGGTTGCGCTCTGCACCTGCCCTCCTGACAGGTACCCTGAGACCCCACTCCCCACATCAGCAGGGGATGCCTGGCCAGCTCTGAGTTTTGCCTGTAACAGAAGGGGTGAATCTTGGTAGCATTCACAGGTCTTCCCCTCATGACCTGGTCAGGAAAGGGGTGTCAGCCAGACAATAAATAACTAATTTGGGATTTGGACACCCAGACTGAAGCTCCCCGCTTGCAGCTGCAGAGCTCTGAAAATTTCTTGCTTGAACCTCCACTGGTCAGTGCAGCTCTAAGGTCTCCTCTGGGGGAGCAGCGGGGGCACATTGATGCTTCCTGCAGTGCATGTAGACCCTTCCTCTCCAGAGAAGGAGTGGAAGTAGTGCTGGGGAAAAGGTGGGACAAGGCCACTCAACAGCTATTTATTCCCCCTTTTCCCTCTATTTCACTAATTTAAGCACCCTGTTCCTTTTTATTCTCAAATTCCTGCAGATGATTGTCTGGGTAAATGGTTTGTTTCCAGTCAAGGACCAGCACTTTTAAAGATTTCCCCCCCACCCTCTTATTCTCTTATTCTTCACATATGAGTGATCACAAATTACAGATTCTCTTCTTTTGATACTTCACAAGTGTTGAAAAGGCAGGTTGTTCTGTGTGCTAAACAAATGACAATTTCATCGCTGTCACTTACCCAATAATAAATGCTTTTCATGTTTAATTTGTAATGTCTGAAAATACCAGCGAGAGGCGAGGGAAGCAGTTTAGATAATATATTAACCTCTCTGAACCTTGTCCATTCTCTGAAACTCAACCTGACTGTGTTTTGAATATGTAGGTACATGCCTTGCCTTCTTCTTTTAGACTGTTCTTCCCTGTTCCTTAAACTGAAACTAAGGGACCTTTTTTTGTTGTGAGGCCTTTTAGTTCAGCCAGACATGAACGAAAAGGTGATCTGAAATTGTTTCTGCACATACACATGGCTTGTGAAGGATGTGAGAGAAAATATTTTCTTGCTGAACTAAGGGCTTTTGAGAGTCCAGCTAGCTGCAGAGCCATCAAGTTCAAACCGCTCAAAAACTCCTGCCAAGCTACAAAAACATCCCAAGAAAGCATTGTGAAAAGCTCTCGGAGGCAGAGAGTTATGAAATTTTACCAAGACTGAGTTTGCAGTGACAAGGTTTCCTATGCAGCCACTCTATAGTCCCCTGCCCCAGCGCAGGACAGAGATGAATCGGGCCCATTACGAAAGCAATTCATATTTAAATGAGATTTCCAGCCCAGTTCTACAGTCTCAAGTGGTTTTTCAAAGCATCTGCTCTTTCATGCTGATTTAGACCAAACTTGAATGCTGAATCTTTGGAGAATCATAAACAAATTGTGTTAAATTACCATTAATGGAAACACATCACACGGAAGGAAAGGCAAGGTTGTTAATGGTATCGCTGCTCTTAGCTCAGGCTCTGATGGTGTAGATGCACAGTCCTCCAGCACAGAAGTAATGTATGTAAGATCACCCACTGTTCTGAGACCTCCAGACAAGCTAAGCACAGCGGGGTGAGTAGCGCTGGAATTTGTTTTACAGGAAGCCTTTCATTTCCTTGCTTTTGAGGGGTTAAGTGAGGCACTTCAAGTAGTGTTCTCCCACGAGGGTTACACTAGGGAAGGGTAGTTTTAGTTTCCCCCAGGGGCTCCGTAGCAGCTTTGGCAGCAGAGGCGGCTGTCGAAAGAGAACAGCCGGATGCAATGAATCAATGTATTCCCCAGCCGCTCCGGCTGCGTTTCCTTCCCAGCCAGTGCTGTCCACTTCTCAGACTACTGTGTCCGATCCTGGTCCCCAGCCTTGCGCTGCCACCGCTGTTCTTGATAGACAGGTATGCCCCAGAGGCCTCCGACCTTGGCTTCAAAAGGCCTGGGTTGGGGTAAAATTAATGGTGACTGTTTTAATTGCTGCTTTTTGTGTCATCTGTGGAGCGCACAGACTAGAATGTGAATGTATTGTAGTATAGAGTAATGGCCTCAATATGAGCTGGTTATGGACCTTAGTAACATCGAGCATTTATTAGACTTATGAAAATCTCACCATCATGCCTATGCCTCTTCAGGCGTGGCTTTTGGGGAACCGTTATCAACTCAAGCTCTGGTCAGGAGTTCTTAATTCATTAAAATCCTTCTCTGGAATGTCAAGGTGTCAAAAGAGTTCACCTCCAACAGCCAGGTTGCTGCTGCTCTGAGAAGCCCGTTGGCTCTCTGGCCAGCCTAGCTGGTTGTCCAGGTCAGAGCCCACAGAGCGCGCTGGCCACAGCACGGATTGCCTGGTGCGGGAGTCAGGACTGTGGCCCCTGCCAAAGAAGCAGAGGAATAAGAGCCTCGAATGCTCTGCCTGCAGCAAGGCTCCAGCAGAAAGCCTTGGGAGGTGTAGGTCTGACTACTACTGTAGATTTTGATCCAAGACTTTGGGAATTCCAGTTTTTTGGCAGAAGAGCCGGGAGCATGGAAGTCAAGGGCTGTGCAGCTCCAGGGCAGGCTTTCCATGTGGTGGGCTCCCAGGTGATAAGCTCCTGTAGCCATAGGCCATCCCACCACAGGTGGCCATCATCAGTGACCAAACTCCAAGTTCAATATTACTAGTTTTACAGTCAGGTTACTTACCAATTAATAAAGGCCATCAGCCTGACTCATATAAACATCATTCAATGCCAGAGAGCCCAGAATATATTATATAATACAAAGTTTTTCTTCTACAACACTCTCGTTTTGCATGGATTGGTGAGGACTGCAAATGCACAAAACATTCTGTTTGACTTCGGTGATTTTAACCTTGTTTGTTACTCAAAGTGAAGGGGAGAAGCAGTTTACTTCAGAATTTACAAAAAGGAAAAAAAAGAAGCTTCTGTGTGATTGTGGATCAATATGACATGCTTCACCCCAAAATTAACTCTTCATATTATATGTCATCATATCATCAAAAAGTCTGTCATGGAGATGTGCCCAGTGCAACAGAAATCCCTCAAAGCTGTTTTGATAAATGTCATGAGGGAAAGTCTTATGGCAGTGGATTTTTCTTGTAAAATATATGGAACGCATTACAAAAATCTTATATCTAAGATTTATAATTTGAAGCATTTTCTCATGCTTGTCACAATAATAACAAATTATGTCATTTTGTAGCTGCAGTTGCCCTAGTGTTTTCCTATCTGATTTGATTTGATTAGATTCCTATTTGATAACCACCCAATATTAAAACAGGATATATGACAGGGTAAAACTCGCACTTTAGAAAGGATATAGAATATAATAGAAGAAGTTTCCTCTATCCTTTTTTTCCAAAATCTTATCAGATTCCTCTAGGTTCCAACTGCATCGTGGTCCTAGAATCCACAAATTATTCTTCGTTTTTGTATTCTTGTTTGAAGGTTTCTAAAAGAATTGAATGCTCTTCGTCCAAAATGTATTTCATCAATGCTAAACAAAATTTCTACACATTTTACTTAATGAACAATATTACCTGATGTAAAAGAGGTATTGTTCAAACACTGGACCCAATCTATAGCCCTCTGATAGGGGAAGATTTCCATCAATGCCCAAACTTGTTAGTGAGGCTACTCAATCCTAAAGCAATGGTGTTCTCATATTAATGAACACAAGCAGTTTCAATACAGAATTACCATCCTCAGTTCAAAATGGAGTTTAAATGGGTATATCAGCTTTTAAGATTTTTTTTGCTTCTGAAGATTCTTATACATTTTCAAGAGACTAGTAGAGATACGATTACATGCAGCTAGTAGCTGATTCCATCTAACCATAATTACATTGATGTACAGTAAAATACATAGGAGCTGCATTTTTAAGGTGAAAATGGTGAATTGGTTTTATTTTACACCTGTATCATGTAAGCATCCTCCTGATATTATGGTACACGTACATACACATTCCTGTATCCACCCATTTTTGGGTTATCTGACACAAATTTCCTAGGAAACTATAACCTTCTGTATACTGTGATTTTTAATGATAAGATTATAGAGCAGTCCAAATGTCATAGAACTGCCATGTAAAAATCCCAAACAAACACCACTCCCTCCCCCCCCAAAAAAAACATCAACACCTTAACACCCTGCTTCCCCCCGCAACTGTCATTTCCCAAGACAGTTCAGCTATTGAGGAAGTATCTTGTGTATCAGACTGTCTTGAATACAGCATTACCATTTAACACAATAATTAACCTTGTCATTCGGCCAATCTTGTCCCTAAAAGTCTCCAATTTTTTCGTCGGTTACTGGGAAAAAAGAAAAAAATCTTTAAAGGAATGTGCATTCCTGAAATACTGCCTGCAGTGTTCAATGGAGATCTGTGCCAGCAGTGAATGCACATGCCATAATTAAATCAGGTAGCAACAAAGGAGGTGGTTTATATGCTTGCTGTGATTTAAAGTCTCCTCTCTGTAAAGAAGGAAAATTTTCTTAAAGAAAACCCCAAAAACATCAAAATATTTTTCTATCTATAAATACTGTTGTTTTGTCCTGATGTCCTTTAAATCACACATGCAGTAATATTATAAATCACATAAAATTTGGAAAATTACTTTAAGTCCCTGGGCTTCATATTGATCTGCTGTTTGAAGAAAAAAAATCAAGATGTTTATACAAAGAACTAAAAGTTATTTTTGCCATCATTGTTGATCTTGTAAATATTTTGTGTGACATTAGGCAGATTAAAGACATCTATATAGACTGTACATGAAACTCTTTTTTTCTAGAAAATGTCTTTCGCACTTGCCCTTCTCATTAACCTAGTAGTTTTCCATAGCGAACGTCACCCTGGGCCTGTTTACGTCAGTGACTTTCATGCCATTAATTTCAATGGAAGCAGGATGTGGTCCAGTAAATTATCCCCCAGCATGGTCTGCTCAATATTACATTAGACCAAGGGAATAGTGAAAAGAAAGCTCCCCATGAATTTAACTCTTCAAAATACTCATTCCTGTGTTTGCAGTGTAAGTTGCTGCTATTCTTTAATGTTCTAAAGGTTTCTCAAATTATCCGAAAGGCACTCTCGATAGGCAAGGCTGTTAAGGCAATATAGTCCCCATTAAACCTCTTAGAGAAATACTAAATATTGAGGAAAAACACCAATAATCCAGTAAAGTTAATTAGGCGTAATTGTAAAGAATTTATTGATGACTACTGCATGAGTCATTTTAACAGTGCTTATAAACTCTTTGGATCACCTGAAAAAGGTAATATTGCTGGATTTTGAGGACTATAGTTGAGATCCTAGAAAACAGATCCAAAAGAAAAGTTCTTGCATGTATCGTGTAGCTTTTCTCTCCTTAGCTCTGTTATTCCTCTACTTTGAATGAAGTGCTGCAGTTACCAGTGTCCTCCTACTGCTCATCTTCCATGACTACTACCCCATGAGCTTTCCAAAGTCAGCACATATTGTTTTCTAGGATCTATAATACCTTCCCAAGACCAAGCTTACTTGGCATTTAATAGGGTAGTCCACCTTGTTGTTGTTGTTGTTGTTGTTGTTGTCATGAGATGCCAGGGTCCTGGAGCAAACTGGGATTGCTAAAGAGCCAAACAGACACACGTAAATGATATTTGAAGAAGTGGACCTTGTTACCAAGATTTGTAAAGTGTCCTGGGGCCTGGTGTCTGCGATGCCACGTGCCAAATGGGATTTTTCATATTCTTATGCCTTGCTTTTGAACTTGGATCAACACCACATTTTTTTCTTCGCATCATGCCACTTAAACTAATTTGGTTTTACTTTAGCATTCTTTCAGATCCAAATCATACACCTTCTCTGCTGTATTCTCATGAATACCAAAGCTGTAGAATAAATATTGTTGATGTGTGTTGGAAAAGTGCTTTTGTACTTGGATACCTCATTAAATTACATTCAATTTTAGTTATAATGAGCGTAATCCATTTGCTACTGTTGACCCCAATTCCCCTGAGCAAAGATGCAGTTCTGAATTGGTATTTGCATCTCTGAGTCAACTAAGATTCAAAATCACATCAGACTTCAAATCTGACAGATGTCCTGTTCCAGGGTTACGCTGGGGGTTGTGACTAAGTTATATTGCAGAAATGGATTCCTACAACACTTTACAGCTCTTGGTTTACTTTAATCTTGTCGCTGCCCTAGCTTAAATGACACTTTACTTATCTGTACCGTATCTCTGTAAACACCTTATGAGAACACTGACCATCAGGAAGCAGAAGCACTTTTCTGAAACTCATCCTTGGGCGTCTTTTCTGAAATCATATTTCTTCTCCCTGTCTCATACCTTAATCATTCATCTTCTGCAATAAATTGTTATTTCTCTCCCAGTTAGAATTCTTTCCTGTCATTCATCATGTTATGAGTACCTTTTGCCTGAGAACAGGAACAAAATCCCAGTAGACTCTGGAAGCTGTTAATTCTTTTCCTTTCTCACGATGTAGGAAATAGAGAACACCACTCAGAGTGTCGTCTTCTTTGGGAGAGTTTCATTGATTTTCTTATTTTAGAGTTTTGGGGTGCTTTGGGAGAAATGGGCTATTCGGAAAGATGGAACTTTCAGTATTGTGAGTGTCATTCTCAGTTTGATAAGCAGAATGTCTAGATAAGGAAGTTTTTGAAAGTTTTGGTCTGAAAATTATTTAATAGGCAACTGGGACCTCAGAAGATTCTGGAAACAGTTTTATTGAGTCATTGCAGATGATCAACTGTACAGTTCAAAGCATGAGTTTATGATTTCATTTGACCTTTGATCAAGCTAGCCAGATCCCCATGCTCACAATGATAGCACATGCAGAGGCTCTCCAGCGGTGAAGTAGTTTTAAAACTTGTGTGTGTAGTTCCTTTTTCACCTATCACTGGAGGCATGGGATTAGCTGTGTAAAATAGATCATGTAAATTTGCAGGTACAAAAATGGTAACTTGCACAGCAATTGCTAAGAGGTAAAGAACAAGCCATGAGTCTTGCTCATCTGTTTGGTAAGATCTGGGATAACTAAGAAAAAACAATAAACTTGGAGACTCAGCCAGTCAGTCAGTCAGCAGGACAAACTGTAAGTTTGTTATCTGAGACTGCTAAGAAATACCACAGAAGGTCTTAAAAAACAGGCCAGAAAAAAACTGCCAGTTTAGCTATATTGATCCTGCTTTAGTGTTAGGAAACGAAGTGGCTGACTTCTTCACATCCTTTTGAGCTCTGTTTTCTGATTCTAAAATTCCCAGATGCATACTCGGGGTAACTCTCCACCTGTGGGTTTTTTTGGGTAGCAAAAATGTTATCAAATACAACCGTAGCAGAACATGCACTTGTCTCAATCCTTTATTCTAAGTGAATATCCAATTAAACAATTCACTTCAGTATCCTGCTGGTTTTCTCATTTGTTGACTCACGCAGGATGAGGGCAGGAGAGTGCTGCTGAACACCTGATTACATCTTTGGCAATGGGAAAACTATATAGACAAACACCAAGAGTGCCAGCTCAGCATTCAAAACATATAAATAAAATAGCAGAGGGCAAACTAAGCTTTTACTTTACTGTTTTCTTCAGTCGGCAAATGCAAATATATTTCTCTGTAATTTATGTTTTGACAGATGATAATGAATGTGAAAATGCTACTCAGCCTTGTGGAGAGCACGCCAACTGTACAAACACGGTGGGAAGTTATTTCTGCATGTGCATGCCTGGCTTCAAATCCAGCAATGGTCAACAAACTTTTGTACCTAATGATGGAACCTCCTGCGTGGGTAAGTTATTAATGTCTGCCAACTAGCTTTACATTGTCACTCTTCTCTTATTGCTTCTGTTAATTACAGAAAATCTAGCCAAAGGCTTTCAGATTTCAAGTCTGGAGTCTGAATATAAAATTCTCACAATTTGGACTGGTACAGACTTAATATTCCAGTTCAGGCCCACACTTCTCACCGATAACACAGCAGGTGCCATTGCTTTCAGTAACACTTCAACCTTAACTCTGCTTGCAATATTTTTATTCCATGTGTCACAGTTTTAGACAATGAATATATAGTTAAGGTAACGCAGAAATCCCCAATCCACCTATTCATGCCACTGCTTCACTGATCTGTGAGCAAGGCGGTCATATTCTTAAAACAAAGGAGAGTGACAAAGTATTCTGCATTCACATTACTCTGGAACAACAAAATCCCCTATACATTTGACCTACTATGCTCCAAATATCTTTTGTTTGGGGGCTTTGGTTGGGATATTTTTGGTAATTTTTCAAGTCTGATCAAACGCAATGAGCAAGACCAGTAGTTATCCTACCTCCTGTGCCATCCATCAGCCTCTGTTCCTGTAGCAGCTGGATGGAACGTGTTCAAGATTACAGTGGAGGAAAAGTTATCTGGAAAAATGTTATTTCTGAACAACTATGCAATCCTTTAGGATTTCCCTTGAATGGAAGAACTGTAACTGTTTCTCTTTTTTCAAACTCCTGGTAATTTTCTCTGTATGTTGCAACGGTCCTCAGGGAATGGGAAAATGAGAAATAAATCTATTGCCCTTTACACCTTTATGCTGACTGTGTCTCATTCCAGATATGTCTCCTGTGAGCTTGTGAGTGCTGACAACCTCTCTTCTTACTGCTCTTAATATCAACAGAATGGCTGCATATTAAGCCAGAAAGTGATCTAATCAACATTTCTTGCCCATTGCTCACATCCATCTGAAAGAGCTCTGCTTTATCCAGCTGCTATGAACCGTTCTTAAATTAGCTGGGATTGAGACTGTTAGCACATTGAGCTGTAAATATTCTCACTGTTTCTGGTCCAGGCTTTGATTTTTACATTATGACATTTCCTGAGCTTCAGAAGTTTTGTCCTCAAAGTTATTCCTCTGACTGTTCTTGCATCACTTTAGCTTTTTACCATTAGCTTGCTATTTTATTTTTTTTTTCTTTTGCCCTCTTTTCTTTACTGGGCAAACTGATCATTTTTATCCTCTGTTGGGGGTTAGTTTACCACTTTTCTTCATTTTGCAAATCCATATGGGAGGAGCTGAGAGCTTCCAAAACTCACACTGAAATAAAAATTTACCTGTAGGCACCTTTTCTCATTAAACAAGTGTACCAATTACTTTACCAAGCAGCGAGTCCTAAAGACAACCTTTTGATCCACAATTAATTTTCTACTTTATTTGTTAGGGAAACCATAATAGGATATTTTGTACCCAATGGATCTACTGCTACAAGTAGTAGATACAACTTGCACACAAGCAGCTGACAGTACTGCATTCAGGGTGCACCACACACAGCTGAAGCAAACACCGAAGTTACCGTAAATACAGTGCAAGTTACCCAGTACAAATCAGAGGACAGAGCTACCAAGTATCCATCCTACCCAAGTTTATAGGGCCCCAAAATATTTTCAGATTCTGCAAAGTCTTAAGTTTTCTTTTTCAGGTGTGTGTATAATTCATATGGCAGTAACTTTAATAATACAGTGGTTGAATTTTGGAGAGTATGGCACTAAGCAGCCTATTTGTTTATGCCATCAAATATGTCTGGAGTTCTCAGTGGTGCCAGCATGGTACATCACTCTGTGTGTGTGTGTCAAGTCCATGCACATGCGTGTACCTCCCCTCTTTGGATACTATACTAAACTTCTGAATGCAAAGTGATTATAACTCTCAAAGTTGTGGATCAAAAGAAAACTTGGGACAATGGCTTTGGGAAATGTCAGTTCACCCTTAACCCAACCAGAATGTTGAGTTTTAAGTTGAGGGTCAGCAGTATTTCACCCATGTTATCAGGCAGACTTGGTGAAGAGGTGACAATGAAACATGCAGACAGAGAGGGAACTGGAGGGTAGGAAGGGAGAGAGAGAGAAAGAGAAATGAAATGGAGAAGAAAAAAAAAGGAATGCAGAGATGTGATATTTTTGAAGATGATATTTTTCTGCTGTCCCGAATGTGAGTTATTAAAATCTATTTACTGTGTAAAAGCCATGTTTTTACCTTAGACTTCACATTTTATTGAACGTTTGGCTGCAGATAAAAAGGTGAAATATAAACCTATTTTTTTTCACCCTAGTCAACAGAGTAAAAATGTGAAAATGGCCATCTGTAAAATGAAAGTGACATCCGTGCCACCCTGCCTTTTGCAGGAACACGCTGTTAGTTTTCTTCAGGTATTTCTGTGAGCACTGGGACGGCACCCATTCTTCATCACATCTTTTTCTGTGACAGGGGAGTTGTACAGTAGATGGGATACGGCATTACGCCACACTGCTAACTTTTCTTTTACCTGTGGCATTCGTAGGCTTTTTCATTTCTACTTTGTGTATGCTGCTGCCTTCCACAGTACGGAGACACGGGGAGGGAACATCTAGTCCTTTGCAATTGGACTTTTCAATCACTTGCAAGCTACTAATAAGCAGAAGGTATAATGTAGACATCAAGCTGTCTTGACTGACTGGTGAAGAATCAAAGCGATGTAGGTACAATCCAGTAATTGGCAAGACTGAACATAATAACTGTTCTCAGTACTTTTAATTTAATTGGAATTTCCTTGCCTGCTGCAGTAAATGAGGAGTGACAAAGCACAGAAATAAAATAAAAGGTTATAAATCTATTTTCACACTAGCCTAAGTGGTATTGGTGATATTTTTCTGATCGGAGCTATTATAAAAGCTTCAAAGTTCAGCTCCAGGATTTGTTTTGAATATTTACTAAAAAGCTAGGGCTTTTTGCAGAGCTGCGGCAAATGCTCTTCTGTTTAAAAAGCTGCTGTTCTTCAACCTTTGCTCAGGAATGTTGTCTGTGAAGATTGCTCACGCAAGCCTTGGCAGCCCAGTCCCGCTCCCATAGTAGATCAAGGAGGACGGTTTGAGATCCTCGCCCCAAAGCTAAAGTAAAATTGGATTGCTGAAAGCACTGACAAGCTGTTGTCCGTGTGTGGTCCAACAATTGCATATTTGGTTAAAAAGGCATAACTACAAAATATAAAGAAACAAAAACCTACAGCTACTGCACACAGTATTTCAAAGCAGAAACTTAAAAGCAGCATTCTTGCAACTGTCACAAATTGTTGGCTACCCCTGACAATCTCATTGATTTAAAAGGGATACGAAACTGATTAGTAGCTTGCAAGATCAGGCATATT
This sequence comes from Ibycter americanus, assembly GCA_035590275.1. Lineage (NCBI taxonomy): Eukaryota > Metazoa > Chordata > Aves > Falconiformes > Falconidae > Ibycter > Ibycter americanus. Next base: position 21,660,812 of record JAVJGI010000032.1, read on the forward strand.
GCCTTTTAATTTTGTCATCCAGGAGATTTTTTTTTCTCCAGGAAACAGTAAATTAGATAAGTGTGATATGGATTCATTCCATATGGACAACTCAACTGCAGAAAGTCTATTTGCATATACTCGACAGGGTGTCTCTATCAGACTTTAAATAGCCATCCTGTTGCCAGAGATGTGCCTTGGTGCCGGAGTTTCTGCTGTTGTTTTTGATAATCCTGAGTTCTCATTAAAATCTCCGTTACACTTAATATCTGACATAATTACAAAAGGAAGGGTAATTTGTGTGACTGCCAAATAATGACAAATAAATGATATACCAAAATAAAGGTTCATGAAAAGCAAAATATCATCATAATTTTGAAATACTTGCATCAGTAAATCACATGGAAACCTGATACTTAGCAATGGTAGTCTGGAAAGTATTCAAATACTTATTTGTAAGTCATTGTAAGTTTTAGCAAAGCTTGTTGTCATTTGCTGGTGTTTAAGCACTTCATTATATATTGAGTATCTTGTTAAGATGTACAGGTCCTTCTCTATGTAGCTGACAAGGCCAAAGAAATCTTTGGTATAAGGTTGATGGGTGTTCCTGATATACAAACTGGTATTATCATGGTTTTCACTCTTGCCACTTCAGTTCATTCAAAGTTTGTCTGTCTTCCACAGAGTCACACAACAGGGCACTGACAGGCACCCATTTGTTTCAAAAAGAGCTTTATAATTTACTGATGTGAGAGGTTATTTAAATGCCAAGAGTAAGAACTTTAGCCTTATGTCTTTAAATGACAGCATTTAATTATGAGTAGCACTATATCTTGCTTTTTCCCCTCCTTTTCTTCACTTTTGCCAGATTCATTTTAGTATAACGTGGTTAGCTCCATGACTATGAATACTGAGGTCACAGAAACCACACAAATACCAATAATGCAAAACTTGGTTCATTAGAGAGAAACATCTGCAGTTTGGGGCATTAAATATGGAAACAAACTATTGCACTAATGCAGATAATTATAATTTAACCTTGTACTTTAAACTTCAGTGCTTGCACCAGCCCATTCAAACATACAGCCTCCTTGGTGGCTCTCCCTGAAGAGCAGAGGTGGTTGTGCTGGGGGGGTCAAACGCACCTCCAGCCCCACCTCTCCTTCCCGTCTGCACTGTGCAGGAGTCTGAATTGGTTTTCAATGGCAGCTTCTGAACCTCAGGCTTAAACTGCAGCATTTCAGGTACAAACTAGAGCCACTGCTCAACGAGGAAAATAGGGGGATGGAAGTGAGGTGGGAGCTCAACCATCTTCTTGAAGCCCAGGAAGACCTCTAGGATTATGAGCAGAAGAAGGGAGCTGGGGAATTATGCACAGAACAACAACAATTGTGTGAATGCAGAAACTGTTGGGATACTCCATTAAAAGTTTAAATGCATTTTACAGTTTCCCTGTATTTAAAAAAAATAACCAAACCAAACCAAACCAAAAAACACATTCATCTAATTATTCATGTAGGCTCTCTTGCCATTAGTAAAGAATGTTCTACGAAGTTACCAAAAATGTTGTCCGAATAGGCAGATGGCTCCCAGGTATCCTTCAGACATTTTTCTGCATTCCCTAGATGTATCCATGGTATGCAGTACATTTTTCCATTTTTCCATAATTTCCACTTTTTTAGCAACCTTATTTCACATATATTATTGCTCATTTTTGTTCCACTCCTTTTTGAAAACCACTAACGATCTTGTATCAAAATAAGAGTGCAAAGATCGTTCCCGTATGCTAATAGTGCATTTCCAGCCCCCTACAGCTGCTTTCTGTCCATCTGTTCTTAACATCCGCCTGGCTGCACGAAGGCCTCCTATCAGTTCAGGTGTAGTTCTCCTCCACTGACTGGTTAATCAGTTCTCCCTTCACCAATTTCTTTCCCAAATTCAGTGTCATGCCAGTTCTTAACTTAGGTTGCCGTCCTCTCTGGTTCATCCATTCCCTGCTCTACCTTTATTTTCCTTCAGTTCAGTTCTCAGGCTGTTCCTTTAAATCTACTCATGTATCACTTCTTCATTTTTCAACCCTTTTCATCAGCTATACCTGTCCCAAAGCTGTTCACTTTCTTCTCCTTTCCAGCACAGCACTTCACAGTCCATTACTTCATTCTTCAGAATTATTTGGTATTGTTCCCAGTTTACTTTCTCTGTTGAGTTATTTGATCTTTATCCTCAGCCAACCAAATAATGCAAAATAATCCCTACTTCAGCCAGGGAGTTAGTACCCAGCTCTACTAAATTGATCAATTCATGGATTCCCTTACCGGAATTCAACAGTTTTACTATTAGACCGTGCCCCACCCAGTTACTGAACCTGTCTACCTAATGGCAAATTATTTAGAAGCACAAAAGCCATTTTAGGCAAAGGTAATTTAAATCTGGATTTAAAAAAAGGCATGCCAAGCACCTTAAAGGGCACAGAGCTTAAATCTTAGATTAACGAGATGGATAGAGTGATCTTTTGCAGCATCTTTTTAAAGCCGTGACTTAAAAGAAACAGCTGCAGTTTTCTTTCTCTTGTCTAACTGAATCATAAGGCTGAGAAAATCTGTTTAGTCTAATCTCTGGAAAATAGGTTTCAGATGATTTGCATCATGCCAAGCATTTTGTTATGATAGAATTAATATTTACACTCATGGTTTTAAAACATGAACAACGCAGTATTATATAGTAATAAAAGTGATGGTATAAAAGTATGATCAATTAAGATTTATCCTTCTAATCCCCAAGTATTATAATTGGCAGGTGTTTCGCCATTAAGTTTGCCTTTTTAGGTTTTGCTTTTTGTTATTCCATGGAATTTTATTATGGAACTGCTTGCAGTGTGCAGGGCCATTATCAACAAAGCAGCAAGGTGTTAGTCTGTAAATACTTAATAAAAAATTCAATTTCTCATTATATTTGCAGATGTAGATGAGTGCAGCAATGAAGGAACTGTTGCCTGTGGAGATCATGCAAAATGTGAAAATGTGGATGGAGGGTTTAACTGCTCCTGTAAGGAAGGTTATCAACCATCCACAGGAAAATTGCAGTTTAAGCCAAATGATGGCACTTCCTGCCAAGGTACATGATATTATAAAGGTTTATGTGTTATTATAGAGCTACATCTTCTGAGAAACTCACCAGTGCCTCTTTATCTTCAGTTAGATTAATCAGCAAGGCACGAAAGAGAGGCAAGGTAGTGGCATCTACATTTCCTGAGAATAGAATCATTTCGTATATGTATTTTTGCTAAACAGTGTGATGAAATCCATTCGAAATACTGGTTATCTCCTCATAGTTGTCATATCTGTACTCCTCTCTGTAAATTTGAGCTGTCTCAGCTTCACCTGTAGACGTCCCAAGGAAAGGGGCCAAAGTCTCTACCTGAGTAAAACAAAAGCTCAGAGTCCAATCTGGTGCTGTAACTTTGGCCAAAACAAAGTCTTAGTAGTTGAAGTTTGAGAATGGAGTCCTGTGTCTTATGTGCATAAATTCAGAATGCTGGCGGTGTGGGAATTACTTAGACAAGAGCTCTTATAATGAGTATATATTGAATATTGATTAAACTGCAATATATAATTAGTTTCTTTTTAATTTCTACAGAAAATCCGAAGGCCAAGTGTGAGTTATACAAAGACTGTATAACTGAACATATTAATAGAACTTTAGCTGGAGTAAGTAGCATTGGTTTATAGATTAATTTCCAAATCCTTTAATTGTTTCTGTTTGAAACTGTTATTTCGATTATAATGGTTCTTAAGGAGCTTTTAACAAACGCTTCGAGCATACAATTGAACTTAAGCATGTTTACAGAAGTCTTTTTAATAATTTCAAATTATTTGAACTGGGTTGTATGTTCAAATCATGATAATAACTTGCTGGGAATCTGTGTGTTCTGTTTCCAGCAAAGTGAGTCATGATGCATGAAAAATTCAGAAGTGTGGTAATCACTCAGCTGTTTCTGTAATTTCTGAAGTTACACACTGCTGCATTTACTGATGTGCAATTATTTGCTTGTTCAGAGTGAAAGGCAGCAAGATAGCTTACAAAAGTAATGTCAACAAGTGACAAAATAGAAAATGGAGCAATACCATCCTGGTATGCTAGTATATTTACTTCTCAAAGCATAGTATGTAAAGTGGTACAGAATTTATAGACTCAAAGACTCTGGACTCCAGATGTTTTTTTCACCAGAAGCAGAGATTCCTGAAGCAAATTGAAAAAATATTAATGAATTCACTATTCATTAGTCTACAGCGATAGTATTGTCTAATTTAAAAGGATAAATGAAACATAAGCATAAATAAATTAATACCAATTGTATATGTTTGCATTTTATATTAAGCAGTTTGCCAAAGTTATGAGACTCAGAAATATATTAATTTAAAGGTTTTTATTAACCTAGTGTAAGATATACATTGTATTAACATGCCTTCTATGCTAACCTGCAATGTAATACATTATATTAAATATAATACATGCTTATCACATTTACATGCAAAAACATGGTAAACGTCACAGCAGGATCTTAGAGTGAGAATTTTTTTTTAATACGTAGTCAAACTAAAATCAGAGCAATAATTCCAAATGCTTCAATTTTATGTAAATAACAGTGTTTCGTATTTTAGCCTAGTTTTTAGCCTGTGTCCTAGCTCTATTCAGCTGCGAAGACGAAACAAGCCGCATAAAAGCTGTTCAGCAGCAGAGACTATGGATCTTACAAAATCAGGTGTTAAGGGGGGTTTGATGGATAAAATCTCATTAGATATCAGTATCGTGAAGTAAGAATTCTTTTCTTATTCAGCCATGAGACCGAAACGTGCAAGCTTGATCTTCATCTCACCATTTCTAACTTATTACTTTTTAAACTAAGCGGTTTTTAAGTGTATTTAGCAGTTCATAAGCTGAAGCAGTGAAAGTGAAACAGGCAGTACAGTTTCACTAAACTACATGCTTTATAATCTACATTTGTAAAAAATCAACCACAAAATATACAAATACTGCCCATCTGTTCCCACCTCTTCAGCTAAAATTTAACAAGAGTCGACGGAGTAACCATATGACTGGTATTTAATTATTTTTGCAGAACATTTACTAGCTCATTCTGGAGCATTAGGATAAATAAAACTAAGCTGCAGTTGTGGGGGAAAAAAAAAAAAAACAAACCCCCAAAAACCCCCACTGTGTAATGATAGCACATGACTTTGGCTTTTTAATCATAGTTGATTGCTGGGGTTATACCAGACGTGCGTAACACCATTACTTTATAGGTCAACCTGTTGATTTAAATAGTGCCTCTTTTTATGCACAAGCATCTTAAAAGCCCGTATGTTAATTCACAGAAATCAGTCATTTGCATTGGAGATATTTTCCCTTGCAGAAATGTGCCTTTACTCTCATAAAGATGCAAGTTCTTGTATTTTTCAGATTAATCATTTAAAAACACCCTTGGAGATGCTGCAAGAAATTAATAAAAATACTTTGGGACCGCTTTTACCTGTAGATGTGATTTCATATGTTGAAGCACTATCTTATTCATCATTGGATACCATGCATTACTCTATTTCTGATAACGAAGAGCTTCTTAATACAACCATTAACGTGAGTGAATCAAGCCTTAAAGTTGTGGGGTTATTTCTTATTTTACAAATACGTATGACTCTTCTACTTAAAAATACTTTTTTATTTACAGGTTTTGGTTAACACTGTGAACAATTTTTTACGAAAAGACAAAATTACAGTCTGGGAAGAGCTTCCTGTAGATAACCAAAGACCGAGCCTGACTAAGCTGCTGCATACTGCAGAACAAGCGACGCTTCTCATGTCGCAGAACTTCAAAAAGACAACACAGCTAGATGTTAATGCGAGTGACATAGGTAGGATAAAGAAAATTAATCTAAGGTATACTTTATATATGGATTACACTGCATTTTTTCAGCACAATTATGAAGATTAGAAATGGTGTTATGTGAAACACGCAGGTGTTAATTTGTATGAGTTTCATAACTAGCACCTGACTTTCAGTGTAGGCATCCTAATTTTCAAAGGTTGAATCTTTGAGCCCAGAATCCAGAAAAAACGAGAGCTCGTGGGACGTTGTCCTTTCAGATTCTCTTTCATTCTCTCCTTATAGTCACATTGTCACAGTGAATCTGGATTCAACTTACATGCACAAAATTATCCCATGCATCTTATATGCATTAAAAACGCCAGTGGAATGAAATTTGGATTTGCTCTATACAGATTTTTCACTCTTTTTGGTTCAGTGAAGGTGTTGTAAATGAACTTGGAATAAGGGTTATATCTAGTGAGTCTGATCTTAAGTGGCTTTCTTTTCAGAGAAATTTCTCATTTTAAGAGGAATTTGAGAGGAGGAGAATTGATTGGGTAGTCTCAACTGCACCGTTTTGCTCTCCTACCTTTTCCGGGCATGCAGGTGTCTTCACACCAACTCCTGCTGATTTTTCTGTGGTAATAACAGCTTTACCATTCCTTCAATGGGAGCAGAGTAAGGCTAATATGAGCTGCTTTTGAAAATCCTAATACAGCATTGCTCATTCCTTTGGCAATGGCCACTCTTTCATCTTTATTTTTCTGAATGTACCCAACCTGTATGTGACCTGATTTCTTATTTCGGATTCAGTACAGTCCTTCAGTGCCTCTTACTGGTTTGCCATTTCATAAGATGACTTGATGAGAAAGATTCCTCCTTTGGTTTCGAGGCAGGTCAAACCACCTGTTCTTCCCTCACTTTTCTGAAACTAAATTAGCAAGAGTGATGAAAAAATAGGGACGGATTTTTTCCATGACATGAACTCTATAGAAGGAGGTTTGTGTTAGTGCAGAGCACCTACCCAGAGTGCAGCAGACCCAGAGCGGTGCCGGGAGCTGGCTATAAAGCCCCCATTTGCCCATCACTGGGGCTGAAAGCAGAGGCTTTCGTGGCGGCAGAGCTGAGGCCATGAAGGTCGAGGACAGAGGATTCAAGTGCAGCCTCCAGTGGCAGGGTAGATGTCAGTCAGACCAAGGTGGCAAAAAAAGGGTGATAAAGAGAATGGGGAGGAATTTCCATGGTGAAAGGTCGATGATTTTTTCGCTTGCTTTTGTTCTAAAATGTGAAACTGTATGAGCTCTTTTCCAAATTGCACCCAAACACTGTAATTTTTTGTTATGGTTTTTCAGCATAAATATATCTTCCACAGGGCTCATACGTGCCCCACACATCTATTTTGGGACAAGACCTATAACATTACCCCTCTCTCTCCACTGCTTTTTATGGTGCAAGCTCTTGAACTGCAAGCTTTTCAAAACTGTAGCCACAGAAAACTATGTCTTACGTCCTGACAAACATTTTCTGACAGCTGGTCTATTGAATAGCTCATATTATTTTTCTGTGCTGTGCTATAAGCAATGCAGATGGTCTAGCTTAGTGATATTCTTCCAACAGTCAAGTTTTAGATTTGTTTGTTGTTGTTTTGGTTTGTTTTTAAAAAAAGACCTGATTGATTATTTTTTTTTTTTGTTCCCATCCTGGGTGATTGAAACTCAGCACTATAATGAAGCAAGTAAAGAGCTCAATGTCCTCTAATGTAGTTTTTGTCCTGAGGGGTGATGATTGTTTGTTTGCTTTTTGACAAGACACATCATTATTTCATGGTGCAATGTGCATTTTGTAGCATGGATAGATAACTATAAAATATATACTTTTCAAAAATTGGCTTTTATCAAATGTTACTGTTCAGTAGAGAATTTTATGCTTTGCTTTTTATAATTGTGATTTGTGGTCCCTTTCAGAAATGCATTTTTAATAAAGCAATAGCTCTTCCTAAAGTAACCTACATTGTTCTTTCCAGTGCCTAATTTAATGCAAGGTAAATAAAAGACCATATTTTTCATGGAAAGAGTAAAAAGAATGAGAGCAAAATGTATGCATGAAAATAACAAAACATAGAGGTTTAAGCAAACGTGTTATATTAATGGTATTTTTCTTGAAATATTTGGCACAATGATATATTCTTAAAATTCATGGTAATTATGCAATCCAATAGCACATTTATTAAACCAACCGTAAATTATGGTAGACTGTAATGGAGCTGTGATTTGTACAGTATTTTTCTTCTTTTGCAGCACTCAAGGTTTTTGCTTTTGATTCACACCACATGAAACACATTCACCCTCATGTATACACGGGGGGAGATTACATAAAGATCTCTCCAAAGAAGAGAGAGGAATCTCACCCTAATGGTAAGAAACAAAGATTAGAGAGTAGGTGGGTTAATAAACACGTTGCATGGACTTGTACCCACTAGTAAATAACCAGATAAGCAGTTTGCCAAGGCTGAGCTTCAGCCCTGCTGACTACAGAGGAGTCAAGGCATTTTTTCACCATATCTCCTACACCTTTATAGTCTCAAGACTGATATTTCTAACATTTCCAGTGGCGCAGCGAGTATCCAGTGAGTTTGAACACTGGATATTGGCACCAGAGACCTGAGCTTTATCCTTTTCTCAGCCATAGACCTGCTGTGTGACTTTGGACCGGCCCCTTCAACTCTCTGTGTTACTCCTCCAAAAATGGGTGCATCTTCTCTATTTAGGGAGTAGCCCACTGGAGCAAGAACATGTATTCTTCAATACCAAAACCAGCAGGTCCCAGATCTTGGCTTGGACCTCAGAGTGCTACAGAAATGGCTTACAACTACTGTCACCACTAAAAATAAATACATGTGTTTAAACAGTTCTGGAATTAAATCAATCAACCTAATATAGAAAAGATTTTTTTAAATGTTAATCTTCCAGCTAGTTTGAATCTCACCACCTATCAGTAGCTAAAACTGTGGGTTATCTCAGTACCAGGGAGAAAAATCATGACATTTCTTTCAGATCAGCACTGCGTCCTGAAATACCTTTTGCTTTCTTTCTCCCTACATGTCTTCCATCCTGGCTCCACTGTAATGGAAGTCAAAGCAAGCCAGGTGCTTCAGAGAGGCCTAGGATTTAGCTCAGGTCTGAGCCTTTTGGGTTTATGAGACCTGACACCACATGTGTAGCCAATTGCAGAGCAGCAGCAAGCATATATTATTCTAGAAAAAATATATGTGCATGTACCTAATTAGAATTTCCAATGAGAACACACATTTTTATTTCTAATGGCAGTTACATTGTTTTAAATAAAGCTATATTTCATTGTCTCTAAAACATTTTTATAAGTATTCCACAAAGATTCCATCTGTTTTGCATATTTTATGCAATAGCCGTAATAATGTCTATTGTTTATTGTTTCCTTAATGTCTTCAATTTTGTTCTTCTATAAAAAACCACACAAACTACTAAACATGGTCTGTTTGATTGATAGGCACCGTTGCAGTTGTCTTTCTGCGGTATAGCAATATTGGTTCTTTGCTTTCATCGCCTAAAAACCGCTCCTCAAAAGATACTTCAGAGCAGAGACAGACAGTAAGCTCATCAGTTATAGCTGTTGCAATTAGCTCAAATCCACCTACACTCTATGAGCTCGAGAAAATAACATTTACCTTAAAGTATGCCAAGGTAAGGGGTTTTTTTATTATCAAATAAAACATAACAATAGCTAATCATTTTATGTGATGTAACCATACCTGCAGTGATATATTGAGACATAATTCTGTTGTTTGCTGATGTTTGTCGTTTATTTCTCTAATAAGATTGATCTCAAATGTGACATCCTAAGTGCAATTAACTAAATATGATACAGCTGAAAATTGCTATGGGACTAAAGCAAGAGTGAAAATGCCATCTTTGCTGGATTATAGTATGAATAAAATGTAGACGCCTGAGCCAGAGATTATTACAGGATCTTGACTATTCTGCATTTAGGAGGCGGGTTTTTTTCTGAAATTTTATCAGATGGTTAAGCATGCATCCTAAAAGAAGTGAAGAAATGCTTCACAGTTAACACAAAAAGTTAACCTGGAGCTAGGAGGTAATAGCAGAACCTAGAGTATTGCAATTTTGTTATTTCTGAAATCTAAACACATTTATTAAAAACTAAGTTTTACTTCCAGTATTACCTACGTTCTGCTGACTTTATTTGTCTGTGAAGAATCACCTTACATGGCACAAAGTATTACCAGAAACATAACAAAAGGGTTACTCTGTAGGGAGGTGGGCAGTGGGACAAGGTGTTAACCTTTGTCGTGCAGCTTTTAAATTTGTTACTTGCCTTCTAATACTTGAGCTAGAGATCACCTTTACATAAATTTGCATATTTTTATACAGCCTATAGTACAGTGGGGACCTTATCTTTGACTAGTGTTAGTAAGCATTAAGTGTAATAAATAATACTAATGGTCTTATTCATCGCTGTCATTGCACCTGATACAGCAGGTGTGATATGACCATGGTTTTATCCCAGATTACTGTGTAAAATGCACAGAACAAGTCTCTGTTTTCGAGCTGCTCATTTGGAAGGAAAAATGAGCAGGACAAGCAATGTGTATGTAACCTTGGGGTTTAGTCCATGTTCAGCAGGTGCAGGTGTATATATATAACAATGTTTTCAGTAGGTAAAAATTCCAACACCTTTGCAAGTGCCAGAAGGGTTCAGTAATCTGATTAGACTACATGTTTGGTGGGGTGTTAGCTGTGTGGATAAAATGTTTCCATCCCCAGTCATGTGTTAATTGCTTGGAATAGGCCTTGCAGAATGTGCTTTTTGTTTCACAACCTTCCAAGGGTAACGAGCAGTTTTTAATGAATTGCGCTGGCTAACATAAGAAAGGTCTCTTGATGGGAAATATCCTGCCTTTTGCCATCAGTAAAACATCTTGTTTCTGTTCCAGACTGCGGATAAAGATATTAAATGTGCATTTTGGAACTACTCAGCAGACACAATGAATGGCAACTGGGCTACAGAAGGCTGTGAGCTGACACATTCCAACTCCACTCATATCTCATGCAAATGTAATCATCTGACTCATTTTGCTGTTTTGATGTCCTCAGGTGGCTCTGTTGTAAGTGCTATTTTAATTTAGTGTTTTACCTGACACTTTCTCCTCTCTCCATTTCTTATGTTTTTATTTCAGTGCAACTTATGTGCTTTTTCCCCTTTAGGTTGCCTCTTGTTTTTGTTCAACAAACACACAATTTATTGTGCACAGAGCAAACAAAATTCCTCCCATATGTGTCTGAATTTCCTTATGTCCTTTGCGCAGTATTACAGAGCCGTGATGCAGCAAAGTATCTTGTTCCAAATACACAGTCTGTTATGCTTATTTTTGGTGCATTGCTTTTAATTTTAAATCCCACTTTAAGACTGCTGTGGGATTTAACTGGCATTCATTGGTGGTCAGTAACCATATGGCCCTGGATTTCTCTGTCACAAAACTTTGCCACCCATTTGTCTAACCTTGGCATCTAAACATCTGTTTTAAATTCTCTCCCGAGAGTTTGTAACAGCATAATCAATTTGAAGTTTATGACTATTAAACATGGCCACTCGTGACCAGCACACAATTGTGAGAACGACCACTCAATTTATGTCCTTCTTATATTAAGAGGTCCCATAGATTTCTGGGGTCTATGTGGGGATCTGCAGGAGCTCAGGTCCTGCCTCAGGAGGCAGCTTTATAAGGTATCAGGACTGACAGCAAGCAGAACATTAGCATGAATATACTGTATTGAGAGAGTTCTCTCACACTGTGAATTTCATGCTGATAGAGACTGTTTCCTGGTTGCTAAATAGCATTCTAAGTCTTCAGTTCAAATTTAAAACCTTTGCAGGTACTTACACAGTTATTTTGAAAAGGAAGGCTGGGAGGAGAATAATCTCTGGTCCTTTATTTACAAAAAATAATACTTAGATGCATTTTATGGTCAGCTGAATACTATCTTTATGCTGATGCACAGTCATGTATTTCAGAGATTCTTTGTGCAAATACCAAGCAGCAAATGTAAGTGTATTCCTCTACAGAACATATTCACATCCAATATTAAAACAGCCTGTGTTCTTTTGGAGAATGTTCATGTTACATATCTGCAATAGCATCTGTTTGAAGTGATCGTTATTTCAGAGTCTTGTTTTGATCATGTTGCAAATTTAGTAAGACGGTTATTCAATTTTGCTTATCTAAGTCACTGCTGTGATAAGTCCTTTTATATTAGAAAATGTTCATGTCATATTAATATATGTCCTACTGCCAGTGTATTTGTCATTCACTGAAATGATCTGATTTTTAAAATCATATTAGGAGACACTGATGTTAATAAAAAGTTTTGTTAAGAAATATCAGAAAATGCCGGAGCAGGAATATATACAGTTCATTACTAATTTTCCCTAGAATTACATCTGTCTTACAAAAAAACAATACTTTTTGGATTATCCGAAGTGTACATTTGCAGTGAAACTCTACAAACAGTTTTGATTAATATTTTGTAGAAAAGACGAAAAGAACTGTATTATAGAATGAAGTCTTTCTTGAGAAGGTACAAAGCTATTCTTTTAAATATTATATTATAATTTTCCCCCAGGGTGTTACAAATTATAACATTCTTACAAGAATCACTCAGCTAGGAATAATTATTTCGTTGATTTGCCTCTCCATGTGCATTTTTACATTCTGGTTCTTCAGTGAAATTCAAAGCACTAGAACGACAATTCACAAAAACCTCTGCTGCAGCCTCTTCCTGGCAGAACTGATTTTTCTGATTGGAATTAACATGAACAATAATAAGGTGGGTAGTTGTCACTTGTATCTTGATTTTGTGTTGTAAAGTAAATATACACTATAAGATGTATCAGTGTGAATGTTCTAGTGACACTGACTTCCCAGTCTAGTGACAGGAGATATCAATTGGTCATTTAAAGAAGTAGGGCCTTCATCTGAGCTGGTGTGTATTGACTTTGCTCCATGGGTTTCATTTGAACTTTGTCACTTTAACCGAGACTGTGGTCCCAATGTGTTTAGCATTTTTACTTCTCACGTGTTTGGGTGCTGCACAAAGCCACACTTCGTGGCTGTCTGGGTGACAACTTCCCCTAAAAGCCAGGCTGGGCTGCAGTCCCAAGCTGGCATTTAAGATACTGCACCGCTGGCTGGAGGACCCCTTCCCGTTCTATGTGAGGTCTTGAGCTGTCCCTGTTGCTTTTCGTACAAGCTAGGCTGTTGATTTTTGCATCTGAGATTAATTTTAGGACATTAGGTTATGTATAAATTATCAAAATAACCCTACTATAAGTAGCTGGATCAGATTTAAAATTACTTGAAAAAATATGAGCTGCTATCCCTGAAGTAGCACTCCAGTATTGATTGATTGAGAAATAGTAATTTTACAAACAGTCTGTAGTAACAAAAGTTACTTCAGAAATAATTCCTTGTGATGCTTAATTAATTTGTTATCAAAATCATAAAAATGAACTTAGTCTAGATCACGAAAGCATATATGCTACTCAGCTGTAACTATGGGATCAACCTTGTCAATTTGTTCGTACAGTTTTTCTGGGAGACCGTGCACCATTTTTAACAGTTGAATGTAGTCTCTTCATTTTACCAGTTGCTACAGAAAACACTAATGAACAAGTGTGCTCGTGGGTGCAGGCCAAGTTCTTGTCAATCAGCATTACAACTGGGCTGCTGGACCACCACTTTAGTCACTAGGTTGCTGTGCATATGTTGTTATATTAGCAGAGACATATTAATTGAATTATGACTCTTGCTTTCTCTGATTGAATTTCTAGCTCTTCTGTTCAATTACTGCTGGATTACTTCATTATTTCCTTCTAGCTGCTTTTGCATGGATGTGCATTGAAGGTATTCACCTCTACCTTATAGTTGTGGGCGTCATCTACAACAAGGGTTTCTTGCACAAGAATTTCTATGTCTTTGGCTATGTCAGTCCAGCCGTGGTTGTTGGAATCTCCGCTGCACTGGGATACAAGTACTATGGCACCACAGAAGTGTAAGTCACTGTTTCTGTGTTCAAATCATAAGGTTGCAATAGTCACAACTGCACATTTCAAGGCATTTTCTGCTGTTTACTTTTCAGATGTTGGCTCAGCACAAAGAATAACTTTATATGGAGTTTTATAGGACCAGCATGTCTAATAATTCTTGTAAGTATAATTTTCATTTTTTATAGTACTACATAAAACCGATAATAAAAGGTGTTTAATAATCACCCACCCATTGCCAGCATAGCTGTGAGTGCTAATTATAGGGCAGAACTGGCTAATTTAGACCTTTTTATAGTGTCTCTAAATTATTTATATGCTGTACATCTAAATACTTTGCTAGCCTGAAAAATGAATGTTTGACAAAAAAAGCTCAATATAAGATCACAGCCTTTTTTCTTACTTGCTTTCTTTCATCCCAATGGTTTGAGAAACTCTGTGAAGCATTTCTGGTTTTTAAGAAGTAGCATCTTTGTTATGTCGTTGGCATCTCAGCATGGCTCAGCAGGAGGTGTACACCGACACTATCCTAGCAGACAGATAATCTGGTTTTTCAAATGTTGTGTGACTTAATCTCTTATCAGTGATCGGTCATCTTTGTAAGATTAGACTGTCATCTTTATGGTTTTATCACTCACATGTACCCTGTCATCATCATAGCTATTTTAAACTAAATTGCGACGTCAGAGAAAAGAACCCGCTATTTCACATGGGCAGACAAGTCAAGTATTGATAGCCCTATTTCAGCTGTGAAGAGGGTCTTTTTAATTCTTATTGGAAGTGGTTTCAAACCTGCAAATTTGGCAGGTACTATATGTTCAATTCTGAATCGAGACATTTTTGGTGCCTTGGGAGCATTTCTAAGTGCTATAAAGTTTAACAAACCATTCCAACTGTAATGGGGCATTATTGTGTATGAGTGGGTTGACAGTGATCTGGCAATAGCTGGAGCTAACAGGAGGAGAAGGTACAACGGCGAGGCTTCGTGACATCTACGGTCAAGTCAGTTATAACCCTTTGTTGCTTCTTAAGCCATTTGGTGACAAACGTGAGGATTTGTAAAAAAGAAGTAGCAGTGCCTAACGCACACGGGGTGATAGTAAAAAAGTTTTATTTCAATGCATTAGCCATTTCAAAGCTCAGTAAAGTATCAGGTATAATTCTGGTCAAATCCACCCCAAATTCCTACTGTAGATTAGGGATAGGCTGGGAGCAATGTGCTAGATGCAACTGCAGGGTGATGCCCCCCCATCTCACCCTCCTGCTGAGCACAGCGGGCTTTGAGAGAGGCAAGGCACCGTAACGTCCCTTGGATCAGTGCTTCTGGGGTCAGATGGCCCTGAGAGCCAACAGGTTACTATGGTAAAACCAAATCATGGGGTGAGATCATCCTTTACTAGGAAATTCTTACAACTTCTGGGTTTAAGGTGACAATTTCCTATTTCCTCTTTGGACCTTATCTCTTTCTTCCATGAAGGCAGCAGGGCTGGGATTTTTTTGTTGTTGCTCTCATTCCTGTTCCTCATCTGCCTTCAGGTGAAGATTTATGAGCAGTGATGTATCCAGTTAGCACAGGAAAACTGCATTATCAAAATATACAAAATGCCCCAAATTTATGCATCTGTAACCTTGTTTTCAGCTCCGGCTGAGCTGTGCCTAATGTGGGATTTTAGGTACACAGTACAGAGGCAGAGCAGGTCTGTAGTGGCTTTGATACAAGTCTAGCTGGCCACAGAGGCAAATCCTGCAAGCTGGGCTCTGAGGGCTGTAGCTGTTTTTTGAGCACTCCAGATCTTCCAGCAATCCCTGCAAATTAAAAGAAAATAGGGGAGTTGATAGCAGTTGATATGGGCGCTATGCACCAATGCAGTCCTCCTATGGATGATGCTAGCAGCCAGTTTCTTTTTTTAATCCCGCTTCCTTGCCTAAGGAAGGCACAGAAAGGAGCTGTAGCTGGACAGCAAATAGCCCTGTGGTTGTTTTGTTATTTTTTGTGTGTTATGGAAGTATTTTGTGATAACGTGTTTTCACAGTATTAGCGTACCTTTATTGTCTTATATTATTGTCTCTTCATAATCATGCACTACTGGACCTGGGAAGAAAGGCAACTCACTTTCAGCAAGCTGCTTCGTCTGCTGTATGAGTTTTTCGAGCTGTCTGGACAGCTTGTTTTGATGGAGTGATAGCAAATTGAAGCCTGGACTGCAAGAGGGATGTTTTCAAAGAGTGCAGGGAGCTAGGCAATTTGCTTGCACTCTATGCAGGTCATTGTCCAAGGAAAATTTGGAAAATGTTATGGAAAATAGCCACTGATTCTGAAAGATGACATTGGTGTTAGATGTCTGCTCGGTGGAAGGCACATTGGTGGTGGTAACTCCGTTTCCATTGTCCCTTCCTGTCGAGCAAATATGTATGCATGGGCACCACCATAACAAAGATTAAACTCCTTCCAAAGTAGTGCCACTTAGGAAGTCTTTTTAATTACAGAAGCCAACCCCTTTCCAAGATTTCCATTCTGCCCACATCTAATGAAAGGAAAAAAAATATTACTAATTAAGGACTCTGAAAAGGAAACGTTATTTTTGTTCTGGGACAACTAGATAGGGCACCGCAACCCTCATACAGAAAGCTGCAAAATCTGGCAGCTTCAAGTTTACCTTTAATCCCAGGCTTCATCTACTAATGGCATTGAGTTTGAAGGTTTTTCAAGATAGCCTGGAGAGTTCGGATATCAAACCTCTGCAGAGCTGCTCACCACAAATCTGATTCTTGCACAAAAGCATTAAAATCCTTGTCAGCACAAATGGCCATGTACCCAAATGGTGCTTCCACTTTCTGTGAATGGGGACCCAGGAGATTTGTGCCTTGGATTATACTGTAATATGGCTTTGAGGAAACATGTAAACAATGAAGAACAGAATCGGTTCTGTACCAATGGATTTTCTGTCTCAGGGTACATTGTTTCAAACACATCCTTGGACTTTAAATCTGCAGTAATATTGAAACATAGGGAGCTCAAATGTTTATCTGGAGTACAAACTAAATTCTCCTCTGATTGCCTAAGCCTAGAAACACTACTTCTGAAAGTGTTTGCTTATTAATATTAAGGTTCCATTAGAATTCTTAAGTGCAAAGCAATGGCCTCATTGATCCCATCCAAAAGTTGTTATTGTTGTTATTATTATTATTATTAGATTGGTGACTGTACATGAAAAAGAGTGGGTCAGAAACTCTTTAGACTAAGTTAGCAAAGAAAGGGCATTTAAAACCTTTGTAAAGCAAGCTGCAAGCTGAAGATAATTTCTACAACTTATTTCTTTCTCCTAATACTTGTAATCTTTAGAACCACAACCATTTTAGCTAAAACTATGCAGTAGATTAGATCAAAGCATACAAGTATGGAGAAATTATTTATAACAAGTATTTAAACTTTTTAATAGAGAAGTGAGTTTATCAGAAGCTTTAAGGGACAAATATTCCGACACACCACAATCCATTCCTGATTGAGGCAAACACAAATATAAGCTCCAGAGATAAAAGGTATGAAAATGAAGAAAAAAAAAAAAATCCCTAGAACATTTTCTTTTCTTTTGTAATACACTCTTACAATAATAATCTCAGTGGAAGAAGAAGCGTGTAGAATGGAAATAACCATTTGTCTGCAGGTTAATGTGGCTGCAATTTTGATGAGCATGTAATGTCAGCCAATAAAAAACTCCTTCCCACTGTGGAGGACTTCTGTATGGCTTTCCCCACCTCTGGAATGACAGCCCGCTCTGTGTTGAGTGGGAGGAGACCTATGTAAGGGCCTTATTCTGCATTGCTGAAGTTTTTGAAAACTGCATCTTTTAAATTCTGTGGACACAGCATAAGGCCCCCCACATGTCCCTATTGTGAGGGACAGCCATATATTTGTTGTCCAACCGGCAGTAGAAATTACGTCATTTGCAAAAGTTGGGCAAAAACTGTTAACACCATACTTATGAAAGTATACTAGCCATTAAAAGGAAAATTTGGAAAAGAATCACTGCTACTCCAAGCGTAGCTATAGGCAGCCCTTCCAATATACCTCTCTCCCACAGCCTTCTACCATCAAATCTCTTCAGCTGAGCTTCATGCAGCAAGTTCGAAGTCACCCATGATAACATGATTTGCACATTTGCAGTATTGACAGTCACGCAGGCTTGACTCTTGTACCTGCTGTCACTGTCACAACAAACTGGCATACCTCTGTGAGGAACCAAGACTCAGAAGTGTGACATGTTGCAACATTAACAGGTGCAATTTCCCATTTAACAGTATAAACCTATTAGTATCATTTGTTGAGGTCACCTCTGTAATAACAAAATACAGACTTGCTCTTTGAGGTTGGAACATTTCCAAAACTGAACATTATCCAATTAATCCTCTCTGTGGATTTTATCCAAACATCCTTGTGCTATGCAGTGAGGAGGTGGCTCCTGTGCGCTCTTCCTTGTTTTACTCCTCTAATGTGTGTTTTCAGGGACCTTGAAGGTGTCTGGCTTGGTTTCAAGCTCCAGTTTCTTGAAACAATTTGTAATTGTAGTGTTTGCAACTACAGAACTGGCTTATAAATGGACCCTGCAATTTTCAGAGCACTCTTGTAAACTTGGCTTGGACCTTGGGAGAGGTGTCCTCAGGAAAGCCAAGTTCTTTTTACTAAGCATTCCTGTACGTAATAAATGTAATGAATAATCAACCGTAAAGCAAAAATATTCTAAGAATTGCAGTGATTGATTAACTGTACTGTTTTGAACTTCCCATGTATAAATGAATGGGTAAATGAATAAAATATACAGATTGCAGTTGCAAAATACAAAAAAAAAGTGACATATGAGTGATGAAAGCAGGCTAACAGTAGAGTAATGCTTTTCATTAAGGAACTGCCTGCATATTCATTAGAGCCAGTCGATTACTTAAAAAATACATTCATCAGATAATTTATTTGATGAATTTTACCATTATTTGTCAAATAATTTATTCAACAAAAAAGGTAAAATTAATGGAATAGTGCATTCATCAAATGTTATTGGACAGCTCTAATACTTATTCAGTTCTGTACATTTAGGTTGATTCAGGATTAGTAATACTGCTGCAATCAATGCAGAAAAATTTCCTGGCAAATCCATTACTCTGCTGTTTTCTCATATACTCACAAATTTCATGTATTTAATCTAGGCCATTCAAACTGAACATCTTTCTTGTAGAAAAGTAAATATTCAAAGAGTTTGAAGTTTTACATTTTCCCAGACTTCAATATTGAGCATGACCTGATAGTCCATTGCTCCCGCTTAAAAAAAAAAGGAAAGAAAGCAGCCCCTCTGAGGTCAATCACACCACACTGGTGTAATCAAGTACATTGCCTCTTTGGGCTTCTTCACATTATTATTCCTGTTCTTCACATGAGTGAAGCAGCTCATGTTCATTACTCTTGATATTTCTTGATATTCTAAGGACTGCTATTGAAAAAGTGGTTTGATCTCTGACCTCCATCACAACAAACTATACCACCATCTCACATTTTTTAGTGAATATTTATGCTTTGGTAAACTCTGTGGGGTTTTTCTAAAAGGTTATTTGTGATAAATGCCTGGTTATGTTTCTTAGATAGATGAGAAAAATATACTCGGTACCATTTACTGTATGTTTTTTAGAAAATAGCTATTTTAAACTTTTCTTATACCTACTCTTGTTCCTCAGTCTGCCTTTTTAGTAGAAATAAATTTCCTACAGGAACTAGCAATGGATTTATTATTCTTTATGGAAGAATAATAGTCCCTTTTTCATTAGCCCCTCTGTGGCTTCAGTTAAAGGTGTCTCTGTTGCATTTCTTATGCCATTGTGGATAAAGTGGAGATAATTAATTATATAGTGGCATTAAAGACTGAGTCTGCAACTTTAGTTGAAACAGATTAGTTCAAACCACAGTGTTGTTCAGCAACAACAATACCTGCTGTGCTAAATAATCACCGAGTTGGAAAGTACATGCCCTGTTCAGTGGACAGGACCAGCTTTAATTTCCAAGCCACAGCTTCTATACTGCCATACCCAATGGATGCAGTTTCTCAGCAAGACCAGGGCTTTCACATGAAATTAAAGTTTTTTCCTTCCTTCCCCCTGTCTTTCTAGTGCCTGTTCTGAAGTCCCTGGAAATACTTGGGAAAAGAGGCTGTGGCCGTTAGTCTACAACATGAAAATTACTTGCTTTTAAGTTGTTACACAGGAACAAACTCATCATATAAGCCACAAAGATCCTTGAAGGATGTTCCATATAAAACTAGTTTTTAAAAAATATCAACTTGGCTAGTAGTGTTATAAGAAATAGCATGTGAAAAAGCTCTCTCTCAGATTCACTGAAAGGACATTAGACTTGAAAAGTCAGGTGTGTCCTCTGTCGTCAAGAGTGAAGCAAGGAGGAACAGCAGGTGAGGGAGTACAGGTAGATGCCAAGGGGAATGGGAAGAGCTCCTGCAGGTGCCAGCTGGCTGTGCAGATTTCTTGAGATGTCCCATAGCTCAGTGCAGGTTAATGTCCCAGCCATCCTCCTTCTTTTCTAGCAAGATAAACTGTGCCCACAGTTTTAATGGATCCATGTATGTTAAGCCTCAATGGAATTTTTTTCAGGAAAGCCACACAACTCTCTGAATCAGTCCTTGTTTGGTTTGTTTGTGGTTTGGTGTGTTTTTTCTAATTGCTTAATATTATCTTGGTGATTCTTTACAGCGCTTTGCTATAAACACAATTTCTATAAACACATATGCTTACCCTAAATTGTTCATTGAAAGGACACCGTAGGTTTGCTTTGGATAGTTAACACAGACCAAGGATGTCTTTTGGACTTTCTTAGTAATTACATAATGACTACATCCACACTACATATTTTCTCACTCAAATCACATTCCTTCCAATATTCTACTGCCCCTTTGATTCATCGTTGGCAGGCATTTAAAGAAGCAAATTTAAATTCACAGTAGTAATTGCATGTGAATACTGTTTGGAAATCTCACTTGGTCATTGAAAGAGCTTTTTGTGGCTTTGAGTAAGATCATAAACGACAGCACGGAATTTTGTTACTACATCCACAGCAGAATCGTGAATATTTCTGAAAATCAAAGGGCCAAATCATGTAGAGGATCTGGCAAACTGTGGCATGCATGGATAGCTTTCTGCCAAGTATTCACACCTCCAAAATGGCAAATGTAGTCTGTTGTCAGACTTGACATCTCAGCTGCGCTCCTGATGCTGCCTCGCTCCTGCCATCTCATTCATTCACTGAAGCTAGTTGTGCTAAAAGATAAAATACAACTACTTCACTTCTCTTTGCCAGGTAAAAATACTTCTGCAAGGCTCCTGCATGAGGCTCCAGATGCAGCCTAAGACAGGTTTGCATTTATGCAAAGAAACCGTGGGAGAGGTGTAACACGTAGTCTGAAGTCTTTGATGCACCTGGAATCAGTTCATTAAACAGCCTGATTTATGTCATTAGCACCAAGTAAATACACCTTCTCAAAAGCTTCTTGGAAAAGGAGAAGAGTAAATCTAGCAATTAATTACACTGTGAGCAAGATAGACCCCAGTCCTACCACTGGCTCTAGCTGGGCTAACATTTATGGTTGAGGTCAGATACAGCTCTATTGGTTCATCCCTCCTGCCCTTGACTCCATAACTGAGGTTAAATAAAAATATGTAGGTCATATGCGTTTAGCTTTGCAATCCAATAAGAAACAACATTGAATCCAGAAGTCTGAGAAGCTGTTTACTCTGACGAAAATTACAGAAGCCTCATTTATTTATTTATTTACAGCTTGCTATGTGTTCTAAAAATATAAAGGCAACATTTAATTGAGTCTAAATCTACAGCTTGAGGTATGTAAAAGAACAGCTTTGAATTATGCATAGATAAAGAGCAACCCTTTGTGAAAATTATGTATTTCCTGAGACAGGGTTTGAAATCAACTCATTTAGCTATGTTTTAACTCTTAAAACAAGTGAAATTATTAAAATCTTAGAGTCATAAAATTCTAATCCTACATTATTGAAAATATTTCCCCAAAATATGACCTAAAGGGGGTTTGTTAATGTTTTTATTACATTTTCTATTCCCAGATGAGACTGCTGTTGTATACCTAAAGTGTTCGAGAAGGTATATTCACTGGAGACATGATAATGAGATAAATCAGTCAGGAGACAAACCCAGACTGTTTGACTGCCAGCTTGTGTCCAATTTATGCAATTAATATGGCATACATTTTCATTTTGTAGCTTAAACTGTTGTATTGTTAACAGCTTAATTCCGCTCTCCGCTGACTGTAATAACGATGACCCACTGAATGTTGCCATTTTACCCAGCCATTAGCCATACAGCCAGAAAGACAGAAATGTATTGCTCTCTGTGGCAGGATTCAGACCATCACAAGCTCATTAATTCAAAGACTCATAATGAGGGTCATTGTAAAGACTGATACAGATACAGCAGCTATGAACTTCAGACATTTTTTGAAAGAGCCAAATTCAGCATGATATATGTAAAAAATTCAAGTATATGCCTAAGAGAGCAGCAGGAGAAATTTTCTCATTCTTTTTTGTGAGATCTGACATCAGCATATAGATGGTTTCATCAATTATTGAGACAGAGACTAAGAAAGGAAAAGGGAATGATTTGGGGGTTTCGTTTTTGAAGTTTGAATGTAAAGTGCTCAGACTGAATCAGAACTAGTATGTCTGAATCTTTAGAATTAGCTGCCTCTTTCTTATACCTTCTCTTCTTTGTAACACTAGAGAGCCTTAAAAGGCTGGTATTAAAAGTGTTTTAATAACTTTTGAAAGGCAGGAGCGTAGCTTTTACACAAGGATATCATATATGAAATCACCAATTCATTTTTCATTCTATAAATACATGTGTATTGGAAATAGCCTCAAAAACTCAGTCTTGTATTAAACAATTACTCCACCGTTAAAAAAGGAACTGTCTTTAGATAGTCCAGGATGAGGAACAGGGGGATGAGGGAGATCCAGGTCTCCCTGCTCCAGTGAATATTTAATTATTTATATGGCATGGAATAGATCCAGCAGGGCTGATGGAACAATAGCAGTGAATAGCTGGTACAGAGGCTGGAGAAACTAAGGGTCATAGCCTAGTCTGAATATTAAGTACAACAGAAAATTGTGCCTGTGTCTCCAGCATCCTGGATGAATGCCCTGTCCACAGGGATTTTCATTGTTCAGGAGTGTCCTTTCTGGTTTTAATCAGAAAATTTACCCTAGTCAGAAAGCCTTTCCTGGCGAAAGTATAGTCTAAAACAGTAAATGTCTTTTAGTGCTAATGAACCAACGTTTTTCAACAAAAACACGTTGGACGAAATTTTCTTGAATGCCTCTCGTCCTAATCTGTTTCATTTTACCAGATGTCTAGGTGCTAACTGAGCTACCGCGATGAAGGATGGACCATTTCCCTCTGAGCTTTCAAGTGCTCTTTTGTCTTGCTTAAAAAAGGGAGGGAGGGAGGAAGGAAAAGAAGATTTCTTAGCTGCCAAATTTGACAGCTGTCAGCTTCCTTGATGGGGCAAAATGATGATATATCACTTCACTCAGTATCTTACAATTTAATTGTAATTAATTATGAAAGAAACTACAACTCTTCAACATGAGTGCAAATATTTTTATTTGCAGGCAGATGTTTTGCATGCTTTATTAAATTTTGTGTATTTCATACCATTCAGTGCTCAACTAAAAATAACTATCATTCTGTACCTACACAGAGAGAGTTTCATGCAGTGTGAAGCACTAATATCATATTTACTTGAGGATAGAACATTATGTTACTCTTCCAATATGTAAAATACGCACATTAAACAGTGGAATTAAGGACCTATTTTAAATATAGCAGTTGCTAAGCAATGTGCTATTAGCAGAACTCAAACAGCTTGGAACATTTAGCATTTTAGGGCCTACATGCTCATTTTTACATTATTACTTAGTTTGCAAAATACAATTAGTAATCAACAGAGAAGTTTGCAATTTGCTTAGACACTAGATGACATTGTTTCTCAATGCTCTTCTGGATCCTTATATCAGGAAAAAGAACTGCATAAATGTTACTAAGTCTTGATATACATACAATTCTATTATCTCCATGTACAAATTATGGATGGGTCAAATTCTGCATCGGTGGTCCCAGAACTGTGAGGAGTAGAAGCCAAAGCAGTTCGAGCCATGCGCACCATTGGGTGGCTTTCCTTCATTACAGAAACCTATGCAGAAGTACGCCGTCCAGTTAGCCATGGCAGTATTGGGACAGAGGGAGGGATGCAAATCTGCAAATAGATTTACAGGGCCATCCTAGCTCTAGGTGGAGGTAGGTTAAAACCACAGACAGTTTTCCCCATCCTGTCCTAAAATACATGTGATTGATTTAACAGAGCTCCCCCGGTTAACTCCTTTGGCAAAACCTCCTTATTGTTGACAAGATGATTAAGAAAGAACCAGGAAATTTCTTTGAATTTGCAATTGCTTTTTTCTCTCCTGCAAATTTCTTTACAAGAGGAAATTATCAAGACTGATGCTGTGGCTGTGGGTCAGATCTGATCCTAGGACTTGTACCACTCCAGACAGCTCTGAACTCTTCCTTTAGTGCCAGCTGTATCTGACCCACCAACATCACAGCTGTGAACACGGGAACTGTACCATGGGGATCCCCAGAACACAGCTGCTGAAAAATGTCACTATCCTGCTCTATACCACAGTGTGCATCCATGATACACACAAGTGCGAATCTGCAGAGTGAAACCCACAGCAGTGTTCACTGTTGCCCATGAATCCCTTGAGACTTCCACTCTCTGTGATGTGTAGAGATAAAGCCTTGACAACACTGGAGGCAAAGGGAGTTTCACCATTTAACGGGAGTTCTGCCATTGGTTTAATGGGGCCAGAAGTCACTCCAAAGTCCTAAATCCTCATGACCCTTCACACAGGTGACCTCCCCAAGAGAGATGTGCCAAACACTTACCATTCTCCCTTTAAACTCAGTCACAGGTGTACAATAAAACCTAGCTTGTTCAGATGTGTGGCTCCTTGGAGAATATGCTGGGTTATACAGATATATAAATGTAGTTGCCCATATCTACAGAATCTTGATTTCATGGGATCCTAATAATTGCCCTTATTTAATGTCTATTTCCCATAAATATATTTTAAGTTTCCTACCATTTGTTCATAAATATATCACAACATTTCTAGAATTTAAGAAAGCTAAAAATACTTTCACAAATATCTTTAAGTAGAAATGAAGAAATGATTCCCTGAAGATGCTGTAAGTGGAGGCTGTTCCTATATCAGCCCTTGTCTTTGATTAACCACTTAAAAGGAAGAAAAAAAAAAAAGGAATATATTAATTATTAAAATTAGCCCTGTAGTGCACCTGAGCATGTTGAGTGAAACCCCATTCCCACTGAATCTCTGGGAGAGGGAGGGCTGAAGATGCTCAGCACCTCACAGAATTGGGCTTGCAGGGAGAAAGTCAGAAGTTTCCTTTGTGAAATAGTAAGGACTAAGTGCACTGTTTGCCCAATAGCAGTTTGGGGTGGTTTGTTATATAGATTTAAGAAAAGAAAAAGAAAAAAAAAAGAATTTATTTCTGGGCTTGGAATCAATGTAATTCCCCTTTATGCCGAGAAGCCCCTCTCAGGACATGCAGTGGTTTCTCTGACTGCTCAGCCATGTAATAACACTGAAAACAAAGGCGCAAGAACTTGCCGTGTCACACTGTAATGTCATTATTCACTTGATAAAACTGTGGCCATGCCGCATCATTTCGCGCTTTGGGTTTGCCCAAAACGAGCTCTGCTCGTTATCCAGGTAACCTCTCCCGAAAGCCGGCATATGGCAGCAGTGGTCCCAGCCTGGCCCTTCCCAGGCCTGTGCAAAGCCCGTCCCGAGCTGGGTGTCACAGCTGCCTGCACATCTCGCTCTCCTCCAGCTTGCCGCCTCTCCGGAGACGGCGTGCCTTATGTTTGCCTTTCCGTTCTCATTCACCTTGCCTCTCACCTTAAGGCAGCCTTAATTATAACGTCATCAAAGGTTTATTCAACAAGATCTGAAGATTGGGTTTTAATTAGAAAAATGAAAACACACGATTATAACCAAAGCATAAAACACAATATTTGGCTGTAAGTAGCAGCTGGAGCCTTTTTAGATGTTTCAGTGTCCCTCATCTTGTCCCAGCTGGAAGGTTTGAGGATCCTGGATTCCTTGTTCCTCTTTATAGTTTGGATTACTTTTACAGCCTACCACCTCCACCTCCGCTCATTCGAAACTCAGCTTTTGATACAAATTCAAATGTCTTAGTTGGCTGTATCTTTGACCGGGCATTGTGGGTGATTTGACTTCCCATCCTTTTTGTTTAAATACATATGGCTCTTTGGGGCTCCCAGTTATATAAAGTCTGTCTCCTCTTTAGTCCTACTCAGTCAAACTACTCAGTATTCCCACTCAGTCCAACTGTCCGACACAAACTTTTTACTTTAGATTTCCCAGAAACAGCTGAGGCTACTGGTATGTTCATAGCAAAGAACATACAGAGTATCATGTTAAAGCAGAATATGTAAAGATTAGGATATCGTTGGATTACCAGTTTTCTCTAAAGGCCACACTGGACACATTATTAACATCAGCTAGTTTTTTCTCCTGGATTTACCCATGAGTTCACTTTACTGTTTTTCCTCAAGTTTTGCTGCATTTCTGTGTCCAAGATAGTTACGACTACTCTGTTGTTACCTATTTTGTCCCCCAAAGGACTAAATGCGGTTCCAAAGGCCTCTAACTTAGGCTGGAAAGAAAAAAAATAAAAAAACCCCCACTATGTCGCCCAAAAGCTAGTATTTTGAGAACTGAACACCACGTAAAGGCAGTCTATGGACTTCACTATATATATTTTTTATTAATGGAGTGCTTCAAAATGGGGTAAAAACTGACTTAAGACTTTAATAAATCTTGGAAATGACCAGGAATTTCAGAAGTTAAGCTCACCCTCATTACCCTGTAACACTACCTCCTGCAAGGCTACCTGAGACATATTGTACAATAATTGTGTTCTGGCAGCTGACTCCGAGAAGCCGGTGTTAACCTCTCCCGCTCCCCCGATACACACAGATTATTCCCATTAGAATGGATTGATGAATGAAAAGATCACGGTTAATGGGTATTACTTTAATGCAGAGGGCCAAATCCTATTATCCTGTGCAACAGACAGCGTAAATAATATTTGTGTAAAGGAGCCCCCCTGGGACAAAGAGAAATGGAGTCTGCTGCCACAAGGCCCCACATCTGCCCATTACCCACCCCATCCTTGCTCAGCAAAACCTCTGCAGTTCTGCAGGTGCTTTCTGTGGCCAAAGGATAAGGGGGGCTGGCCCACAGAGCTTCTTACAGAGCCTGTTGATGGCAACAGGAAGGCTCTCATTGACATGAGTGATCTTGGTGACGGGCTGGCAGAAAGGAAGGTTGGTGGTGCAGTTTGTGCGGCAATCTTGATAGCAGTTTCTGAAGAAGTAGCGGTGTGTTTTCTCCGTGCTCATGGCACTTTGATCACATTTCACTACCTTTTTCAGATTAATAAATACATTAGGTGGGTTATGCAGATTACAGTGTGTGCACTAAGTTATTTGATATATTATTCACCAACAAATATAAGATAAAAAGTAAGTCTGCATATAATTACCCACAACTGCTGACTGACTTATAATTAACTTTGGAAAAATTGCTGGTTTAGGAGATATTATAGATTACAATTTTAAATATAAGGAGCTTCAGAATAGCTCTCACGATCAGCGCAAGTACAAGGTATTCAGTGAAGGATTAATTCCCTAAACTGCTAATCAGCTCTATCTCCTGTCTTATCAAATTGTACATACATTATGCTGTATTAAAGTATGAGCGTGCAGCTAATTAAAGCAAAGCCTGCATTTAATATCAGATACTCCCCCCTTGACACAACAAAAGTGTTCTAAGGACATACATAACAAGTGTTAACAAATGAAAGTGATTGTTTTAAAGTGATGCTGTGCTCCTACAGCAGCC
The DNA here is from genome assembly GCA_035590275.1 of Ibycter americanus. Lineage (NCBI taxonomy): Eukaryota > Metazoa > Chordata > Aves > Falconiformes > Falconidae > Ibycter > Ibycter americanus. Next base: position 21,688,845 of record JAVJGI010000032.1, read on the forward strand.
TTTTGTTTTCATTTCGGAGGATTTTTTTTTTTTTTTTTTTTTAAAGAAGAAGAAGGGGAGAGGAAAACCACAGAGTCTTTCTGGAGAAACAAGTTGGGGAAGACATTAATTCTATTCAGTCTACAGCTGGAAGCCCACAGGAACCAACCAAGGGATTACAACCAAGGATCTATAAATAGTATCTGGATGACATCCAGCTAAAATTTGGTTCATTTACCAACCTTTTTAACAGATTCTGATGTTAAATGCTGCAAAGCAATATAAGATTTTTTTTAAAAGCAAAAAAGCAAACTCATCCACATTGTTAAAGGAATGCAGTATAAATTTAAATGAAAGATCAGTGAAGCCTAGCTGAGCAAACAGAGGTTCAGAACCATAATTGCGCATCATTTACAAAACTGCTTCTTTTAGTTGCTTTTTTCTGTTTCAAACTCAAATAAAATGATGCCATTCTAAAGAAGGCAGGAAAAAAAACCATACTGAAATTATTCACCTATGAAACAAACATAAAATATAAGAAAGAATACACAGCAAGGAGCATTTGAACCAAAGCTATTTTTTATTTTTGTGTAAGCCTCGAAGATTTTTGTGCCACTTGAAAGTTTTCACAGCCCAAAGACCTCAAAACATATGATGTTATTAGTGTTATTCAGCAACAAAAGACATACATTTTGTCAAGATCTACACAATACTGTAAAATAGAAAATGGAAGGCGGGGGGAGGGGGGCTTTTTTGGGTTTTCCCATTTCTCTTTTCTTTCCTTTTTTCTGTTCTTTTTTGTTTTTTTTTTTTACTTTTG
>JAVJGI010000032.1:21689829-21706597 GCA_035590275.1 Ibycter americanus
TTTTCTTTTCTTTTTTTTTTTTTTTTTTACTTTTCTGTTTTTCTTTTCTCTTTTCTTTTCTTTTTTTCTTCTTACTTCTTATATATCTCTACTTAGGGAAAAAAAATCTCAGCAGGAAATCGAAGAGATTTACCAATAAAATCAATAAACATTTGCAGACTGTTGGTAGTGATACTGTTGAGATAAGGTAGAGTTACAGCCCTGTTTGATCAATGTTTATTACAAGGCTCGTATTTTTTTAATAGAAGTGGATGAGAACAGGGTGAGTTTTTCTCCTCCTGGCACTGGATTCTATTCTATAGGTTTCAAATACACAGCAACTTTATCTGACTTGTTTAATTTAAATGTGTAACAGTTACTGAAATTCAAAAGCATCCTGGTTTGAACTAAAAGTTCCTTTCTTCGCTCCCCCCAGGTTAATTTGTTGGCTTTTGGAGTGATTATTTATAAAGTATTTCGACACACTGCAATGTTAAAACCAGAAGTGAGTTGTTATGAAAATATAAGGTAAGTTTGCCATTTAATACAAATTCTGCCTTCTCTAAGTTTAAATACAGCCAGAGATGAAAGTCGGTATTCAAAAATAACAGTTTAATCATCTGGAAGATTTGTAGAAAAAGAAAGTTCAGTTGTTTTGTTTTGGGGTTTTTTTTTGCTGTTAACCCCTCATAGATTTGGAGGTAGATTTTGCAGTCTTTACTTCTATTGAGCAATACCTTGCACAGTAACACTGAGGTTGTGTGAGAGGTGTACGAGGAATATGAATGGCCCGTATCAACCAGAAGGTAAAGGCTGATGGCAAGGTTAAAGAAGGAATTGTCCTTTTTTCTTAAGTACTTTCCACAACCTCTATGCAAGCCAAACCAGATTTCAAAACTTATGCCTGAATTGGGATCAAAATATTTGCCTTGAGGTAACAGGTAATTCAGTGATAAGAGAATCAAGACATTCACGTTATTTGTAAAATGTTTACAGTAGGACACGGTGTTTCTGTGGTGTTGGGGGGCATGGGGGGATTCACTCCAGAATTTTTACTTTGCATGCTGCTAGGATTTTTCCATCAACTCACTCTCTTTGAAACTGATTTATAGGGACCTTGAAAACCGTTTGTGCAGGAAAAGCTGAAGTGTACTACAGGGAACATTGAAAACAACTTACTGTTTGTGTTGCTTAGGAACACTCCTGCAGTTTCAATGCATTGCACTAGATTTATAGTTAGAATTTAGCTATTGTTTGATTGATTACTTTCTCTTATTCCTCACCCTTCATAGCTTCATGTGGTGACCTGGTTTTAATGAAGTTGAAAATTATTCATTTTCAGAGGAACAGTGCTAAAAACGTCTGTTGTTCAAAAGAAGTCCTGCAATGACTGGGCTGAGAATGAATAAGAAAGTAATCAGTGGCTTTATTTCCGAGACAACACGCTGTAATTTGCTCAAGTCTGTGAGCAGGGCTCTACAGGATGTTGGGGGGGAAAAAATCATAGCCAATCAGTTCCTATAATTTTAAGGCATCAATATGCTGACCCAGGAACTATTTGAGAGTATTTGTGTTCTAAAAACAAAAACATTTTTTTAAAAAAGAGAAAGAATGAAACAATGAAAGCCTAGTTTTACGACTGGCACCGTCTTCTGTAGTGAACCTGAGAGGCAGCCTGAGAACCCTTTGATGTCATGCACATGTACTGACCTAAGAGCATACTGTACATTTTTCTGGGTTATTTTTTGAGGAAGATAAGGGGGAGGAGGAAAAGTGGGGGAATGCTTCATAACAGACATATGTTTTTCCTTGGGGAATTACACTAACGGTAGATTTAAATCAAATCATATGGTGCTGCAGTACACCAGAGAAAACATATCTGAAGATTAAAGAAGCCAGTGTTTTAAGGCCCTCCAGTTTTACTCCTTTGCTCTTCTGCGGTGATTATGTGAGCTTATTCATGCCACAGTGTTACAGCACACCCTAAAGAGCAGCCCATGTATTTGCACTTCTCAGCCTTTGCAGCTGCGAAAAAATTGCCTAGGCAGCATCTGCCACCTGAAGCGGTGAAGGAAGGAGAATAGCACATGCCCACACATTCGTGTTGTTGCCTTCCTGTCTAGATCCTGTGCCCGAGGTGCTCTTGCTCTCCTGTTCCTCCTTGGGGCTACCTGGATCTTCGGGGTCCTCCATGTCGTCCAGGGATCTGTGGTTACTGCATATCTTTTTACAATCTTCAATGCATTCCAGGGGATGTTCATTTTCATATTTCTTTGTGTGTTGTCTAGGAAGGTAAGTGTCCCATTCCTTGTGGGAAGCAACTCAGGCAGTCTTGTCTGCCCAGCCCTGAAGTGGAGTTGTGGTGCAAATGTTTTATTAGGGCAAGAGAGGAAATCCTTGTCCCATTGGTGGGGGAGAGGAGGGAAGAGGGGAAATTTTGCTGTTGCCTTCAGTGGAGTCAGAACCTCTGTCCAATTTTTACCTTCTCATGTATTGCCTCCCAGTTTTAAAACCAATGCATGAAACATGGAAAAATGTTTTTTTAAATTGTAAAACTGGTTAGAGTGTCACTAACTCGATGAAATAACGTAACGTGTGCAATAAAATCCCTCCAGTTTTTCCAGTTAGCAGCAGGATTCACTCACATGATCCTGAAATGGTACTTTATTCAGCATTCTGTCCTAAACTCAAAAGAAGCCCCACCTTAGAACATCTAGTGACAGGAGCAGTACAAAATGAGTTTGAAGACATACAGACTTATTAATAAATCTATTTCATATTTGCATTCAATATTTTTGTTTCAGATTCAGGAAGAGTATTATAGGTTGTTCAAAAATGTTCCTTGCTGTTTCGGATGCTTGAGATAAATGGAAGGAAAACATGCATGAGCATCTCAGTGGAAGAAGGCAGCAACCCAGATGATGTTGTTATGGATATTACAGAAAAATTTGGTATTGTGAAAGTATGAAATGAGCTAGTGAGCAGGCATATCTCTTAACTGAATTACTGACTGGTTTTGTACATACGTGTGCATTCATGCAGAGCATTTATATTATGCTGTATACAAACAGTATACAAAACAAACTGGATTTTTGCAAAACAAATATTAATGAAGACCAGGGAAAGAAGCTCAAGACTTTTTGTGACTTAAGTCTTGTTTCTAATATTAGAAATATCTGCAGTTCTTGATAGCAAGATACCAAAAACCAACTGGCACAGCAAATTTTATGAATTGCTTTGCTAGTGGAAGCATGTTCACTGTCTTTTTGTAGTAATGAGCTTCTTACATTAAGTTGTATGTGGCCATCTGCAGGGAATGGGTTCCATTAAAGAGTCAATAGATAAAGATCTGCTTCAGCCCAGACTTGAAAACATTTCTTTTAATTTAAAGTAGATTAAAAGAGGAATTTGTTTAATATTATTCTCTTATCACTCTGAAATATATATTTGTATATTAATCAATTCTTTATTTTTATAACTTTTAAAGAACTGTTTAGATCTAAAGACCTGAGGTCAGATCTGATACAAGAATGGTGGGACAGCCACTTTATAAATGAAAGATTATTTTGTGAATACTTTGAAAAAGACCTGTTTCTTGCTTTATTTAACTGCCAAAAAGACTGAGATCTTCTAAATTGGCACTATGATTTTGGAGGCTGTGGGAAGAAGATGCTTTCACAAGTTTGTCACTTGGTAGAGATATTTGGAATCCAGACCTTGTAGGATCAAATTAAAAGTGAAGTGGTAGAAATCACCCATGCAGAAGAATACAGATTTAAATTCAAGGTCATGTGCCTCCATACCACGTAAAATTGTAATTACAGCAGTTTTCCGCTACTCGTAGGATCTTTGAGTCAAGCAGCTGCCTTCCTCTGAGGCTCCTGGTTTTGAAATACTTATCCTGTTTAACCTTAGGAGCATACAGAGATCTAATGAAATCAAAGGGAGTACTTGAGGTGCAAGTTTTGCTAGATCAGGACATAAACAGCACGCATCAGCAGTTTGACCTTTGCCATCTTACTTATTTTAAAAGTATGTTTTAATTTCACCCTTTTAGCACCTAGCACATGTGAAGTGCTGAGCAATCCTCAGTCCACGCTGCCTTCTCAGGAAGTGTCTAGGATCTCAGATGAAGCCCAGTGTTTTTACCAGTGAGGCACTGTAAATATGTAGTTGTTAATAAAACCCACTGTCGTGTTGTCTGTTAAAATAAAACACTAGTCTGAATTTTATTTATATTGAAGTAAACCTTTTTTGGTAATGCTCAAATTTGTTTGGTTTTTATCTTTTTTTCCGTATACACAAAGCTTTCATTGTATGCACTGCAGTGACATGCTTCATTAAGTATATTCCATGCCTCTGTCAAAATTTTTGAAACCACAAGAGGAGTCATTTTTTCGGAGGGCAAAAAAAAATTATTTCTGTTGGTCCTTTAAATGTAAAATATGTGAATAAACTGAAGTGCTTAGCATTCACATTTTAACGTTTCCCGTCATTTAAATAAATACAGTGGTAACAAAGTTCTCATGGTTATATATTATTTTCCCTGAATTATTTGCTGTATTTCCTTTGCTGTTGTATATGTTCTTCCAGGTTTGGGAAGATGCAGATACATATTACTTAAAAGAGTATTTTTAGAAGGATATCTACTAATACATCATTTTTAATCTCCTGCAGAAATGTAACCTATAGTAAGTCTGTCTGGACAAAGAAGCATGTCTAGTAACTATATAATGACTTCAGCATGCTCAGTGAGATTGAAAATGTTCCTTGGAAAGAAAATATATCATAAAGTGTTTAGATTACAATAGTCTTTTTAATGAAAGAACATCTTTTATAGGAAAACTGTGCTCTCCGGTCTCTGGGTCAGATCTTCATTGAAACTCTGTTTTCCTTACATGCAAGGATGAGTTTTCATCTTTTAATACAGCACATAAGGAGCAGAAAAATTTTGTTTAGATTCTTTGCCTTAGAGCCTGAAGGATATTGTAATTGTCCTCCCTAATGCATGCAGAAATACTGACAAGAAATAAAAGGGTTTATTTGTCGCAGCCCTTAGTAACACAAGCCCCAACCCAGCAGAGAGGGATGAGGAGAGACAATGGGCATAAACTGAAAAAAAGAGATGTTTCAGCCAGAAATGAGGAAAAACCTTTTCACCGTGAGGATAGTCAAGCACTGGAAACGGTTGCCCAGAGAGGTTTTGCAGTTGTGATAAAATCTTTGGAGGTTTTTAAGACTGGATAAAGCCCCCAGCAACTCTGATCTCATACCTGACCCTGCTTTGAGCAGGAAGGTAGATGAGATGACCCTCTGAGGTCCCTTCCAGCCTGAATTGTTCTATAAGCCTATGAAATAAAATATCAAATCAGAAAAATAACAGTTGGGCATTAGTTATGATTTTGTTAAGCAAACTTGCACTCAAGTGCCGTGCATCAGCTGAACAAACTGTTTCTCCAAAAATAAATTTGTGTGACATATTTGTCAGATCAACTGGTAACTACTTGACTGGTTTGAAAACTAAAAACTTTGTTTGGCGTCTTTTCAGATTACATGCTTTTGAGAGGTATATGACATCTCCAGGTGGGGCCAACAGGAAAAAAAATAATAAATCAATGATTGACAAGACAGATAAAAAGTAAAATGTTAAGGTTTCACTCTGAAAGGAAGTGCTTGCTGAAGAGAGAAATTGTTTCCATTAAACCAATCAAAGAGAAATTTGTGTTCAGTGTTGCATTTCAAGGTGTGCTTCAGAATATAATAAACAAGGTCTGGATTAAGAAAGACTGGTTTATTCTGAAATAATTATTTCCTCAAAGAATTGGAAGTGTATTTCAAAGAAACCGCAACATTTAGGAGTTAATTATCATCACAGCCTTTGGGAGGCTCAGTCTGCCAGAGCTGGGCTGATGAACGGATCGTTTGTGCTCTTTACCTACTGGAATGAAACAGGTAGGCATTGAATACTGTTCAAATCTATTTCAGACTTTCCTCCACTCTCCAGTTGTCACAGTCCTTCAACTCAGAACATGGTGGTATCCCAAAGGTAAGAATTTGCAAACTTGTGCATCTTATTGATCAGCTGTATAAAGTAATGTTGCACATAGTGAGGTTAGGCAGAATAAACAGATATTTACAGGGCTGATTCCTTCAGCTGTTACACCTCCAGCATCACTTTTCTCGCCAATAATACCACTTTTTATATCTTTGTCGTGATAATCTCTTAAAGCCCAGTTCAGAATCACACTCTTGCCAGGTACCAGTTAGTCACAGAAGTCCTACTTCCTTTTCTGAAACCTGCACAGATGAGATAAAAAAGCCAAAACTTAACCCCTGAAGAAAGTTAACACTTTCTTTCCTTTGGGAAAAGAGCTAGTGGAAGGAGGCCTCCTGACAAACAACCTGCTCCAGCCTCTGTTACTCTTTTCACTTTGTTCTCATACATTCAGGACACGCAGCATTACTGTGCTGTGAGATTACAGAAGTGAAGATGCTACCTCACCAAAGTCATCCCCCATAGCTATTTTTATAGAAAATTAAGCCTTTAAGATGAATGCAGACTTGAAAACAGCTGGTCATCAATGCACTGATACTCCATTTAAACACAACCAAAATGTCAAGTGCAAATGTGCTAAAGCATTTTCACAAGTTGCCTGGCTCCCTGCCAGCTCAGCTTTCATGGCCATTGCTGTGGGCAGCCTGTCCATATAGACTGCAGCCACGTGAAAGACTGTACTGCCTTTTTCAGACTCTCTATCTCCATGACAACCCTTCCCAACAAGTCCTACGGAGAACCAAGAGCCCTTGCAATATCCAGACTTCGCCAGGAGTCAGATACATGGCCACACACGGGACCTAGAGGTCCTGAAACTGCTGCTTCGAAAAAAGCCGCAAAGATGTGACTAACAGAAAGTACCATAATTCCGTCAACTTTACTGTTACACAGCACAATTGACAGCAGCAATCCTGCTGGGTGAAAAGAACAGCAAGTGTGAAAAAAACCCCACATGACAAAAAGTAGCAATAAAACTGACTGCTGAGAAGGTACTATTTTGTTTCAAACTGGAACAAAACAACAACAACAAAAAAACTTAACAAGCATACAGAAATGATCATGAAAGAGAAACATGACTTTTGGCTGATTCTATTTATGATAACAAGAGGGGTTTTTTGTTTCTTTTTTTGGTAGAGGCCTTATTTTTACATCTTCCCAATGCAGGGTTGCACTTTTCCCAGAATTCTTTTCCTGGAGCTATCCCTTTAAATTTGGCAGGAGCTTTACTTCTACAGGCATTGTTTTACAGCTCTGTGTTTTTTCTTCTCTTGCTGGTAAGTACTCAAATTTTATTGTATTTACTCTTTTGGATTCCCAAGGAACTAGCATATTTTCATCAGGTTTCATAACATAAGGAAGCTCTTCTTTTTTCTGAAGCATTGTTGAACATTCTAATTAAAACTAGCTGTAAGACTAGCCATCAGTCTTCACTGCAGAGCAACAGGCACCTCCCTCCAATGTAAGCCTTTGTATTTATTGCAGCTATTTATATAAATGCTGCAGTCAGCTCTGAATCTACGTAAACCTAACACCATTTAAATTAATTTTGTAAGACTTTTTGAGATACTGCTGAATAATTTAGTCAAACCCAAGTTGATTATAAACCAAGTTTGAAATCTGTATTGCTAAGAGGCAATCCAGTTTATCTTGCAAAATATGATGGGAAATACTATGTCTCCAATACCCATAATCAGTTTATATTTTAAGCTGGGCAGTGGTGTTTTCTGTCTGTGTTTGGCCCACTGTTATCGAGCCTAATGGACTGAGTTTAATGCAGCAATCTGCAAAATGCCACTCCTCTCTCTTTGAATGTGTCTGCACTAAACAGACTTCTGGCACCACCTTGGCTTCTGATGGGTTTCAGAAATAATTGTTGATGATACAGTAAATTTGTTTTCTATCCCTTGTGTTTAAATCCCAGTCTTACAAACACTCATGCATTTGCTCAGTTTTATGCACGACTAAGTCTTCGGCGTTAATGAGACTGCTCATGTGCATGAAGTTAAGCATATGTGCAAGTGTTGTATGATCAGGGTCTTAGGATGCCAATTTGCAGTAATAACAGATTTACATAAACTCATGATCCCAAGTACTGGGTTCCCTGCTCATTATCAGTAGTGAAATTCATTTAGCTGGTTTTCGTTTACTGACCTTATGAGCCTTTTTCTTTTGTTAAGGTGAACTTAAAAGTTGCTTTCTTGCCATCCCTGAGCCATTGTTGATTTCATCTCTCTCTTCCTTAACATATATGGGATTTCTCCCTCCTGTTGACACACTTATAAATGCCCACCTTAACCATGTTAGTATCAGCTCATTTATGTTAGCAATGAAAGTTCAGGTCACACTCCTTGAGCTGAAAATATGTTCCTTGCTGTGTAGGAGAGCTGCAGAAATACCATGTGCAAATACCCAGCTAGGACTCATCAAACTCCTGTGCACAAGTCATGGCTTCTGTCATCAAGGGGTTAGGCCCTAAATGAAATTAGTAGCAGCTGTAACCCATTTAGTGAAGATGCCAGCTAAGGGAGAGACAGCTTATACACCTCTTCAGCAGGTGGGTCACATGAAAGCAAAGAAAAGCAAAGTACGTCCTCACTGAAATTACAGTGCTTGTCATAGTGAAGGATAATCTTCCTTCTTATGCTGAGCTCTGGTTTGTCTTTGTTACGATTGGCACTTAATGCCTATAACATAACTCCTAAAGACTCCGGGGTTTGATCCCTTGTTCTCAGAAGTAGTTGTCCATACAGTCCCTCTCTAAGTGGATGGGCCAAGGCCATGTATCCACCCTCCTCTGGCAGGTACTAATGAGGGCGTACCCAGCACCCACAACTCACCTGCAGTTGCCTTCCAGCCCCCAGTACCACTGCATGACTGAGGAGGCTGGAGTGCAACATTTGGCTTTGCAGTAAGGGATCTACAGGTGCAGCAACAGGAGGCAGAAAGAGAGAGAACTGAGATGCAAAGGTCAAAGTGGTGATACTTGGTGGGTAACAAACAAAGGCAGGAGTGTGTGCTAACTCAAGTATGTAAAGTTTTCAAAGGGGGTGGGGAGAATAAATGCTGGGATGAAATAGATGGTTGAGAGCTATCATCTAGAGCATCGCAAGCTTCCCTGTCTGAATAACTGTACTTGACAAAAGAAAAGGGTAATAGCAATGGGGAAGAGGATGCAGTAGCATTTAAAGGAGGGGCAGGGGGGAAAACACAACCAGATTTATGGATTATTGGGAAAATGAGAGATGTATCAAATGGTAACAGTTTGCAAGGATGTCTCCCTTGAAGCTAAATGAAAGTGAAAAAAATAACTGAACCTTAACGCAACTCCCAATGATACCCTATATGCTACCTTTTTAATGAATGATTTGTATGCAACATTTCTAGGCTAAAAATATTACAGGTTAGTGAATCAGACAGCATAATCCTGCAGAAACAGCAGGAAAAAGTTTACAGTAAGAGAGGGAAAAGGGAAAGATCCTGTGGTTCTGCTCAGCTTCCATGAAACCATGGAAGCCTGTGAGATCTACTTACACTTGGCTTGAAGTCTTGCTTGTTTGGCGTTTATCATTTAAAACTACTGCTTTCTTCAGAAAGACATTGTGTGCATGGAATACATATGCTGTAAGCTGCAAATAAGTAGGGTCCTTATGGATCTGACAGCCTTTGGGTGCATCCGTCTCAGAGATACTCTCTGCACGTGTTGTATGTCTGTGCTGAGAAGGATGAACAGAAATATACTCTGTACTTATATATAGTGTACAACGGTTACATGAAACCATTTTTTTAAGTAAGCTGTCCTTCCAGGTGGTCAGTGTTATCTTAACTACCTGTACGACCAAAAAGTTAGATTCTCTTTACTATGTACCATCTACTTAGAGCCCATCAGAAATGATCACGTGTTGCACGGCTGTTTTAGGCATCCTCCCCCAGATCAAAATTCAAGCAACTCTAATGGAGGATGTTACAAGTGACAGTTGTACAGTGTCTCTTCTGCATACAAGAGCTGCTGTGAAGGGCTGTATGTAATGACAATGAAGCAATAGTATCTCCTCCGGGCCTTGTACAGTGCCAATGCAGGCTGACCTTGGAGGCTTTACCTGTCAGGTTCTGCAGACGAGTGTTACGGGCTGGTTGCCAAAGCAAACATCCTCTCCGGGAGCGCAGCCACGTTTCGGATCTCCCCTTTCTATAGCAGGAAGAAAGGAAGGGAATTTGTAATGAAAGCATGTGGTTCTCCAGCACGCTGCATGGAGGTAATGAAAAAATCTGTCTGCTTTCGTGACAAAAGCAGTAGTTGAGATGGGTTCTGGTTCAGGTTACTTTACGTGCCAGTTGAAATAAATGTACTGAAATAGCAGGGCTGATACAGTATGGAACTAGTGCGTGGCTCTGGCTGTACGAGGAAGTGAGCTCTGGAGGCAGGAGGCTGGCGCTGTGCCCTCGGGGATGGTGGCAGGCGTGCAAGACTCAGCCCAGGAGAAAGCACTGCCAGGCCCCTTACACCAGGGCGAGTCACCGAGCTGTGAGACTCTGGGGGCTGCTTCTTTACGCGAGCAGCAAAAAGCCAAGCAGGAGGCTCCCAGGGAAGGCTGCACTGGAAGTGTGAGATAAAGTGGAGGGGGGGAAAAGGAAAGTGATGTTGTTGGTAATAAAGTCTCTTGTTCAGCCTTACGTGAGAGCATGTTTTCTGTGATCTGTACCACTGGCGCATTTAAGAGTGCTTCTGTGGGTTCCTGGGATTTCACAATGCTTTACTTTAGTGAACCTAAATTTCAAATTATAACTCCCACATCTGTCACTAATGAGGGCAGCAAAACTTTAGAGATTTCTGAAAGCCATCTGGAGCCACAGAGAGCAAAATCTCTGGAGGTCAGCCCAGGAGGAAGGTATTAACCCTCTCAGTGCTGGTGGAAAAGCAGGAAAGCCAGTTAATATTACTAAATAAATGAGTCTGTGTGTATTTCAAAGACTTACTGCAATTATTTTCAGCACAGCACACTTTCTTTGCCAGCCCAGGGTCCTTGAAAGCATAATCTTAAGAGGAGCGCACAAAGAGGCTTCATTGCTTCTTTGCACGTGTTGCGGACTGGAGCAACCTGAGGGTATCAAGTATAGGTCTGCAAGGGGTGGGGATGGCAGTAGGGAGCATCCCACTGTGTCCTGCCTTTTGAAAGGCAGGAGCTCCCTATTCTTAAACAGCTCTGTTCCCCTACCAGGGGCTGCTCTTGAAAGCTGCATCCGCTTATAGCTTCCAAGCTCCGGCTTGGTTCTTGCAGACGATATTCCTGTGACAGACAAGCCTGCTCCTCTGCCACTTATTTGTTTAAATGGGTTCAAAAGTTCTCAGCTTCCTGACAACTTTTTTCCCCCTTTTGTTTTATACCAATCAGTTAATTTGCTAACATCACTCTCCGTATCTTCTGATCTTAGGTAAGCTGGCTGGGTTTACTGGTGCCTTTATCGCCAAGTTACAGCCAGCAGTGAGGAATGCAGGTCAGAAGGGAAATAAGGAGGGACGGCTCTTTTGAAATGGGGAGGAACAAGGTCAGGGCCATGGGGCAGACAGGAGAGGGTAGAAGTGCAGAAAAGGGATGTACTTTAAAAACAAACTCATGCTGCACTAATCCAACTGCTATTCAGCTTTAACCCGCTTTGCTTATACATTGCTAGAAATCTCTTTTTATCTTCCTTTGTTGCTTTTTCTCTTTCTTATTCTGCCTGTTATAAATTCTTCAGGACACAACCCTATTTTTCTTACATGTTCTATAAAGTGCTCTGTGTATTTCACATGATATGCTTTTATTAACTTCTGATCAAGGAATCAGTTTCAAATGGAAACATTAGAACTGATCAGAAATGGGAACATTTTTCACAAAAGGTGATGGTTGTTGCTTTACTTTTTAGTCAGAATTTCTGTCCTAACCAACAACAGAGCTTTTTTAGCTCTCTTCCAGTTACTCCAGATTTACAGAAGTGTGAGTGAAAACAGACTGTAACTTTTGTCTTCATTACAAAAGGGACAGAGATTTAGAAGAAAAAGATTTATTGAGCAGTTTTATTAGAATAAAATGATGCTGTTTGGCTTTGGTAGCTTTGTGCTTGTTTAAATCAATAGAATGATCAGAGATGTTCATATTTATTTTTTCCACTGGCCTGCATGTCCTAGGTGAACAGGACAGTCCTGCTTTATCTCTCACAATGTTCTTCCAGATCATGGTTGAGCACAGAGGCATGACCATGGGAAACTTTTCTTTACTTCTGCCAACTGTATACCAGTCGATGAAGAGAAATACATTTTCTTTCTACCTAGCACTAGAGTGGAAGAAGAAAGGGTGTCTCTACTTTTTTTTTCATGCGTGTGTGTGTGTGCACACACAGCAAAGCAAACAAAAGTTTAAAGTAAACTTTTTCAAATAACTCTTTTTCCTGGCAGAACTTTCTCTGCCTTCTGCTGGCTGAAGGGCATTGTAATTCATGCAATAAAAGGGAAGAAGATCTGCTGGTAGAGACTGTTTACTTTAAACTTTGTTTGTTTTGCCTCCACTCTAGGAAAGAATGCAATATTTCTGTGAAGCTCCGTTAATTTATTATTTTTTTTCTCCCTTTGACTGACTTGAGCACTGGTGAAAGCACCCAATCAACAAACAGCAAACCAAAGGAGTTTCAATCCCTGTAGGACAGAGATAGCATGAACTGTTGCACTGCAACCTTCTCTTAACTGATCCTTTTTGTGAGTGAATGGCTGTTACCTGGTAATAACCCTTGTACTTGGGCAAAAATTTTCAAACCAGTCTCCTAAGCTCAAACACTGGCACTGAAATAGTAACTGCAGTTACCAAACCACTTCAGACTAATTTTAAAATAGAATAAGGTCTACAAGTGCAAGTGCCAAACTATGGTTTAATCAGTTGATTACTGTATGTGGAAATACTGCCACTTTGAAGAACTGTATTACAGATCCAGTTTCCAGATGGATAGACCAGACGTGCTGATGTGGGAGCTGGTCTCTGCAGGGGGATGGAGGTCCCTGGGAGGTGAAAGCATTGCAGCTGTTGCAAGCCAGTAGCATCTGTTTGTGGTGCCTCATCACTTTGTGGGCAGAAGTTCATGAATTGTCCACCCTAAAGTGGCTGGAAACTGAGTTTCCGATAGTCTTCCTTGTCACCTGCTCTGGATCCTGTGTATGTCTGAGAGTGTGTGTGCGCTTTTCTCCTTACTGAAAGAGGCTGAAGACAAGAACATGCAAAGAGTCGTATGGATAAAATGCTCAGTCCAGAGCAGTTTTTCAGGGTGGTGTGGGATCTGACGTCTTGTACTATTTTCTCATATAGAAGAACAAGGTTGAAAATGGAGGAGCATGGGGATAGTCTGTTCTTTCAATGCAGAGGTGATTGCTAGGAAGGCAACTGCTGTCATATGTGCTGGATCCAGTGTTTCTGGGAGATGTTGCCTAACAACAGAGCAAGGGTTGTTTTTTCCCCTCTTAATTCATAGCCAACAGCAATGCTGATGCTGATCCACTTACACCTAAGTGCCTAGTAGCTGGGAGCAGTGGATCTGGGTAGGGCATGCTCCAGCTCCTGTAAGGATTCACATCTGCATCTCTTACTTGTTGGGAACGTTTGCCAGACACCCACCCATGAGCTGGGACTTGGCAGAATAGAGGCACTTTTTCCTGACAAATCTTGCTTAGTGAAAGCAAAAAATCATGGGGCCAAGAGAGGCCTGAATGTCTCTCTCCCTGTGGAAGTGCACTGAGCCAGGTGGAGGAAGCCTGTGCTCTGAAAGCTCCTTCCAAGACTTCCCTCCACACCCCCCACACACCCCCTTTATATTGTCCAGCTGCTAGGTATGAGCAGGAAGAGCGAGAGAACAGAAATAGCCCTGAGACTAGAGACCAGAAGTCAGGACTCCTCCCTGCCACTGTCTCAACTGTGTGGCTTTACTGCCAGAGTCAAGTGCTCCAGCTTTCTTACCCACAAAGATGTGTCAGGAAAGGGAGAAGCAATTGTTCTCTTTCTCTCTCTCATTATGTTAGGAGAGTAAAGTTGACACTATGGTCGTTTTGAGGCACTCTGCCCTGATGGTCATAGGTATTCACTGGCCTCCCCCTTCGGATGATGCCACACAGAGGGCTTGGGTGCCCCTCGGGCACTATATCGCCATAGATCCCCGTGTACTTGCTCCACGCTGCGCAAAAGCACGGGCAGAGCTGGAGGTGCCTGCACAGCTTGGAGTCAGGCAGGGAGATATGTGGAGTTGCAGGAGATGCTGAGAGCAGATGTGGGGGTCCTGATTTTGGCAGCTGGCCTTTAAAAAACTCCTTCATGTGCCTTGAGCTTCTATAAGATCTGACCCTAAATATTGATCTAGAAAGTGTTAGATTTATTTTGGCAATATGAGCTCCATTCCCAGGATGTTCAGGAACATAGATCTTCAGAGCCAGAAGGGATTAAAAACTTCACCTCCTGTGTAACGAAAAACTAAGAACCTTATCCGAAAATGTCTGCCTCGAGCTCGTAGCTTGCGATGAGATATTGCAAGACTCTTAAAATTCCAGGATCTCAAGAATTCTTGCCCATTCAGCCCCTTTTCCTTTCTCGAGTCTGCCGCAGTTCTTGAATAAAAAGCTCCTGAAAATATGTATGTAAATGCAGGGCATTTTACAACATGCTTGCAAGGCAGGCAAATGGGTTAGGCCTTTGAGGAAGTATGAATAGGTTAGGATTATAATTCATTGTAATGTCATGGCAAGCTGCAATTTCAAAGGCATAAGTCCTCCATTTTGTAGCAAATAAAAAATTTAAAGGGACAAAAACCCAATTTGCTTTATAATCGATAAAATGTACAACTTCTTTATCTTATTAGAAGAGGCTGTCAGTTGCAGTCAACCATTGTCAACAGGCCATTTGATCTATCAGTGAAACAAATCATTACAAGGAACACAGCACTGCTGCTGTGGCTTTTGCGGTGTTTTTAATGAGGACTGGCAATACTTCTATTCCATTACAAGATTCGAAAGTGAATTTGTTGGAATCACACCCAGGCTTAAAGTAGGCGAGTGGGGTTTAAAAATAATTAACTGCACTATTACAAATAACTCAATAGACTAAGGAATCATTCAGAATAAAGCAACTCCCTCTCTCTATGAATGGTATTTAAATCTAGGGTGGCATTATGTGCTGGTCTGCTTCAGCCTAACCTTGGGACTGCACAGGATTAAAGGGTACATATGGCCGCTCTCAAGCGGGCTAATCGAGGGGAATGAAGAGTCTGGGCACTGGTATGGGAAGAGTCAGGAAGGAGGAGAAAATACAACAGAGTGGGAGGGAGTGAGGGGATGTTTGGCAGGTGTTCCCCACCATGCTTGTGGTAGTCTGTGTACACGGTGGTCCTAAAGATCATGCTGGCACCCAGCACCATTGCATCCCTGCAGTGTGTAAGTTGGACACCTCTGGAAAGAGGACCCCTCCCTGACATGCACATACTGCTGCCTTAGGCCCTCCACACCGGTCATCTATGCTTTAATGTCCCCTTAGGTGTTGGACCACATGATAAGGTGATGAAGGTGGCACAGGGCAGGCTGAAGCAATGGCCGTGGCTTCTCCAGACCTGTTTCCCCATTAGGAGCCCCCAATCCCACAGCATCCCCCCTGCAGCACCATGGCTATTCATTCAATGCAGCTGCTGCCACAGGAGAGTCAGGACAGAGTTTCCTTCCTCCCAGCCCCGAGGGAAAATGCAGCCTTGAGAGGAGGGATACGCTGGGATTAAATCTGATCTGAGGTTGAGATGATAAACGGTGGGACAAAAGCTCCTCTGAAAGGCATCTTCCTAATTCAAAGGTGATGCTAATAGAAGATATGCTCTTAGGTCACATAATTCCTGAAATAAACTACAGAGTAGCCCGGTAAGCCAGAGAGAGCTGGTTTGCAGCTCCTCCTCCACCTCAGCCTGTCTTAGGCACTTAGCTCATAAGAAAAAAATGTCATCCACCTGGCAAAATACAGGGGGCTGGGAACAGCAGCACCTCTGCTGAGTTTTTGGGGTGGGGGTGCGATGGGCAGAACAGGTAACTGTCCCTGGAAAGGGTGGCCCTGGGAAGCAGCCGGGGACAATGAGCCTTGCCCTGGCCACGTCTCCCTGAAGAGCTGGGCTCGGCGTCCCCTCTGTGGCCTTTGGGGCTTCAGAAGCTGCTTGAAACTGGATGGGACCCAGAATTGCCAACAAGCTGAGCAGCCTCTCGCAGTCCTGCTGTGAACTGATTATCACATCTAACCAAATAATTTGCTGGAACAAATAACACCTCAGGCTCTGTTGTTTCAGGTGAAGCTTGGTCCTAGTAAGTATAAATTTACAATAACAGCCACAGCATTATGAGTTTCCCAACAGTCGGGCTTAATTCAAACGCGGATTTCATACCCTTATGGGGGACGCGCTCATCTTTGTATGCTGGAATTCGGGGACTTACGCACATAATTCCCATTAATGCTAACAGGAGTTATAATACACACATATATTCCCCTCTTGACGCAGAGGTTTCCCCCTGAGGATAACAGCTACGTTTTGAATTTCCCTTCCGAGACCATTCGCTGTGATATGCGGTCAGCCAGCCCCTTCCCAGAGGGGTGCACCTTGGGGCGCCTCAGGCCGGCCCTGGCAGCGGCTTCCCCTCACGCCACGAACGCGCCCCCGCCAGCGCTGCCCACCCCCGCAGCGCGGGAAGCGCCGCCG
>JAVJGI010000032.1:21706810-21728941 GCA_035590275.1 Ibycter americanus
AAATGGCGGCGGTGTGGCATGGCGGGACGTGCCGCTTGGCGGGAGCGGGAAATACTCCCCTCTAAGTCCACGCAGAATTCATGTATCTGAAGAGGAAGAGGGAGGCTTCTTAGGGTGGTTAGCTGAAAAAGAGAAAGAAAATGAGAACTGACTTCATTCTGTTTCCTGTCAATTTTTAATTTATTTTTTTTAGCCGTTAAGAGCACTGCTGAAAAACTTCTATAAGGCACTTCACTTAAACAGGATTTGACCTGATGTTTAAATGAGCTGCCCAGTCAAGGTCTGGAGGGTACTAGAATATCCTCTCTGGAAGTGCACTCATTAGACTCTGTTGCATTTGTAATGTTTTGCAAACGCCTGCTTGTCTAACGAGCTCTACTCACATAAAATGCAATTGCAGCATAACTAGTGGGGGGAACAAAGTCATAAATATTGTACCGTGCCTGACCAAAACCTACTCGTTGTGTCCCGTTCCCTTTTTAGTGAGTCTGAAGTTGACCCTGTTGAAATTAATGGGCTGATGCTTTTACAAAGCATGTGTGACAGATTGATCTGATTATGTAGAGGTTGACAGGGCGGTCACTGTTGAGAGAGATTTTGGGGTTTGGGTTTTTGATGCTGATAGGTCCAGTGATACTGAATGCACTGGCGGTGGCGGCGCTGCCCTGACAGACCCGCTATGGCATTAGACCCGGAGCAGGCTGTACCCGGCTTGCACAGCACAGAAGAGCTGAAGGCTGAGTGTCACTGCTCCAGACAGCCCCACGTTGCACCTAGAGCTGAGACATACCTCCCGGATTCCTCTGATGGCTAAACTAGTCCTACCCACAATTCTTCCGTGAACTCAGAACTGTAATTCTGTTTTATTTATTTCATAAGAATTTATTCATTTATTTGATAAGAATTTGCCATCACGCTGTACGTAAAAGGCAGGACCCAAATTTTATCTAGCAAATGAATGTGGAATGCCAAAATCACTTTTTTTAACAGCTGGGTTTCAGCCTAAACTGGAATGTAAAGCCACAACCATTTTGTCAGGTTTTTCCAGCTCATTCACTGATCTGTCCTCCTAGAACTACCAAGTGGTGCATGGAAACGGTGTGTCCCTGTGCGCACACACACGAGAGTCCATCCCTTTTTCATACATTAACTTCACTGCTTCATGCAAGCTAAGAATTTGGCCTTCTGCGTATTTCTGTATCTGCAAACAGAAAATCTTTGTTAATAAATCTCTTCTATGTGCTGTGAAATGCTGGAGGATCTCTCAGCTCATTGCAATTATGTGTATTTTAGATCAGAGAGGTGATGGCTTATACTTGGAGTCTCTGCAGAGAGTGTTGCATGTTATGCTAGCGACACGGCTTTGGCTACAGGCCCTGATCCAAAGCCAGTTGCAATCAAATAGTCATAGGTCATGTCTACACAGCATAAAGAAATTGTAATTGTAGCTTGTCCTAGTATTACCCTTGGTAGTTTAAGCCAGCTCACATGAGAAATAATAGCACAAGCAAATGTATAGTTGAGAGCTACCAGAGTACAGAGGGCTCTAATGTTGGTTCGTGGGGCCTCCTGGAACCCACCTCCATACACATGCAGAAACAGACCAAGTCTGTGTCACGTTTGTGGCTAGCGCTGCGCCATCGGCGTGCCCTGACGCCTCCATTCCCCTCATGGCAGCCCTGGTTGGAGGAGCCACAGGTCCTCCAGCCACCACCCTGATGCTGGGACGCTGTGGCCAGGACCAGCCTCTTCCCTGCCCCAGCTCCTGCTGCAATCTCCCCTGAATCCATGAGGCTACAAGTGCCAGAACAGGTGTCCCAACTGCCCCTTGTCGCTAGATCAGGATAAGGCGATCCACATAGCAGCTAAAAAAGGCCAGCTGCTGGAAAGCAGTGATTGCAGCATGGTGCCAGCTGCCATTAGAGGGGAGAAAAGTCTAATCTTCATAGCCTGGGGGAGGGCAAAAGCTTGAGTATGTGAATGAATTTTCAGAAAAAGAGACAGGAGGTACTTCAAAAGAATAAAAGGAATGTACTATTCATATAAAGAGATATATGTAATATATTTAGCTGTCTCTATAAATATTTTGCAGTATTTGCATGATTCTTTTTAAGCTACCCTCCACATTTTACTGCTCTGGATTATGTCTTCAAGGCGTGTACCTTGTTTTAACAGCATGGAATCTCTTCTTGCAATAGTGAGAAGCAGAAAGTTGGTGAACTGGACTTCTCCTGTTCCAGTGTCCAAACTTTTTGTCTTAGCAGAAAGTTACTTTTTGCCGTATCTCTTAAGAAGTTACTATTCAGTGTGTATTTTATTGTAATTTTTAATGCAGTGGCAATGGCTTTTTATATCATTATGCAAAAGCAAGGGGATCTCATACTACTACTTATAAAAATACAGAAGGGATCATGTATTTCTGCAACACCTGCCTTAGAGATGAAGTGGTTTGCCATGAACAAAGTCACTGGTAATTTTATCTCAATATCTGTGAATGCCGTTGGGTCACCCTGAGATTTAGGTGGGGGGGAAGGAAAGAAAACAAAGAGGTAGAAGAAAAGAAAGGAGAAAGAACGTTTACACTGCTGACCTTTCTTGAAGGCAGACTTTCAGCAGATCACTTTGACCTGTCTCCTCTCTACCTGTCAAAACGATTATTTGTTCTTTCACAGTGCCTAGAACAATTGGAGAGTAAGGGTTTGTTTACTCCTTTGCATCATATTGAAATAATTTACTTTTATAATTGTGAACAGCTGGAAAAGGAGTTAGGGAATAAGATAGGAGCAAAAATTAAGAGAACTGGAGAGAAGGTGAAGGATTTTAAGACAGGGCACCAACCGGTTTTAGTGCTTGAGATCACATAACAGTCTCTTATTGAACACCAAAGGCTACCATATAACTGCTGTAGCTGAAAAGTAAATCCCTGTTTTAATCAAATGCCATTCTCGCACTAGAACAGTAATAAACATGAACAGATATGTTTGTCTTTTTCCACATTTCTATCAGAATCAAAAACTTGCAGGAGGGAAGGAGTTACTATCATCTGTCCCTGATGTAAGACACGTATCTATTTAGTAAACATCTGAATAGCTCTTTCAAAATGCCCTGGTCTCTGCTGTTAGCTATTTTGTGCGTTCAGTCCCATGTAAACCCTTGCAAAGCAAAACATAATACCCTGCTTGATTTTCAAAATGAACAAGAGCTCTTTTGCAAAATGTCCTCTCCATTTCCCAGAGTTGTTTTTTTAAAGCCACTGTTTTTTACTTCTGTGTATACTACTATTGTTTTTATCTTGTTGCATTGTTTTTTAGCAGAAGAATATTTTAAGAACAATAACATAACATTTAGGAATAATGACCCTACTGCTGTCATGTTGGCAGCACTATTCTTACTCACAAAGCCACACATCCTGTCTGTGAGAATAACTTAAAGACAATACCTGCAAATGAGCTTCAGAAAATAACAAATAATAGGATACGTTCTCAGTGTTGCCACCGGGACATTGGGTCTTTTTTGATCCAAGTGTGATAGCTCTGTATTTGTTTCAGAAGATTTCCAATTAGTTATGTAAATTTTTCAATAGCCAGGGCACTTTGTGCTTAACGACACATTCAGGAAAGAAAAATCTCCTTTTATTTTCAAACTGCTGCTTGCACTTTTGTTTGATTTGCCCCAGTTTTCTTATTAGAATACAAAGTGAGCAATTGTTTCCACTTGCTACCTAATCTTTTCATAATTAAAAAGTAATCAGACCAGTTTATGGTTTTACTTTTTATAGGAAAAACAAAATTCCCCCATAATATACTTACGAGTATTTTGCTCAGAGAACTTTTTTCACAAATTTCCATGCAGATATAGGTATAGCTGGGATATATACTTATATTTGAACACCCATCTATAATGCCTGTTTAATTTGATCAGAATTACATCCTCACTAGGGTCCAGCACCAGAGAGTGCAATGCTAACATGTGCCAAATGAATCTGTCAAGATTTTTTTCTAAGTGTTCGTTCCTCTTTGGGTTGATTTTCCTCCACCCAGAAGGGAGGACTTTGCAGTTCATCTGCACGCAGTGCTGCTTGTCAGTAGTCCCCTCCTTCTAGCTCCTGACATGTTCCAATTTCTGGTCAGGCCCTTCACAATGAATCACAAAAGTCCCTGCAAAAATTTCATTTACTTTATTCACAGAGCAGGTATACGAGAACACTAAAGCTATGTGCCCTTATTGATTGGGGTTTAGTGAAATCAGAGTAGAAATTCATGTACCAGATGATTTTCAGACAGCCGCTACCACAGAACATTTCACTGATGGATGTCACCAAACAGGAGGTCACACCACAGCATATGCACTCGATTGTGCTGTGGAGTGACTTCATTTGTATGCAGCAAGGATGGTGGAGCATGGGGCTGCCTCTGGAGGGAACAGCCAACCCCGCAAACATTTATGACACTGCAGACTGGTCTGGGGAAGCTTACCTTGCCCTTGTCCGTGTTAAATGTTTTGTCAATCAAGGTTATCCGGTCAGAGCTTTCCTGGAGCCTCAGCACCACCAGTTCATGGAGCAAAGGGGTGGAGGGACATGACTCTTTATAGAGTGTCTTGTGGAATGTTTTTCAGAAAAGGCACTGGACCAGGGATTGGGATTTCTGACCTCAGCTTCCAGGGGTTTGAACTCGACAAACATGAAACCTTTAGCCTTTCTGTGTATTGCCACAGCTTAAGAACAAGATGCATATCTTCTCTCTCCATTATGGAGTAAGGTCATCTCTTTAACGCTGTTTGGTGTACACGGCACCCCGATCTCAGCTGGGCACTATAGACATTATTTGGTAACGTGTTGAATACTGAACATGTAATCAAAATTTTACTGAATTTGTTTTGTCTGAATAAATTACCTGAGGATAGGAAAGGAGAACTAGATTAATGTCTGTACTGCAGCTTTGGTAGAGATGAAATCTGAGCCAGGTTTTCCACATCCCAGACCTTGTTCCTGCTCCATTTTGTGAAAGGCACCATCATTACTTGTTCTTCTCTTTCTTCAATTTTAGCAGTGTTGCTTAAATCTCTTTGTTTCAAGTTATTCTTATTTTATTCTTTAACAGTCTCAGAAAAGACCTCAAATCAAAGTTAAAAAACAATTCAGATGAAATTAAAGATTTTTCTTGAACTCCAAGCAATTTTTGTTTCGATTGTGGATAACTGGGGGGGGTGGGGGGTGGGGGGGAAGTCAGATCAGGTGGACATCAAATTACTTGGGGATGTTTAAGAAATGTCAATGGTGAATCAGAAAATCAATTGTTTCCACAGGTCTTTTCTTAGCTCTTTATTCATACAACCTGCACGCCTGTCATTCCCTCTTTGCCTCTCTCTTTTTTTTTCTTTTCTTGTGCCTGTTCCTCTTTTCCCAAGACCATTTGTAAGAAAAGTCATCTCAGGTTTGTATTTTCAGATGTACTGTTTGTTATCTTACAATCTGCAAAAAAATAAAAATCTTTTGTATTTCCTGTATCCCAAGGAGGTCAAATGGTACAGAACTGAAGCCACAGCGCCTTCTCTTAAACATACTTTCAGCGTCAAGGGTGGGCTGCTTATTTGTGTCTTCATTTGTTATTTTCCTGAGGACACAAAGTAAAAGTTAATTAAGTTTTGTTGAGGTTTGGTCACCAAAAAAGTGTTTTTTCTAATGAAAAACATTCAGATTTTAATCTTTTTTTTTTTTGTAAACCAGCAGTATATTTTTTGCTGTACAGATATAACCAGCCATACCAAGTACCATAGTGAAACTGAGCTAGAAATGTCTCTGATGAGAAGAGTTAGCAGCATATATAGGGAAATACAGAAAAACAATGAAAATTATTATGAAAAATGATAAATAGACAGCTTGTGTGTGTATATATGTGTGTCCCTTTTTAAAGACACGCACTAATTCAGTCTACTACAGACCTAGTAGAAATGAGCTGAAAATCAGCCCCACATTTTAGAAGCAACCTCTTATGTGGTGACACTAGCAGTGTTTTGCCTAGTATGTAGATGTGCTTAGATGTCCATAACATCGAAGGTTACTGCTGGGTGAAGCCTGCTCTAGCACCGCCTGGGGTGTGCAGACCAGCAACGTCCCAGTGCAGGAGCTGTAGGTGGGTCTGTGGGTATGAGTTACAGCATGCAGAGACAACAGATTTGACTGGAGAGGAGCCACAACAGACAAAAACATACAACGTGCACATGCTTATGTGGAGACTGAGCCAATAAAAAAGCTGGTAAAGGAGGAAAATGTGCTTAAGGACAGATGGCTTTCAAGAGAGGAGTCAGCAGCGGCAAGGAGAGGGACATACCAGAGAGAAATTTTACCACAGTGACTCAAAGCCAGCCGTTACACCACACTTTGATTAGTTTACCTCCACAACAGCTCTGGCTTCACAAGTTAGGCTGAAGTCCACATTCACGGCTTCCATTTTCTACATATGAGTTTTGTAGGCACACGGTTGCACTCTGGGCATTTGGATGTCTGCCTGCCCAACATTGTGTGTTTATTTCTCTTTTGGGAATAGCAACACTGGGTTTGCTCATGGAAAGAAGTGAATGAACTCATTTGCAGGTGCAATCTTAATGTATCCTTAAACTGCTGGCCTCTTTGCCTTCTGCAATGCAGTTTTATAGTGCCATTTTGAAGTTGGTTTTTTTGTGTTTGGTTGTTGGGGTTTTTTTTTTTAAATTAGTCCAAAATGTCTCTTAACTGCAATCTCTTTAATCTCCCAAAATCTTTTTAACTGGACTTGCCCAACACTTACCACTGGCAGGGAGAGGGAGAGAGCAGTGAAGAAAGGTGCGCAAGGATCATTTGACCATTGGCATTTGCTTCCGAACCTCAGAGTAAATGTCTATATTCTTTGTTCTTTCTAGTAATGTAACTTTCCAATCATGTAAAGTACAGCATGCCAGGAAACTTTGTAACAGTTAATTCATTTTTGTGCAGTTCTCAACTGCCAGAAGTCAAGGGAGCAAACGAGAACATAGTGTAAGCCACAGTTCACATGGCTATGCTACAGACCACGAAGACCGTTGATTGATGCAGTGTGAGTTTACCCTCCAGGATACAGCTGAGGTTATTGGTGGGACAAGGAACTGAAGATTGTGTTGCAGCTATTGGCTTCATTCATGAATTGTTAATGTAGAAGAATAAAAGAATTCACTCAAGGCAATCAATTTCCCTTTAAAAATACAACAATTCACCCCAAAAGAGTGAAAGAAGGCTTAAGTGATAAATTGCAGGAATATTGCTTTCACATTTGGCACCCATTAGCCCTGTTTTATATTGGGAAAATAGTATCATTAAGCAAAGTAGATGGTGCTTTACAAGTATTAGCTTATGAAAAGATTCAGCTACTACATAAAGATAACTGTTATTAAATAGGAACATTTTGCAAAGCCTTTAAAGGATAAGAAGCAAAAAAAGTTGTCTTTGGTAGTATAGGTCTTTTTCGACATGCTTTCACAAAAAAAGCATGTCTCTCATCTTTAAGACAGAACAATCGGAGCTATTTGAGTTGAGAGGCACTTAATGTGAAGCTAGATTCCCTTAGCAATAAATGCATATGCCAGTATAAACTGAAGGAAGTTGCTGTCCTCCTCCGAAAGCACAAAAGTGAAGTGATTACTGTGTACTGAATTCCGGTGGTGAAATGGTAGCAGCTATTGATCTGTCCCAGTAGGAGCCATGGAATGGATGTAAGGTGGTCAGTGTCCAGTTCTCCAGGGTTAAGGGCCAGGCTAGGTAGTGCCTTCTTCATCCTTGCCAGCCTTTTCAGACGTAAGCTGAAACCACTTTCACCAGCAACCTTTATCCCACAGTCCTTTGCCAACACAGGCCATAAACACTCACTCAATCTTATAATACACTATCTTGTAAGCTGTTGAACAAAAAATATGTGACCGAGTTTCAAAACTCCTGCCAAACAAACCTTCCTCCTAATGTCCAAAAACTGCTGTCTTTTCTATCTCCATGTCTCATTTGAGGCAGATAAAACCAACTTCTCACCATGCTTTACCCATCTGTAACATGTCTTCCCACCACATTATACCCAAAATGTCCCTTAGAAAAGGAAGGGTATAAGGCTGATAGAGAGGGGGCAGTTCATTTTCTAACCTATGCCCTCTGCATTCTGAGCAAAAAGCATACATGTCTATTGAAACCATTAGCCCTCATTCCATGTGCCAGGTCATGTCCTAAAGCAAGGCGCAGCAGTATGGCAGATGCAGGGATTTGTGAAAGGAAAGGATAAGAGAAGTAGGATGGTGAGGACTGCATGAAGCATCAAACACAGAAACAAGGGGAAGAGAATTCAGAGCAAGGGTTAGTTTTTGCACTGAGTGCTGGCTAGAAAAAAAGAGACCTCATCCTTGCTGTTTCTTATGCTTTGTGCATGCTTTCTGAACTGTGAATATGTGACTGTATAGTCAGGTTTTTTCCTCTTAATCATTACCCCTATGTTTGGTTTATTTTGGAGGTGAGAACAACATTTTCTAATTCCCTGAGAACTTTCTGTTCTAGCTAGTGCCAGATTATGAAGTGGAAGTCACTTGGGATAAGCTCTGTTCCTTACTGACACTAAGCAAAAAAGACCTGGAAAGCCCTTGTTACTAGCTTGTAAACGTGTCGACAAGGAAATGCCTTTTATACAACATATGTGATTCACATGAGCCTTTGTCTCTGTTTTGCCAGCACCGTCTTCTGTTTCAACAGCATTAGTTCAACCATCGCTTGCCCAAAGATCTTCCCTGGTCTCAACAGTGGTCTTCAGGAGCAACTGCTCTTCACCATCTGCCAACAAGAATATCTTCATCAGCTCATTTTCTTACATCAGTTCCTTCTTTTTCCTGTTTTTCCTCACCTCTCTTGTTCATTTTCTGCTTTGCCAGCCTTCCTGATCATCAGCAAAGGCTGTCTGCCCACAGCATCACAACAAAGCTAAGTGCAGAAGAAAATCTGTGTACCCAATCTCACAGCTGAGATACACTCCAGCAACCAGGAGAGACTGGGAAGAGACAGCAATATTTGTTTTTGTTATTGATCAGTATTTCTAATATAGGAATACTTCAGCCTCTCAGTCAAGATAGATATTTCTATGCCGAGTCTTCACCTAGTGAGAGATTCTCTCTGCCTTAAAACTTTTATAGTCCAATAGGCATGACATACTATCCACATTTTGTATTAAACATGATTTGCTCCAAGAGCAACATGGAACCATAAATTGAAAACAGTTCTTCTCAGGCTGTATCCACTGCCTCAACCACAAAACCAAGTTTTCTAACTCCTGCAGGCTATTTAGCAATTGGAACTCAGAAATATTTCACGGTCTCTTTTTCTTAGTACCTGTAAATTGGGTCTTACTGAAGCCAAAAGGGTTGTTTCATTCTAGTGATGTCTGTAACTTTGCTGTATTTTGTCATGTTTGAATTCAAGCTTATATACTGCTACAGCTTTTCTGTGCTAGATAAGAATGCCGTTTTTCCTCAGTGCTAAACTGTTAAAAATGTTTTAAAAATCAGGTCCAGAAGTAAGTGCGCTCCTCTTTAAGTGTACTGCACCAACTAACTCAAACATACTTTGCTTGCCTCCTCTTCATACCTGCATGAGAAAAGTTAGTGCATCAGACATTATGATTGCTGACAGGTATTCTCAAGCGTATCACTGTTTTGTACAAAGGTTTGTACTAGAGCTTCCTGGTAATCAGGAAAGGTGCTACCGGGACTTTCAGATACCTGATATATGCATACCTAAGTGACCCAAATCCTATCTCTGTATATTACAGTTATGCTCAATGTCACCATTCTACCCCACATATTTCACTCTAGCCACTTATCAAGTGAAGGAGCAGCATGTTTTCCCCAGCCAAGCATTCATACAGTTGTGCTGTAAGTTCAGGCTCATGTCATTTTCGCTTACACCTCACCCAAGTTTCATTCAAGTTATCCATAGATCATTCTATTCTTCCCAGATCAAGAGCATATATTATATTTGCAGTTGCAATGTGATTGGCAGCAAGGTTACTATTAGGTGCTAAACAATCTGAAAAAGTAGGTCACGTAAATTTGTAGAGTGTAGTTTGATGAATACCTGTGGGACATATACATGTAGTAGACTGTATGGATTTCTCCTGAGCATCCTTTGCCCATGTTGTACTTTAGAATGATGTGGTGGATGGGAATGTTCTTCTAGAAAAGCATCCTCCACACTTTCTATAGGACTATCCTGATGCTGGAGCTGCTGGTCCTTGAAATTTGAGCATGAGCTGAGAACTGAGTGTAAATGGAAGAAAGTGACCTGAGGGCCAAGAATATCATAAAGGTCATGGAAAGAGATACCCAAAAAAGTACATTAAAAGAAGTGATTTCAGACTTAATTTATGCAAGTTTTTTGTCAAATATAGTTAAATGGAAGCCAGGAGGAATGCTTTTGTCTTGTCCTCTAAATTCTTCCATAGTCCTCACAGTGCATTGATGTGAGCAGTGTAGGGGGCCAAACTAAGGCCCAGCCTAACACCACTGATGTAACTGCAAATTACCAGGTTAGATAGAGGCCACATTGTGGAAAAAATCTATAGCCTGTGTTACTGAGGCCCCTAGTTTAGGTAACATAATGCTCTCTTTTGGCCTGTGAACCTTTGAAATGATCATTATACTTTTTAAAGAAGACTCTTAAGCATCTTGAGGTATTGCATTGGGTTACAATTGCAGCTATAAAATGACCAGTAACAAACCAAATACATTTTTCTTTTCTGAAGCATGCTTCTTATGTTGCAGACACTGCTTCTCTCACTCATTATAGTGAGATCCCTTATTGCCCAGTATTGTACTGACTCTGTCTGGTCTATTGTATTGTGATAACACTCCTTTGCCCATTGTATCAGGTTAGCACCTCCTTGGCTATAATAAGTATGAAAAAAAATTCAAGGTTTAACTTGTCAAATGGAACTTTTCGGTGACTTATTAAAAGAACCCCTGTGGTATTACAAAATGCAGGTTTTCTGTCATCTAACTAAAAGATCCCTTTAGAAACCTTCATTTTTTATGTGTATAAAGACAATTTCTTCTAGTGAAACTCTTTGATTCTTGCCTGAATGAAATCAAGTGTTTTAAAACTTTTTGAGGTGCCCCAAAGGCTCACTTCTATACTATGGAACGTGAAAGACTATGAACCTCTCACATAGTTGTCACATAGACTTTGCAGTGTGCTCCTGGCAGCGATCGTTCATTCCATACTACAGGCTTTCATAAAAAAAAAAAAAAAAAAACAAAAAACAAAACACCTCCAAAACAAAAACCAAACCTGTATAAAATCAGAGAAAAGAAAACTGTGAACTGTGTCTTTCTTGATCGTGAGAATTTTGGGGAAGCAGAGCTGGAGGCTGGAGAGAAAGCTGTTGTCAGAGATTGTTAATGAGGTTAAGATAAACTGTCTGCTGGAGAGGTCTTATCTAATGAAAAAGAGTAAGAAACAGAAATGTGGAGAGAGATGGAATTCCTGTTAACCTCCTTCAAGCAGATATACCTTAAGTGTTGTTGTCTCTTGTACTTCACAAGCAAACAGTAACATTTATTTGTACGAGTGGAGCTCGTAAGTCAGCATTCTCTTCTCTCCCCTTACATCCCTGCTTGGAGCACCTTCTTCCCACCACAGCATATGAACTACTGTCAGCAAAGTAAGTTTCTGCAAGTGAATCAGGTCCTTAGACTGTCGTCTTACATATTTTCTGTTTCTCCCTTTCTCTTTATCCCTTGTGCTGAAATGCTGAGGTGATGCTGAGCTTTTTCCCCTTTTAGCATCCCTATGGCAGCCATTAACAGACATGGTAATCAGCGGAGCATACACACAGGGAAGGCAGAGAATATTTTGCACGAATAAGTCTGTTTTGGTCTTTTTAGGGTTGTTTGGCTGGGATTTGGAGGGGTGGTGGTGTGTTTTTACTTGTTTATTATCAATGCCTGTGGTAAACACAAGGCCAGTTTTGTGAGGGCTTTGGGAAGACAGCGCCTCCCACATCTTTGTGTGGGTGCACAGAGGAGGGACGGGAAGGGGCAAGGTCGGTGTCTGACTTGCTGTCGTTATGGTGCCATAGTCAGGGCACCACAGGAGGAGGCAGCAGCACCTAAGGGATGGTGTAAGTGGAGCTCCCCTTCCATTCTCTGGACAGTTAAGAGAAGTACTCATATCTCCCCGGTTTTATTCAGTCTTCTTTGTAGTTAGCACAGTTTAAGTCCCTGTGAAGCAATGTAAATTGGTGAGAGGTTTAGAGAACGGCGGCGTGGGCCGTTTAAGAGATCAAGGAACCATCTGAGGGGTATTGTTGCACTGTGCTTCTCATTCAGCTTTGAGTTTGGGACAGTCACTGTGTCTGTACTGCCACAAAGCAAGAGACAGGCTGAAAATGGTGAGAGATGTTAGAGTAACTTTTCTAGAGAAGAAAGAAAAGCCATCTGGGGAAAACAGAATATGTGAAATTCAGGGGTCTTCCAGAAGTGCATGACTAAGAAAAAGAAAATACCTGAAGCTCTTATATTGTTCTGAAGGATCCAGGGAGGGATCAAAGAGAAAAAAAAAACAACTTTCTTTTTGGTTCCTTTTTTTCTGCATTGTACACTTGCTCCTGGCTTCAGATAAGAGACTGAAGTAGACACCTTTTTCTAGCCTTCTCATCTGAAGAATTTTAAATGGGCTTCAAAATAGAAAAGTAGAATTTTATATGTTTTATATATATATTTATTTTTTTTTTCTATTGTGTAACTTCAAATTATTCTCATTTGTTTCCAGAGTAGTTTTTAATGTGTATTTATTTAAACTGTTTAAAACCTCTCTGCCTTCTTTTGTTTACAAGGCCAAATCCAAATCATTTTTTCCCAGGACAGAGAGCCAAAAATAAACTACTTATTGGTGAGGTAATAAAATGGACACAATATCACCTGTGTTTTTCAGTTTAAATCCCTTTTTCCCTCATGTTATTTCAATCTGCCTATTGAGGAGACCTAAGAGTGTCTCTGTAAAAACAATAGGTTTCCAATTATGTATCATTAGTGGGACAAAACCACATGTTTTGGGTCAAAGATCTTACAAGGCTCCAGAGCAAAATTAGTAACGGTGAGGGCAAAGTGCTATGATAAGAAATTGAACGGCTCCCTCCCTGGGAAGTCCAGCATCTCTTCCCTCTCTCCAGATCAATCTGAAGCTGTTGTCAGCTTCTTGTGTGCCTCGTGCTCTTTAGCAAAATACACTCCCCTTATCTCTCAGCAGTGGGGAATACCCTCATGAAAAACCTGGCTGGTTCCCTGAACCTGCCCTTTCATGCAGTTACTAGAAGTCTTCTCCTCACCCCTTGTAGCACCTTTCATTACAGGCAGCTCAAGCCCATTCAGTGATGATTCCTCCCCCTGTTTCTGAAGAAGCACACCGCCTCGTTTTGTCTTTGACCGCGGTCCTTGGCACCTTATTCTCACAGCTGGAGGTCCATGGGCTCAGTCCAGGATCATTTTGAACATCTTTCCACAGGTCTCACTCTTCCCACGAGGAAGAGGCAATTTACGCATTAAATGGCAACAAACTCCTATTTGCTGTAGCTTCAGGATGAAAGGCAGACTGTTTTAAGCCCATCACTAAACTGCTCCTTGGAGTCGGAGAAATGTCTCTAGACATACCTTTAATGGTCTTCATTTCAACATACTTTGAACCTGCTGCTTCAGTAATTACCTTCTTCAGTGCCAAGGTTGGCTCACATACCTGTGGTTCCATGTGTAGTGTAGGCAGTTAGATAATTCTAGGCCTATTAACCACTAACTTACAAGTCTATGGTGGTTTTACTGAATGTTTTGTGAGGCTTGAGCTGATAGCCTATTTGCTTGTTTTTCTTTTTTTCTTGTTTCCCAGGTGACTGGCCTGGCTTTTCAAAGTGTGCTGTGAGATTGGTTTCTTCTCCATGCTTCGTTAAGGCAGAGCATTTGTTACCCTCTCCTCAGACACTGCCTAAGTCTTGGTACATGCACTGCTGTCATTCCCTTTTATCTTTTTCTATACATTTCCCAACATGTTGGGTGAGTGGAAATTTACAGATGGAGCTGCTGATGTTCTTTCATGTAGAGCATATTTTCTTTTACAGCTGTATGTCTCATATTTTAATTTCCCTTTGTTGTTACCAGCAGTTACTTTTATGCCTGGAAGACGAGCTGTTCCCACACTCTTCCATAGCTTCTCCTAGCAACATTTCTTTGTAGATTGGTTGGTGAGGAGAACTGAAAGGTTATAGGGCTGCTACCTTCCAGAAAGACACTGAATTATTTAGTATCAACACTTCTATCAAAAATGATAGCATCTTTTGACTCCAAGTTCAACAATGGCACTGCCATCATCTATTAGAACAATGACTAGAGCACACTGCTGCTACAGCAAGCTCAGGAGGTGTCTGAGGAGCCTAAACATGGACACGTTTCAAAAAATCTGTAATTCTTATGACTAATAATTACACTGAGAAAGATTTGAACTTTATAAACACAAAAATCTTGTGTTAAGAGTCTTGGCTGTGTTAATAGGCAATTCTACTGTAACTGCATGAGATGGCAGCCACAGGAACCTGTGCTGAGGAGTAGATGCCTGTGGTGGCTAGACCAAGAATGCAAGTGGTATAGAATGTTTGTATAACTAGTTAGGAGTTAAAATAAATATATATGTTTAAATATATTTATTGTACCTTATAGGGTTGTATGCTGCATGTGTTTATAAGTGCAAAAGTACAGAAATGGAGTGGCAAAGTTGACGTTCACTTCAGAAAACTCACAGAGGTATGAATCCTAATAGTTTTATTGGCTGTAGGAAAGGTTTTAAATTAATCTTTAAATGAAGAGGATGCCAAATTCCCATTAACTTTTACTTCTTCCACTCTTCATTTCAAATGTCACAGTGTTCAGAAATTCTGGGAAAATTCATAAGAATGTTTGAATTGTGTGCTAGATAATACTTCTGTTTCTTTGTGTTTTGCAGTGTAAGTACTCAGTTGTGGGGTTCATGCACTAATAATTAGTTCAAAGAAATTTGGTTGTTGTTGGAAAGCCTCTAGAAAAATAAGAAGGTAGCATCACCTAACATCTTTCTATGTTCAAAATTTTAGAATATTGGTTTTCATACCCAGCTGGGGTAAACTGACCCAATTCCATGTAATTTGACTGAGCTACATAAGTTTACACCAGAAGAAATTTAGCTTGTGAATGAATCACAACTAAATTGTCAGAGGAGAAAGGAAAGCCAACAAGACACAATGATAGAAAACGTCCATGGAATCTCTTTGGCTTCAATCCATTGCCTTCCCTGAAGAGTTAAAGAAATGGATAATTATGTCCAATTTCAGTTTTGAGACCTACATTATTTGTTGATCATTGCAGGAATTCCTTGAAAATTAAATTCAGAAGTTGCTTTCCCAGTCATTTGCCTTTGAACACCAAGAAAATCACAATCTTCCTAGTGTTTTCTCCAGAGATGAGCAAAAGGAAACGAATTTAGATATTACTATAAAAAAATAAATAAAGGAATAGTTAGGAAACTGGATTGTGTCTGAAATAAAGTCTTAAAGAACTTTTAAAAATGTGCTGAGAGGTACCTATGATAGAGCAGATTTTCAAGCCCTGTTCATATTGAGAACTATTTTATTCCTTGAGTGCACTGAAGTTACAGTGATTACTCAAAGAGCAAATTAGTGTCAGTATATACTAGATATAGCTCCAGTTAAACTCCACAAACAGATACCAGTAACTTCAGTGCAGGGAGGGCAGTGCAGTGAGCCAGTCTGCCTTTAACTTTTGCCTGTATTCATACTGAAAAGCCTTGGAAGTAGAATTTGAGCATTTAAACATTAAGGCTGCACGTACCACACTGGTGAGTGGCATTTGTAGCATTCTGGCCATGTTAAAGTCTTCCTGCAGCAACAGTCAGTCTTCATCATAAGACTGTTAGAATTGTTCCCAGTCAAATGGTAAGAAATTTTCTGCAAGGTGAGAAAAAAAATGCATTGTGTAAGACATCAGTCAGCTGAAAATTGCAGGCCTGGATCTGCATCCAGATCTTACATCTGTTGGATATAGGAATTTGTTCAGCCTTCATTCTTTATATCTGGGCGAAGAAATTAATTTTTCATAGTCTTAGCCAAAGGTGTGTTCGAGAGTTTGTTTGTCGTTGGATGTTTATGGGCAATGTGGAATCATAGCACTGTAGTCGTTGATAAGCAGATACGAACATCAGTGCTCCATTTAATATTTTAAACTGTAATTGTCTTATATAGGAAATGGGATTATGATTAATACATGCTGTAGTGGGAATAATCATGTAGCAACTTTCTTTCAAAGTAATGAAACATATGGTGCTCAATTTATTACTGAACTAACTTTCACAGTAACTTAACAAAATTGTGTTCTTGTTTTTATATGATTAGGCCTTTTAATCTTTGGAAGTCATAGTCATTGGATAAATACTGTTAGGTATTTTTGATTTTGCTTTGTGGGTTTTTTTGGTGGTGGTTTTTTTTTTGAGGGTAAAGTCAACGCCTGTTGTTTGAACTGGCAGGGTATTATCTGCTTCTGCCTTAGGAACAATACACTGCTTATCTTATCTGACCCATGACCTAATGTCACAGTGACCCAGTGCTGTGAAACTAAGGTATCGCATACCTCATATATTCTGTACCAAGAGTAAGTTCATACTGAGCTTCCTTCTGATACCATAAACTTATCTGATACTCTGACACTAAAAAGTGAGGATTCAGATCCATCATGTTCTTGCAGTGGTTTTGTGATATAAGTGAATAAATCACTAAGGTGAAGGTCTATGAAACAAAAATAATCACCATTATACCTGAGAATATTGGCTTCTAGGGAAAAAAGTCAGTGCTTTCCCTTTCATAAAGAATCTTACACATTCTGGGCAGAACCACAAAATAAGTAGCAATTTTGAGAATTCATTATATATTTGTACATCTCCACACTTTTAAAAAAAAATAATAATAAGCCCAATTTCTTTCTTAGTAGGGACTGAAGTTTTGTAGCCCTAATACACTCAGCCTGATGTAAAGAAAAAGAAAGACTTGAGAATATTATTCTTTCTAAGATTCTCCCACCAATGGCTCGGGTCTTGTTCCTCCAAGAACAGAAAAGTGTCCTCATGCAGGACTGCAGAGGATCGTAGGTCTTTTTCTGAAAAGGCAACTTTTTTACATGCTCACAGTGCCTCCTGCAAAAGGATTGATGCAGACTCTGCTAAACTGGGTATGCTGCCTGTTCCTGCTGTCCATCCTAAGGCACACGGGACAGTCCTCACATCCCTGTGGCAGTGCCCACATTTATACAGTCAGAATACATCAGAATAAACATTACACAAGTATTTTTCCCTCTGGAGAAGTTACTAGCCATAGCTCTAACCAAGCGTGCAATTACAAGCAGTACCTCAGCCTACGGGAGAACAATGTTCAATGCAGTGCACAGAGCTCCCCAGTGTTCTATATGTGCAGTCACCACTTCATCCCCAAACTGCCTGAGGTCGAGACATGACAAGGCTAAATTTCAGGGCTACCTGAATTCCCATGTGCACCAAAGCCACAGCAGCTAATCACTCTGTGACCGTGAAGTCTAATTTAGGGTTAAGATAAACTTGGAGAAGTTATCTTCTAGTGCAATAGAATTACATAGCAAACACCAGTCCTCAAATATGACATGACTCAAATCTCAGATGGCAAGCTGTCTAACATTTAACCCTA
The DNA here is from genome assembly GCA_035590275.1 of Ibycter americanus. Classification (NCBI taxonomy): domain Eukaryota; kingdom Metazoa; phylum Chordata; class Aves; order Falconiformes; family Falconidae; genus Ibycter; species Ibycter americanus. The sequence continues at coordinate 21,724,591 of JAVJGI010000032.1, forward strand.
CTGAATGACTTGGGAAATAGTATATACTGGAAGGTGGGGAGGGGGGAGGGATCCTCAAGCCACTTAATCAGTGTGCTAGCTGATGAACCAGTGATGATAGTGACGACAGTGGACTGTTAGGCTTCAGAATGTGTTTTCCGTATTTGTGTGAAAACAAACCCCTTTGAGCATCTCGGTAAAGCTAAGTTGTATCAAAACAATCTCTTTTCAGATTGAGAATGTCAAAGTTTGATTCCACACTCTTCTTTTTCTTACTTTCATTCCTTTTTCTGGAAATTCACGCTAGGCGTCAGGAAAAGTCCCACTGATGACTTCACTGAAGTGCACAAAGACGTGGCTTTAGTTTAACAGCATATATTAATCAAAAACAAATCTATCAAAACAAAATTCTGCGACTATACTATAAATCTAGACCAGCAGCATCTTTCAAACCATGCACACACCAAAAGCTAGACAAAATATAAATGGTATTTCTACCTCTTTCATTTTGCAAACCTTGCATACAGTCTTCATAGTTATCACTCCATTGGTTGTGTGCCAGCATCAAACTGGGGTAACAGCAGGGAACTGGGCCTGTTGGTTTCTTTCTAATAAAAGGAAGGGAAGTTTAAAAAAAAAACAAGCTAATTTAACAAAATCCCTTTGTGAATGTACTAGAACCAGCATATGGCAGTTTAGCCCAACCCAGAACACATTCTTATTCATTAGACAATGTCCAGAGTCTCTGGAGAAAATACCAAACATTATCTTGGAGGCTATGCTACAACAGCAAATGGTGAATATTTTGAGAAAAAAAATTCAAGGAGTCAATGTTAAATATGAAATGACTGTGTGAGTTTTTTTAATAATTTTTTTAAGTAAGTTTTCGTCATCTTTAGAAGTGAGGAAAACTGAAGGTTAAAAATCACTTAGCTTAGCCAACTGATTATATCTATTTTAACCTGCTATGGTTGCTTGGGAGCTGTTTTGCTAATCCCTGCTTTGTTGTTAGGCTATATATTAGCAGGATGGAAATGGCATCACTGCACCATAATTCAGCAATGTGAATACAGAACAAGGAGAGTGCAGAGCTATCGGCAGCAGTACAACAGCAGATAATAAGACTCTGTTACTCAGGCAGAATATGTTATGTAAAGACAATTGCAGTGTAGAAGCAATAGCTCTAATCAGGTTAATTAGGCTGTATTCATGTTTCATTTATGGTGCAAGTGCCCTGTAAATTCAAAGCAGTCTACCTCATCTTACTGCACTCCTTATACAGCCATCATGCTCTCTGTAACACTCAACACCATATATTTTCTTCCTTAAAAAAAAAAAATAATCAACCCAAGATGTTTTCCATTGCTTTTTAAGAATTCCTTTTCTTCATTGCTTATGGCTAAAAAGATGAAAAAAGGAAAATATCCAAGTTGTGTATAAAGCCCATGCCCACATTAAAGTTCCTTCCTCCACAACCAAATTAGGCACTTGGAAGTTGTTTGTGGGGGCCTGTTTAATTGCATTTTGTTTATTTTTCATGTATTTTATTGCTCGCTTACATGGCATGTCGAATGTTTAAGAAAAATCATATTGGCTTGAAAAAGTGTGGCTCTCACCTTTCCTCCTTTTATCCATTTCCTTAAAGTGATAGATTGCCTGTTTATTCTCTCAGAGATAGCTGGGAGGACGTGTCTGCTTTGGAGAAAGGCTTATAGCCCAGTGCTGTGACCCTCAAACCCTAGCCGTGTCTCCTCTCCACTTACTGAATTTATTAGGTTGTCCCTTTAAAGTAATAGTGGGTACAACAATTCTGCGATCACTTTCTCCTCACCCCTAAGACAACAAGCCTGGATGGAGAGGAGCTATTAAAAAGAGAGGGCATGCTGCAGATGAAGAGAACATGGCAGCCTGCACATTCTTAATTATTTTAGCTAACTGTCTAGTAATCAGGTGTCTACATGCTGATTGTGAGCCTAGACTCAGTGTTCCCCATTAAAAAAACCAAATGCAGTATTTTCACTCTCCAGTTAGAACAAATCTATTCATGTTACAACTTAATCATAAAGCCTTTTATTAAACTTGAAAAATTTTATAGCTCCATTTTGATATGTACGTGCCTCTTAGACATCATTTCAATATGCTGTTAATAACAGTGTTGAAATTAATAGTCTTGCTTATATAGTTCTGTATATAATATGTATATTATATGTATATTCTCTTATATTTTCTGACCTGTGGAAATGTGGCTAGGTGAGCACAACAGCACAACATTACTGCAGAGGTCAAGCTGTGGCACTGATGAGCAGGGTGACCGAAGCAGGAGAGTGTTGCATGTTACCACTTACAGTATTACACTGCTGCTGTGCATTTACTTCCATTAGCTGGCTGCAAAAAATGTGACTATTTGTGAGGCAGTTCTAACTACATTTGACAGTGCATATGTGCCAGGCAAGGTATGCCACTGAATTTCACAGAGCCCACAAATGCGGTGCATCTTGTTATATCTCATACATGTTAGCACGCTAAGACATCAGGGAAAATCCATATGCACTTAACTTTTCACTAGCTGAACCCACACTGAGCAAACAGCCCGATTACTCATGTTCTGTAACGGTTCATATGTGTATCCTATATTTTAAAATATTTTACTAGACACATTTCATTTCGAGGAAGGTCTGACTACTCATCCGATTCTGTATCTTTCCCTTTATGAAAGAAAGCTGCGATTTTAAAATCCCCAGCATTTCCAGAGGTACCGGTAGCAAAGGTGCCCTAACGTGACAGCTCTCGTTGGACTTTGGCTTCCCCTGGCTGGTCCGGCCAGCAGGGCTGCGGGGAGCGGGGCAGCCGCAGCCCCCACTGCAGCTCAGGTGCACTGGCACCACTATAATGAGCTTCATTATTCCTCAGGCAGGTGGCATCACTCCAAGTAAATGAAGTAATCGTGTAAAGGGACCGTTTGATGGGGCCTGCACTAAATATATTCTCAGGCCTGATGGTGAAGACCTCAGGACCTGTGCTCAGGTTTCACCCTTCTCCTCCCTAATGGATAGCAACAGCCGAGAAAACCTTGTCCTCTTCCTGGAGGACAGAGTTTTGCTGCCTGTGTGCATTACTTGCAAGTATGTTGCACCTTTCACAGCTTCAAGGAAACAGCAGACAGGCGTTCCTGAGCTCTGCTTCCTTCCCCTCTCAGTAACTCTTGTACCCAGGTGGGTTTTTTACATATTTAATTTACCATTTGACCAAAAGACAAGATTAAATTCAAAGTAAATGTTAAATGCTTGCAGAAAACTTACGCAGCTGAGGTTAGGGAGCAAACTCCCTCCTGACTTAGTTTTGCTAGGGATTGGTCTTATTGTTATTACTACAAGTGGGAAATTCTGGGTAAATTTTCCCAAGAGTGGCAGCGGTCAAAGCCCCATGAGAACCCACTGAGAAGGACCTGATGCTTCCCAAATCACTGTGGCCCTTCTGGAAATGTAACTCTGTTTTTATTAGATTCTTCTCATAAACAAAGAAATTAATTTCCCTCCTGTTTTCATAGTATAAACTTTGACCATTAACCAGAAGATAATGTGAAGGTCATACTGACAAGGTTTGCCTTCCCAGGTAACCAGATATGCTTGCAAAGATAGCCATGGTAGATGGCCACATGGAAAGACAGTTTCTCATTGCATGTCTATGAGCTCTAAGGTATCTCAATCCTAAATCTATGAAATCAATCACAAATTCTTCTCAAAGTGGAGTTTTAGAGAGACAGAGCAAGGTATGTCTCCAAAGCTGTGGCCCTTAGTAAGAGAAAATTATCAGGAGATTGAAGACATGATTGTAGAAAAGCTAAATTATTTCACTTATGATTGAGGAACTATTTCTATTTAATTTTACATTTTAATTATTATTTTACTATATAACTACTATGTGGAGAAATGGGGAAAATTAGCAAGGAATATATTTTGAAAGTGAAATCTCTGACACATAAAAAGCAAGTTAGTTGAAATCAGTTGATTTGAAGTTGTCAGCATTCATGACTGCAGAAATGTTTATTTTTTGATTGATCAATACGTATTCTAAAATACACTTATTTGTCAAACTAACATGCCAAAAGAAACATGTGATATCACATGCCTTTATAAAAGAGAACCCAGCATGTTCATCTTTACTTCATCCCCATCATGAAGGGCTTGATACTAGCCCTGGTTTTAACCCTGGTGGGTAAGTAACTAACTTATCTGCTTTGATAAATTTAAAATAATAGATTCAGGCAAAGGTTTCAGAATCTAAACAGAGTTCACTTACAAACATGAACTTTAACATTTTATAGAAAAAAATATTTTATGACAATTTTCTTGTTATTTAGGGGGGAAAAAGT
>JAVJGI010000032.1:21729041-21810513 GCA_035590275.1 Ibycter americanus
TTCTTGTTATTTAGGGGGGAAAAAGTTTTTTGGCTATGTGCTGAACTAGAAGTTAATTAGAAAGAGTTATGCCATATGTACAAGATGAGATATAGCCTTTCATATTAAAGTCCATTAACTTGGGGGGGGGGATGTTTTTGCTTTGTCATTTCATTATTCTTTTTCTTTTTCCTTCTTTTTCAGGGAGCCAGCATCTTAATTACCGTAAGTAATTTTCCTATCAGCTAATATAATTATAATGGTGAAATTCAAAATAGAATCTGAAAAGTATATCAATGTTTAATATAATTTTACAACAGCTAATTTTGTTCAGGTGCAATACAAAAATGAACAAAATAATCTTTTTTTCTTCCATACATTCTAATACAGGTACTTGAAAATGTTCTGTACAGTCTCTATGATGTTTTATGGGAACCATTTCTTTGCAGAACCCGATTTCAGTGAAAACAAGGTTTATACATTTAATTATGAAAGCGTGCTTCTCAGTGGACTTCCAGAGAAAGGACTTGCAAGAGCTGGAATAAGAATAAAAAGTAAAGTGGAAGTTAGTGGTATTGGGCCAAAACTTTGCCTTATTAGGGTAAGAAAATGTATTCAATTTGAAAGGTAAAATTCTCTTCATACTTGACTTCTTTTTTAAGCTTTTGGGAAGTAATTAAGTTTCATCATGTGTTGTGCTTACTCAGGGAGAATGTAACTAACACTATTATTTTTTATGCAGTGCCCTAAATTCTATTTGCACTTTGCCAGGTAATTCTCAGCTCAAGCCAACCTTGGGCTTGAAGGATTTCTTCTGCTTTCTGGTCAGGGAGACAATGGATTGTAATTTGAAATGCACAACAATTTATTACTGGATCAATCCAATTGTTCCAAACTGTATAACCTAGGATTATTTAATCAACTGATTTCGTAACCAGCAAACGAAGGGCAATAAAACATGGGACAGTAGCTGGATGTGATTCAATATTTAGCATAATTAATGTCATCTGGTAGCTTCTTTTTCTGCAGGGTCCCAAATGACATTCTTTGTCATCCTCAACTGTATATTTTTACTGCACGCTGAGTAATTACTGAGAGTTTTGATTATGTGGAAAACACTTCTGCCTTTAACGGAAACCTATACATGCTTCTAATGAGTGTATTAAAACGCACCCCTCAATTGCTTTACACAAGCTCCACTTAGTCTTCTGTATACGTGGAAGAAAAATGATCTTTTTAAAAGCTTTTATTTGGCAAATTGAAAGCGGCAGATTAAAAAGGCTGGTGACTGTCTGATAAATGCTTACAAATGCTGTAGCCTTCCAGCCTGAATTAGCCTTCTGTTACTAGGTATCTTGGTAAGTTCACGTTTTAATAGATCTAGACGGGAAATATTGCTTTTCCACGACCTTTGCAAATGGCTGGATTTTTTTGAAAAAAACCCTAAGGAAATAAGAGCCACACATCTGCATGGGTGAGTAGAAGGGTTCCCTGGCAGAGAGGAGGCAGAAGCAGTCTTGTCCTTACCCCACATCCTCTCCCATTCATGCTGAAACAGCCCTTGGTGTGTCACGGTGAGTCTTCACCAAGAATTGACTCCTGTTCCTTAAAGCCTTCCAACACCATTTCACCTGCCCTAGTGCATTTGGCAGAAAGTTTCTGTGTCAAAAATAAATACAGCAATAATTTCAGGAAAAAAAAAAAAAAAAAATCACAAGATTTTGGGGCAAGTTTGAAGTTAAAGGTAACAACACATTTATTCCCTTCTGCTCTGGGAAAGTTTATTTTGCTGCTGTTATATTTAAATTAGTTCGGAGGGATGGTTCAGGGAATTAATCTTTCATCTGTAGCCTACTAGTTCACATTCAGCCCAAGCAAAAAGCTGCGTTCCCTGGGCAGTTTCCAGCTGACAATTTTTTCATCGCAAACCCACAAGTAAGAATTGCCAGCTGTGTTCAAAACCTAGCAGACAGCGCAAGTCCTGAGTGGGCCCCGAGGGCTGGGGAAAAGTACCTCACCCTGACCCTGCAGAGCAGTCCCCAGCCTGCCCATGTGCAATGTGCCAGAAGCATGTCCAAGAGGCAGCATGAGGGATTTGCTCCGTAAGAGCCTCCTCTGTAAGCTTCACTTACTGGAGTTGGCAGTGATCTCCACCAACAATAACAAAAATAAATATGAAAGTGCAGTCTCCAGTGATTTGCTGTATGAGCATTTAGTCTGTGTGGCTTTTTGAGAAATTAATCCGCATCTTGCATCACATCGCCAGCCTGAGGTGTCCGAGAAAAGTCTCTTTAAATTGTCAGACTATATAGAAGGGAAGGGTCCTTTGAGAAACTAAGCTAAACATGCCCCATTCCCATGGGGGTAGAAATCATGCCAGTTATTCGTACTTTAGCACAACTTTCTACTTGCTTGGCTGTGCCCCAGGTTGAGGCAGGAGTGCAGAGTAGAGAGCGGGGCTGGGGCCGTGCCTGAGCCTTCGCTGCTGCAGCAAAACGTGTAGGGAAGGACAATTTTTGTAATCTGCTCTCCACTGCTCAAACTAATTATGACTATCTGGCTGGCCCAGCAGCCATGTTGTTATTAGTTTCTGACTGCTGCCTGTGCTCCATGACCCCAGCAAGGGAGGCGACAGAGTTCACGGCAGGAGTTAATGATGCTTTATGCAACATTAACTTTCTCCCGCAATTTCCAGCAGATCTGCCATGCTACTTCTGGGTAGCAACCTGCTTCATGCGGCTCTTCTCTGGCTCATTTCTTCATACCAGTCAACCTTCGGCAATATGGATTATCTATGACACAGAACAGAGTGCAGTGACTGTGGAAATATCGCAGTCATTTGCATTACTCTCTTTCCTTTTACATATGGAAATATGTATATCGATACTAGCCATGTTAAATGACAGCTTTTAAGTTTTCCCTTTGAAGAGGCTTTGTGTAATTTAAAAGTGTATTTTTGATGCGAGTAAAGCTCTAGATGCTTATGTGTGTTGCAACAAGTTAACTGAAAAAATTAGAGGATTTATATTCCCCCTTTGTTCTAGATTCACTCAATCGAAGCAGCAGAGTACAATGGTGTCTGGCCCACAAGCTCATTCTCTCGATCGCTCAAACTGACCCAGGTACTAACTGGGCAACTTAGTAATCCCATCAAGTTTGAGTATAGCAATGGCCATGTCGGAAACCTTATGGCTCCTGATTCTGTCTCGGATGATGGTCTGAACATCTACAGAGGGATTCTGAATGTGCTGGAGCTAAATATAAAGAAGATGCAGCATTCGTACAGCTTACAGGAGGTGAGATTTTTCTTTTGGCCGTTGTGGTCACTTTGTAATTAAATAAGGCTTCTCTTCAGATTCTTCTACCGCATTTTCTGCATTCCTTCTTGACATAACCTTCACTAACCAAAAACACCTAAGCTTGGGAAATCATGGTTAAGTTGTTCTTATGGGACAACGTTTGATGGAGCTGTAGCTAAACAGGACAACAGAATAGCAGATTTTTAATGTGGCTGATCAAGATATTTCAGAAAATGCATTTGCAGCATTAGACCCTTAGAAAATCTAGCTTGTGATTTTAGAGAAAGTAAACTGTGAAAGCTGAAGCCTACATAAAATTTGAATAGTGTATTAGAGCAAGCTTAAACACACAGCACAAGATTAAAGCTAAAATAACAGTAATTTGACTTTTTTACCAATCATATATACTTTAATCTCTTCTAGCTCCTCTTTTAGGAGGAAAACAGTATATATGCCATGACATTACTGTAATAGCTTTGACAGTTGCAGTTGAAGCTCTGTTGGAATTTCCACTGTTTTTCAGGTTTTAATATCTCAGTCAAGATAAATCATCTGATATTACTATTCACCACAGAAATTGCAATGTGTTTAGTTTTTGTGAAACCATATTTGCATTGATTAGACTACATTCAATTCAGAGATCAGCAAAAACCTTGAAATTATTATACTTTCATGTTACTTTTATTGAAAATGCAGACCAGAATAACTTTAATTTTTTTAAAATTTATTTTTATGTAAGTAGAGTTGTTTCTGGGAAAGGAACTACTTGATTTAATATTTTCATGCTGTTTGTTGCACATAAAAATCCGGGTAGTAGTGTCGCATATTCTGCAGCGCTATTTTCTCATATCTAGTTTTACATCTTCATTCTTTCTAATTCAGTTAGCAATACGTCCTACCCTTGCTGCTGAGCAATATATGTGACTTCACCTCCTAGAATTTTTTCCAAGTTTTCTCTGCTTTTCTCAGACAGCAACTGATTAATGAGCATTGGCACCCTTGCTTGACAATCCCAAGTCACCCTGTAAAGGAAGATAAACGTTACTAGTCCCAAAATCTGAGCTGCAGAGAGGTTTAAAGGACTAACCTGGGAAAGTCTATATCACATCTTACAGGGTGTAGGGTAAGGGAATCTGAGCTAGCTGTGAACTGCACACAGCTAGAAGGTCCAGCTAGGCAGGAGACTACTTCATCCCACGGAGCCCGGTGGGCTGGACATTCCCATTTCAAGTCTAGATGTCTGCAGAGGAGACCCACACCTGTATTCACAGAGTACAGGTCTTTCAGAAAGCTTAGGCAATTCTTATTTCTAGTCCTTACTGAAGCCGCAGTGTCTTCAGGAATACCATTAAGCTAAAGATGAAGTGGGTACGTCTTGCTCCTAATCACCACATGACCATTTTGCTGTTCTGACATAGCCCAGAGCTGCTCTCTGGAGTGGCTATGCTATCAATAACAATAAAAAATCATGAAAATATCCCTTCCTTCTAAAATGCAATCAAATATTTTCCTCTCCAAAAATCTCCTTACCGACTGAGGAGATTTAAGAGCTCTTATAAATATATATGCTTGAAATATTGTTGAAGATCTGAGCTAAAACTGCAAACTCGAGAAAACCCACAATCAAAACTCTGCTATCCTGAAATTCTTTTTAATTATTGCCGTTCATATTGTGACAGATCATCTGATATTGCAAGGTCTGTTCCATGGACATTCATAAGCTGTCTATAAAAGCAAATTTTAAGGGCAGAATGTCATCTCCAAGCTTAAAATACTTTTCTATTGAGATTTTATTCTGACTGATCAAGTTATTTTTTGCACTTTTTATTAATATTCCTCAAATCATATTTCATAATCAACAGCTCCAACTTTAAATCATTACTCACCTTTTCTGAGGCTCCAAATCTTTTCTCAGTGAAATGAGAATTTTTTTTTTTCTCAGTGAAACTCTGATTTCGCTTACTGGAAACCTGTACATGTGAAAAAGCAATGAAAGTAGCGGTCATCCTGATTTTGCTTCTGGAGAGTACCATGATTTAAAAAGCATCCATTTCTATCAGGAATTTGGAAAATACAGAATTAAACAGGAACATCCATGTGGGGAATTAATGAAGCTTTGCATAAGAGTGAACTTCTCTGACCACTTCTCATTTTTGCCAGGCTGGGATTGGAGGTATTTGTAACACAACGTACGCAATTCAGGAAAACAAGAGAGCGAGCCTAGTCTATGTGACCAAATCTAAAGACCTGAACAGCTGTGAAGAGAAAGTTCAGATGGTCACAGGTTCGGCATACACCTATCCTTGCCAGACCTGCCAGCAGGTAAATTTGAGTGCTATTATGTATACATATTTTATATTCTTATACAGAGAGCCATTTGGCATCCATGCCATCTCTTGCTTTGTAACGCTTAGAATGAGAGAAGAGTCAGATCTGCTGTATTTAGTTATCCACATTTTCTTTCTGTATGAAAATCAGACCCACAGGGCAGCAGAGGTCTGTGCTGCTGACTGTTACATACTGTAGGTGCACTTCAACTAGCTCAACCTAGCTGGCTTGGAAACCATTAATTATCAGCATGAGTTAATTCACCTACTCTGTTGAGTAAAAAAGATAGTTACAGTGTCCAGTTTCTGCTATTCCGGATAGGTACTGCTGCATCTTATTATAATGCTGTCTTTGAAATCAGAAATCATGGCTTATACTGCTGCTCTCCTCAGAAAATGTGTCTCCTTCCCAAGGGTGTAACCAATTACTTATATTTGGGAAAGGGAAACACCAGCTAATACTTCTTAGCAGTAAAAGTGACAGAGCCAGGCAGCGTGCCTGACCTCTCCCATGGAAGTGTGCGCACAGAATTCACACAGACCACCCACATGGCCAGTGAACAAAACAGCCCTGGAAAATAACTGGGTTGAAGTGGGTGATGTAATAGCTTCTAGTCGCAGAATCTGGAAGTTCAATGACTTTCTATTTTCTTTGTTTCTTTGCTTTTTTGTATTATAAAGAGAAACAAGAATTCCCAGGCAACTGCTACTTACAATTACAAAATCAAATACACGCGTAATGAAGCTGTAATTACACAAGCTGATGTTGAGGAAATCCACCAGTTTGCACCCTTCAATGAGATAACAGGAGGAAACGTTATAGTAGAAGCAAGGTACTGTACCTATGCCTTTAATTCAGCAACTAACTCAGCATCTCTGTAATCTGGTCAGACTCCATAACTTGAAATAAATCCCTTACTTCCACAGCTTATTGTTTGCCAGTCTTTAATTACATAAAATCCCAAACAGTTCATAAAAACAACCTTTGCTGTTAGTTGTAAATCTGAAACGTGCACATCGCTATCCAAATTCTGTTAGCTAAACTTGGCAGGGTTTGACTATTTTATTTCTCAGGGATATTTGATTTATGTCGTAAAAGCCAAAACAAATGTAATTCCACCTGAAAAATTGTGAACTAATATATTTGCAGTAAAATACTTTGAAAGACAGTTACTCACTGAAAGAGAGTTCCCTAGAAAATAATAATAGAGTAAGAGACCCTGGAGACTAGTTCATAAGAAACATAGATAGGACTTTGGATTCCTATGTACTTCCTAAGTACAGTGGGCTGCTTGCAAATCTCCTATCAAAACTGTTTCTTGATAGGAAATTGGGGTTTATTGCAAAAAGATTGAGCACATGGCATGGAAAATATATTTGCTTTTCCACAGCAAATTTTCCGTGTTTCTTAAACAAGTTTGGGGCAAAATGAGAATATGGATGTCTGAGAAATTATACCCCTGCTCATTTTTAGCTCAAGCCTGCAAACTTTTAGTGTTTGGAAATTTTTTCATCTGCATCAAAATCATGTATTGAAGAAATTTTTAGTTACCTGCTTTAGTGATGGACTCTGCAGACAGGAGTGCCCTACTGAAGAGGGAGGCTTTTTGCAAAAAGGTCACTGTACAGAAGACACACCTCAATCCCACTCTTCAGCGGCTGTAATCTTGCATTGCTCCATTAGCTTCTGCAGGAATCTATTGGTATAATACACAGTTTTGGAAACAGCAACATCTGAAAGTTCATGTCAATAAATCACTGATCAACTTCATTAACATGATGAACATGTTCAGTTTGGCTAACCAAAACAAAAAAAAACACGAACCCAAAGTAAAGGTGAAAGTAGCTTTACTATCACATGCAATCATGGTGAAGATAGATACAACTGCAGTGCTTTTATCAAATTATAGGTTGTTGTGATTGAGTATTGGTCTGAAGCCAATGGACTTTTGCTGATTTAAACTGTCCTTCTGCAAACCTGCATAGACTGTCTTCCTTACCGTTCTTCCTCAGGTATTGAGCCCCTGAAAACTTTTCCTGTTTTCTCTGAATCTCTGAATCTTTCGCATTGCCCAGCAGAAGGGGCCAAATATAAGGTAGCTGGGAAGATGTGGGTATGTCACCCAAATCTTCAGAAGTTATTTCTACAATGCACTTTCTGTGTTTATAAAAAAAAAAAAAAAAAAGGTAATCTCACATCAAGGACTTAAAACATTTGAAGCTGTGTTTTCAGACCTGTTCAGCATAAGCTTCTTGCAGCACCTTTCAAAGCCAAGAGAGGTTTTACTATTGTTTCACCATTTTAATCCTGTCTTTAGTATTCATTTGCTTTTCTCTTCAGAGTATAACATTTTTCCATCTATTCTAGGCAGATACATCTCTTCACAAAATGATGAAGATGAAGACATAATAGATTCATCATGTTCTGGAAGGGGGAGTTAAATCTGTCCAAGTGTACCTGATGTTATACTTTCTGACCCGAATGTCCTTTCAATAATATTGTATAAAATTTCAAGAGAGAAAAAATCTCTGCTGATTCTGTAGCGATTTCTATTCAAATTCCAGGGGCTTGTCTGTAAAGCAGTTATATGCTATTTTCTGCAGCAGTTCTCTGCAATCCATATGGAAGGAGTGGATAGAAATGATACAGAAGATCATCGTAGAGATTCCAAAATAAACACGCCAATTTTCTACAGAGATTTTGAGATACTGTGTAGTACAGCAATATTGCTTTTGGAATGTTTTCAGTTGTTCAGTACAAATGCCTAACTTTATTGTAGTGTCCTAAATGACCTATTTTAAACATAATTGGTGGGATAGGATGCATCTCTTTAGCTGAAAATGTAGCAAAGATAGCAAATATTTACAAAGACAGTCTCTCATTGAAATTATTCTTAATAATAAAGTCTAAAGGTTTGGTGTTCCTTGAAAAGTTTCCAAAAACTTGAGTACTTTTCCAAAGACTAATCCTGAATTTTTCTGGCCCTTTTTGTTTGGGAAACCCAATTTGAAACTTCGTGAGAACCTTTTAGCTTCTGCAGTCCCCAAGACATTCAGCTTGCCAGGCAAAGTGGGGAGGGAATTGTAACAGTGCAAGTAACAAGATTGTTGCATTTCTTATTGTATCTAACAATTTTCAATTCCTTTTGAAGCTTCCAGGAGGCACAGACACGTAAGAGCTTTTATGAACTTCTTAAAAGGTTTAAATTAAGTGATAATTTCTGGAAAAGTTCCCCATCAGTTATTTTTTTATAATCCTTAATTTACTCCTTAAGGCACAACACACCGTTCCTGTGATCTCCTTCAGGCCACAGCTTCTCACCTCCCTCTTCTTCCTTAAATTCTCAAGCCATGTTATTCCCAAAGGAAGGCAAAGGCTGACTCTGATCTAAGCCCTGCTGTGTAAGTGCCTACCAGAGTACGGTTCTGAGCATCATGTCCAAATGTATCTGTTCGAAATATCTTTGCCTCTCAATAACAAAACCCTTTTGAAACAATTGTAGTTGCATTGCAATGCAGGGAGGCAGAATTACTGTTTTCGTCTCCATTTGTACCCTGCATCCTGTGATGTTATCTCTCCCCGGGTTTCTCCATTCCAGGCAGAAACTTACTTTGACTGATGTGCAGAAGGACATGGCAGAAGTCCCACCAAAAGAATTCCAGAATCGTGGGTCACTTCAGTACCAGTTTGGCAGTGAACTGCTTCAGCTTCCTGTCCACTTATTCAGAATAAAAAATGTGGAGAGCCAGGTAAAGCTCAGCCACCGGGCAGAGTCTGTTGGAGGTTGGAATCTGTGCATGTGGGAAACTGCGTGTGAGCTTCCTGCATTTTAACCTTCCCGCAGATCGAGGAAAGCCTGCAAGACCTGGTAGAGACCACGTCTGAACAGCTTCCCAGCGATGCACCAGCAAAAGCCCTCAAGCTTATGCACCTCTTCCGTGCAGCAAATGAGGAGAATTATGAGTCGGTGTGGAAGCAGTTCTCCAGTCGGCCAGCGTACAGGTACAATCAATACAAGTGGTGATGCTTCTGCTGATAAACTCTGTTGGACACCAGCTGCAATGACCATGTTCAAATGTGGATCTGGAAAATGGTCCTTGCCTTTCCTGTTACAGGCGCTATATTTTGGATATCATTCCTGCAGTCGCCAGTCACCGTGCACTCAGGTTCTTGAGGCATAAGATGGAAAGGCAAGAACTCACCAGCTGGGAAGCAGCTCAGACAGTGCTCGTGGCTCTGCACTCAAGCACGCCAACTCAGGATGTGATGGAAGAAGCAACGGTAGGATTCTATAAACACTCTCGAATTGCTCTTAACTGATTTTAGCATCTGTTGTATTTATTCCTTTGACAAGATGGCAAATGCTTTGAAAATATAAAGGTCTTATATCCTCTAGTGAGGTTGAAAGGAGTTTGTTTCCTGACTGTCTTAAGGGGAGGAGAATGCAAATCAAAAGGGCAAAAATGAATCCAGAATGAAATGGGGAAAAAAAGAGTAAAATACCCCTCAGGGACAGAGGTTATTGCTGAAAACAGTGGTTTCTAGTCTCCCTTTGTCCGCACGTACTTTATAGTTACATCAGATTAGATCTCTAACTGAGTGTCTACAAAGATTAGGGAGTAAGAAATACATATTTGTTATATCCGTGTATTCATCCTGATTGACCTAGCAGGACGGGTATGAATCAGAGCAGATCTATCAAAATCAAGAGAATTGTGCCAATGTGGAGCCCATGTAGGAGAAAGTGTAACGATTTTTACAATTTTTTCCCCTTCTGCAGGGTTTAATTCTAGCCTCAGATGCAGGAACTTATCTCTGCCTACCCTAGGCAGAGACCACAAATCTCAGGCTAGAGTTTTGCCCTCTGTAAAAGCTGTGACAGCCCGGCTGTTACTGTGCAGTAATGCTCTGCTTCCCACTCAAGGAAGCAGTGGTCTGGTGCCTCCTGTCAGCTCCTGTGTTTATACGAAATATTCCTGTCTGCCCAAAGTACTGAGGTCCATTCACAATGTATCTGCAGTTTTTTGTACCTATAGCTAAAGCAATTATAAGACAATGATGAATGTTTCCTGAATAATGCGCGGGTTTACATTCCGTAACTGGGTGATTTCCTCCCTGTGGATTATAGCCGATACCAAATTTAAATCTGAACCACTATAAAAGCAACAGATTTGCCTTCCAGATGTTACTTGGAATTAGTTTATGACTGCATTGTCAAATACAGTAATATCCACTGATTAACTGTAAAACCATCAATACAAAAATATCAGAAGCCTAGTTTTGCCTTGCATTTGGCAGAAACATATTCTTTAATATTGTTGCTGTTCATTAGTGGTGGTAACAAACAACTGCTTTCTCCCCAGCTCATTGTGAAAAAGCATTGCCCACGCTCAAGTGCTGTACTCGGAAAGGTTTGCCATCTCAGCTACGCGTCACTGTGCCACAAACAGTGCTCTTCATCAGACTCCTGCTCTGAATGTCTCCAGGTGATCACATTGTTATTTATCATTTAAAAGAAAAATTAATCCTTGAGTTCTTTCTTCATTATTCAGAAACCTGTGTTTCACTTCCCTACAGTGTTTCCTTTGGGAAAAGGAACCCCAGTTGGTTAAATACAGCATTTTTATCTTTAGATTAACACACGAAATAGAGTGAGAGGAAGAAGCATATAATTCATAGCACTTTCTATCTGAGTATCTCTGAGTGCTTTATTGCCAATTATTAATGAAGTCCCATGGCACTGCTCTGAAATACTTTAAATATAGGTACTTACATATACTTATAAATAAACTAAGTGACACAAAAGCCCAGGTTTTTTGCCCAAAGTCATGTAGCCCAGCCATTTCTCAGCCAGAAGCAGAGCCCAGTCATCCACATCGACTATAAGCTTGTAATAATAGTAATACCCTCCCTGTTCTGCACCGCTTTTAATCAGTGGGCCTGCAAGCAATTTAAATAGGCAGTAGATAGCATTTCCTAGCTGTAGAGATGCATGTCATGTTTTACAGGGGTTGGCCGCTCAGCCAGCGATAAGAGAGAGAAAGAGAAATAGGTGTTTTCATTCTTCAACACTGGTCAGTCTGCCATCCCCAGTAAGAGCAGGGTGTTCCCAATACATTGTGTGCCTGCCGTTATCATTTTTCATGTAGTACACAGGCATGGCCAACGTTCCTCCATGTGTCTCCTGTGTTACGATTGCCACCAATGCTCTTGAGCTAATTAAATCGGAGAAGCCCAGTGCAAGGGAATGGAAATTCTTTCCCAAAGCAAATGATTGTAAGGCTTCTTCAATGCATTTCAAATGTCCATTCACTTGATTAGTAATATCAAATTGAATGTTTCTGCACTGTCAATGGATCTCAAATATAATATTTTGAAGCATGGGAACTGTACTGAAATTATTCTATACATCTCAGTTTCTTTTTTAGAGACATTTTTTAACACTGAAAACAGTTATCTACTAGGGTTTAGTTCTTTTCTCATTTTCAACCTTCAGACAACTACTTCTAGTCTTGCCACATGAATGTAGCGTGATCCCGTTGCTTACAATGAGGGCTGTGAAACGACCTGATGATCTCATTGCCAGCTATTAATCCACACTAAAATGTGGCCGTCATACCTGAAGTAAAGGGCACCACCACTAGCCATACCTTCAGGAATCTGATTTAAGGGGTCTGAAGAATTTTACTGTATCTGCATTTTTGCACCTGTCTTCAACAACAAGAAAGAGATCTTCAACCAGCATTATTGCAGGGGTCCCAACTCACCCTGAAAAGCAGTGAGAACTAGCTCTTAGGCATTATTTTTTCCTTCAAAAATCTTACTTGATAGCTTTAAGGCATAGTGATGAAGAAGCTGTTCATTGCAGCTTTCTTGGCTATGCTTGTCCTATGAATAAAATGTCCTATTCATGAGGACAAAAAGAATTTGAAAATATTTAAAATAAGTGAATTGAACAAACTGAAATTATCAAAGTCAAACCTCAGAATAGGCTGGGGGATGGGATATAGATAAGAGCTGGAATTGAACTCAACGTAAGATTTGTTTTCTTTTTTCAGTTACTTCATGGCTTTGCAGGAGAGGCATTGAGCAAGTCTAACACGGAAGAAATTTCCCTGGCTTTGAAAGCCCTTGGGAATGTAGGACATCCAGCCAGCATCAAGCACATCAAGAAATTTTTGCCAGGCTATGCAGTTAGTGCCTCAGATTTGCCACTCAAGGTACACGCGACTGCTGTGATGGCCCTGAAAAACATAGGCATGAAAGATCCAAAAATGGTAAGGAAGTGAAGCTGCCTCCTTTGCACTTGCCATAACCCAACACAAGACTGCTAATTGATGATGGGTGATGAGGGGAAAGCAGACCTTTTTTTCAAACAGAACTGTAATATCTTTTTTAAAAAAAAAAAAAATACTTAACCATTCCTCACTTGGCATGTCTTATTCATTTTGACATTAACCTCTAGTATTTCAGACTGCAACAAAAATCCCATTAAAAGCATACATTCATTACCCTGTTGTTGAAGACAAATCAGTATTTCCATTGCAAACATTTATTTTCCAAGGACATTAGACAGAAAGCTAAATTATTGACCAAAATGTGTTTAGTGCTACTTCACCTTTGGTATGTGAGAGAACCACAAAACAAGGTTTTCAGAGAATTGACATTTAATACTGAGTGTCACATCTAATCGTAATTCAAGACCAGATCTTATTGTAAATAGATACTAGAGGTTTGCATCCTAATTACAAATTTACAGACATTGTGTGGGTTTGTCATAAACAGAACATTTACTAAATGTGACTTTTGTCCCTGAACGAGATAATGATTATATATCACATACAATGGTTACACAGGCATACTCTCACTTTACAATCATTTTCACCTTAAAGCAATCTGCTTCTAAAAGAAAACCTTGCATTTTCAAGATTTTTTTCCTGATATTGAATTTTTTTGTTTTATATGTCTATTCTTAATATAAAAAGTAAAATAAAAGCTTTCATTAACTATTCTCCTACTAATCTGTATCAGTTTTTCCATTATACTCATTTTTTTGCATATGACTCCCAGTTTGAGTGCACATATTGATCCACAGACAATAGTGTGCCAGGGTACGCTTTTAAGCAAAAGAATAAAGAAACAATTTACTAGAGTGCAGGAGCTAGATGGGGAAAAGCAGGGAGGGAGGAAAGAATAGCATGGGTAGGAGTTAGAGTATTTGCTGGGGAAGAAAAAATGTCAATTTGGTGTTTGAAAACAGTGCTGTGTCTCTGATTGCCCTTTGGTCTGGCTTCACACATGTGACCCAGACCACTGTTTGGTTATATTTTCTATACATTTTCTTTGGAGAATATTGATCTGGAGCAAGTTAATGACTGTGACTAGATTTTTTCATTATTCAAAAAACAGTTTAATGCCTGGCTCACAGCTAGCTACCCACCCATATTTACATTAAACAGACTTAATACACGGTCTGTCATTTTTATTGCTTAATTTGAAAAGCTAGTTACATTTTAAAAGATGCCACTTCATCCTTGTCACCACTTTTACCTTGATATTTGATAATCAACATATTCAAATAAAACCAATTAGGGTGTTTCCAAAGCTTGTTGAAATTTTCTGAATCAGACTTTTCATTAGAGGGCATGGATGTGCACTGTCCCAGGCAGGACAGGACTGTGCAGGTGGGCTGCCAGAATGGTGTTACACCATCCACATCCATTTTGAAGCTGGGGCCAAAAGCTTCAGTGCAGGTCATGGAAACTGCAAAGATTCCAATACAAAATTAGTTTTGATACTGAATATTGCTGAGGTCAAACACATTGGTCAGAAGTAGTACTGTGGAAATTACAGTTGTTGCATAAACTTTCAGTTTTAAGCTGCCTATATAGCATAGAGATTTCTGGTAATAAATTGGTTTTTATTAATTTCATTTTTAATCTATTACTTAGCAGAAAGGGGCCCAGGAGATAAAATTGTTAGAAATAAGGCATACCTTTATGGGCAGGGATAAGTGATCACTGAAACCACTTCTCAGGTATGTAATGGATCCATGAAATCTCTTATCTGGAGTGGTTATGCTACAGATATATTTTGCTATAGCTCAAAAAGGGATAATAGACTTGATGTAGAAGTTATCCAGCAAAGTTCCTTGGCTGTGATTGCGTAGGAAGTCAGACTACATTACCATAATTCCCCTTCCAGCCCTCAGACTATGAAACCAGGAACGCTGTTGTCATAATAATTAAATAATACAAATATTTACTGTACTAGTGATGAAGAGATCATTCACCAGTGATGACTGATTATTTGCAAAATGTTCAAAGATACTGTAAATTTGAATGTATCTATTATTTTCAGGTCCAGGCTATTACCCTTGAGATTTTCCTGAATCACAAAATTCATCCTCGGGTCCGAATGTTAGCTGCAGTGGTTTTACTTGAAACGAAGCCAGGTCTTCCAATACTGATGACAATAGCCGATGCTGTGCTGAAGGAACCTAGCATGCAAGTGGCAAGTTTCATCTATTCTTACCTGAGGGCCCTGGGCAGAAGCACAGCTCCAGATCTTCAAGTGATGTAAGGAAAATCCGGATCCCTTCCCTAGATGAAAATCTTGTTGCAAACTGAGGTGTTAATGTGCTCACCGAATTTTTTCAGGGCTTCTGCCTGCAGAATAGCTATCAGAGTATTAAGTCCCAAATTCGACAGATCTGGCTATCAGTTCAGCAAGGTTTTCCGCTTCAGTATGTTTAAAGGTAAGATTCAGAAGGTTTTGTAGCGAAATATATACATGTAAATGTGTGGAAAAAAATCATGGAGTATGAGAACTCAATTCTAACCAGCTGGTTAGCTGCATGTTGTTCCTCCATATTCTCCTATGTTCAGTGGAAAAAAAAAGTAATAAAATCTCAGGCTCTCCATTTGGAGAGTGTTTAGGTCCCTGTGTGTTTTGCATTCTACACTGCCAGCATGAAATTACCAGAGGGCTTGTGGGGCTCTAACCCTCCATTTTCATTAGCCAGTGAAGCACATGCTCCTGTATCAAATGCCATAGTCTCAGCGGTGCTTAACAATTTCATACCATTGTTCAGCACCAAACAAACAGAAGGGACCTAAATTACTGCTGAAGTGGATTAATTTCTACCAGTGCTGAACACCTACAACTCTTGCTGAATTCAAATGTGATGCTAAATACTCCTCACCCCAACAGTAGTGCCCAGTGAAACAGCAAACTCTGAAAACTTTCAGGTGTGGTAGTTCATTGCACCCATGACCAACTAACTCAGGCTTATTGCCCAAAGATTTTTCTTGCACCTTCCTACCAGGATTCTTTACTGGAATGAGAGATCCACGTCTGGGATCTGGAGGCTGACCAGTTACATCAGTGGGAGTTGCACATAAAAATCTAGTCAAAGCAGGGAGGACCAGATTAGAAGACAGCTCTTGCTGACCAAGTTGTAGCTACTTCTATTTTCCATGTATGTTATTTTTCTCAGCAGAGATTTTGTAAGCAACTCCCCTATGTAAATGACCGTGACAGCCTCGGTGATTTAGCATATGTAGCTGGCAGACTAGGGAGATTATATCTACAAACACAGTCTCCTTACACATGCTGTTTATCTAGGAGGGCTTGGATGCTTTTAGCGTTTTTGTTATTCACTGTTACATGTAAAGATTCTTTTCAAAGTAATCAACAGAAAAAGAGACGCTGAAACATACGAAAACCACAGTGCTAAGTGTACCAGTACTTTTGCCGCCTTCCTGGGGGCGGGGGAGTGGTTTGAAAGACTTTTGTTGCCCTGCCCCTGTTTCATGGTTTTTACATGACCATTTAATCTGGTCATAAATTATAAAATCTATAACAAAAATATATATAATACGTACCACAACAACCACAGTAATATACAATACACGTGCTTGTTGCCTCAGAGATGGAGACAGAGATTGCCCAAAGAAATAGTCACTAATATGCACTGTGTGAACTTTTGTACCATTTAAAATGCATTTAGGGAGAGAGACATTTTCCAAAAGAGGCAGATATCTGTTTCTAGGTTTAGGTATTCATTTCCTCCTCTTATTTTTGCTTTTAAAAGGAAGCTATCTGAATTTTCGTATAGTGACAAAGAAGGGTGCAGTATGCATGAGGGTAGCTGGCAGAGGACTATGTGAAATGGATTACTTTGTTCTGGCTGTAGCCTGGAAATGCAGCACATCAGTGAATTGCTGTTACTTGGTGAAGACCAGTGTCAGAAATTTGGTTGCCATGCATATGTAATATTTAAACCTCTCATCCTGAAGAATAAGGATCAAGATCCTTTTCTCACACATGCTAATCTTAGACTTGGATAACTCAGTTCACTAGATGAAGTCAGTCCTCTATTACAGTGGTGTGGGAGGAGGATCCATCCTCCAGCTTTCTGATTTGATTTGTCACCACTAGCCACAGGTGAAATGTGTTTCAGTGAGTCCATTCTGGAGGAGTTACCATAGTGACGGCTGTAATGCAGTACCTATTTCCTTGCTAAAAACAAAAATCTGCCCTCAGCATCACAGATCTTTGTGGTGCTAGATGCTGAATTTTTAATGACAGGCAATAATGCCAGCTGAATCTATCTCTAATCTGGAATCTGTCACACATGGCCACCACAAATAGTGCTTCATGCTCTACACACTGCTAGTGAAATCAAAGGGATGACCCAGGTTCTGCTCAGTGTGAGGACTGACAGAATCTGGCTCTCAATATGCACTGATTCCTAGAATTACATATGTACTAATGTTTATAGGTACCAAAGACTGCTTTCTTTGATCACCATTTTTTCTTTCCCTCTTCCCTGGGGCAAGGCATTTAGTCAGATATATGCAGGTGCCATCGCACCCTCACAGTGAAGTGGCTACAGTGCATCATCTATCTGACTGTGTCAGTAGGATTTTCCATTGGTAAATATTTTCTTAGAACATTAGTGCTATGCAGTGCCTGAGGTATGGAAAATATCCCTGCTCTTTTCAAGTCAATGAATTCTGTATAATCACTTAATCATTTATGAGCAACACTTCTTGTTAAGTATCAGTAAGTACCATGGTTTTTTTTAACTAAGAGTTTTCGTGGGTTAAGACACAAAAAAAGAGCCTTATCAAATTCACTAAAAGTACCATGCCTCATTCTAGTGTCCAGTCTACGTAATACCTAGGACTGCTCTGGCTAAGCTCATCCCGAGAAAAACTAGTCTTCACATTTCCAAGTTTCAAGTCAGCTTATTAGTAATGTCCCAGTGTGGCATCACTTTGCTTTTTATTTTCTATAGGATGAGCATTAAAATTTGAGCTTTTGTCATCTCTCCTTGCTATCTGCTGAAGGTTCTCCACTGATTCCTCTGCCATCAGCAGGGTGGCATAAATACCTGTATTTTGACTGTAGGAGCTGTTACTGAACCACATATGTTGTAGGTAGACAATGCCTAGCACTTTGAGTAGCACAGGAGCTTCATACAGCAGAACAGGGAAGGTAAATGTAGTGAAATGACGGTTCATGCATATTTAGTAGACTAAGTGGATTGCTTTTCCAACAGATTGTTTCTCAAATACATTAAAAGTTGGAATCTGTCCTGAGAAATTAGAAATCAAAATTAGTCCAAGCAATCTGATACAAAACAACTTAGTGTGAGGGTAAGGACGAGGGTAAAGGACCATCCAGATCCCTGTCTGCATGCACAGATTCAGAAGAGCATGAGAAAGTGTTGACTCACAAGTGACATGTT
Organism: Ibycter americanus; assembly: GCA_035590275.1. Classification (NCBI taxonomy): domain Eukaryota; kingdom Metazoa; phylum Chordata; class Aves; order Falconiformes; family Falconidae; genus Ibycter; species Ibycter americanus. The sequence continues at coordinate 21,747,405 of JAVJGI010000032.1, forward strand.
GGTTGAAACACAGAGAGTGGCACTAGAGAAGTAATACGGGCATGAGTAATCATAATGCCCCACATTTCTGAACCAAGTTGGCTAAATAATTTATGAGAATTTAGGCACTCCTGTTCTGGAAAGAGGTCAAAGACTTACTCCCTGTCATAATGTTTGAAAATATATTTCCTATAATTCATCAATAGTTTCTGTACAAGGACTTAAATTATTGCTGTGGATCTTCCAGGGCACTGCAATTATCCTGGCTGTACTGGATTTCCAAAGCTGATTTCTGGTGGTGCTGGGATTTAATCAGTGTATAATGCCATTGTCTAACATAAGGGTAGCAGAAATTTAACACAGGGACTCCTAAAATACTTCCCTGTCCTCCAGCTAGTGTAGGAAGAGAAGAGAGAGGAGGACTGGAAGAAAGGAAGCATGTCAGCCTTGTTCCTTTTGAAACCTAAGGAAACTTAGAAAAACCTTGGGATTACTTTAACTTAGGTAAGGGGAGTGTGACAAGATTGGGAAGAATACATGACTGTGCTCTGCAGTGATTATCTGTATCTAAGAACATTATAGATGATAAAACTGAAGTAGAGACAATAAATAAACACAAATTATGTTCGCTCAAAGTCCACTCAATAGTTAACAATTACTTATCAATTAGTGCATTTTGTGTAAGGAGTTACAGCGTTTGGAACTAGATGTATTAAATTGCCTCTGAGTCATTTGAGAGACAAATCTAAACCTCACCATCTGTCCTGATAGGACATATATATCACTTTCTCTAAACTATTAGCAAAGGATGGCAAATCTGTTTTCATTTCTGATCCCCTTTGTCAAGTTGCCCTAAATGATGTCTCGTAAAAGCGTTTCATAAGCTGACGTTACAGAATCCGACCGGATGTAAATGATATAGCAGAAGCAATTGGAAAAATAACATAACCACCATGCAATGAGCAGGAGGCTTGTAATTTTGCCCATTAATAGTTTAAAAATGCAGAATATTCTGTTTATGACTGTTTTATAACACCAGTTTTATAGCTTGGTTTTCTGGCCTTTCTCATATCATGCTCTATCAGTTGAACTATGCAATTAGTAAATTGATACAATCTGCACACTGTGGCTTTAAAAACTAACTGTGCTGTGTTTTACTGCCCATTTCTCTTCAGAGGTCCTTATGAGTGGAGTTGCAGCTAAATATTTCGTATTGAATAATGCGGGCAGCTTAATTCCGATGATGGCGATGTCCCAGCTGCGGACACATTTCCTTGGAAGAGTGGGTGATCCTCTGGAGGTAATTGGGTCTACCCACGGTTTGCCCTCACATCCCTTCTTATGACCATCATCCAATTGGTATTTACACCTTACTTCTTCCCACAGGTGGGAATAATGGTGGAAGGGTTGCAGGAGATGTTTGCTAAAGGTCACTCTCCTGATGGGGAATGGGAGACTGACTATAACTTCAAGGAAATCCTGAAAATGGTAAATTCTCAATGAAAAGAAAATCTCTAAGGTACTGCTTGCCCAAATGTTATGAAGAATCAGACTTTCTTCTTCTTCTCACACAGCTGTCTGACTGGAAGGCATTCTCCAGTGACAAGCCTTTTGCATCGGGCTACTTGAAATTGTTCGGCCAAGAGCTGTTCTTTGGTGGACTTGATAAAGACGCCATCCAAAATGCACTGCAGGTATCATTTTGAAAACACCACCACCCAAGCATCAAAAGCTTTAAAATACTGTTTCTTTCAGACATTCTCTCCCTTTTTTAACTTTTAATTCAAGAGGGTTTTTTGTCTTTAGTGTTAATCAAGGCAAATAAGGTGAAACTTTGATCAGGATTAGCTATAATCGTTGCTGGCAGAGTTTCCCCTGAGGCATAGTTAATGACATGGATCATGATATTCAAGTTCTGCGTATTTAAACAAGTTGAACTCTATAATTGCAGGCATGGTATGGACCAGATGAAAAAAACCCTTCGATAAGGAGAATAATCAGTAGCCTTCAAAGTGGGGTAGGGAGGCAGTGGACCAAGGCTTTACTGTCCTCCGAGATCCGTCGTATCGTGCCCACCTGCACTGGGTTCCCAACAGAGACCAGCTTCTATTACTCTTCCATCACAAAAGTGGCAGGAAATGGTAATGAATTTCAAGACCCAAGCAATATAAACATGCCTGTTAGGATTGGAGGGGATTTTAAACACTTTTTTTTTTTTTTCTTTCTTTGTAATAGTTCAAGCACAGGTTACGCCTTCTCCAAAGTCTGATTTCAGATTGACTGATTTACTAAATGCCAACATTAAGCTGCGATCCAAAATGAGTCTAAGGTAAATATTTACTATAAAATAAAAGAATAATATTTTGAAGTGACAGACCATAAAAATTCAACAGCTGTTTGCCATCTGAACATAATTTTACCCTCATTCTACCTTTTCAGCATGGCTAAGGAGATGACCTTTGTAATGGGGATCAACACACACATGATCCAGGCAGGGCTGGAAGCACAGACTAAGATGAATGGTCATGTACCTGTGAATGTTGTTGCTACTGTCCATATGAAGGACAAAAACATCAAAATTGAAATTCCACCATGTAAAGATGAGACTAACATAATTACTGCAAGGTAAGACAGAGCACTTATTATCTTTCCATGTAGCAATGCAGTTTTTCCAAATGAAACAGAACATTTGCTTACAGATCTTGTCTTTGACTGTCAGCTTGGGTAACTGCCAACGACTGGTGTAGTTTATTTATTTTAACTGAAGTGACATGTACCAAAGCTTTGCTTGGAAAGGTGGTACGTTACTTCCTGTGATCTTCACCTGAAAATCCTCTTTAGGTCCATTTCTCAGCTGTTGAGACCCATAAGCTATATGAATCACAAATGGCATAAAATTTCTATCCAATATATATAGTTGGACTGGAGACGCTAGGTAAGATGTAAGCCAGCTGAATCATATCTGTTATAACAGATAACCCATCTATATTTTGCATGTGATGCCTTGAAGCGTAGAGAATTTGGGGTTTCTTGTGGTTTTACCTTGTTTCCTTATGGTTGCCGTTTGGTTTTCTTACCTGTTAGGTCTACTTGATTTATTATCAGTGCATGCAATTACAATGCACTCTGGAAAACTGTTGTAGCCAGATGCCAAACAAATGAAAACAGATGGAAATACAAGCACAAAGAGAGGGAGGAAACAGAAAGAGTATGTCCAAGGAATCAAAGCAGTAGACCAAAACCTAGAAAACCTTCACACACACACATGAAAAAATACTGAGAAAGACAAGCCAAAAATTCATCACAAAGGAAAAAGCATCACTGACAACAGAAACCAGCTATTATAGAATCCGCAGAAATGTTAACAAGTTTCTGCTCCAGGAATACAGCCGTAACAAAAGAGCTCAGTTGCTTGATCCAGCTTCAATTAGCATTCATGGCTGCTGGCCCAGAGAAGCTCTGCGGGTCTCCTCCATTTAGCCACCAGTTAGGGCAATCATTATTCTCCCTTGTCCTTCAATGGTCACAGACCATCCTAGTAGACATTTGACATCACATCCTACTCCCTGTGATGATTCCTGCACTCCATCAAACGTGATCGTAATCAGGTTCTTCATGCAGAGGAGGGAGGGTTTCGGCAGTTCACAGAGCAAAAGTTAGGTGCATGTTTTGTTTTGTTCAATTTCTTGTGGAGACCAGGACACTCTTCTCCCAAGGTCACCAGGGACAGAAGACACCTGCTCTCACTAGCTCTCACTGTTGGAGAGGGTGAGGATATTAATGAACTCAATAAAGATGCTGAACTGAAATGAGAATATTGGACGCTGATATGGAGTTTAGAGCCTTAAGGAGAGCTACAAATGTTAGCAGAAGGATCCTCCCTGCAAAATAAAATACAAAATATTTTCCTTCTTTGACCTAAGGGGAAATCAAATCAGACACTGAAAGGGTTAAATGCATTGCCAGGAAGCATAAAGCAAGCCAGTATCAGACACAAGGGATTACAGCGGAGTCGTCCATGAGTTCCAGCCCAAGCCCTGCTCTAGACCCTGCAGCATTATCATTTATACAGTGCAGTAGTCTCTCGGAAATAGCTCTATAATGCCAAGTATATGAGAAAGCTAGTACTCACTAGCTAACTTTTAGCACCATCAATTTTTCTCCAAAAAGCATTCCTGTTCACTGTTACAAAACAAATGGTCAGTGGAAACCACGCAGAGAAATGAAACGGCAATGAGTACAAGTGAAGGCAAAGCAATAACTAGAGAACGTAGCATTGAACAACATCACTGAGGTCGAAAATCAAGCAAAGTAAAATCTTAAAGGTATGAAGAGAAACAAGCAGGCATGATAGAAAGAGAAAGGATGCATATATATCCTATATGGAATAAGTCAAAAATTTTGGTTTAGCATAGACTTTCTCTTCCTTTTGCACAGATCCACCAAAGAATAAAGAACCTATTGAATTCAATATTTTAGAGATATTCTGACACCTTCCCTTGTTAGCTTAAAATCCCCCATTTAAAGAAATGGTTCTAGAAAGCTATTGTGCTTTTATTTGTTTGTGAGCTCGGTTCAAAATATTCTGGTATTGGGCACTTTATCTTGATGGTCAGTAGATTACCTTTTATAGTACCATGTCATTAAAGCTAGTTGGGATGTGATATTATTTTCCCCTTCATCTTTCACATCCAGACACAGGAACCAAACAGTCTTCAATAGCATTAAGTTCAGTTATATCCTACACACCATACAGGTTATAACCTGTCACAGCTGTGGGATTTATATAAATTTTCAGGAGGTGAAGAGAAACTCAGGTGAGCAATCACAGACTCTAAAGAAAAAAAATAATGAAAACTTTGGTGATAGAGAGATTGCATTCCCAAGACAAATCAGCGCATTACAGACTCAACTTTCTTTATAGCAAAAATCAGAGCAAAATAATTAATCACACCACGGAGAGAATATGTAGCATGTGTTTCAATTCAATCCTATCAAAGTTAAATTTAATTAAAAATAATAGTTATTTTTAAGGCTCTTTTAACATAATTATTTAGTATACTACAGATGGCTACTTAAACATACTTTCAAATAAAATTTACAGGAAGAAGTAAAAATCAAATAAATTTCAGGGAAAATTAGAGCCCTGTGATTAAAGTATATGGAGAGCTGCCAGAGAATGCACTTTGCAAATATATCACATATTCATAATGACAGGCTACAGAAGTATATACATAATCTTGAATAGAGCTGTATCATAGGGCTTTTTTGCTTCTTTTAACTGTAGGTTAAGCAGAAATTCTTCACATGGGCATCTTATTTATAAGATTAATTATGAAATTACAGCACTGTGTACAACATGTATACAGTGTGTGCAGCAGCAAATGCAGAAGCGGCAGCGTACGCTGCGAGCTCGCCAGGCAGCGCAGCGTGTTTAGGGGCAGAGAAGGGAAATAAGTGACTGACGCTCTGAGTCCCCATTTTTCTAACACCTTTGCACCAAGGTCAGAAGGTTGATGTGTAGGAAAGGCAGAAATTTTCATCTCACCATAGCAGACAGACAGCTAAAAATCTGGTTGGAGGATTGTCTCTTGCTTCTTATTTCTTTAGATACGATGTCATGCTGTGTTATAAAACCTGGGAAAATACTTTTTTGTTGATTTTGTTGTTGTTGTTGTTGTTTTAAACAGGCGTTGAGCTCTTCTGTCCCCGTGTTAGGGCTGTATGTGAGGGCACGCTCACTGAAACATCAGTGAGGCCAACACAGCTGAATTGCTTGTCCCTTACCCCTGCAGTGAATTTGGCTTATACTATAGCACAGCTTCTTCTCTCATCCAAGAAATACACTAATACATATTGGAAAATCTCCTTTTTAGTTTTTTTCCCTTGTGTGGGATCAGAGAGAACAGATTCTTTCATACCATAGCTTTAGGCCTTCTTTGTGACTGTTTTTCTTGTTAAAGCACCAGAGCTGACTCTTGTAGCCTATTTTTACTGTGCTGTGTGATTCTGCAGACATTGACATGTGTCACCTGTGATGCAGCTACATTTGTCGACTCTCTGTGCTCAACAGGGAGGAATCGATCCTCCACTTTCATTAGGTGGCAGGAGTAGACTATTGGCATAAAAAATGCTAAAAAAAATTGGAAAGAAACCCCAGGGCTTTCTGCTTGGAGACCCAGCCTGCAGTTCAGTGGTCATTTGAATTATTGAATGGGATTAAAATAAAAACCATTTCCCTTTTTGTCTCTTTACCCAGATGAGCCATCTGAAATGCAAGTTGATTTGTATTTTCTTTTATCCCCTCAGCTTGTTAGGGAGAATGTTTTATTTCAGATTCCATTCTTCAAGGTTCTCCTATCACCCAGCGTGGAGCGTTGCTGTCATGTCCTTATCTAAAAAAAAGAGAGATGGAAAAGAAAACAAAGCCCACAGGTGACACACGTTTTATTGAGGTGTTCCACATGAAGAGCAATTGTGTGCTTTACAGTGCACACAGCGCGGTAGGAGCATTCAAGAGGAAGACAGGGCTATCAAATGAATACAAATTCATCTTGCAGATGGGTTAGATTGGAATTGCTTAGGCTAGTACAGTGTGGGCCATACTAAAATAGAGACCATTTTGCAGACCATCTTTCCATTCACTGTCATAAAGGCTACCTCCATTGACGGACCACAAAAGCCCCAGGGCTAGCAGATCAACTTCATACCTGAGAAACAGCACATGGGGAATTTTGAGCTGGATGTTAGCATGAATAAACAGCTAATAAGTTAGAGTTAGCACATTGCTAATAGCTGAGGGAAGTAGGTTTTCATCTCTCAAAAGTGTTCAGCATTCAAGATATTTCTCTGTCCCGAAATGAAACGCATAGTTGTCACAGCACTGTAACAGCTTCCATGAAAACGTGGGGTATGGAGCCAGGGGGTCAGGATATTTAGCTGTGAGAGTCTCAGTCTCATGCTGCACTTTATATCAGTCATCCTGGATCCTTACTAATACTCTTAGAGTCCACAACACTGGAAACAATGTACTGAAGGCATTTACTTAAACAGGCTCTTCACCTTCCTACACATCTCTCTGTGATGTCTTGCCAAGTCATAAGTACCAGTGAATGTAGATCAAACTAGAAATACTTTGATGATTTCAGGGTCCTTTCTTTAATTCTGCTCTAACAAAAATTGCACGAGATATAGCACTCAGTAGCTGCCAGTGCCCAGGTTGTTTTTTGAAGTTATGGCAGTATTTCCTCAAATATGATGTCAAAGGAAACGAGAACTAAGTTTAGCAGTGAACACAGAGAAGATGAGTTTAAAACTTTAAAAGTCCAGAAGATCAAAATAGGAGACTCAAAAATTTAATAATGTAATACACAGCCAGGCTTCTAAGTTGGCTGTTCTTCAACGTTAGGCGTACGGAGAGCCCAACTGCAATGCTTTTAACCTGTACACATGATTCTAAAAGCCTAACTGAGCTATCTGCCCCTGAGATTCGTCCATGCCTGTATTCACTCTTAGCAGTCCTTGAAAATACAACAGGAAAGATGCTGTAAATATCTGCAAAGCAATTTGCAAGGTATGACACTTGTTGCAGCGTACCTGCTAGAAGGCATTATTCAGGTCTTTTCTTCAGCAGTCCTCATCGATATGTGTTTCCTCTAATGTTTATTCTGCAGGTCTAAGACATTTGCTGTTACACGGAATATTGGGGATTTGACTGCTAGTAAGATGACTCCAGTTCTTCTACCTGAAGCAGTGCCTGACATAATGAAGATGTCCTTCGATTCAGATTCTACATCAGGCGAGACTGATAACATCAGGGTAAGTAATGTAGTGTCTGACTACTCTTTTTTGGGCTTTTAATCAGTGGGAGACCATTTTTTTTCTCCATAGGAAAATGTACAATTCATCTCTGACCGACGCTGCTTCACTCAAATCAAGTCAGGTTCAACCTAGTAACACGAATGGACCTACAGTAACATTATTTTAAAATCTGGAGTGTAATACATCAGACTTGCAACACTTTTTCAAAAGCATAAGCATTTTCTTTGGTAATTAATTTTACACTGCCATCTACAGGACAGCCCACAATCTTTAAAATACTTTGCAACCATTACGCAAGCATCACATTCCTGGGGCAGCCACAAATGTTCCATGAGCTGCTCCACTGCTCGACTTGTAGAGCCAAATGTAATGCTTATAGGCATCCTCATTCAAGGATGGATGGCCATTTGTGTGTCAAGTCAAATGACTTCTCAAGCTCCAGTTTTCCATAAAAGCCAGTACAAGCTTTCTGTGATGGGCAGCATTGTGAAGGCATCACTGTGCAGTTCATTCAGTGAAAGACTAACAGAGGTGAGGAATACACTGTCCTGTTTTGGTTTCATTGTTGTCCTGCAACTCTGAAGGGTTTTCAGATAAAATAAGAGATGAACAGAGGATGAGTGCAGCACTTTCCTATGGAGAAGTCAATACGCAAACATACCATCAGTGAGAGCAGTTTCCAATATCCTGGAACAAGCAAAGTTGTTCTGCTTTGTGCCTCTGTGCTGCCCTTCCTGAAAATTCAGTATTCTGCAGTTATTCTTAAATGAACAGCAACTGAAAAGTGGCAGTAACTGGAGCATTTCCCAGTATCATTAGAGTTTCCTTTGGAAAGAAAATATTACCATTAAAATTCCAGTTTTTCAGTGGGGTTCACACAAGTTTGGAATCTTGTGAAACATGATAAACTGAGTAAAAAATTAATTGTAGACCTGTATTACATGTGAAATGAAAGCTTATGATTACGTGTCTTTAGCTATTTGCTTCGTTGCTCTGGGAAATCGTACTTTTCATTTCATGGATTTGAGTCCAATTTTAATTAATTTTAATTTGTTCTTCTGCAAGTGTTGCTTCACACATGTAAATTACATAGTTTTGAGTGGAAATTTCTAACATCTGATATGCTTTGACCATCTAGTCAATATAGTCTCACATTTGTGTCAGACCTCAACAGAGACAGAATTTTCATGGACATAGATGAAAGGTCTGGTTTTTGACCCAATCAAAACTCGAAGGAAAGAACTCTAGCCAGTCTAGAGCACATTCAGATTTGTCAAGAACATGTTAGCACTGTTTAATACTCCAAGAAAACAAAGTTAATTATTCAGAATTAATTTGTGATATAATTTTCCATTCTTATAGCCTGAAGCTCCTTTTACCCTGGATAGTCTAATCAAGCCATTTAGCTGATAATTTTGTCCAATTGAAAACCAAGTTGTCCTATGTCATGACCTTGCTATTTCAAATAAACTGTTTGATTTTTTTCCTGCAGAATACATATAACTGTTGCCCAAACAGGACTCATAGCATGCAAGTATTCCTCTTACTGTTGTCCATTTTAACTTGACATGTGTATTATCTAATAGGACAGACAGGCTGCAGATGACGTTTCGTCGGGAAATGCCTTTTCCTTTGGACAGTCTTCTTCCCAAAAAGAGCCATTTGTTCAGTCCACGTGCTCCAATGCAAGTACATTCGGGGTTCAAGTGTGCATTGAGAGGAAAAACGTACATGCAGCATTTATCAAAAATGTGCCCCTTTATTACCTAGTTGGAGAGCACACCCTTAGAGTGAGCTTCAAGCCAGGTAAATACAACTGTGCACAAAAAAGAAAGTAATGGGTGGGTGGGTAGAGGTGTGTGTCTGTACACATATATATTTGTATATGTTCATATACATCTTTTGTATCTTAAGTACCACTAAAACTACCATTAGACCTATCAGCCCTGCCAGTATTGGCAACAGACTATGCTTGTAGCAGGAATCCATTTGTCTCCCACTCATCCGAGCAGCGATTTCCCAGCTCTTCCAGCAATGCCACTCAGCATGGTCAGCATCAAGCGGAGCTGATCTGTGCCTGCAGAGCATGTCTGATGCATCCTGAATCATTGGATTTGGGATGCAAGCACAGAGCAATTGGACATGGGCAACAGATCTGATGCAGTGTCCTGTAGCTACACTCTAAAAACCCAGACTCTTAAAGGGAATTATGGATTAATCCTGCTAGGATCTAGTCCTTAATGTCTTAATCCGTGATCATAGGAAGTAAAAGCACAGCAGGCCACTAAGTCTAGGTCTCCTAAGTATCAGACTAATGGCCTAACCATCGGGCCATTCTTTGCAACTCAAGAGTTGAGCCTCAGTTCCCTCTCTGATGCCTAATTCACTATCCCACAGTGTTATCTAGTTAAGCAATCCAGTTCACTTGACTTAAATCTGCTGATCATTCTGTTTATTGACTTGAAAAGAATCTAGTATCATGCTAATATTTTAGAATTTGGTTATTGCCAGTATGTGCTTTAGCTGTTACAGAATTTTTTTAGCAAAGTTGCTCAATACCAAAATAATCAATAAGCATTTTTATTTTCATTTGGGGAAGAATGGCTAAATAAATCACAGCAAAAATTGGCTTGTTCTATCATTCAGTTGCTAATACTAACAGTAATACTAATTGTCATGCAATTTCAGCTTACACAGACGCACCTATTGAAAAAATACAAGTCACAATTCAAGCAGGAGACCAAGCTCCTACAAAAATGGTACGTTTAATAACATTTGAAGATCCAGAGGCACAAGTATTTTCCAACAAAGAAGTAATTAAAAGAGTGAAGAAAATCCTTGATGATACTGATGGCCAGGTACTGCTGCAAAAATCCACTTCTCAATTTGTGGGAGACATTACACAAAGCTTAATTATTTATATTTCTCTTACTAAGTACCTTCCTTTGTTTAGATAGTATACAAAAATAGGAAAATAAAGACAGGCTTTTGGGTACACAAGTCTCTCTGCAGGTCTTTTGTTTGCATTCATCTCTTCTCCAGGTCAACGACATGAGAAAGAGCAGATTGGTTTTGCAGGTTTTTCTGAAAATCTCTCATAAGACACAAAATAGCTGTTGTGTGCCCAAAAGGTAGTCTGTTCTTTCTGGCTATTGCAACTGTAGCAAAAAGGTATGACACCTACCTGCACAACCTGCCCTGAGATAGCCACAGCACTGTCATTACCAACATTACATTTAATTGTATGATCAACAATTTCTACACATGTTCAGTATCACAATAGTGTTTGGGGTACTGTTCTACTTATGTGTGGGTTTAATACATTATTATGAATTTGCCTTATTGTGATGTATTGCAAGAATGCTATCAGGCCTGTGTCTTGTCTTCTAAGGCAGCACAGAGATTCATAGCTCTCTGTATCTGATTTTACTTACAGCCTTCTGCAGGAACACAGAAAAATAATTTTGTTTTTCCAATGGTACCATTGACTAGGGGACAAGAAAATCCAGAAGTTCATCCTCCAGTGCCAGCAGCACCAGTGGAACTTCCAAGAGTACAACGAGCAGCCCCTCCAGCAGCGACTCTGACATCAGAGCATCACAGGGAGGCACCAAGATAAATCTGAAAGCAAGACCAACCAAAGCCAAAGGAAAGAAATTCTACCCCTTCGGGGACAGCAGTGGTAGCAGCAGCAGTAGCAGTAGTAGTGGTAGTAGCAGCAGCAGTAGCAGTAGTAGTGGTAGTAGCAGCAGCAGTAGTAGCAGCAAAAGCAGTAGAAGTAGTAGTGGTAGCAAAAGTAGTAGTCCTAACAGTAGCAGCAGCAAGGGCAGCAGTAGTAGTAGCAGCAGCAAGGGCAGCAGTAGTAGTAGCAGCAGCAAAGGCAGCAGTAGTAGCAGCAGCAAAGGTAGCAGCAGTAGCAGCACAGGTAACAGCAGCAGCAGCAGCAGCAGTAGCAAAGCATCTGGTATAAAGCATAAGGCTAAGAAGCAGTCCAAGACCACACAATTTCCACATGCCAGCGCTGCTGAAGGAAAGACAAGTGGCCGTGAGCAGAAGCCTAAAACACAGAGTAGCAGCAGTAGCAGCAGAAGCACCAGCAGTGGCACCAGCAGCAGCAGTGAAAGCACTGGTGCTTCCCATCGCCACAGCAAATATGACAAACAAGCTGAGACAAAACCTGTCAAGTCCCAGTTTAACAGTCACGGTAGTTACGACATTTCTACAGAACGGGTAAAATTTTCTAATGCTTTGACTTCTGCTAGGATGTGATTCTTAATGAGCTGTAGGTAACAACTTCTTTTGGAATTTTGCAGGAATATCACCTTCCAAAAGTATATCGGCTCCGCTTCAGGTCTGCTCATGTCCGTTGGGTAGGTCCCTAATTCAAGTGCACATTCCCATGGTGGCTACAGTTGATATGGTCAGGCATATTACTGAAGGGCTTTGTTTGGTTCCCTTCACTGGAGCATTCCGTACTGTCCAATAACAACATTGACGATGGCCAAAATAAGCAGATTTATTACTAAGATACTGACTATTACACTAAATCCTTCTGTTGTTGCAGCACTTGCAATCCTTAAGTTTGGGTCAGAACTCCTTTGGGCTAGGTGCTGTACAATGCGGCCAAAGCTAAATTAACAAAGACTGTGGGGGAATTACAAAACAGCAGGATCTTCCAATGGGAATACCTGTGTCCACAGTTTTTAGGCAATCATGGCAAAATGATCAGGTATGTAGATTGTATCAGAAACCAGGTTCAGCATGTGTTGTGCCACAGAGGTATTTTAAGTAGATATCAGAAGGGTGGTAATGTAGTCGCTTTTATAGGTGTTACTTGTAAAGTTATTATGTATCCTGCCTGTAAAAGAGGAAGATGATATACAGGGTTTTTAATTAAATTGCAATCTCTTCCCGCCCCCCCCCCCCTAAAAAAAATGGGCATGTTTGACCACTTATTAAACGTCAGTTTTTATTTTCCCTAACATTAGGGCTGGACAATGTGATGTTGCCGTTTGCAACCACTGTCTACACAAGCCTTCCTATCAGCAGAGAGGTCCAGGTGGATCCAAGGCACATTCCTACCTAACATGTTTCATGTCTGCTTATGATAACAAAAATAATGCTAGATATGTCTAAGTCTGTCTGTTCCCTGTAGAGGGAGGCAGATAGCTCTACACTGTAAAACTAGAGGGCGTATCATAGCTAGCTCTTTAACCTATTTTTGTTTCATAGCATCCAAATCGTGAGATATCAAGCAGCTCATCGTCATCTTCCTCTGAGCTGGGAAGCAGCCACAGCAACAGCAGCAGCAGTGGCAGCAGGAGCAGCCACCCGAGTGGCACCAGCAGCAGCAGCAGCAGCCACCGCCATGGAAAAAATGCTGGCCGCAGCTCAAAGAGAAGCCACGTGAGCGGAGAGGTCAGCATCCACCACAGCCATGGTTCCAGCCTGACGCGCGAGGTACGACTGTGTGTGGCACAAACGAGCAGCCGGGCTTTGCGTGCTGCTGGGCAGGAGCTGTAGAGGCGGTGGCACTCGGACCAGCTGAGGGGCTGGGCTCAGCAAGTACGCTGCCAGTCAAGTCTGTAAATTTAAAGTCAAAGTCTGTTGAAATATTTTCCCCCCATGAAAACATTTTTTCCAAAATCCCTTGGTTTCAGGGTTTTGTTTGCAGGTTTCTTGGGTATATTTTCCTTCGTTTCCAAAGGTGTTTGCAATATGTGAAAGCCTGGATTTGGAAATTATAAAAAACGAAGGGAATGGGGTTGAAAGTTAAAGGGGAAAGAATTTTCTTTTTCCTGTGAAAGCCCAAAATGCAAAATAAATTGCAATAAGATAAAAATGGGGAGGAAACAAGTAAGTTTTATTTAAAGATTTTTTTAACTTAAGTCTGCCTGATTATTTTTAGATGTAGACCTGAAGTCATGACTGCATGCAAAATATAACTAAAATCAGAGTCTGCATGGTCATAACTGATTGCTAAATGTAAAGTCCCATTAAGCACAGATCAGCTTTATCTTTATTACACACTTAGTATTCTATAATTGTACTAAGTAAAGGTATCTACATAACAATAGAACAAATAGCTTTGCAAATGAAGGGAATGTCTATGGGAACTGTGCCACTAAGAAGGATTTCAAAATAATCAATTGGTTTGAAGGAGCTGTAGTATAGTAAAATATGTTGTGAATGTGTATACTGCTGTGAAGCTATCTAGTGCGTATTGTAGGCAGCTATTTGAAAGATTGAAATAATGAACAAAATCTTACTACTTGCATAAAGATAGTTTGCAAGAGTCTTGGATCCCCCATCAAAACAACCGTGTCTTTGAAAATTCCTGGTGGTAATGAAATAATCAAGATTCCAGCCAGATTTATCATTAAATATTGGGGATAGAGAAATATGATCTGCAAACTAAACTGGTGAAGGACATGGGCTGCTTCCTACTATCAGCGCGCGTACACCGGACTGTAGGCTCTCCCGTGAACATACAGAAATACTTAAGCACAGATGGTTGGGGGTTGTTTTTCAGCGCAACTTCCTGGGAGACGTAATTCCACCTGGCATTACGATTGTGGCACAGGCAGTAAGGAGTGACAACAGAAATCAAGGTTATCAAGCTACAGCATATGTTCGTTCTGATGCTGCCAAAGTTGATGTGCAACTAGTTGTGGTTCAGCTGGCTGAAACCAATTGGAAAGCATGTGCTGATGCTGTAATACTGCCTCTGAAAGCACAGGTAAGCGCACAGGCAGCTTCGCCCCGAGAGACATCTAAAAAGCCCAGAATTTTTTTGAATAAGCACAAAGCACCTGCTGACTGGGAGAACTAAACAGGAAAACATACATATTTTGAAATGTTTCACAAAGTTTGTGAAATTTCAGAAAATGTTCCTATCTTTCACCATTCTTCTGAATTTAAAAAAAAAAAAAAAATCAGCCACTTCAAACGCTGGCAAAAAAAGATTTTCAAGATACATCAAAATATGACCAGCAGAAGTATAACAAATGTTTGAAAAATTGACAGCTTCATTACTACCTATTTATTATTTGCTGTACTATGAGTTTGCTTGTCTGGTAATCTGGCTGTTTTTCTCTGTATAATTCTTTCCAGAACACTCATAACCCAAATGCATTTGAAATGTTGTATTTCTTAGGAATTATATGAAAAGTTGTAAAAAGAAAAGGTGGGTGATGGGTTGATGCCTGAGAGAGCATCATAAATGACAGAACAGGTCTTGTCTTTTTTTTCTCATCTCCCTGTGCTGCACTTCCCACGTGCCTTTTAATGCAAGAGATCTTTGTGTAACAATTTACAAACCTCTGCTTTTCACAGCTGCAATTAACAAATTCAGCATGATATTTCAGTATTGAAAAAAAAGGGGGGGGGGGCGGCGGTTCAAGTCAAGAGGTATTGGGGAAGGCTAATAACAATTATTGTGCAGTCGTCTTCTAGGAAAAAATACATATTGATTATGAAGTTACCAAGTCTAACGAAATCTCAGGAAATTATGACAAACCTGATGTTTCAGGGGACCTTTGAGACAGGAACATGTACCAGTAGTTCTGTACAGCCTAGCAAGCTTTTTTTCTGTTATGCCTCAGATATTTCTGGATGTAATCAAAATTTCTCTTTTGTATTGAGAGGAGGAAAAAAAAAAGAAAAAAAAAAAGACTTGGAAACATTAAGAATCAATGTGAAGTTTCAGGAAAGAAGAAAAACTTGTATTTTGAAAGGGTCAAGGGTGTTTCTATGATTCTTTTCTGAAATTTGGGTGACTATTTCCCTGTTTGTAAAGGCCAGACTGAGGTGGGGCAAGGAGTGCCGGGACTACAGGATAGCAGCTGTGGCTACCACAGGCCAACTGGCGAGGAAGCCGGCTGTGCAGCTGAAGGTGCAATGGGGAAATCTTCCATCCTGGATAAAAAAGACAAGCACGGCGTATGTGATTTGTTCTTTCCTAAGTTGTTATTTTGCCTTTCTTACACTACTTGGTTTTATAAAAACACTGAAAGGAATGGATGCGATTTTTCAATCCAAATGTGTTTGAGGGTTTTTTGGGTGCAAAATACAAGTTCAGTGGCATGAAAATATTTTGTAAATGTGTTCTACTTTCTCCATATATTTCATAATAAAAGATAGGCCCCAAATATTTAAAAACTTTACATGTTTAATTTCACTTTCCATATTAAATGATTTGATATTTCAGTTCAAAAATGCCTTTTGTTTTGAAATGTTCTTCTATTCAGTCCCAAAAATTATCTAGTTAAAATGAGCAAAATAAAGCAAGTGTGTTTCCTCTGGGTAAAATTAACCCTTTAATTTGACCCAAGTATTATTTCTTTGACTTTTCAGTTCTTCCATTGTTTCCCTGATTTTTCAATGCTGCCAGCAGTCCTCATCCTCCCATGTCTGCTTTTGCTCATGTACCTGATTTTGTCACATCTTGTTATCTCTAGATTCATGCAATACGTTCCTGGTGCAGCACTCGTGTTGGGCTTCTCAGAAGCACATCAGAGAAATCCATCTCATGAATTTATAGTAAGGGCAGCTGCAACATCTCCACGAACAATTGATACAGTAATTAAAGCTCCTGGGGTACGTGTCAATTTTTATTTTCTTTTTCCTTACCTTGAATGGAATTTCAACTAATAACATTTTGATACTTAATGTAAAAAAAAGCGAAACATTCCCTTTTAGAGAAGCTGCTATATACCTGACTACATTATATGGATCTTGAAATAAATACAGGAGTACTTTTGATTTTGTGCTGCTTTGGTGCAATGCAGCAGTAAGTTGAAAATCAGACTGTAGTCAAACGCCTTGTTTCCATGCTGAGAACAGCAGTTAGGCCCAAATTGTCTCAAGTATGACTGCTCCTCACTCACAACTTTGTTCATTTTACCCGGTGTGACTAGTTCTGTGGGACGTATAGGGGTCTCAGAGCAGATAACAGAGGCCTTGAGACCACCTTGCACTCTGTGGCAATCACGTACAGCATCTGTCTGCGCTGGCGCCCAGGTGCCACATCTGCACTAGCAATGCTTGATGAGGCAGGTGCGAGCAAGTTTTGACAGCCACAAATACAGCTCTGCCTTAACCAAACCGGAGCAGTTAGTTACACTCTCAGAGCAGTCTGCACAGGCTGGATCTGCAGAATCCCACTGATTAATTGGTCCTTGTCCAACAAATCCCTGTGCACCGCTTTGAAAAATTTCCCCTATGGATCTCTGGCAAATTAATAACAGCTAGCTTTTCATACACAGAGAAATTAGTGTGTCTTTAACCTTCTGTGGTGCTTCAACATTGCAGGATCTTTAATATATGATAATGAAGAAGTAGGCACAGTAGGCATTAATTTGATTCTCTTGGTAAATGTAATTTGTAGCTACAGTGAGGGATCCTACCCCAATGCTCATCATGCCAGTTTTCAGCCTGTAATGGATGCTGTTCACTTTTCCAAACACATCCATCAACTTAGTTACTTGCTACTTTATTTTTTAAGAAGTCACTTAATTATCACTTCATATATGTCAGTTACTTTCCAATGTCCTTAATTTCTCAAAAAGTCAATAAGTATGACTAGAAGAGAAGACAATGATTCCTCACAAAAGCTTAAGGTTTTGGTGCATCCTGGAGAGACTAATACAACTGCAATTGTATAAATGCATCTTCAAGATTTTTTTTTTTTTAAAATAAGAGTCTTTTTTTGTTTGCAGTCATATCTTGAGCAATATAGTTCAATTTATCATAATGTATTTTCATTTCTGCTTTTTCAGGTAACACTTTACTATCAGGCACTCCGAATGCCATTCACTCTGCCCTTAGGCCCATCTCCACCTTACGAGGCTCGAGATATCACTGCCTGGAATTTATTTCCTGAAATAGCTTCACAAATAGCACAAGAAGATCAATGTAAATATTACTTATATGCTTTTCTCATGAATAAGCAATGTTTGTAGATCCATCCTCTGCCATGACTGGGACTTGCCTTTCCTTGTAGTGGCCTTATAGGGAGGCACAGCGTCTCTAACCCTGCTTTCTCAACAGCTCATTCCTTCACTTAGAAGCATATTTGTTGGCAGGTGAATGAAGAGACTTCAAACTGATGTAAATATTCAGAGTTCAGGAATCGCTCCTGTCTGCAAGGACTAGAGGTTGTCTTTTGACCCCCATAAGAGGATGCCATCTCTGCATTGAGAGGCATCGGATAATGGGTTTCAAGACCGATCATGTATTTTCTGCCCTGTTAATTTTCTTCAAAAAGGAGTCATGCGAGTCTTAGTTGGTTGGTGTCTAGCACTTCTGTGGGAAATGTGAACTACTTTTTATCATGGTTAGTTACTATTTATAGTTTCTCAAGAATATGGTACATTTTAGTCCTTGTCTGCTCGAGCATGTAAGCAAAATCAATGCTGGTACGGTCTATATCTGGTAGTTATTCTGGAGTGCTATCCTGTCCTTACAGACTCTGGCAGCGTTGAAAGCTTCTGCCAAGGAGATGATAAGTTTCTTTCCTTTTTGTGGGGTAGTTCAATCTTTCAAAACTTTGCAGGAACACGTATGCCATTGTCACATCTGCCATTTCTTTTCTGGTTTTGTTTTGCAGCCACATGTGAAGTCAGAGAGGGAGATTTCAAAACATTCGATCGCGTGAGCCATACATATTCTTTCAGTAAAAGCTGCAACCTGATAGTGGTCCAAGACTGTACTGAACACCCGAAATTCATCATTACTACAAGAAAGGTTGATTCTCAGTCTTTCTCAAGAGAGGTTCACATAAATACCACCTCAGCGTAAGTGTGGTTTATCCTGAGGGCTCAGGAATTACGTATAAAGTTTCAGGGAGTTAGTCTGGGGATGGGAGATGTCTAACTCCTAGGTGAAAGTGGTTTGCAATCAGATATTTGAAGAAAAACAGGATTTCCAGAAGGAATCTTCATCTGAGACTCTTTGGTTTTGTTACTCGTGTCTTCAGTTTCACAGCCAGTATTATCTGATAAGATGCTCATTCAGTCCCCACACTGTCTTTTCTTTAAAGGTTGACTCTCAAAACTCAAAATTCCAATTAATTTTGCACTTCGGAAAGAAAACAGCTCATTCATTCATTCATAAATCAGATATTCAAATTGGTTCTCTGCTAGATTTGGTCACAAATATCTTTGCTTTTCACACTTTAAATTAACCACTAGTTTCTTCTTCTTTTTTTTTTTCTTTTTCTGAAGGAACATCACAATCTCTCCTGCCAGAAATTCATCTCTCCTTGTGACGTGCAATGAAAAACCAGTTCTGTCACAAAGTGGAGTTTCTGAGTATGAGAAAGGTAAGCTGAGATACCCACTTTTCAAGGCCTAACGTGGAAACTAAATATCTTTAAGATTTTTCTATAAATTCCGCAGAAAAACCTCAATGTAAAGATACCACAAGTGGGATTAATGTAAAGAAAAAATAGAGACTTTACTTTCTTCAGTTTTGTATTGACTTAACTCCTGTTTTCGTACAGTATATGTATATACCCTTACTTTCCTCCAGTATAACTGACAGGTAAATAAAGCCCTTTCTTATATATACAGCATGTCCAGGTTGGTGATTGTTTAGAAAAAAAAGTTCTTGTTGTAGTCACAGTTAGATGCTTTGGTTCAGATACTTAGCTGGAGCACCACCAATGTCATTATCCTTTCAAGACTTAGCAGACTGGATACAGAAGTCAGTTTCAACTATAGGGAACAGCAGTTGAATATTTTCACAAATAAAGAGATAATTTCTTCTATTTTTGCTTTCTTTCTCCACAAAAAAAAAAAAAAAATCAACTGTAGCAGCAAAATGATCATTGTGAAGGAAAATGCATTATGGTGTATTTTGTGCTACTCATCACCTTACGATTCATCATCTTTTTACAGACAATGTTAAAATTTCCAAAAGTGGAACAACACTTGTCGTGGAAGCTCCAACACATGGACTGAAGAATGTGACCTTTGATGGTGTGGTCCTTAAGGTATTGGGCTTACTTTCAAGGTTACTGCTTTCTTTCTGTTTAGTACCATGGCAATGTAACAGACCAAGTCTTCAGTATTCACTACAAACCTGTGCTATTTTATAGGTTACCGTTGCTTCATGGATGAGAGGAAAGACCTGTGGAGTCTGTGGAAATAATGACAGAGAAAAGCACAATGAACTCTTAATGCCAAATCATAAGCTGGCACAGAGCTGTTCTACTTTTGTTCATTCGTGGGTATTGCTAGAAGAAACCTGCTCTGGTGGTGAGTAGATCTGAAAACACTTTATGCTGGGGGAGAATATGATTTCACTTTTCCTCTGCCAATAGCTAGAAAGAAATAAAAAAAAAAAAAAACCCAAAAAAAACCTAAAAAAAAAAAACAAACAGGCAAACAGCCGATATCTATTATTTAGAAAAGACAATAGCAATATATACCCATTTTAACTTCATTAACCACTGTTTAAAACACTGCCTGAGAAAACAGAGAATACATGCTACAGCAAAAGTCTTTGCCTTATGTGTAGTTCAATGTTAAATAATTGATTCTACTATAATTTCTTACACTGTGTAGCTTTTTAGGCAAAATCAGGCCTAATCTTCCTCCTGCTGAAAGAAGTGTGATTTTCACCACTGAATCAAAGCAGTTTCAGCTGTTGTCTGCAGACTTAATTTAATCAAACAAGTTGCAGACTATGAATGCAGTGTCAGATCTTAAGTTTATGTAAGTTTTCAAAGTACACAAAATTTCATTTTTGTTCTGTGCAATCTAAGGGTGCAATCTCAAGGAAATATTTAGAAATCCTGCTACAGTAAAAGAGCTTCCTCTCACATGTAGCTGGAAAAATAATGATCATCTCCCATAATATCAATACAGTTTTGTTCTGTATGTCTCCATTTACCTGGGACCTGAGATAACTTTTCTGAAGTTAATGGTTCTTTTCTCCTTGACTTCAGTGGCAGCAGAATTGTACTTATTTGTGTGTCAGGAAACAGAGTCATAGCTGGGATCCTGTTAAGTTACATTATACCTTTCTAGTGAGATAATTGCAGCATTATAAAAATCATCCAATACAAAAATCATCCAATACAAAAATTATCCTTGACGTTATTATATAAATGCTGCCTTTTTTTTTTATCCATTCACTACAGTTGACATTTTTCCTAATGCAATGAAGTAGCCATTGTGCTTGCAGTATCTATTCTTAATAGCTTTCAGACATGAGAGGTTATTTTCTGTGTATTATGTAGTTCTAAAAAACTGGGTATACATTATGCCATTTGGGTTATATTGTGCAATTAGATTTTAAAAACAGCTCCCCTTTCAGACTCTTTCCTCTATCCCCCAACTTATTATCATCCTATCTCGATAACCTTGCTACTGTGAAAATGGTTTGTCAGGCAACTCTGTTTTAATAAAATCTGAAGAGAAAATATAGACCTTTATTATTGCAAGGATCGATTGGGATTTATTTCTACAATTTTAACTACCTTTCCTTTTCCTCTTAGGGTGCAAGCTGCAGCGCAGTTATGTGAAGCTGAATCGAAATCCTACTATTGATGGAGAGGAATCTACGTGCTACTCTGTTGACCCAGTACTGAAATGTATGAAAGACTGTACTCCAATCGAAAAAACTTCGGTTAAGGTTGGCTTCCACTGTTTCCCAAAAGGTACGATATTTTTCTCTCTCTGTCACGTACTGTAGGAGTTCTGTCAGAGCACTTGAAAGAACAAAACACAGCACAGCCACGCGCAGACCTATATTCCTCTGGCTCCTCTCTGGGCTGCTGTTTTTAATCCCCTTAGTATTTGCTCTAACCACTGACAGTACTGGCCAGCTAAAAGCTAGTTTAGATGATGGCAGGTAGCATCATCTGAGAAAAACATTTGAGGTGGTAAAAGGGACAGCAGTGATCAATAAAAATTTTTTCACGTTTTCAGGATCTTCATAAAGTTGAGATAAGCAACACTGAGTCCTTTTATGCACATTACAGCCTGCAATTTTGTGTGGACCAGGGCAAGCAAGGCAATTGAAAGTCAGTCAAGTAGTGTGACATGACTGCTATGATTAGGCTGCCACGCTATGCCACTGTGCAATACATCAGCAAAAAACACACTGCTGAAATGTTCTCTAGATTATTCCAAAAATGGTTTGGTTTTGAAGGTACTTTATACACATACACACATGCCCCAGATACTGGGCCTTTTTCTCCTTTCACTTACACCAATTTGTCATGGATGTGATGCGTAGTCTAACACAGGTCCAGGCTGAAGCTGTATAAGCATGGGAGGGTCATTCAGCCTGGAACCTACAGATGTTTCTGGTGCATTCCTTCCAAAATCTTTTAATGAATTACACAGTATGTATACACCTTAGAGGGAAACCTACCATTAGGGAGTATCTACTGAAGCGGTCTCTTCTCTATGTTAACCATTGTTGGCCAAATCCATTGTTAGCTGGCATAATCCAGGGTAGTTTCACTGAAGACAAAGGACCCCTGTGTTGAATAATACTGGAGAGGAACAGAGTCTTTTATGTCTGATTTTAAACAACATCTGTGTAGAACTTTGCACTTTGCTCATGTTATTAATATCTGCAATGTGCTGAATCAGCCCATAAAAGCAATGAGTATCTCCATAATAGTCAACTATCTACAACAGCCTATTCAACAAGTAGCACAAAGAGAGTGCTAATAGTTTTCTGACAGCTCCCTGAGATGTGAATAGATGCATCCTTTTATGAAAAGAAAAACCCACCCTCAACAAAAAAAACCTTCCCAAATCTTGTCATATCCATGTTTCACAGATTTCTTTTGTGTGTCCAAGTCCCTGTCTCTGAAATGTCATCACCCCAGGCCACTCACTGCCTCAGAATATTAAGCTATAATAAAGCTGTCTCGTTCTCTCACAAAAATGTGTAAGAAAAGAGGAAAATCATAAAAAAAAGATACGTTAGTTGTCGCAGCCAGTGCTGCTTTTACAGCAACTGCAGGCTTCTCTGGTTCATTTACTGAACCAGAGACTGGGAAGTCTGCTAGCTGCACTCCTAATCAAGGACTTTTTTTATTTATTTATCCTGAGGAGAAGGAGATGGGAAAGGGGGAGGAGGAAGGAGAAGGATGCCATTTGTGGTTTTTTAGCAAGACAATTGCTTTTCCTTCGGCTAAGAATCAATAGGAGTACAAGGCCAGCCCTTAAAAACTGTTTTTCTTCTTTCTTTGTTCGATGACTGGAGAAGCAATAGAAACAAAATCCTCATCTTTCTCAGGCTGAGAACCTGTATTTGCATATACTGGATAAAGACCTTTTCTCCCCTCTTTGTATGAGAACTCAGACCTGATAGCCTGCTGTTTCAAAAGAGAGGAACCCCATCCCAGTCACCAATGTAGCAGGGGTAAAATGAGCTACAAGGAAGCAGAATTTCCCCTGTTGTCCTCACATCAGTGAGACTGTAGTCTTAGGATCTTGACTAAGGCAGACATCACTCCAAGTTTAAGTCCACATGTTGGTTTACATTTCAAACATGCCGCAAGCCCTGACCACAGGGATCGCAGTTACTTAGCCACAGCCCAGCTTGCCTGAGGAACTACCAGCTACATGTGATCAGACCCACAGTGTGCCCAAGAGTAAGAGACATAACAAGAATTAACGTATTTTGAAAACAGACCTCAAACATTTTATAACATTTTGCATTTCACAGTTTGAAAATACATGTTTTTTACAAGCATCTCCAGCACCTTTCTGGGAAATATTTATTAACTGGTTTATTATACAAAACGTGTGCTCCAGGTTGGACAGTAATTTAGCCAAGGAGAGTGTTAGCATTTCAGGAGATAAGTGACTGATACAACCTGAACCCACACAGCAGTCTCCAGATTTCCCTGTGATGAGAGATGGCATGTTATAAATGTATTGTCCAACTCAGGGATAAAACAAATGGAGGTAAAATTATGAAAGCTTTACCCATTCTTATTATACAAACTTAATCTAAACGGATAACCTAATATTCTTCCAGATGCAATAATAAACCTCCAACTAGCTAAGAATATTTATTGGGAAGATGAATATCATTATTCCATTTAGATTATTTCAGCATTAAGGGATATGGCTTATTCAAGCTGCTGTTGATAAAGCAGTGTGGTAAGGTTAATAGTGCAACTGACAATGCTCTGCCAGATTTCACAATATATGGGAAACTTTAATTAGAAGTTTATGAACCTCTGAAAATTCTCCAAAGGGCTTATCCTTCAGAATGAACTTCGACAAATAGTCAGCTGAAATACGCAGTGATATGCGGCACTAGCATAAAAAGAGATTGCTGATGTGTATTGGTACGTGGTGGTCTTACACTGGTGGTGGCTACCTCCAGCACTTTTACAGCCTCCTGCCTGTTGTCTTTGTGCTTCGTGAAATGTTACTCATTTTGGTTTTAGGGAGGTATTATAGTAATTATATCACGGATGAAAATCCTGCTCCAAGTCAATGAGTCAGTTAGATGTCAGTTGTGGGGGCAGGATTTCATTCTTTACTTGATGAGGGAGTTGGCAGCCATCAAAACAGTATTTCCTTGAAATGTGTTAATTTGCTTGATGCTAGTTAACAATGGCTTCGCTCTTCTGACAGATACTGCTGTAAGCCTGCTGGAATGGCAGAGAAGCAGCGATAAGAGATCTGCATCTGAGGATGTTGTGGAGTCTGTGGATGCTGACATTGATTGTACCTGCACTGGCAACTGTAGTTAAGCTAAATGCTTTAGTGTTGTGCTATAGACATACTATACAAATAATTGAATAGCTGGACAGATAAGAAGGGAACATAATAGCTGTAGCAAAATATTAAGAAAGGTGCTTGAAGAAAATAAGCCTACTGCATTGCATCCAAAGTCAAATGCATTATGTACAGTCTGCACTGCTTAATAAATATGTTGTGCATTAAATAAGTATTCATGTGTTCTCTCTCTTTATTTTTCCCTATCAACAAAACAGTCAGACCAACTATAATATTATCCAGAAATTTTGCTTCCTTTTATCTGAAATATAATTACAGCAGTCCTCTCTTAAAATTATGTTCACTAGGTGATGAAAAGAAAACATGATTACGGCTACTGCTAACATTCCATTGTGCAAAGAAGTTCATATTTAGCATACTAAAGACACAGTAAACATTTGTTTTCTTTCATGTTTTCTGGTAAAGAGCAAAGTCTGTTCTTGGAACCATTCTGCAAAAAAATACATTTTACTCCCAGCAAGACCATTAGCCTTAGTACATTCTACAAAGGAATGAATTGGACTGCTAGACTCCCACTGTAGCTTTCCAGAGAGCTATAGTGTGTGACACAGTCCCCATTTTCATTTGAATTTCAATGGATGTGCTGTTGCTTCATAAACTAAAAGTATGAATAGGAGCTTTCTCTTTTTGGTTTAACATCTCCTATTGTGTATCTATGAAAATGACGCCTTCAAAACTTCAGGGAACAATAATACATCAGGTAGCATTCCAAATACTCCAAAAAAGTGATATAGGAAAACACGTAAGATCAATAGCATTGGAAAGCTAAGATAAAGTGCAAGCAGGACAGTTAGACTGTGTTTAACCAGCAGTCAGTCAGCTGGCTTTCACTAGGCCTATGCAGAAAGGCAATTCCCTCCCACCCTAGGGGACCAGGGATAGGCGGCACCTTCAAACTCGGAGCAACAGCACAGTATCTCTTCCCCTTGGTGCACAAAACAGCCAGGCAGTGAGCCACGATACATTTTCTGTAACAGGCAATAGCAGCCAGCATGCCCTTCCAAGAGAAGCCTAAGCATGGATAAGGTGCTGCTGAACCCAAACGCTGTCAGGAAACTGTCATTAAAGAAAATACTTTTCTTTCTAACTAAAAACTGAGCTATCAGAAAGACGATTGAAGACTAAATAGCTGAACAATTACAGAATAGCATTTCTCAGTGCTCTTCCTTCAAGAGCAGACACAAATAATGTATAGTACTCCTCTCGCTCTCTCAAGCTGCAGCTTGCCACCAACTTGAAATTTGAAAATACCCAGTTTTTCTCAGTGTACTGCACTTCCTTACTTCATTACTTCCAGAATGAAGTAAGCTGTTATGAGTTCGCTCACACTAGGGCTCAGTGGACTGAGCCCTGCCACCTGGTGTGTACCCTGTGGCAAGCATGGTTGCCCCTGCCCCTAAGCCTCTCTCCTGAGGATAACCTACAGAGGGCAAAAGGGGGGTAACCTGCCTCTTTCCTTCCCCCAGCCTTAATTTAGTCTATAACGTTGTGTTTGAGAACCTTCATGTGTACTGGGTATATATGCAGATAGCCAGCACTTTATTCTACAGCTTTTCATCATACAAGTACGTCCAAACTAAGACCAGTAACATGAGTTCTTGCACTGTTTCTATTTGTAATAAAGCATTCACAAATCCCCTGTACCAATGCCGTGTTTTGCTAACTCATGAGAAGTGCTACACTGCTAAAAGGGTAACCCCAAACAAGAGGGGAAATGAAGAATATTGCATCCACTTTCCTTTAAAAACACACTAATATTACACCTGGAGAGCCCTTTTCTTCCTGATACTGTTTTCACTGTGGCTTATGGGAGATTTGCCATTGACTTTCATAGGATCAGACTGTCATCTTTAATCCAACACCTTTCTCTTTAATCCACTTGTTTACAAAAGAGAAACTTTTGCCAGTCAACCACTCCAGATAAGACAAAGGTAGTGAAGAGGTGTAGTGAGAGAAGAAAAATGAACTTTCATGCTCAACTACTATAGCAGGAATTCAGTAACAGCAAAGAGCCATTAGTAAGAAAAGTAATTCTGCTCGCAGTAAAACACGGTCATCTACACAGAAGCATGACACTAATTAACAATGATCAAGCTGGGATGTACAGTACCAAAAATACAAGCAGCTCATAAAGGCAAATGCCTTCTCCCAGAAACAATTTACAGACTGTTAAAGTCATTGGAAAAAACTGGAAGGCAAAGACTGATCAGCAATCCTGAATTAGTTTATCCTACAATGATGATACATAATAATACATACAATAATACATAGTACAGTGTTAAAAAGTAATAAGCATGCCGGGCCAGGCCTGTCCCTGCTAAAGCCCCGCTTTGGATCCTGCACCGGCATCTCTGGCACCCCAGTTAAAGGGAGCCCCCAGAACAGAACATCTCTTACTGCTAAATTGTCATGGCTGGGAAAAGGCATCCTGCCAGTGCTGAAATCACACACGTGTGCCTTTCCCCCAGCAAAAGCTCCTCTGTTGGCACTTTCCACCGGTTGTGGTGGTCATGGGCAATAACGCTCCCAACAGCAAGATGCTGCATGTGATAGCTTGAGCCCAAAAGTCCTAAAGAGCCTCCTAGCTCATGCACTGTCCCGGGCACAAGGAAAGAAAGGTGGAAATGGCCCACAACATCAGACAGCGGCCAAGGAATTCACTTACCATTCCTCTACCACTGCCGCAGCCAGGGCTGGGGTGCAGGCGCAGCCAGCAGGGAAAGCAGGCGCCAGCAAAACCCAGGGATGCTCCTTTCACTGGTCTGGGGAGGGCAGGGTGAGGCACAGCGCTTATCATTTCCATTTCAAAGGGGCAGCTTCATTTCTGTCCAGTCCCTGTTTGTCAGTGCCCTCTTGCTGAGACAGCTGAATGCCTTCGACTGACTGAAAGACTCCACTGATGTTGCAGCTCTAAAATCCAAATACAATGAAAGTTAGTAAAGCCTGGGGCTGGCAGTGGGCACAGCAAAGCAAAAGACATAGAACCAGCTCGTTTTGCCAAAAGAATTAAGAGCATTAGCAGTACAAGTGTGAAAAAGCCCTTCTGGAGTTTCTAATGCACCACATAGACATTTCCAGCCCATCTGGGAGGATATCTGCAGTCCAGATTTAAACCTCATTTGGAAATCATGCCTGTCCTATCTTACAAAGCAAACCGAAGTTATATCACCTACCAAGTATTAAAATGCGTACTTCACAGTCTGAGCTTTTATGCACTCCACTTTTCATTCCTAGTGCTTCTCAATGATATGAATTAATGAACTCTGGACTTTACTGGAGTAATCAAGAAATACGACCTTGCAATTAGAGTATTCCAGTGTTGTTTAAAACAATGTGCCAGAAAAAAGATGCAGGCCTAAGTATCGAGTCCTAATCCTGCCATTGCAGCTCTGTAATGCTGTTTTGCACGAGGCTAGGGATTTCTGTGCCTCATTTTCTGTGTCAGAAGGATATGACTACTTACCTACTTGACGGAGTCAGAAATGCTTATGAATTTATAGTCCCGTATGTCTTTTGGAAGTTCTTCAGTGATTCTAGAGATGAAAAGTAAATTTTTCCACTAGATCTCCTAACCACATGAGTATATTTTATTGTTAAGTTGAAGGTTTTCATTTTCAGATTCATCCAACTGTAAAATAACTGTACATTTGGAAAAAATCAAAACAAGGTACTTAATTTGTTCCTGGTCAGCTTTGGTTAAACCCTAGTGGATTATTCATAAAAGCCTAGAATTGGATCCTGCTATTACAGTGAGATAGGCAAAAGGCTGTTGGAGCCACAGTCTTTTGTATCCTAGACAAAGACAACAAACCTCTTGTCCATCAGACCTGGCTCTTTTGATTCACTAATTTTAAATGACACAGTGACTTTCGGGAAAGCATGGTCATTCTGCTCCAGAGAAAGGAGCTGCAGCGTGATAGGAAAGGACAAAACTGTTAATATCAGATCCCTCCTGGAAATGAAATGCCTGCTCCACAGCATGAGCATTAAAAAAAGTAACGTGTACAATTCTAACCCCACTGAAGTCAATGGTTAAACTCAACAGAGCTAGGCTTTTACTCAGCATGTTTGAATGAGTTATTAAACAAACTTTAGTAGTCCCTAAAAATAAATGTACTGTGTGGATCTAAGTGCAGCTGATGAATAAGAAACCTCAGGAATCTAGCAAATACAGTAGTTAAGGCTAAAACCAGAGACAGCACAGAAGGTTGCAGGGAAGTAGCTATTAGTGGCTATCTGAGCTTTATGTAGAATCTCAAGGTCTCTCATGCCATCTACTGGCTTTTTTGTTTACTAACAATGGTCTAAATCTTTTTCCGCCAGGTTTATTTATAGGTCTGATACATTCCAGGCAGTTTTATATAAATTCTAATCAAGGTTTGGTGTGGGGTTTTTTTCCCTCTAACCTCCACACTGATTACTATGTGGTGGTTTTTTTCCTGTAAGTACATTACAATTCTGTACCTTTCTGAACACCATTTCACATTGTCTCTGGAGGAAAAAGACATTGCCTAAGACATTCTCATTTCTGTTATTGCTGGATAGGCAGTAATTACATTGCAAGCAGGGCTGGGAGAACAGTTTGCTAAGAAACTCCAAAGCTGTTCAAAAATAGCACTTACGGTTCTTCCTCAATCAGTGTGAGAAGGTTGTTATTTTGGTACCTGAAAATGCTTTAATGTACAAAAAAAAAAAAAAAAAAAAGGTTTTCCCTCTTTTTTCCCTTGCAGTTCACTTAGCTGTAATTCACAGTGAACACTTATATGTCCTAATATTGTTAAGTTTACCATCAATCAGATGGGGTTTGGGAAGCAGGAATTATAGATAGATAGATCTGATCACAGCACTTCCCTTCATTACACGTAGCCTGTTCCTGATGTCCCAGCTTCCTTTCCCTATTTCCCTGCGTCCGCTGGCCTGTTCAGCTCCGCTCCGCAGAACCAAGGTGGCACCTCAGCGTGCCCTGGCCCCGCTGCGGGGGGAGCAGGCAGCCCCGCCGCTGCACACCCTGCCCCTCCAGAAGCTATTCGGGCAGAGTCAAAATTCACAGAGTAGCCCATGTTAAAACATCAGCCTGCTGAAGCTTTTGGAGCTTTACAAACTTGCGCTCTCTCTTCTCTCTGTGCGTTTCTTCCCCAGTATCTTTCACTCACCTACGACTGCAAACAGGCTAACGGTCAGGGATGTGTGTGACACAGTAGGTGGTGTGAAGCTGGGTTGCTGGTGGTAGGCAAGGTCGGCCCAGAAGGAGTTTGAACATCCAAGACCTCCACGGATTATTCTGGGCTACTCCAATTGCCACCTGCAGAATAGAGGCAAAGTTAAATCAAAAGCTTTACAGCAGCAGCTAAGTGGGCTTCATCAGGTTGTGCGTACTGTTAGTCCAAGTAAACTTGGGTCCCGATATTGGGTAGCCACATTCTCCACCATCTTTGATGCATTTTGCCTTTAGGTAAATGGTGAATGCTTTGGAGACAAATACTAATTTGGAGACTTGCACCATCAAACCCCGAGTCTTGCATGAACTCTGCAAGGGTCACTATAACAAATACAATCCTAAAATGAGGTGCTGAAATAACAGTCCTCAGGCTTTTGCCACATCTTTGTTTTGTCTCACTGGGACAATGGATCACAGTTTCTTTTCATTCTGAAGCTTCAGGGCACTTTCATGACTCTTAAAAATCTTCTCAATAATGAAATTAATTTCAAAATATAGTAAGTGGTGACAAACACATGGAATGTTGTGACTAGCTCCCCTCAAACCTATCCCCATTATTTTTTTACGTTATTTCCTCCATGTATCATCTTAACCTCCACAAACAGAAGTAATGCAGCATTATTTATAGACGTTATGTGAAACAATATTTGTCTTGTTTAACAGTGGCCATAGCTGCCTCTCATGCAGTTGAGAATTTACTCTATCTAGAGCTGCTTTGATGCTTTGTTTTCTTGCCAGCTGATAAAAAGATAATTATAGCAAAAGAAATAGAGCCAAGAATTTGGGCTGAATAAGCTAATATGCTAGAATTCTACTTATATGGAATCCTGCTTATGTGGTCAAAACAAAACTATTAATATTCAAGATCTGCTCGTGACCATGAGACTCGGGGCATGATACACAGATTAGATTCACTATGGGCATAAGAGACTGACACGGGCTCAGGCTGGGGCTAGAACTGGCAGACAAATGTTTGTCTCACTGTGACCCTAACCTGTCTACATGACTTCAGGCTCAATGCAGATACCTTGGTATCTCTGCGTGGTGTTTCACCTCTGTGGAATGTGACTATAGCACTTCCACTTGGTGCTAACTTGGACATCTCTACACCGGGAGCCAGTGTCCCCATTGCCTCTGATATCACAAGACCTGACTTTCGCGTGTCTGAAGCCAGAGCGTAATCTTCTCCCCAGAGCAATGTACTAAATTCCATACAGTAAGGAGAGTTAAGCACTTTAAGGTGGGATCTAAGGTATCGTCCCCCTCCAGCCCGACAGCTACCTAGACTATTCCACAGGAAATGCTGAAGAGGTCGTCCTACACATCCCATTCCCCGGGGCCCTGGGCTCCCTGGGAACAGGTTTCCATACCTGAAATCATCTTCTAGGTTCTGGCAGCTACATTGCCCCTTCTGAAACGCAGCTAGGGGGTGGTGGGGAGGGAGAGAAGTCTTACATCTCCAGTGACTGTTCAATGCATTAAGTCGCTGTACGAAAACAGGGGGAAACCACAGTTCTATCATCGAATGAGCATAATCGCTGATACCGTGCTTTTGTGGGGTTCACTGATAGAGATTAAGGGCTGTAGAGAGAAGAAGACCTTGTGTGAGGCTTTCCATGCCCTACATGTGAGAAGGGGCTGCATCTCGTGGGTTTTCCAGTTCTTTAGAATGCTGGAGAGCTGCACAGATTGAGAAAATTAGGCACCAATAGACTTTACTATTTGAAGGTATAGGAGGGAGTATTAAGGATTTCAGTCTTGTGTACAAGCACCTACATCGTATCTAAGTCTTTTGCTTTCCTCTGTGAAGCTGGGCATCAGTCTCTACAACACTGCAGCTTCACATTGGAAAATCCTGATGCAACCAAGCTGAAATGCTCCAGAGGAATTAATTGGTGACCTTGCCTGACAGACCAAAATAAATCTGGCAGGCAGGTTGCCCGCTTTGCCAAGTCCTCAGATCCCCAGCTGCAGCCGTGCGGATTACACAGCTTCCTGGGCCGGGTAAGGTTGCCAGCTCCAAGTTCAGCAACCAGCCAGCTCCCCCACGCTGCCTCCTGCCTTCAGCTTGGCTCTGCAGGCGCCCAAGCTTGCCCAGGGCCAGCTGGTTAGCACCAGGCAGACAGGGAACCTGGCACTCTCCCCACCTTTTGGCCAGCTGGTGGATCAACAAAATGGATTGCTCCACTCATAAGAAATGCTGGGATGCCGACGCCTGCCTCCTGCGCAGAGTGAGACGCGATGTGACAGCCTGACACTCCCTGGAGAGGCGGCTCCGTCCCGCAGCGCATCCTCACCCGTGCGGGGGATGGAGGAGCTCTTCAGGTATGGCGTGATGAGGTTATTTCATTTACATTTCTGAAAGGTTCTGAAGCCCAAAGCACTAAATTTTTTGTACATTGTTCAGCATCCCATTCCAGCTTTCTCTTGACGGGTAGTCCCAGGCTAGCTGAATTAAAGGTCAAAATTTAGGTTACTGGCAGAGGCAAAGCTCGTGCTTTGTGTGCTACTCAGTCCCACCAAACCTGCAGCCTTACACGAGCAAACACCTACAGGGAGAATCCTGACTTGGCCAAGGCAGAGTCATAGCTCAGACTATAGTATTGGTTTATATCAAGTCAGTATAAATATAAGTATAATTAACAAGGATTTCTTATTTCTTTCAAAGCTTCTACTACCAATTCTAAGGCTAAATCCTTTACGGTGCAAACATTTGAATGCCACCTTCACTCACCTGCTGCAAGTCTTCAAGATGGCACTGAAGAGCGGTTGTTTGCTCCTCTTGAACTCCTCCCTTATCAC
The DNA here is from genome assembly GCA_035590275.1 of Ibycter americanus. Classification (NCBI taxonomy): domain Eukaryota; kingdom Metazoa; phylum Chordata; class Aves; order Falconiformes; family Falconidae; genus Ibycter; species Ibycter americanus. The sequence goes on from JAVJGI010000032.1 coordinate 21,780,009, forward strand.
TAGCATCCTTTTGGACAACAATCCTTCCTTAAAAGTCTCATTCACCATTTATATATGTAACTGGTTTATTTTGAGATTAGGTGATCAGAACTGTGTGCCTGAACTGCCTTGTATATAGCAGCAATATGAATATTTTCTGTAGTCGTGTCCACCACTGTTCCAGACATCAAGTCCCCTTTTAACTGCAGCTCCATATGGAGCGTGAGATGCGTATTACACTCCCACAGCAGCTTACATTTGCATAATCTCTGATAACCTCTGTGCTGTAGACAATGTGAGATTTTCACCACTGCTAGCTGTAGATGTACTTGCTTATCCAAGCTGCCCAAAACTCATATTTTAGCTCAAAAAGTCCTCCATCCACTAAGGCTCTCATTACACTTCCACTGTTCTACAAGCACTTCATCCTAAGGCAATCAAGATGGTAAAAAATAGTACTTCTTAAAAACCAACGGCCTCGAGTCAGGGGGTGTTTGGAATACAGATGAAGGGGGATCACCCAGGGTCGGCCCCTCAGGAAAACACCAGATAATTTGCACATTACATAATCCTTGAATTTCAATAATTTCCTCAATAGTTGCACTAACAGCACTGAAACCTTTGAACCTCACCGTTTTCCTCCACATCAACCTGCGCTCTACAGGGAGGGGGCGGGGGGAAGTTTCTTCTGCTGCAAAAATTTTGGTACATCTTTAAAAACAGTGTATGAGAAATAAAATACGTGGCATAGTCTGCCATACTATTCCAACAGCTCAAGTCTGAAAACTGCAATAATTTTTCTGAATGACAGACCGAGAGGCTGCTTACTTGGTTATCACACAGCAATTTCACAGCTACTGGGTTTCATTACCCCCTTCCCTCCCCAAAAGATTTCCTTCTTATGAAAAGACCTTTCCTACTTTAGGTTGTTCTCTTTGCCTGAATTCTTCATTATGCTGTTTGTAGGGCTTACTTTTCCATCGTTAGGCAGAAAACAGAGTCATAATGAAAGCGCTACATAATCAAGTGTGCCTCAACAAGCTGAACAGATTCCTACAGCAAAGCCCCGGGAAACCTCGCTGCAGCCCCCCTCTGCTCCTACCAGCTGCTGCTGCCCTTATCTTCTAGATAAGAGACTTTGTGATCCCCGCTACGGCCTTGCCTTTGAGGGAACGGAGCAGCAGGAAAGCAGGCTTACTCACACTTCACTCTGACCTCTAGGTGAGAAGAAGCCTCCCCTGAACAGTTACATGCTCACATCAGGAGCCGATAAATAGACCCAACCATAAATCAAACAACAGAGTTAAATAAGATCCATTAGCCATGTTCCCTGCAGAGGGCCCTTCTCTCTGGCTCCCGGGGGTCCATCGTTTGCAAACTCGCTGCCACTAGCGAGCAAACATGACCGAGCCTTTTAACAAAAGAAATCTCTACATTAATATGTAATCAATATTAATTATGGCTTCTTGTGTGAGGAGGAGCCTATTATATGTCTAACTGTACTTTCAGAAAAGATGCAGTAACGGTATCTTTTAACAGCCACACCAATATCAGACACACTAAAAGTGTTCACAGTTGCAACTGTGCCAACACATACTACCGCTTCATTTCATGTCTCCCTAAAAACTTTATAAATATGCAAGTCAAACACTCTTCTCAAATATTCAGGTAAAAATCTGGTATACATCTTGATACGATTCAAACCAGTACAAGTGAAAACAAACTAGATACTTTTCCCCTTGTGGACAAGAATTATTTTGAAAAATATATTCACAGTCATCAGTCGAAAGGTTTCCAGAAAACCGTTGAGATCCCACTCTGGGAATCTCCTATGAAAGGAGGAGGCGATACAATGAAACATCCAGACTGACTCCCTCTACAAGGCACTTGCCTGGCTTTCATCTCATTCTGAATGAGCACGTTGGCAGTTCAAGTCTCATTCAATAGCTCTTTATAATGGCTTCAGGTCTGTTTCTGGAGTTAGTCATTATCACATAATATGGGCATTTAGCTATTCAACAGTAGAGTACAGAAGGTAGTTTCTGGTGTAACAAAGTGAAATGAGGAAAGTAAAGAACACATACAATGCGTAAGGAATAACTCAGGATGCAATTTAAACTACGAGGAGGAAATAATATTTTTTGATAATTCCTTGAAAGGTTTGTGCAGGTGATTTCCCTACTGGAAAGAAATGATAGGTTTGGGAAGATCCTGCAGTCATACAAGCCTGCAGAATTGATATCAAAGCTCAGAAGCTGGTGAGTCTGTTCTCCCCTTAATGTAAGCAAAGCAATATTTTTCTTCAAAGGGAGGTCCAGCTTCATAACTGCAATGAGATGCAATTCCACCGATGTCTCTGGAGTTACATCTGCCTCTGGTAGCAGTAAGTGTGACAACCCCCAGCATCAGGATTTTCTAAAGATTAGCCCAGCAAGCACATAAAATATCAAAAGCTACAGGAAATTTTCAGCATTTTCCTTCAGCTCCTCAGAAGGGAAGTTGTCAAAGTAGCTGTCTGCTAAACATATCATCTGCCTTACTATAGAAAGAAGGATGTCAACACTGCATGTCAAATCCAACCCTGAGATATATTTTTTAATGGGCAGGATCTGACTTAGACAGATCCCAAATCTCTCTGCAATTACCTGCATCTGTAGGAAAGGCACAAAAGGATTTATCTTAAAGAGCTCTCAAACTATTTTCCAGTCTTGCTTTTTGTGACAGAAGCAAAGTAAAAATCTTAGGAAAATATTTTCGAAGGCATTGTTTGAGGAGATTGTAAATTTTAGTTGCTCCCAAGCCTTCACACCAGCAATAGTGGCACCCAGGCGGCCAGTGACAGTTTGCTCTGTCACCACCTCTCCTGGGGGCCTGGTGACCCTTCCCCATTAACTCCAGCCCTCCGTCAACACCCAGACACCATGGCGCATGATGGCTTTCAGGGAAGAGCCTACTCAGAACTGGGCTAATGCCACCAGAACTATTCATCTACTACTACAGCCTCTTACCTTCAGAGAAAGTGTTTGGAATGATGCAATGTCAATAGCAATGACTGTGTATCTCTACACCCTTCCTTAGCCAACGACCCTTCAACCATAGGAAGGGAGAGCACAGAAATACAAGCACATTAAAAGAAAGCCAGACATTTTCAAGATGTTTCAGCTTGACCAGTATAATGCATCGAGTATGCTGGCAGTCCCCTGACACAGCCACCAAGGGACATGCCATGGCAGTGGGAACGGACACCGCTTCCTGAAGGCAGTGCTCACATGGGCACAAGAGGCAAATTAATTTATTCCTGACAACACGGACTATCACCTTTTCCCTGCTAGTCTTTTTTCCTGCTCAAAGCATATTTCAAACACAGGCAGTAAAGTGACCTACAGCCTAAACTCTGCTACAAAAGCTTTAGCTTCCAGGAGCACTTCCCACAGGCGAAGGGAAGTCATGTCAGCCAGCTGTGAGAGTCACCACTGGTTTTTCAGGTTCATTTTTCACATCCCACTGCAAATGGTCACTTCAGAGCTGTATCCAACCAATATAACTAATTACTTACACTCTATAAGCCCAAGAACAGGTCTACAGATGCAAATCAGGAATGATGATACTTTAGGATCATGACATCTGATCCTTCACATCCTTTTGTGTGTGTGTGTGTGATTTTTGCACCTATGCAAGGTATGTACAGCACCCTAATGTGTCTTTTCACAAAAAACTCACGAACATTCATAGCAGGGGAAAAAAAGGAGAACCAAGTCTTTATGGTTAAAGGAATTCTTTTTGCCTTTGTAACTAACCTTTATTGTCTAGAGCCTCAGCACTAAGCATACAAAAATGTGCTGTGGTGGGCCAGGGAAATAAATCTCTGGACAGGTTTTGCAAGTGCCCCTATGGATTCCTAAGCAGAGCACCGAGGAGCTGTTCGCAGTTAAGCCAGCAGTGTGCAAGTATTAAGGAATGAGACAGCACACCAGCTGCTTAGCCAGCACACCTCAGGTCCTTCCTTTCTCCTTCTTCCCCTACCTACACATGAGAATACAAAAAAGAAAGGAAAAAAAAAGTGAGTGCTGTAGAAGGTGATTGTCTGAAACTGTCTGAACAAGTTTTTCTCCCTTCTAGGGCAATTCTCAGCTGGATGGGTAAATTCCTGCCGTTCTGGATTGGGCTGGATGCAGCAAGCCATCCTAGCCCTTACCTTTCCTAACCTTCTGGTATCTTTCTCTGCTATCATCAGCCAATTTATCCTTTAAAGGATACGTATAATTACAACATGTCTTAAATTTTTAGAAGGGGAAAAAAGACTCATGTTACTCTGAAGTATAACGTGAATTATGTTTTCAGAGTATGGTGGTCCCTAAGTATGGCAGACAAAAATATGGCAGAAATGGAGCACCACTGCATTCTGCTTCTCAGCTGATGTGCTTGTATCCCTGGCCTGAGCACCTTCCTCAAAAGAAGGAAATGTTTTCTTCATTCTAGAGGAAAGGATGCTCCAGCGCCAAACAAATGGGCAACCTTCTAGGAACTGCTCCCCAAGCAGCCTCTCTGCAATTGCTTCTGGTTGAAGACAGCACAAGAATTCAGTTTTTCACAAAGGCATTAGGTAGAAAAGCTTTAATTATTAAAAGAGTGTGAATTAAGCAGATACTGCGCTGCACCTACAGTGCCTTGGTGAGAAGGCGCTCTGTAAACAGAATTATTATTTCATCAACACAGTAGACTCCTCACTTAATGGCTCACTAACTGGGCCAGAGATGAGATTCAATGTGAAGAAATCAATGACTCAAAGCAAGAGATTCAGCAAATATGAAACACCTAGCGCTTAGCTCTTAGGATTGCATATTGTCTCCTGTGGAAGTGACTCGTATCACGCAGGGAGAAAATAACACTCCTGCTGCTGCGTCCAACTGTATCCGTAGGAGATAAGACTGAACTGGTGCTTGCTAGCACTAGACTCCCATACTTTAGGGGTTTTTTATTTGCTTTTTGGTGTTCTCCTTCTGTGCTATAGCTGCTAAATAAATAAGCATTGGTACTTCATATTTCCAAAATGGTCTTAGTGCCCCCCTTTTTTTTTTTCTTTTGAAATTCATTATATCAAAGCCAGTATTTCTCAGTAGTGGTAAGCCTTATTTTGGTGTCCACCAGATGTATATATCAATCAGGATGACTCTGCTCTACCGCAGAGCAAAAGCACCAAAGGGCATCCTGCAAAATTAAATGGTGAGAATAATGAAGTCCTTCACAATTCCTCTCTGTTCTAACCATTACAACAACTCGAGAGAGCAGAGAAGATATTTTCAACATGTGGCTATAGGTGCATGACTCTTCTTCAGACAGCTGGCTAGAGGGTAAATGGCAAGAGCAATAAGTATCTATCTTTCCTCCCCGGGAGTGAGCATGATTCATGGATGAAGAATACTTTATTTTCCTACTCACCAGCATACTGAGGCTTTACTGTGAAATTACTTCTTAAGTTTTCCCCTTCTCTTCAGTGCTAATTTAGGGATATAAAACTCACCGCGCTGGCTCACTTTTCACTGAAGTGATTTCAGCTTCTCTTCCAGATTCTCATGGAAAAATCTCAGCTTTACATTCATCAGCTCCTAATGCAAAACAGCAGATCTGACTCTGCAGAGAAAGGTTCCTGGTGTAGTCGGGAGTATCTGCGCAAAGCGGGAGAGGCAAGATAAATTGCAGAGGAAATCCTTCATTAATAGTGCCAGAGGACTGCACAAAACCTAACTAATTCTCTGAAAGAAGGAAGGATTAATATCCCATTTTACAGGGAGGAAAGTGAGATAACGGAGCAAACACCCAGGAAAATTAACAGCCAGCATCACTGCGGCTTCAGTTCCACATCCATTCCCACGGGTGGAGAGCCAAATTTGGGCAGAATCTCTTCTATCGGTGTGGTAGTTCATTAATTTGTTGCTATAGAACGAACAGCCCAGCAAAATTTCTCTCAAGTGATTTTCTTCAGAACATCCTGTTGCTTCTTATTTGGATTTTTTTCCTATCAACATGCATCTTTACCAAATGAGACAGTTTACAGTCAATGTGACGGAAAACAATTATAAATTACATAGAACTGTGTTGAAACCAGACTGCCGCTTTTCATGCATTTTTGAAGATCATCTGTCTTTCTGACACACCTTTCTGGCTGCTTTTCGTCGGGGGGAATAATACAGCACAGAAATACACTGTTGAAAAATGGCAGCTTCCAATGCCTTCCTCCAAAAAAGCAATAACTTCTTTCTACATGTAATTGCACTAAATTCACCAAAAGCACATAATGGACAGGAATACAAAATGAATCACAGCATTTCTATATGAAACAGCTGTTCCATGAACTGGCCATGATGATTTTTGACTATATGACTGCATCTGTAGTTTGGAAACAATTAGCCAGAAGCAATTATTTATCTTGAGTTGTCACACTTGTTTTATCAGCTCTTTAGGGGTTTCTCATGTAATCACAGAACTTGCAGAGCTGAAAAAGCAGGATTTTCCTGCTCCAGTTGGACCAAGAAATAAAATGCAAATCAATGACAGTGTGTTTAAATAAAATTTGTACGATCCAATTTCATCCATCATTTTCTTCCTTTCCTTGTTAAGACAAAAATATTACATGCTCTCAAAGACTCAGGAGACCTCAAAATGTATTTAGTAGTCACACCAGTATACTGGAATCAGGAGAATGCAAATAAATCCCATCCTTCATTGCCTCATACTTTCCACTCCTCTAATTCGCAGTGGTAAATTTGAAATCTGAATAGTCTCATTTTTCAGAAAGCACTGAGCACTCCCCAGTGCCTTTTGCAGCCGCTGGGACACGCAGCTGTGACATTCAACACCTATGCAAATCTGCGCCGAGTTATCTGCAGCGAGACAACTAACGCAGCTACGAGAAGGAGTTGCTTGGCCATCTCACGAGGGAACGAAATCTCTGTAGTGAGCTGCTGGCTGTGTTAGAGGTAACTCTACAACATTACAATAATGTAAGCAGCCTTAGTAATAGGCTAAAAGTCATTAGGAGGTTGGTTTTCAGAGCATATCAGGAGACGATATATGGCACTGTCATGCATTCAGGAAATCATGTTCAGGTTTTATAAACCACAAATGCAAATAAGGCCTGGCAAGCTTTATACTGTGAGCACATAAATAGATTTAGCATATGTAAGCCATTGTGTAGCTCAACCAGAGAATTAATACTGTCCAGGAAAAGATATGCCAGCGTAGTAAGAAGTTTCTGAGTAGCGTAAGGTAAACACTACCCAGAACAGACATGTCAAGCTTTCTAATTCCACGTTTCTGAAACAAGAACCAAGACACAAATGTCTCACCTATGCTGTTGACATTAGACATCGTTTCCCAGGACATGCTGAGCAGTCAGCCGAGCGCAGCGTGGCCACATGAAAGAACTCGCCGTTGCCGGTTGTTAGGTTATCTGGCTGCTCAGGTACGGGCCACAGCCCCCGGACAGTCACTCCAAGCGCTCGGCTTGCAAGCAGTCAGCATCGCTTTTGGGGAAACTAGTAAGGTTCAAACGGTAACTGCTCCAGTGTGTAGGAAAAGGCTATTTCCTAGCCAATTCTTTTAAAATTAAACTCCTTTATTTTACCTACAACCTTTTTCTCCTTTTCTTTCAGAAGCAGTGTTTGAACACGCCCGCGCACTGGGGATCTGCGTGGATCACTGGATCCCGCACGCTGTGGGCTCGTGCCCTCTGACAGCGCCGGCGCCGCGCTGCTCCCGCTGCGCTCCTGCTTGCCCAGCACAAAACCTTTCCCAGCAAAGGGGCTCCGGGGCCCGGCTGCCACAGGTGGGCAGGACAGGCACGGAGCTGAAACGCGCCTCATCCGGAATGCCGAACACGAGCGCTCTGCCTCACAGCTCTGGGGGTAATGAAAACTGAAGACACAAAGGGATTTTGCACTAGATTTCTGAAAAATCCAAGCTGAGCTGACAATCTAAGCACTTCTCTGTCAACAAAGGCTGCTTGGGATTTACAAACTAGCTGTCCCTCTTGAAGAGTCTGATTTATTTGGTATGCTTTGAGCAATCCTAATGCATGCCAAGTTTTTATTCACAGCCATGGCATTTTGCATAATACCCAAGTAGAGTATTTGCTTAGGAAGTGGTAGACCTGGATTCCAGGCTTTTCCCTGCGGAGGAGGGCTGAAAGTACAGCTTCCACCTCCTGCGGGAAAACACAGGAGGGACTGGGCCAGGCAGAGCCTAGAAAGAAGCACAAACCTGGAGCCGAGTGGAAGAGACTCGGGACCCAGTCTCTGCTCCCTGGGATGTTCAAACATCTAACATTAGATGGCATCTGGGTGAAAAAAACAAATACAAGCCAGAAATAATCAAGGGCATAGAGACTGGGACCAAGAATACATCACTCTTGGCCAAGCTCCATGATCACTACGTTAGAGAATGATGCCAGTTCTCTTGGCAGGCTGTATTTGCAGCGTGCTGATGCAGCTATATTATTTCAGTTCTGCATCAACCTGAATGCCACGAGGTGTCTGTCTCTGTAGTGCCCCTCCACGGCACAGTGCAGACATAATTTCTGCTCTGTTGTTGAAGCAGTTTGGTACAAACTACCTTGCCATTCCCTGGGGCAGAGAGAAACTGTATGTAGTAGTCAGTAACATTAATTTAACTACTACTGCTTCACTGTTATCATGCATTTCTAAATTGGGGCTGTACGTATCCTTGGTATCCATGGTACCGCCTGCACCTGGAGCAGGAGTCTTTCCCATCTAATTTCAAAGATGTTCCATGATTACAGCAGTCATCCATTTAATTGGGGCATCGCTCCCCTGTTTCAAGTAATATTTAATTAGGTTGCAGAAAAAGAAAAGCAAAATCAAGAATCCCCCACCCAGGGATGAATACCATAAAGGATTTTAGAATAAATATGCTTGAGGATTTTAGAGTAAAGATGACTTGACAAGGAGTAGTAAGATGTTATAATTCATCTGCCCTTGTCTTTATTAACACATCTCACCCTCCCGCAATGGGGATGGGATTTGCTGGACAGCTGCATTTCCAGATCAGCACCCTAAGATCAAGGAGCGTGCAAGAGGCACTGCCTTATTCCTCCTCCCTGGATGGAGCCCTTTGGTTCACAAAGCCTTCCGCCTATAGCCCGGAGTTAAGCGCCTGTTGGATGGGAAGGGCATTTCCCCCTGGCCTGCTGAAGTGGCTCCGAGCACAGCAGCTTTCATGGATCCCACCCTTAAGCCCTATTGATCCTATGGGGTACGAGGGCACCCAAAAGTTAGAGTCCTCGACTCCAAGCATAAAATGTCTCGTATCTCCTTAGAGAATCAGCCCTCAGTTTCAGTCTGTGCAATTTCCTATCTAACTGAAGCAGTCTGAGCCTAGGTGCATTTAAACCTGCAAGGCATTCAGATTTCATAGGGATGGAGAAAAACCTAAGATTCAAGGATCAAAGACAACTAGAGGACCTCCTAGGAGAACATGAGTCTACTTTAGCTAGTTCTCACGATAAGCCACTTGCCCAACACAGTCATGAGTAGTTGTTGCAAGGGTTAACTCCCATGCAATTTGTCTCAGTAGAAATGTCAGACACTTGCAAATAACCAGGAGATATAGTAGTGCAATATTAAAAGTAGGTCACCACAGTTTCCACAACACACATATCTTTTTTTTTTTTACATTAACCTGCCTTTGTCTCACAGTCCACAAAAGTTAGATCATTTCCAAGTCTGCCACACTGAATGTGCAGTTTTTAAAACTTGATGTCATGGCTGTGCTATTATTGTGCAGCATGCGTTGCTTGCACAGCAAGATTAGAGATCCATTTCCAAAATTAGGGTCAAATTTATAAACCCACACACAGTGCATTGTCTCTTATTGTAATAGGATTTTTTTTCTTCATGCTCTTTCCTGTTTAATGTAAAGTGAAATTCCATTTCATCTTTAGTAAACCTTTCAGCTGAAATATAATTTTGACTAATAAAACCTCCATAAACACAATCACTTTTATTATGTATGATTGCAACAGTCAGACCTTGATAATAACACTTGGCATGACTGGCAGCAGCAAGGTAACCATGAACACTGCTTTTCTGAAGAGATAAAGAGTTATATCCCAGTAATTTGGAGATACTTCTTTTCTCTTGAAAGGAAAAATGAAAAAAAATATATATTTACAGATACATTCTCTTGTCAGATGCCATGCTTATTAGTGGTAACATTAATATTGTTATAGATTTAACTGTGGTGCTTGGAAACACCAGCCTGAGGTCAGAGAGCTGCCTGAACAGAAAAGATGGTCCTCTGCCATCGAGGCCCAGAGCTGGAACAGGCAAGACAAGCAAGAGTGGAAGAAAATGGCTTTTACCTTCATTTTTCAGATAAAGCAAAATAAGCATAAGAAGATAAATTTTTAACTAGTATAAATCAGTACAGACTCATGGACTCTGCCATCTTTGGAGTGACTGTTTTTCTGTATCTATTAAGCGCAGTAAAGGCCATCAAAAAGCATTGCACTAGTCAGTCCCACGCAAGCAAAACTCTATCCACGTCCTCACCGATCTTTTGCATTACTTATAAATTTTTTATAAACGTATTTTAAATAACAGTTTCTATAAAGACCAACCATAGGGCAGACTGCTTTGCTGACATTTTTATTGTCTGCAAAAACCTCTCGAGCTCTCGAATTCCAGCAAATTGCATCACTGTGAAGACCACATCCATTTTATCTATGCATTTTCCTAGCCAACATGACTTCTCGTCATTTTGTATGGGTGTCATAAACTGGTATTTGGATCGACCCAACACAAACCAGCTGTTGGTTTTCTTGTTTGAATTATTTTTCTCTCACACCCTGCTTGTGCCCTTTGGCTTTCTCCATACTGACAGCTTTGCCAGACTAAATCTTTGCTGTTCAGCCAGATGCGAAAACAGCCTGCAAACAAGGTTAGTGCCCTTTTTTGGTGAGGTATGCTGAGCCCAGGCTGCGGCATCCTGGCTAGTGTGTCAGACTGCTTTCACATTTCTTATTCTGTATTACCAAAAGGTGGCTTTGAATCATTAGGTCCTCTACCTGTAAATAAGCCAAAATTTTGATAATGATGATAAAAAATAAAACTGCATGTGGCACGGTGCGTATATTTTGCCTCAAGTACGTACAACATTATCTCCTCTCATTACCAGATAATTTAGAACGTTTCCTAGATTTCCTGGGTAATCTGAATCCAGGCAGATTCAAAATGGTACAAAAGATAAAAAGCAATAAACCTGTAGTTCACCATAGCCCACGGGGTGCTCCCTAACTCTTGTTTTGCAACTACTTCTGTTGCAGCGGCGAGCGAGTGTCTGCGCTTTCAAGAAAGTCTGAATTATCATCTCTGCTGTCAAGGGGATGTTTTAATTTCTTGCATTATAGTCACTTGGAAGTTCATCACCTAGCCTGCAGATGGAGAGAGAGGGCTTTGGTTAACTCGCTCGCTGGCATTCCCCACATATTTATGTGCCTGAACTTTATCTGAAACTCAGCACTGCAGCTCTCACAGATGAAGCAGGAGGCGGACTAACAGCGTGGCACACGCGTAACTGAGCCAGTATTTCCAAAGGGGCATTCTTGTTTCAGCCATACGGTTGTAACTTGGGAATGTAGTTTTGAATTTCTCACATTCTTCACACTAGAAGAGTGTGAGATCAGGAACTTCTTACCTGATAAGAACTTCTGAGTGTTGATGCCATTGAATGAAGGAATTTAGAAAACAAAGTTATTTTCTTTCGGTTAGTGACTGATATCATACTGACCCCATTGTATTTACAGCACTGAAAGTCTGCTCAGTATCTCTGACACTTGTGTCATTTATAAGGCCTGAGTCAGGTGGCTGAGACATGCATGTTAAAAAAAGAACTTAATTTTACTTTCAATTTTCTGATCACTTATAATTTTGAACACAAATATTGATCCAACAAAGCTACCATCAGAAGAAAGAGATTTTTTTACACACAATTAGAAAGGATTTATACACTAGGCCTTCAAATGATTTTTCCCAAAGAATTAAGTGATAAAATGTGTATCTGTATATAGGAAGAGGGATAATGAGCTTTAAGTATCGGTATATTATTCTTACCCCAAAAGTGCTTTTATAGAGAATGATTATTCTGTAAGAAAGAGAAAAAAGTGAACTCAATGCATTTGCAGATGAATCTAAGAGATAAGTAGCATGCCCTGGATTGTTGAAGTTTTCTTCATGTTACACTCAGAGAAAAAAAAGTCAGAAAGCACTGCTCTGAACTGAGGACATAGGCCCCACAGAAGTTCTTCTACTGGCAGCAGAAATTCATCCTGCACATACCATGACGAGCGCATCTTCACTCAGCCCCCGGTCCTGTTACCACAAAACACCCCTCAGTGCCTTTGGCATGACACTGAAACGCTCAGCTAGGGATGTATTCAAAGTCTCATTGCCTTAGCTTAATTTGAGTAACTTCCCAAGCAATTTTATAACATTTTTTTCCACCTTGCTGATATTTTAACCAAAGAAATGAAAATATTCCTATCTTAGGGATGCCTTGACAGAACCACCAGACCGCCATCACTGGTGCAGTCCAGCCCTGCCCTTGATGAGAGGCATCCACGAGTTCTTCTGGACATGGCACACTATTTGAAATGAGGAGATTATAAACTGTTCCTTGAAAAAACAAGGAAATTATCTTCAAAATTCTTTAGGCATGTTTGCCATTCAGTCCTTGTCACTAAACTGATACATACAAATGTTTAGTTATATTACTGTGGAAGACCAACTGATAAGCAAAACAAAAAAACTCTAGGGAAAAAAAAAAATCAGAAAACCAAAGAATAGTTTCTCATAAACAGTTGCAGTGCAGAATAAGTAGCTTTCTGTGTACTTATGCATTTAGTAGCACTGCTACAATCCTATAAAAATAGAAGTATTTTGAATCAAGAGGGCGGTAGTAACTGCTCAGAATGAAAAACAGCAGGCTCATCATAGATGCTGTAAATACCTTCTAAAAACATGATTTCATAAATACAAGCATTGGATCCAACTATTCAATGATAAACCTCATCGTGTGTTTCTTGAAAATGTTGCTTTTAAGGGGTATTTCTTCGGAAAATTTTGTTTCTTCATGCAATATTTGCATCTAAAGAAGTGTATTTTTCCACTCTGACTAAACTGGGAGCTTAAAAAAATCAGCTTCATTATGTCCCTTCTTAAAACTATCACTGGAGAAAGGATGGGATTTCAGTAAGATTGTAGCTGATCAGAGAATGGGATGTAGGAAAACCCTCTGTGAGACGACTGAAAGGGTCTAGCAGTAATGTTAAGGATCCAATCACCAATTCTATGCATATATATATATGCACTAATACATAGAAGTAGGTTTTGAATCAACAAAAGTCAAGGGTTCAGAGCCCATTCTTGTGTATTTATAACAGGATTTAACCAGTATGAAATTGAAACCCAACCTTCTCTACATCTATATAGTATCTATATAGACGTGGTTCATCCTTTCAGTTTTTAGGTTTGCTGAGAGTCACTTCGGTTTTCCTCTTACACATACCTTACAGTTCCCATTTCATTTAGCATATCCTCTTCAGAAAGAGGTTTATGGAGTTTCTCTGGACACTACTTGCTTTATTCCATCTCTATGTCAAAAAAACAGGTACACCTCTAAGGATGCTTCCTTCCCAGTCTGGGCTGCAGCTTTGGACTGTGAGGCAATCAGGGTTTTATATTTTTGTCACGGGGTAGTTTTCCCACTGTAGGGGCTTATATTCCCTTAAACCCCAAATCTACAGCATTATATCATTTACCTATACCTTTGAATGAGCAGGAGTGAGTTTGGGAGTGCTGGGGTCTAGTATGGGCTTCCCTACAGCCTGTAACTTTTGTTTCAACAGGGAAATGAAAATGCCAGCAGCTTGAAGGGGCAGAGAACAGCAGAATGAATAACAGATTCCCAAAACGAGATGGCTTTCACTGTTACCAGTTGCAAAGAAAGAATGAATATATTGACCTGGTTCAGCAGTTTGGTAGCTGGGTGATAATGTGTTTGTTTACATACAGCCCAATCCGGATGGGTAACGTGATAAATGTTACAGAGGGCAACAGCTTGTTTCAGTAGCTCAAACCTAATAAGAATGTACCTTCACAGTATGTGCAGGCTTCACAAACATGAGAGCGTGACTGAATGTTTGGACTGATTCTTTTACTGGCACAGTGCTATTGTGTACCTTGGGTTCTTTAAATAGAGATTAGTATTATTTGTCCAGTCATTTTATAATAAACCATGTGCCATAGCAAATCTTCTCAGGTTGTATAAGAAAACATTGAATTACATCACCAAGAATACGTGGTACTAAGAAACATCTGGTTTCTTCTTAGCAATATTACTCAATATATACAGAATGCAGGTAATTCCTTTACACGTTAATTAACACTTCGCTTATAAGTATGTACCAATATGGGCATAGGTAGCACAGTACTAACACCTCCAAAGTCAAAAAGCCCTCAGGAGGATGGAGAGAGAAGCCCCATCCATTCAGACTGCATCTCTCCCACCAAAGGGGACAGACAGTATCTGGATAACAACAGATCAGCAAACGGGCAAATTAAACACTGATGTGACATTCAAACTGCTCATAGTTCTTGATGTTTTGCTACAGTTGTGTGCTCACCAACAAATACATCCTTGTCCTTGTCATCTGCTAGTGCTTTGTTCCCATAAAAAAAACTCTTCTTGCAACAGGGCTCAGGGAACAGAGATCACAATCCTTCGTCTTCCCAAACTAATGTTCAAAGTGAGAAATAACAGGGAGGGGAAAAAAAACCAAAAACCAGAACCACACCAAAAATCCCACTTCGTGCAAATGCAGTCCGTGAAATTCAATGCCACAGGGCATCAACAAACTGAAACACTGCAGCCAAGTCCACTGCTTACACTGTGCAAGCAAAAGCTAATTAGAATTTGTGCCACACCATGTAAAGTCTCAGGGATGAGAAAATGAGCTTGCTTTGTTTTCTCTAGCGTGGTGATAAGTGCAATGCTTGGCACAAGAAAGCTGCTTACCCTGAAGCGCACTGCAGCGGTCACCTTCCAAAGATGTTACCAGGTCAGTGGTTTGAATAGGCACAGTAGTTCCTGCTGCTGTGCTCCACAGCTCTCCAAAAACAGACACATTATTGATATATATTTAAAGTTACAAATGTTTGTTCCTAAAAATTTGCTTTAGTTTCCACTATGTTCCATTCAAGTATTTCACATTGAGGATTGTACTGCACATCTCTAATTTTTTTCTTTTCTTTTTTGGAGTATGTCTTTTACCCAAAATACATGAAAGAAACATTGCCATTGATAGATTGTGAACCACTAATGCACTTATGAATTTAAGCAGTAGCAAAAAAATAGAATCAAATTTTTTTAAAGCTACACTGATCCACTCATATGTACTATTAGAAAGAATAGCATTGCTTCCTGAACCTTTTAACAAAATCACTTAGAACTTCACTTTTCTGATTCTTACTAATTTAAAGGAGGAAAAAAAAAAAAGACCTAAGAGATTCAAAATGCAGAAAATTATGCTTTAAAATATTTTCATTGTCTTCAAGGCACTACAATTTTAGTTTAGGTAATGTTATTCTGCTAAACTTTAGGTTGTGCTAATTTTTTCTCTCTCTACTTCCATATTATTTCTCCAGGTACAGATCATGCATCTCCCCCATTTTTTGCTTCTACTTCAAGTTTGATTTTTCCTAGGGACAGCTTTCTTCAGCAGCAAGCAGGCAATCATTTCAGCTTCTTTATTCCCCTTACCCCCCATTCTCAGTTTTATTCTGTATTTTGTGTATATAAAGGACGCATCTAAGGTGAGTTGAGACACTATTCATAAGATCTTTCTGCCCACCCCCACCCCAATAGCAATAATCAGAGACAAGGTGTCCTTGTGCTTTCCTTGCTACCAGAACATTCAGGATTGACAACTCTATACCGGGTTGCTCAGTTAATCATACATGTTCTGGTGAAAATTATTACCTTTATTACAAAGCTGTGGATAGATAGAACTAAATGCTCATCTTTGCAATAAAGAATGTGCTCTTCTGTAAAATAATTACTCCATTATCAGGTGTGCTTTAAGTATTGTGAAGTTGCTAGTCATTTTTCCTGTTCTGTGAGGATTATAAAAAAGAACTTGAATTTCCAAAGTACAGGATTTAAGACTATCAATTATTTCCTTCATGGGTCCCTCCCTTTCCAAAAGAAAATAATCTCCTCTGAAGAAGGTGTCATTCTTATGACAACAGAAAGAGTGCAATATCACACATTCAGTGAGAACATTAGACCTGATTCAAAGTCCAAAAATTCGAAGTACATGGAAAATATCCTATTAACATCAGCGAGCTGTTCATCAGCTCCACCGAACAAAAGCTTCCCCTCACTCACAGTTCTGCCGACAGCCGTCAGGCCCTCGAAAGTTTTGACATCCTGGTTGCAGTTACATCAGCTCCCAGAGTAAGATTTACACAGCTTTTCTGCTCGTCTTTACTCCTTAGGTATATTCAAGCCCTCCTTCCTTGCTTCAGAAGTATGTTTTACATAGCTTAACTCTTGGATATTCACTTCAGCTTGTTAAAATGACAGGCATTATAGGGACCACGTAGCAACAATACCCAAACAAAGTCACATCCCCTTTAAGACACAAAGATTTTTGAAACCTGAGAGTTTCCCCCATGCCTTGTAATCCCTGTGAGACTAAAACTTGAAAGAAACGGCTGTTGTGTAATTATCATATTCTGCAAAAGACAACCACTAAAATAACTTACAGCTCCGACTCTTAGATGTAGCTGAACACATTCATGCTTTCAGAAACATCAGGAAGTTTTTTGAGTTGATAAACACTCTTGAGAACTGATGGGCTAAATAAGGCTTCCCTGCCAGGTGTCCTCTTTTATAAAATAAAGCATCACAGGAGCATGTCAGGAAGAAACAAAATTAAGACACTTACGAGCACCAAGTGTAGGCAGAAGAGAAATAAATACCCCAGCACAAGAACACAAAACAGGATACCCAGCCAGGAAAATGACAGCTATGTAACAGGCCTTGCAAGCACAGCAGATAAAGAAAATAACATATGTACGTTGTCAAGGAAGGTGCCTTACATGCAATCCCCTGCAATCCAACCCAACTACTTCAATTTTTTGCATTCAGAATCATCATTGTAAAGGTTTTTGATTTAAAAAAGGAAGCTAAATGGAAATCAGAGCTGAAGACAGAATGCACTGGAAAACATCCCAGTCCAAGAGTACTGAATATTTATCCCCCAGAGGGGAAAAAAGGCCTTAATCAAGACTAGTCCCAAAACCACAAACTTTCAATCCTCTCTGCTCAAAGGCAGCAAACAGCAATAACTCAGGCTGCGTGAGCCAAAGCTGAAATACTTTCTCTGCCTGTGCCCAAAAAGAAGAATCGCGGTGAGAGATACCCAGCATTTTTCACTGATTTTTGTTTTACTACAATCTGTAAGTAATGCTGCCTGCAAGCTTCCCTCCACAGCCCTCACACCTGCAGCAGCACTACAGAAATGCAGAGTGAGGATCGAGTGGGTAATGTCAGGTGCGCCCAGGAAAGCCAAACTGCCCAAGCAGAGACAGCCATAGCATCATCCATCCCCCCATCCCCACTCCCCTGCTGCCCTCGCCAGTGCAATGGATTAGCCCGTGCCATCACGGCGAGACCACTCCCAGCTCTTGTGTTCCCTGGCACTGCACAGAGGGACAACATAACGTGTTGGCGCGACATTGCAGTCAGAAACAACCCCATGATTTGGAGCAAGGGGTCTTTCTGGACCCGTTGGCTATAGCATTTTCTGGATAGTCACCGTTACTTTGAAGGACACACGGATACGTTGATCCCAGATGAATGCGTTCTGCTCCTCCAGCTCATTAATGCCAATCTCTTCTACAATAAATAAGCTCGGTAGCTGGTCTTCACTGGCCTCTCCTGGATGATTTATGTCATCAGCTTGCAATAAGTCATGCTGAAGTTTCCCTGCCCTAGATTCACTCCAACATTGTAACTAGTTCGGTGACTTCTTTCCAGTCTTTCAAATCCATTATTCAGCAAGCCAGTGCTGATGATGCACTTTCAGCCAGGTTGTTTTTATCTTTCATTTTATTAAATGCAAATTGGATTTGAAAATGAAGGTGGACGCTGCTGTAATCATACTGGCAGGTAACAGTGTTATTCAGCTGTCAACAGAATTCAGTCTAAATAGATCATGGCACAAGAAAGAAATGGTATCAATGACTTTGTTTTGCTTGTATTTAAATATTACATCAAACCTATACTGTCACAGGGGACAAAAAGTGAGCACAAGTTGCAAACCTAGCATTCTTATTCTACATCCTTTCTCTTTTCCCTTTCTCTTGCTCCTTAGTAAATCCAAGGGGAGTTCTTACAGCACAAAATTTGTGCATTGTTTGCCAAAAAGGTTGATACAGGATGATAATAAACCAGATAGCAGCAGCGCCACAGGGTCCCGCTTTATATTACTGGTTTAGATAAACTAATTAATTAAAATGTTAAAAGCATGCTTTACACATGAATACTCTTTAGTTCCAGAGAGCTAAAAGTAAATTAATAGAAAACACTAGATATAGATAAATACCACTGATAATTATTTGCTGGTTTGTTTGTTACTGGTAATAAATAACATGATGGTCTGCTTTTATCAAAGTAACTATTAATAATTAATCAATTGTATTATCCATTTCTGAACTATATGTGATCGTGTTCTTATGTAAAACATGAGCCAGCTGTGGCACAGTCCAAAATATCAATGAGTATTAACCAGATTTTAACAATTATTTTGATGAGGCCTGGTTCACGAAAAGGACCGTGCTAATTTTTCCTATCTTTGCTAACATTTTAATACTAAGGAACATGTCAATGCTTAACGTTCTTTAATATTAATATGAAAATATGCCAAGGCTTTCGTTAGAGTGTGTAGTAGATAGATGTTTGTATTTTTTTGCAAAGGGGTGATCATTCCCTGCAAGGAGGAAGGCAATGCAGCTACAATCCCTCCAAAGAGCAGACTAAACTCCCTGAGATGTCTTAGCGCAGGACACAGCATCTAGAACAGTCACAAATGGAAAAATCTTGTTTTATCTTTAAGTGGTGACATTTTATCAACAAGCGCTAATGCCTTAAGAAGATGGGAGGGTTAAACATCTGGCCTGAGGTTTGCCAAGATGCATCCAAATCTTTGGCTACAACATCAGAACCATTCCTGACATGTCTCATTTATTCTGTTCTTCTGTGCAAGCACCGAAGTCTGCTGTCAAGTGTCTAATTGTCTCATTTCAATTGCAGCAAGCAGCTTTCTCAGCCCCTAAAGAGCTATCATTTTGTGCTCTCACCACTTACTACAAATGCTGTCGGAAATGGAAATGAACAAGTGGGAGAAATACTTAAATCTTGCCACCCTTCCAGCAAAACAAAAAAGCAGAGGGGAGTAAATAATCCTGTCGGTGCAGTCAGAAAGGGGACTCAGCCTCTTGCCTTGCCTCTTTCCTAGCCCAGACAGAAAACTCAGCAGCACAGCCCATTGACAGCAGGGTCCCTCCATACCCAAAGGGTTTCAGGGGTGGCTGCTGCCCTACGCCAGGCCACTGATTTCTCCGTTCCTCTGCACAGGTTCCCTGAGAAAACTGAAATCAGGTTTCTTCCATTTGCCGGAGAGAAGTCCAGCTAGATAGACGAAAGTCAGCATGAAGCCAAGTCCTGCAAACGGACGTGGGAGGCGAGTATCTTTACCCCTCCAAAAGCTGCAGAAACATGTCAAAATGCCCCTTCAAGTTCTCACGCACACCTATGCTGACAGTCCCAAGCAAGTTTGGACCCAGGTGTTTTGCATTTCAAGGATCTTGATTGTTTCAGGTGGAAAGCAAAGAATTAATAGCACTTTGCATATATGCATACGTATATATGTGTGTGCTTTCATTCGAAAAAAAGTCTTATTAGAACCAATTCTAATCTGATTTTCTTAACGTTTTTTTTTTATTTTTATTTCTTACCAGACCATTCAAGAACATAAGGAAGTGTGCTGTGTAGACTGATTATATGTATGTATCTGGTGTGCTTTCTGCCAGAGTGCATATTCCATCTCTAACAGAGCGCCTCAGTGTTCCAGTGTCACAGGAAAACTCACCAATATCTCTAATAAGGATTCTAATACTTGTATAGTCTGACAGATGGGGGTAAGAACTTTTTTTTTTTTTTTTAAATACAGATTCTTAAATACGTTTTAATGCCACAACTCACTCAGCTCACAATCCCTTTACTGTGTCAGGGATTCCTTTGCGCATAGACATACTTCAGTGTTGGGGGCTGCCCTATTGAGAAATACCTACCTTCCCAACTGATGTAGAGCAGGTGGAGAGCTCTGCTGTGATTTAAACCGTGAGCCTTCAGCAGAGGGCAATGTGAAAGAACCATATGCCACAGCCCTGCACAGAAAGAGCTGGAAAGCAGGGACATCCCCCCAGGGGGTCATGTGTGCCTCTTTTCCTGATGCTTCTCTCATTTCCCTTCCTGGAAAGGTGACAGCGGTTCCCTGTCTGAGCAGGTATCCAGGAGGCAGGCTGCTTTATCACACCATGCTCCTAACAACAAGGCCAACCGAGTGTTTACTGAATAGCTGCTGTCACTCGGAAGGCCAAGGGAAACCTCTCAAGGGCTGCTCATGGCTCGTGTAGGCAGCCCATCCCTCCAGACCCTGCAGCTGGTAGCACTGCTGAGAAGATGGACTGAGAGCTATAAAAGCGTAAGTCTGGGAATCAGTACACACACACCAGTGTATGACACATCCCTGTACAACCGATGGATGCGCCTGGTCCATAAAGTCTGCTCGGGACTTTGTTGGCTTAACTTTCAAAAAGTCCCCAGGAGAGACAATGTCATTAAAATACAGGTTTTATAATCAGTCATTTTCATTTGGAAGCTGAAGGCAGCTCTCCCCTGCTCTACTTTTATATGCTGCACTATCAGATATTCCCAAACACCCTACAATGAGGCTAAGCCTGCAGAGCCGAGACAGTGAATATTTACAGCAGTGCTCAGCAGCCTGCATCTCTGAATCTGTCAACAGCTCCTTGCAGGAGGAATCAACCCTGTCTTTCTCCATCTGCACAAGTACTTTATAGAATAATTTTAGAAAGCAAATGAACCATTGCAGAGCCGTTAAAAGAATTAAATAATCCATAAGTAGCAGTAAAATGGCACAATAAGGAACACTTAATGATATTAGAAAAGTCAGTTGTGTGTGGACAAAGGCTGGTTGACAAATGAGAACAGTATTTGTTCACTGTGACTGATCTACAGCAGACCTACAGCCAACAGTGCCAGATGGTAGGGCTGCTTTTTTGTAAACACACCTCTCCTAGAACCAAAAAACCCCAGTTAATCGACCATGGATCATGGTCCTATAAACTAAGCAAAGCTGTGCCTGCCCAGCACTGTTGGCTGATGGTTCCCATTAGCAAAGCAGTAAAGAAAAGTTCCTGGGTTCTTCCGGAGGCATCTGGATTCGCTGGGAAGCACAAAAAAAAAAAAAAAAAGAGAAATGGAGTAATTCTGGCTCTGGGTCAGGTGATACAGAAAAAGATCATATTCAACTTCCCATGTCTGTGATGGAAACTGTATTTGATTTGAATGGGCAGGCTTCATTTTTAAGTCAATATTTTTAGTCTTTCACCCAAACACAGGGGTATGGAGCTAAAGAGCCATGCAGCTGAGAACCTATCTCACAGATAGTGATTTTGTTAGATGATAACCATGGAAAGGATGTTGATTCTTGATTTGAACTGTTACTTGACAATAGCTAATAGTGTTCTTAACTCTGTTAGTATTTAATATATGGATTTCAAAGAGCTTTTCTGCAATATAGAGATTTTGAAAGAAATTTCCAAAGCAAATAGGCACAAAATATTCATTAGGGGAAAACTCTGACTCTGGTTCTTAGCCTGCAACAGCCTTCCCAACCCATGGAGCACATTACTTTGTTCACTGGCACAGCATCACAGCTAACCCTGCTGTCAGTCACATGAGGATTAATAACCCCATTAATGACCAGCAGCAGAGCAGCTCTATTCCGCGCAACAGGTCAAAATCAGTTTCCAATTTTGACATGCCAGAGGGAAGGGATGCCATCCAGAGGGACTTTGACAGGCTTGAGAGGTGGGCCCATGCAAACCTCATGAAGTTCAACAAGGCCAAGTGCACAAATACAGGCTGGGCAGAGAATGGATTGAGACCAGCCCTGAGAAGGACTTGGGGGTGTTGGTGGACAAGAAGCTCAACATGACCCAGCAATGTGCACTTGCAGCCCAGAAAGCCAACTGTGTCCTATGCTGCATCAAAAGAAGTGTGGCCAGCAGGCTGAAGGAAGCGATTCTCCCCCTCTACTCCACTCTCGTGAGACCCCACCTGGAGTACTGGGTCCAGCCTCTGGGGCCCCCAGCATAAGAAGGACATGGACCTGTTGGAGCAAGTCCAGAGAAGGGCCATGAAGATGGTGGGCTGGAACACCTCTCCTATGAAAACAGACTGAGGGAGTTGGGATTGTTCAGCCTGGAGAAGAGAAGGCTCCAGGAAGACCTTATAGCAGCCTCCAGTACCTAACAGGGGCCTGCAGGCAAGCTGGAGAGGGACTTTTGAAAAGGGCATGTAGTGACAAGACAAGGGGGAATGGCTTTAAACTGAAAGAGGGTAGATTTGCATTAGATATATGGAAGAAATTCTTTACTGTGAGTGTGGTGAGACCCTGGAACAGGTTGCCCAGAGAAGCTGTGGCTGCTCCGTTCCTGGCAGTGCTCAAGGCCAGGTTGGATGGGGCTTGGAGCAGCCTGGTCTAGTGGAAGGTGTCCCTGCCCATGGCAGAGGGCTTGGAACTAGGTGATCTTTAAGGTCCCTTTCAACCTAAACTACAGTATGATTCTATGATTCCAAGAATTACAGTCTAGCTGACAGTATCTTCAGGTATATAATAAATTTCTGGGAATATTTTCTTTTCCTATGCTCACAGAGAATAAACTCACAGAGAACAAACTTTCTCTGACCACAAGATGGCCCTCATAGTATATTGTCTGTGCTATGGTATACAACATCCTTACCTTGTTTACGATGCATAGCTTGTAATATACTGCCTTCAGTTTTCTTTACATATATAAATTATATATATATATATATAAAGTCTATTTCTCCTCTGTTACTTTCTGTGAGCGGAAGACAAAGCAAAAATCCTGAATCTGTCAGATTAATTCACAGATTCTGGGGAGTCATGTTGCCTCAGGCTGAGTTTGTGGCTTTGTTGTCCCAGGGCACAGGACCTTGCACACTGGTCCCAGCACCGCCACGAGCACCCATTGTAGCTGCCCGCTGCAACCTCTGCATGGCCACACATCCCACAGTACAAATTTTGCACACCTATGGCCACTGTGAAAGTCTCGGCTGTGTGTATCTGGAGAAAGGTCTTTTCCCCATCACAAGGACTGGCTGCCACCAGGTCAGATCTTGGGCAAGCAGAGCTCCTCCTTGCTCTCCCATCAGGATGTTTTGCATCTCCTGCTTGTCATTGTTTTCTCAAGGATTCTTGGTATTGCTTCTGAAGGCATATTCAACCTGGCATTGTTTCATTTCCTGTGTTTTTTCCCCAATAGCCTTACGATCATGCACAGTGACATCAAGCAAGAAAACTAAATTGTTTCTTTCCGTCTCTGGCTTATGCTGGACCCTTTAGCTGCAGTGACAGGGCTCAGTGTCTCGCTTTTAAGGCTCATGCCAGTCTAGAATCGGGGAATTTCATAAGAGCACTTCCTGAAAGTTTAGCTCAAGATGATTCAAAGCAGACCAAGGAATTAAAGACCTATATAGTATTCTGCCTAGAAATTTACCTTCCTGCCTGAACGTGTTCACAATTTTAAAATGGAAGGGCTACAACAAGGAGTGCCAGCAGGAGGAAGGACAACCCTGTCTCAGCCAAAATAATGAAAACTTGGGATCGTTTCATGACAATGTGACGCTGATTGGTAAAGTGTGGGGCTATGCCAGAACAGGACAGGGTACCAATCACACTCCAAATGTGTCGCTTGAATAAAATAGCAGCAATAATTTATGCTCCAAATATTTGTCAGGTATGCCTGTTTCCTGTGGACTTCCAGTGCTCCAAAATGGTGACAATGAGTACAACTAAAAAAAAAAAAAAAATCATCACAAATTTCAGTGGGAAATGTTTTGTTGTTTCTAATTCCACGCTGTAGGGGCAAACTTTAGGACTTCTTTGTTTCCCACAGCAAGAAAAGAAGCTGAAGGCATTTCCATCCTTTCTAGATGTGTAGGGCTTAATAGGGAAAATGAGCTTGAGCACTGATGTTTTGGAGACGCCAAACTTGCCAGCTTCACCCCTTCCAACTTCAGTCTGTCACATCTAATCTGTGCTTGCAAGCTGAAAAGAAGATAATTCAGCCAGCAATGCTAACCTTAAGCAATATATTTGTTAGCAACCTCTGTGTAGCTGGTTACTGATCATATATCATTCAGTACAAACTTATATGAGGTATTAGAAAAGGCCCAATAACAAGGCAGTTCTTGAAAGGATGAATGATGCACCCTTGAACAGTTCCAGAAAACTTAGAGAAAGCATTGAATACACACTGAAACAATTATTTCTTGATTATCGCCCCAACACATCATTCGAATACAAAAGGAAAGCACTGTATTCTATTAAAGAGCAATAAATCTTGGATCTGTAAAAACAGAAATAATTCTTTGTAGATAGATAACCTGCCAAAAACAGTTAATAGCACAGTTATCATTTAATGCAATCAGTGTGCTTTTATATCCCTTTTAAACTGCTGAAGAAGTTGACTAATGCCACTAATGCAAATTAAGAGTTCCCCATAAGGAATGAAATCTAATTCTCTCCTTCCCTAAGAAAAAATAAATTCTTTGTACAGTTTTGAGGAACAAATCCATGATATTTTCATGGCATATCAGCTCTTAAATTGCTGACCTATAAAATAGTTTGGAATATGAAAAGAAACACAAGAATTAAACAATGGCCATATATCAGACCAAAGTGAGTTTAGCACTGTATTCTCCCTTGATTTAGTGACTATCCAGCCAAGGGTGCCAGAAGGGAGGGCATCCTCTCCTGCAGTTCTCCCCCACCACTATTATGGCTGCTACTGGACCTATGGAACTCTGCCAGTACTGAATTCAAAACCAAAGGCTGCGTATTTCCATTAGCATAATTAATCAACACACGCACACTGGTAGTAGGCTTCCACAGCCCTAAGCAGAGGATGGCCATTGACTTATAAAATGCAAAATCCCCTAGGAAATCTAGATCTAAAAGAAATTTCCCTTGATTTCACAACAAATCGGAAATGAGTCTTGGGTTTTCTCATAGATTTTCATTTTTAAAAGAAGTTCTTGAAGCTCTGGCATGGATTTTTAAGTCACAATGAGTCAAGCTGTGTGAGTGTTTGAATGAACTCAGAGTACACTCAAATGCAGCACTTTCATATGCTTACAGTCAGTAACCTGGCTTCATGCTGTTTGACCTTTTAGGTCTGTCTGAATGCAAACCACAGAAAGGGCAAAATTCAAAACAACAACAACCAAAAAAAAAATAAAAAATCAGCAAATCCCTACAGAAGCTGTGTTTCACTGGTTCATTCCAGTGTCAGCAAGGTAAGTCTGGTTCTAGATCTGAACTGGGCTTGTTCACTATTGCAAAGACAATTTATTGATGACACTTTCTCACTGCCCCCTGTGCAGTGGATGCACTTGACCCCTTAACCAAGGTAGCGATAGTTGGGTACAGGCTCCAAAGGAGGTAAAAGCCTGAGCCATAGCTGGACCAAGAATTCCCCTAGGAAACCCACAAAGGAGCAGAGTGACACAGCAAGCACCGACGCGTGCGAGCTTGGAACACCCGTCATGCAACCAACACATGAATAGTGGGTGGCTTTTCCAAGACTCATTTATCCAGGAAGAAAGTTGTGGGTACAAGAAGTCTCACGCATACCTTTCCCATTGTATGCAATTTGACTACAAGCCAAACACTTTATTCCATAAAGATGACAGTCTAAGTGAGCCGCCTTCGAGCTCTCCCTGCGAGGCAGCACGGCTGCACTGTGGTGACCTCCCCTTGAGCCAGGATGCCTCTCAAGGTTGCTCCTTGAGCAGAGAAAAGCCTTCTACTAACAACAGATCTTTGGATGAGCCTACTTTGAGTTCTAAGTTGCAACTGGACTGCTCACCAGGTGACTCTCCCCTTGGGCAGGGACACCTCTCAAGGTTTTAGATTCCTTATCTGAGACTAAGGGATCCTTCCTTACCAAAGGCAGAGAGGCCCCTTACTTGCAACAGATCCTCAGTAAGTGTCTGATAGCATACTAAAGTAATACTAATGAAATCCATGTAGTTAATTCCTTTAGACACAATCAGTTGTCCAAGTCTAAGACTAAGACTGGATCTAGTTGCACCTAAGCTCCACCAGGAGTTTTAGAAAGGGAGTCCACTCTGAACCTTGTGACTCAGTGGGAGGGTCTCCTTTACACTTCTGCATCTCGGTCTCTGTGTAAATCATTCTAGCTCGATTCTAACTCAATTTTCCTTTGTATGTTTCTTCCACGTAGTAAGTAACAGAACGAACCTTGCCACTGAACTCTGTTAAGTTGCACTTTTACGCTAAAAAGTGCTTTTTTAGTTTTACACTAAAACCACTTTTGCCAATACCTTTGATGGTGACTCTTTGAGCTAAATCACTCATTTGCGACAAACTGGCGTAGCTGGCAGGATTCTAAATCAAGATTCATGACCCATGCTTACCCTCTTCTGCTCCCAAAATTAAGAAGTTAAGAATGAACATTCATCCACCCTTCAAACCATACATTTTTACCTTTTTCTTTAAGTGGGCCATTGCATCTCTAGCCAGATTAACACAAACACCTGACAGCAAGCCTCACTGAGCCAGAAGAGCAGAAAACCGTCACACTCCTGCTGACTGTGCATGTGTATTTGTACTGAAACAACCCAGGGAAACACATGACTCCAAAACAGTGCCATGCTGCTGTTTCAGCTGCTCAATCATCTATTCTGATGCCCAGCCTGCTCTATAGTATGCCAGACTTGCAGCATTTGTGAGATAAGTGATTGGATGTGCTGGAAACCGTCCGAACAGGTCATCAGCCTGGATCCTGTTTCCTGCAGAGTTGCATTTGCTGCTGTCATAGGCACATCATGCTATCCCCTTCACAGGGTGATTACGCTCCATTTTAAAGCCATCTTGCTTTTTGCACCCATGGTCCCTGCTGAGAGGCTCCATCAGAGCACTCTTCCCCTGCCATGTGTAGAAGAAACCTTACAGATCACATGCCAAATTCATGCTCAGTTGTTCTTTTGATTAAATTATTTTTATTCTGAGATGCTTCATTTCCATAACATTGACTAGGAGCGTGAGCTAGGGGAAGAAATCCTCACCCAGTTTCAGTTGTTACTGTGCAGGTTAAACTAAGCCATGGCCAGCAGCCTATGACAGAATATCCATTCCTCTTAACAGTCCCAGACTTCCCTGCACCTCAGGAATTCATCATTCCTGAACAAAAATGATCAAAGCTGTATGCTGTATTTCACCCGTATTTCATTGGAGGGATCGCTAGGATTTTATTTAAGGTCACTAATATTTTCCATAATGAGTGCTCTCCGTTACTATAAATGTATTTGTCAGGGTTGTACCATCTGCTGTTTCCGTATGAAGATTGTCTAGTTTATCAGAGAGACTAAACAAGTATTTCTAAATTTGTCTCTTCCCATTTCATACTGTCACCTCACTCATATCGCTTTAATGCTCATCCACTGCTTTCCACACAATATTTTCGTTCTCATAACAAAGCCTTTCTACTTCATCTACAGCAAACATGATAAGCAAATTCCTACATTTTTGCCTAGATCATTAATGAAAATATTTCCTACTTCCACCTATGTTTCCATTAGTCATTCTGGCTTCACTCCTACAATCCAACACAAGCAAAACTAAAACCACAGGCAAAATATTTACTTAGTTTGAAGTTATACCTAGATGAATCTTTAGCTTGTTCTTACTGCAAAGCAATCTATTTCTGTGTCTTGACTTTATAGCTAAGAAAAGTTTTTGCTGCTTGGATTTCTTCCATAAAGTCCAGCCCTGGTTTTCAGAAAACTCACTTTGTCTTCCCAATTCCTGACACTGAGAAGAGCCACTCTCACTGGCCAGCTCATGCCCAGCCATTTTTGGCACTGGACTGATTCACAGAGGAAGATGAGGTTTTGAAAAAATGTCCTCCAGGCTCTCCTCAACACACAGCACCACAAAATATACAGTGAGTTTTTATTTATTTTTTTTTAACAAAGGGCAATCCTCTGACATTGTCCCAGAAAGAAACAGAAGAGGAACTGAGCTCTATTACATGCCATGGCTCCAAAGCTTCTCACCTACAGCTCCTCTCCCTTCCATACCTTCCAATTCTCCTCCTTTCGCAAGCACCTCTGCATGCCTAACTAACCATAGTACCCTTCTAAATGCCTAAATATCTAAAATCAAATAGCAAGGGTAACCAGAGCACTTATAAATATCACAAACAACCTCTCCAGGCAACTCTGAGCACAAAGCTAGCTATTTATTCTATTTTGCCTTTGGCAAAGTGAAGCAGAAAAGCGACAGTGTCAAAGTCCACAACTGCACTCTTTCCTCTTGCTTCACAGCCAGCTGGCTCCTTAACCACCTTTAGTTTGCAAGTTTTGGCAAAAGCTTTTGGCAATCCAGGTTAATTAACTGTTCTTTGTTATACACTTATCTACAGAATGGCCCAGAGAGCCGTAATTAGCCAAATATGCTTTTCCTTAGCAGAGGCAGCGCCGAATGTCTAAATATCTTGATCTTCCATAAATTCTACTTTACGATGTTAGTTCAACAATTTTTCTGATCAGACAGCAACTTCCCAGTGCATTTACCCTTTCCAAAGTAATATTATCTGCTGCTATTCTGAAGGCTGGCACAGAAATACACACTGTATTTTTGATAGCTCAGACACTTCATTTTTAAATTCCTTCTAAAAAACCTTCACCAAAATACACAGGAAGTATTTCTGGCTCAGGGAGCCCCTGAGCTGCAAGGACCTAAAGAGTGCTCAAAGGGAACAAAAAAGGAGAAATGAGATACTGTGTACATTTACCCTATTCTTACTCCTCCCTGTGCACCTGCCGATAGCTAGTCACCACAGAAGGTAACTCTGATCCAGTGCAGCTACTCTTCTGCTCTCTGCTCTTGTAAAAACAGAAGACCAACCCATTTAGCATTCCAAGGGCTAAAAGACAGCAGGAAGATGCCTAGGGGAAAGTAGAGGGAGCATGGTGAATGTGGTGATATTTCTGATACATTCCTCCAGAATCCAGGAACTTACTGCTTTATGATATCCTGACCCAGAGGCTGTAGCTACACCTTTGTGCAAAAAGGTACAACATGAACTTGTCTGATTGCTATTTGAATGATTCACACCTGCTACATCTTCCAGCATTTCCATATAGGACTTTGCAGTCACCAAGACTACTTCACCATTCCTGCCAGATTAAAGAAAGGCTCTTTCTCCAGCACTGTCCAAGCTATAAGTGAACTAGTGCATAGAAGGATAAAAGACACAATATTGAGCACAGTTTGGACAGGAACTGACTTGTCAAGACTGTTTCATACACATTCCTAGACAAGGAGAGTGCAATGGACCTAATCGGCATGGATTTAAGTATCTCATGCCACACCTACAGATTAGTGAAAGCAATCTGCAGTTGCTACTAGAAGAGCTGTCTCAATGGGAACCTTAGCAGATTCTTACTTTTAATAGAAAGCTCTCGAAACAAGAAATTAGGACTATTCCTGGAAGACCAACTTTAGAAATTATCCCACTTAATATAATTGTTAGCAACCTTTCCAAAAAAGCTGGTTTAGATCCATTCCATTTGTAAGAAGCATCAAGTCAAAAGAACTGTAATTCCTAGTCATCACATAGGAATAGAGAGCTGAATTGAATGAGATTAACTTCAGAGTACTATGATTTGAGGAACAGCACATTTAGGGACTACTAAACAAACAAAACCCAATAAAACACCCCCAAGGACTAAGCAGCTGGAAGGTGCATGAAAGAGACAGAGATTTCTGCGCTAAGAATGCAATACAATCATGGAGAAAGCTCATGTGACTCCCGGTCTATCAGATACGGTCTTTTACTTTAGCGGCAGGGAAGTATTGGCATTACTGACAAGGCACTGATAAAACCACATTTACCAACACTCTTATCAACGGTTTCCAGCAAAGTGAGTCCAAACTGTGAAACGCAAACAGCTGGGGGTGGGGGGTGGGGTGGGGAAGAAGTGCTATTCGGATGAATAAACAGAACAGAAAGCCTGCCCT